>CM027118.1:5039301-5658958 GCA_015476505.1 Urochloa ruziziensis
TTCTTGGCAGAATTCATAGTAAGATTGCCTAGCTATTCTCGCTCTCATTCGCTTATATGCTTACTTGCTTCTTTTTCTTTTTTTTTTTTGCAATACATTGAAAAGTTGGGAGATCAATAATTTCAGGGTCGGAAGAATAAGAAGCTCTTCTGGGTCTCAGCAATTGCACCTGTGCTCTCAGTTGCATTATCTACTCTCATGGTTTATGTGACAAGAGCTGATAACCGTGGTGTCAAAATCATACAGAAAGTGGATGCAGGCATCAATTCGAGTTCAGTCAAGCAGATAAATCTCAATGGACCCTATGTTACAGAATGTGCAAAGATAGCTCTTATTTGTGCTGTTATAGCTCTAACGGTACGTGCTTACTGTATGAATATGTTAAACTGCGCTATAGATTAATGTACCAAATGTCTCCTAATATAGCAGTGGAGTTGATTAATGATTCAGCGCTCTTATATGAACAAATAAGTACAGAATTGCGAAAACTCCAAGTCCCAACAGTGGCTCGCGAATTACTTTGCATTTGCTTTGAAACCATGCAGGTTTATTTTAAAAAAAGTGAACTACTCGTACATGAGTTCAATTGTAATAGAAAAAGACTAGTAGATACAATGCACATTTCTTTTAAAAGGAGTGAAGTACTCTTATATGAATTCTTATCTGTTTTTCTTACTTTGTTATAGGAAGCAATCGCTGTTGGTCGCTCCTTTTCAGTCATAAATGGATATAAATTGGATGGCAATAAGGAAATGATAGCAATGGGCTTCATGAATGTAGCAGGATCCTTATCATCTTGCTATGTTGCAACAGGTGTATAAAAGTTTAGCACTATCATGTACTACTGTTACTTGTTTTACAGCTACAAATCATGGTGGACATTATATGCAGGGTCTTTCTCCCGCACAGCTGTGAACTTCACCGCTGGCTGTAAGACAGCCGTGTCAAACGTTGTCATGGCTGCCACTGTGATGGTTGCCTTGGAGCTGCTCACGAAGCTCCTGTTCTATACACCAGTGTCCATACTTGCATCAATCATTCTGTCAGCACTTCCAGGGCTTATCAATGTGCAGGAAGTCTGCATCCTTTGGAAAGTCGACAAGATGGACTTCTTCACGTGCATGGGGTCATTTCTTGGTGTCCTATTTGGATCAGTGGAGATTGGGCTTTCTGTTGCAGTATGGTTACCTGTTCATGCTCATCTTTAGTATTTTGATTTTGATTCATCAAAAGTGCATTCCACTGATGGAGTACATTTTGCAGATTGGTGTCTCCTTTGCCAAGGTTATTATACACTCAATCCGGCCTCAGGTCCAGATCCTCGGTAGGCTCCAGGGAACAAACATATTCTGCAACACTCAAACAGTATCCAATGGTTTGTCAGACACCAGCTGTTCTGACTACGCGCATTGATACCTCATTCCTCTGCTTCATAAACGCCAAATTCATCAGGGAAAGGTATTGGTGTGATCCTAACCTCTAATTGAACAAGTGGAGTCAACACAGGGCGTTGTTTGGGTGCACTTCTGAATATTAACACGTGTTTCTTGAATTCAGGGTTACAGGATGGGTAACTGAAAAACTTGATGAAATCCGCTCCGTCGTTCTTGACATGTCAAGTAAATGAATTCCCACAAGTTAGTTGTTATGATATGTTAGTGCCACAATCTATCACAAGATAACATAATTGGTATGTCGGCCCCTGGCGTGCAGATGTAGCGAACATCGACACCGCAGGTCTTGCAGCGCTGGAGGAACTGCGCGAGGAGCTGCTGTCTCACGGCATACAGGTGCGTGCTCTGACACTCACACTTTGACTTGAGTTCGCAGAAAAACGACGTAATAAAACCATTCCGAAGTTTCTTGGTGAAACAACCCCCCTTCAGTTGCTGAAACCAACAATGTGCAGATGGCTATAGCCAGCCCTGGATGGCAGGTGATCCACAAGATGAACTAGCACGGCTCATCGACGGAACGGGAGAAGCCTGGATCTTTCTCACGGTTGGCGAAGCAGTGGAAGCGTGTCTGGCCAGTAAGAAGGTGAAGGGCGGCGACCTGGAATGCTGAATCCAGCGCGGGCGTTGCTTTCGAAGAATTAAACTTTATGCAGTGATATCTGTAGTATTTCTGTCTACTCTGTCCATTTCGTCCACGGTGGATGTCGCTATTGTGTAAAGCCGATGCAGCTCCTGAAGTGTTCCACGGGTTGTGCGACACGGAACACGCTTCTGTCGGAGGAGCTCTTTTAAGCACGCAGAAGCGTGGCGTCTGCATAGAATAAAGGAATGTGTGATTGTGAAGTGTGAAGTGATGTGTGTGGTCATCATGCGAGTGTTGCTTGTGATTGTACTACTATCTTGTATGATTGGAATTAAGTGGCAATAAAAGCTTTGTGTTCAGTGCTCTGCTAGTGCTAACCTGTCTGTAACCAAACGAATTGTGGATTTTGTGGTGCTTGTGCGAACTGGGCAACTGGCTGGCAAACTCCAAGCGGAGCAGAAACGTTCATTGACTTTCTTTACCACCTTTCTTTATTCGTGAACAGGCCCATGTATGGCCCACTGAGTGCTTACGTGGGCCTTGCTTGGATGATGGCCTGCCCGGACAGGGCCGAAGTCTGTCTGCTGTCTCATGCGTTCGTAGGGTAGTACGTAGGGAAGAAAACTCTCTGCTGTCTCGTGCGTTCAGAAGTAGGGGTAGTAGGAAGACTGAGGAAGTGAATATGGCATGAATTGAAACCCAACGTGCCGCTTGGTCTATCTACCCACCCAACCTGTGAACGACTGAACCCACGGCGAAGGTTTTAAAAAGCATGGAGCAGGTCAAAATTCAGCAAACTCCCCTGAAGGGGTTACCTTGAAGATCCTAAGTAAATTCCAGCGACGAGACGACAGCGCGTTCAATTCAAAATTCAAGTTCATCGTCCACACTGAGAGAAACTTCAAACGGCTTTCGGTTCTCCGAGCACGTACGAACGAACTGCGTACCAGTATTCCCAGTCCCGTTCCACACAAAGTTCACGCATTGTGTACCGGTCCATTTCGGCGCAGGTCGTCCAAACGCTACCTGCGCTCTCGCGCTTGCTGGTCCCATGCATATCCCATTCACTGAGGAGAAGAAAACGGCAAACGCCCGGCCCGTCCTCGGCTTCGATCTCTAGTCTTCGTGACCAGACAGATACGTTGGCGAGAGAGATTTCTGCAGGATCCGGCGGCGCCTCCGGCCGCCACGACCCACACGAGTCAATGCAAGCACCACCGGAGCTTGCTGGCGTGAGGGCTTCCGCGTCATCTCGCCAACCCGCGCACGTGCTGTGGTCGCTGAACGCATTTTCGGTCAGGCCGGGCACCGCCGCCCGTTCCAATTGCGGTGAGGCGGCATCCGACCCGGGCGGGGCTCCGGCTCCGGTCTCGTCTCGTCTCCTCTCTCTCCTCTCGCGCCGTTCCCTCCTCTGCTTTCTTCCTTTTTTTGGTCGGGAGCGGGGCACGCGGCACCACCGCCTAGCTCGTCCCGATCGATGCGTGCACGTCCGGGGCGTGGGACGGTCGCATGCAGAGCACGGGACTACGGGAGGATCGGAGGCGGCCGGGGAACGAAAGGGACGACGACCTGGTGGAAATTGGGAGGAAACCTCCCTTTCACGCCAGCGACGATATATCATATCGGAGGAGGCATCTGGCATGGAAACTTTTCACCACGGCTCGCTAGCCCGCCGGATATCTAGCCAGCCAGCCATCCAGTGACGTCGCCGTCCATTTGGTACGATACGAGAGCAAGCAGATGGAGGCGAATAACTAAGTAACAGCGGACGCAGAAGAAGCCGCGAAACCCCTCTCGATCGATCGCCGAACGACCTTGCTTTTGCCGACCGTCCACCTGGAGAAAACGGATCTCCCTTAGCCCTTATTGCTAGTTTGTTGCATGTACTACATCTTGTGTTCATTCGAGCCTCTTTCTTTTTTTTGTCACGCGCGCACTGTTGTCGGTAGCACAGTTTAGCTTTTGACAGAAGATCTCAAGAATCTAGGATGTGTTCCCCAGCTAGCTGCCAGGCCTACCTTTTTCCAACTTTAGTCCCGGTAAAAACAATCATCAGGGGCTGCTGCTGCTGTCATGGTAAAAAAAAACGACAAAAGGAACGGTTCTGTTTTTTTTTTTGTTTCAATTATTACAGAAGAAAATTCAACTTATCGAACTTGTACACGAATTGCATAATTGCATTGCACGAACACACAATAATCATCATATAGCGAACTGGCAGAGTCTGCAGTTTACTGAACCAGCCGTTCGAAAACATTTTTACTGAATCCATCGGTGACAACCTCAGCCAGCCACTCTCTTGCTTGCTCCCACAAACACTGCATCTTATGCGTAACCATCTTATCTTGTTCACGAGGACTACCTGTGGAAAATTCTGACGGCACATGCACATCTCATTTGGATTCGATCCGGCTGAGCATCACTAGAGATATATAGCTACACTCAACATCATCTATCACGAGCTGCAACAAAAGCCCCTAACGAGCGAGCCGGCCTCTGTGCCAAGGGAAAAAAAAAACAACTACTATATTCCATCAGATCGAAGGCACACCTGCACCTTCCTTGGCGCAGCATCGCTTATATTCGCATCGTCATTTTGACTCCATGGATTAGAGGGTTCGACAGCGCCAGCGAAGCACACTCTGCGTAGCGCACGCACAATCTGCATGCAAACACACATGTGAAGAGCTCTATGAACCATGCTTCGTCTTGGACCACAGCTCCACCGTTATTTGCCACACGCGTGTCGTTGTGCAGTTGCAGCCCATTTCCAGGAAGGTCGTGTGTATGGAGCCTGAATATTCATACACATTTCCAAGAACATGCACATGTAGCTAGCGAGAGCTTCTTTTTTTTTCATACACATTTTTGTGAAAAACAGCATATCTATCTAAAATCCAAATCCATGGCCACACCAGATTGTGCACATCTGCTTCTTTTTCTCCTTTCGTTCATTTCGAGAGCTTGATCATTTTATTTTAAGAAAAAAATCATTTTCGAACCTAATATATAACCTTTTTCTTTGTTTGATTAGGATATGTATTTGTCCAATGTTTAGATTAATACATTAGGACCTGTTAAGATTTAGACTGATAACATTATACTAGTAACATTAGATAGGTTCGCATTTGAATGTACTTTCACATTACTTGGGTTTCATGGTCTTGAACAATAATACATGCATGGGACATTGATGGTCAAAGTTTATTTTTAGATGTCAAATGGTACCTTTACATTTTGAAAAGTAAGGAGTAATGCTCCTATTTACCAAGAAAAACACAAAAATGTATCTTAAAGAAAAATTAATGGACAGTGCTAACAGACAAAAGAAACATCTATCACTAATGACTACTATTTTTATCCTTCTTTTAAGACAGTGCTAATGGATATTTCATTTCTAGGAAATGGTGATTACAAATGTAATCATGTAAGTGATCGCTCTTGCGTAGAGAACAACACATGCACTACCAACTTTGTTTTTGAAAGAAGTACTACTAACTTCAGAAAACTAATAATTGCTAGCTGACTCCTGTGCGCAGTTGCCGCGTTTTGGTACATCTTAACTCCCACATGCCGTCATCAGCACACGACACCCATTTCTCTGACGCGTTCCTGAAATCTAACAATTTTTTTATAAACTGAAGCAGCATCCTGAATTTTCCTCTCATTAAGTTGGAGGAGCGAATGAAACACTCTCACAAAGACGGTAAAGGACAATTTAGATGCAGACAGAACTGATGGAACGACGTGTGTAGACCTGTGCAGCGGCGGAGAGTTCCCAATAAGAAAAAAAAGTTCTGCATGGACGAAGAAAACATGTACACAATGGAAACGAAGTAACAACGGATAATCAAATCACTGGCTTGACTCTGCCGTGACTCCAAAAGTGGAACGTTCAACCCAACGATGGAACAGCGCTGTTGTTAACAAAGGTAAAAGGTACGTTCATTGCATTTTCTTTCCTTTCAGACACATAGGAAACACTTGCTTTTCCTAGAAAAAATGCCGTGACACACATAAACAAGTCACTTGTCTTTTCTTTTGTATGTTCATTAATTGCATCCGAAACGTCAACACCTGGCCGTTCCTGCTAGAGTATAATATGCAGTATTTCTTTTTGTGTTGAGTTGAATAATTTGATACGTATGTATATGATATCAAAGACTAACTACGAAAATTATAAACATGATGAATGGAACAAGTGTCACTCCAGTGCGGTCGAAGTTAAATATATACAAAATGTGCTGATGCTAATCAAATGATAGTGCAATTATCCAAGTTCTAATTAATCATATGCATGCATATATACTTGATATGTGTGTATGAATGCGTGAGCTAAGACCAACAACTATTTGTTGGTTGACCACAGATGCATGCCGAGTAAGCTTCATGTGCAGAGACTATCACTAACCAGCTGTGTACGTGATTACGGAGATGCTTAGCTTCAGTTGCTGACTACTTTAACCTCGCCGCTTTGCCAGCCGCCCACATCCTTCATCAGCCAACCTGCCTCCCAAGATATCCTCAAAGCGCGGCATCCACTTTGACACCTGAAAACCCAATAACTTAAATTGCAGCAGTAGTGCACTGTGCAGCATGCATTCACTGTAATAAGAAGAGAAAAATTCAGACATATATAATGTAGGAGGTGTGTGCTAATTAATAATTGTTATCTTTATTAAATTTTTGACCGTGGTTAGCGATTTATCTGATTTTCTTGAACATGTCCTTTTGTCTCTATGTAATGTGCAATGCTACGTACATGATCTAACATATCATTTCTCTTTGAGTTGAGCCGGATCTCAGATGAATCAGAGGACATATTATATGCTTCAACAAACTGCGGAAATATTTACTGAAATTAGTGATCAGATGCACATACATATATGCATGGTATAGCTGCTGTCATCCCATAAAAAACACACATGCAAAACCTGATGAAGGAAATCAATTGGAACAAGGAGAAAGAGATCTGTTAACCACTCTTACCTACTACTTCTATAACGTTGACCCTGAGGAGGAACTGAACTTGTGACTTGACTTAAATTACCTAGCAATTCAGAAGGTCTACCTGAAAACAATGAGAGTTTGGAGTCAACTCAGTTGGCTTATTTACACCTTAGAGATATTCTTGTTTTTCAGGTTAGGTCATGACCTAGCAACAAATATAATATTAGCGATTGCCGTTCGAATGAATTTCTAGTGAACAAGAAATTAAAGCAAAATTGCCCCCTCCTCTCAAAAAAGAATAGATATGGAGCTAGTAGAGGTCGAGCAGTACGGATGATAGACACACATGTGCATAAGGTTTACTGGGTGCATCGACACCCTAATTAATTGTATATGCTTACATTGGCTTTTTTAGATAATGATATGCTTACATTGGTAAATAAGCACCTTTAATTTTAGAGAAGAAGGAAAAGAACACAGATTTACATGATCTCTTCTAGGAATCTAGAGGTTGTTCAACATATCTGCTCTTGTACGATTAGTTACACAAGTGATTGGAGACTTGGTAAATGGTCGGGGATCTGAGGTCGGCATTGAAAATTCTTCCTGAAACTGCACGAGGAAATGTTTCAGAAAAAAACATGAAAAATCAATCAAGACATGACATGAGGCCATACTAGCGAAAATCCCAGTTAGACTGTTAGAGCAGTTGCAAGCAGTTGTCTGGAAACTTGCACATGTGCATGTCCCTTCACTGCAGAAATCTTCGGTTTATCCTATGTTAGCTCGACAGAGTTTTGTAGTTCCGCAGTGCGTGTATCCATGTAGGGTATTGCATACAGAAGGCACACAAAACCATCTCCAGTCAGCTAATCCTTCACATTGCGAAAAAAATAGTATAGTATAAAATCCAAGTAACCCTGGGCTGGCCATGTTCTGGTTCTAGAACTTTACCTCTTGGTCAATTAGAAAATTTCAACCTGTGAATTCTCATCAAATTTCACGATTTGGTGACAATTGAACGCAACCATGGAATGCCGGTGGGCTGTCTGTACAGGTGGCATGCCGGTGATCAGTGCCGGTGTGGACATAGCTTGCCAAGAGGGGGACAAACTATGCGTAGCCAAGGACCAGCCTAAACTGCTAGAGAATCTGTTTGAAAGAAATGAAACTCGTTTCAGATTGCTTCCAACCATGGAAAACATTTTCAAGGCTAAGTGGCTAACCATCCGGGGCAGCAGTCTACCGAAAGGAGCAGGCTACTTTTCAACGCGAGCCTTTTCGACCCAGCTAGCTGATAGCCAGGCTCTCTGAACTCTATAAATACGCCATTGCTCACACTCTGCTCTTGCCACCTTTGCTTGTTCTCCGACACTGCAAACACGTCCATCAGGAGCTCATCCTTTTGCCCCCAAAGTGCTATCAGCCTAGAAAAAAGTCACATTCTAGCTCCCAAGCTTTCTGACTAGTATAGCCGGCCAAGCTCCATCCATGCCGTCAAATATGATCTCCACCAAGTACGGCACACAGCAGTTCATTCATTTGTTTCCAGCTTATTTTTAGTGTGTGGATGATACGTGCATTCATAATTAGGGATTTCAAGTCATGTAATTATCTCTTCTGTTTGTTTCATCCTCCATGCAGGTTCCTTGAGAAGGCTGTCCTTCCACTGGATGTAATTGCTCCTCATGTGAAGACTGAAGGTACTGCATGCTGCCATGCTTACACCAAGAAAACATAGCATGGCTGTTTCTGCGTTCCTCGTCGCATTCTTGATAGTTCATCATGTCTAACAACTTCCTTCATGTTACTACTACAATTCAGCTGCTCGGACCAGCGTTCTTCGCAATCCAAACATGGAGAAGCTTCAGAAGGGCTACTTGTTCCCGGAGGTGCCAACTTAGCCCTTTGGTGTTTCCTCAAAAAAACTAACACTTTGACAGGCGTAGTAATTTGCCATGTTATTTCGCTAAAACTAACGTGTGTTAAGCTTTTATATATCCTCCCTCATCAGATTAGCATGAAGCATGAAGCTCACATGAAGAAGTACCCTGACGCTAAGGTCATAAGCTTGGGTATCGGTGACACAACCGAACCCATTCCCAGAGTCATAACGTCAGCTATGGCTGAGGTATTCTTTGTTCTTTATTTGAAGGTTGAACTGTTCTTTTCTCTCTTTTTTTCTCCGAACAAGCAGGCATGGGAAAGTTTTAATAAACAATATAATGCTACCTGAAGTGTTTATAAAAACAATATTGCCAGTCTAATTATATTCTTGGATGCAAATACCCAGTTATTGTAGCGACACTTCCAGTGATTTTCATAATTAGATATATAAACAAGAGAATGGTTAGCCACTAAGCATGCAAAAGAGGCATGTTCTTAAAAACCAGAAAATGGGTGGCTGATCATCAATATAAGATCATATCGTAACGTCAAAGTGAGATCTAATCCCAAATATGAATGATAAAAAATATTGAGCAAAAGACTAGGGAAAAAAATTGGGTGCGCACGGTGCGCACCCCCGCCCCTATGTCTCTGCGACGTGGGCCTGAGTAGTCCCCGGTAGTATCGGAGCAGAAATCACTATCCAAAGAAAAGTGCATTCCATTTCTTTCTCGCTCAAGCCCACGTCGCAGAGACACAGGGGCGGGGGTGCGCACTGCACGCTGGCCGCCGTGCGCACCCAATTTATTTCCAAGACTAGAGGGCGTGGGTCTAAGCCGTGATGATTCGTTTCTAACTTTGGACAAAACTCTGCAACGACCAGACCTACTATGTGTACCGACCAAACTGCCTAGACATAAATAACAGATACGTTGACTCAGACTGAACTTGCTAATAAGTTTGCCAAGAAATGGTTGTAGAAAACTAGTTTGGTCGTGAGAAGATAGCCATGGCAGTTAATGCGGCCATACCATGCCATTATCCTCTTGAAGTTTTGAATACAAGAAGTGAAGTACTCCTTTTTTTATCTACACACATATCTTTCTAAACTTGTTCTCTAGTCCTCAGTCCTCACCCAAAATAGTTGAAATGACAACTGTCCTACATTGTCCTGCATTTCAAGTTCTATAAGTCAACCCATCTTCAATTTGACTAAGCTTGTAGGTAGATGAATTAACAATATTTACGGCATCAAATTAGTATTACTGGATACATTATAAAGTACACAGTTGGTAGTGTACTTATTTGATGTGGTAGATGTTTTAGTCAAACTTAAGATAAAACTAGAAAAGGCTCCTTTTAGGATAGAGGGAGTATTTGCTCGTGCTGTTCACCTTTCATGAGTGCTCTCTAGTCTCTACACAATACGTTGTTCAATATGTTAACGTCATGTTCGCGTATTACCAGATTCTCACACGTTTCGCTAGTCACATAAAGGAACTTTCGCCTAAACGGCTAAACGCAGAAGAAGATTACATTTTGCTAGTATTCTCAAGTCAAGTGTCAAGATCCTTCTGCTCCACCAGTTGGAAAATTAGCTGAATGTACTGTCCCATTTGTTTTACATGCTGCGCTTTCTCTACCGAGAAAACTTGAAAGGTCTTTCCTTTGTCAAGGTTTTCCGGTTCTCTTGGTCGAGAGTCGAGACCCTGATGGCCCGGTGTACGTCACGGTACTCACGTCACGGCCTCCCCTGTTCTCGCTATTTTCCACACGTACTGCCATAGCATCTGTAAACTGACGTACACTCCTGGCCAACCCAAATCATCCTGGTCAACGGATGTCTTCGCCAGTTCGGCACCTTTTAGATCATGCCTGGTATGCCTGATAGCAGGGGACAAGAGAGATTCGATGACTGCGACCCTTGAACAATTTTTAAGCTTGATTGCTTGACTTGGATTCCATGCACGTCTGGAACAATTATTTTGTCGTGTAAAGATTTAGTTAGAACAATTATTTCATTGGTTTGTTTAAATAGATAGACTACCACTTTGTGTACTTGGGTTGGAATGAAAAAAAAAATCTGTCCTGTTTTTTGCAGTATGCACTTGCGTTATCCACTCCAGAAGGATATCAGGGTTACGGGCCGGAGCAGGGTCAAATGGTAATGCAGAGAACCCTCTACACTAGACTCTGAAAGTGTGGCTTATCCTACAGTTACCTGCTTGTTTCAGTTCACTGAACCAAGATGTGCTTTGTTTTGCGAAAACATGCAGAATCTGCGGAAGGTCATAGCTGAGAAAGTGTACCCAAACATGGGGATAAAAGAGTCCGAGGTGTTCATCTCTGACGGAGCGCAGTGTGACATCGCCCGCCTGCAGGTACATACTGTGATTACTGAATTGTTTTGCGATATCTCCAAACATCTCACCATCATCTTCTCCTTCCCTGCGCCACGCACGGCACGCAGACGCTGTTCGGGCCCAACGTGAGCATCGCCGTCCAAGATCCCACCTTCCCGGTACGTCATTTTTCTCACTGGCAGCAGGCAGCCTGCAGCCCTGCTCGCCGGTTCACATGCGTGCGCACGGCTGTGATGTGATTGTGAATATGTGATCTGAACGTGCAGGGCTACGTGGACAACGGCGTGATCGTGGGGCAGACGGGCGCGGTGGACGAGTCCGGCAAGTACGCCGGGATCACCTACATGCGCTGCGCGCCGGAGAACCACTTCTTCCCGGACCTCACCCGCGTGCCCCGCACCGACGTCATCTTCTTCTGCTCCCCAAACAACCCGACAGGCCACGCCGCGTCGCACGCGCAGCTCCGTGACCTCGTCGACTTCGCCCGCCGCAACGGCTCCATCATCGTCTTCGACACCGCGTACGCCTGGTACCTGTCCGAGTCCGAGTCCGCCGAGGGCGGCAGCGGCAGCAGCAAGCCCCGGTCCATCTACGAGGTGCCCGGCGCTAGGGAGGTGGCCATCGAGATCTCCTCCTTCTCCAAGTTCGCCGGGTTCACGGGCGTCCGTCTGGGCTGGGCGGTGGTGCCATCCGAGCTCCGGTACGCCGACGGCTCCCCCGTGGCGCGCGACTTCGACCGCGTCGTGTGCACCTGCTTCAACGGCGCGTCCAGCGTCGCGCAGGCCGGCGGCGTCGCGTGCCTCTCGTCGGAGGAAGGCAGGGACGCCGTGCGCCGCGTGGTCGGGGTGTACAAGGAGAACGCGCGCGTGCTGGTGGAGACGTTCGCGTCGCTGGGGAAGGAGGTGTACGGGGGGCAGGACTCGCCATACGTGTGGGTGCGCTTCCCGGGACGACGGTCGTGGGACGTGTTCGCGGAGATCCTCGAGAAGACGCACGTCATCACCGTGCCGGGGAGCGGGTTCGGCCCCGGCGGGGAAGGGTTCGTCAGGGTCAGCGCGTTCAATAGCAGGGAAAGGGTGCTGGAGGCCGCTGCCAGGCTCAGGAAATTCCTCGCCTGAGCGCCGGCCGACGTACACGGGGCACATATCCATCGGCACATCGCACTTATATAAATGTATACACGACAGCAATAAGAATGTTGCGCGCTGATGATGCGCTGACAACCATGCTATATACTAGTTAAACACTTACACTGGTACTCATCATTCATCAACCCACAAAAAGTTGCGCGAGCTAGACCATGCGTCGCACATGTATCTTCATTGCTTTATTTCAAACTATAATTATTACAGTTTTCACACATCGACTCGTCTATAATGAACTCAATCTGGTGCTTCGAAAACTCTGAAAAGGGGGACGAATCACCTTACTGCCCTGTAAGCCTGATGGAAATGTTCTCAGTTTACAGGCCACAAACATTTCCCATGCTACGATTCTTTGTTATGAACGCCCAGTTCTGTTTACATAGCTTGTCCTACAAAGCTACGCACCACAGCTGTACAAGGATTAATTTTCAATCACGAATGAATCCAAGATCCAGACCAAGGACAACTGAAGTTTATTCAGAACAGATACTGAAAGATACTGCGCTTACATGTCACTTCTGATCAATTATTTAGTACGCCCACCATTTTAACCTTTTTTTCTCACTTTAACTTTCTTCATCGCTTTCCTCGTCCTGGTTGAGGTTCAAGTGGTTCAAATTCTGCTCAAGAGGAGGCAAATCATCTTCAGAATCACCCTCAGATCCTTCCTCGCTTTCCTCGTCTTGGTCGCGGTTCAAGTGGTTCAAATTCTCCTCGAGAGGTGGCAAATCGTCATCAGAATCGCCCTCAGATCCTTCCTCTGTGCTTCGGCGTGATTTTTCTGCCTCTGTAGCACACAAAACAATTAAGCAAAAATCAATGACTCCAGAATTGATTTAGTAATTCAGAGACAGGAAGATTACGGAAAATCCAGTTGCTCGCTGAGATTATTACCGTTTACAGGTGGCTTTGGAACACTCGAGTTACTTGATAACCAGGAGTTCTGTACATTTATTATCTCAGAACCATTTTCACATTGGGAGTATGCTTTCAGGAGGTCTCTGCAGTTACAACAGAAGGGTGTGAAAACCTGATCTGAATGCATCATGTAAAAATGGCATGCTACTACGAAAAATTCAGGTTTGACATGAGCAAATATCGTTAACAATGACAGCTTAACATGACCCTACAGACTGCCTTCGGAAATTTGCTGGATAATGGTAAAAATGTGGTGTGCATATGCTACACGCTGCCTTTTAAAAGTTACTGAAATTTGGTAACAATGTGGTATTAGTGTATATAGGACAGCATGGATTGTCAACAACATCCTTGGTTAGGTTAAGCATTCAGCCTATGGAACCAGAAAATAACTTCATGTGTGTCCACTGTCCAGCTTTTGCTTACAGATTGTAGTTTGCCCAAAATGGTATAGTGATCATATCCAATAATGTATGTATCATAAACATGCAAATCAATGTATGATTAATTCAGTAAGTCCATAAAATTCACTACAGCCTACATATGATCATTTAAATATTCCACTGGACTAACCTGTTTAGCGACAAGAATGCGTGACCCCACTTGAATTTCCCAAGCAGTAATTCTGCTGTATCTGCCTCCCCACTGCACATACATAAAGAGCATAAGCTGCCACCTGATAATAACGCAGTTCTACATTAAACAACAAGTTCCTGCCAGCTACACATTCCAAAAACAGTATCAGGTAAGCCTACAAATTTTACCATATTATGAGGGCTGCTGATAAAGCTTCCACACAAGACAGTTCACATGGGCGGCCATAGTTCACAGGGTTTGCTGCTACCAACCATGGCACTGTAAACATCAAAACAAACCAGTTACATTGAGCAGATACGATTCTGATTTACATACTGTATAAAGCTGTATGCTAAGACTACTTAGTTGCATAGACTCTCCTGTTTATTTTTTTGAATAAGAGGCTCTCCTGTTTGTAGGTGGGACAATATTTGGATAAAGTAAAACAAGAAAAACAGCTTTATAAGAAAACAAACCCAAGTCATAATCCAGAATAGAATTGTACAGGATCAAACTTTGAATCACAGTAAATTTAACAAAATGATCAAATTCAGAAATGATAATTGCTTTCTACATTATACACAATCAGTTAATAGATTGTAATCATGTGCATAACTAGGATCCATGCAGAATAGATAGGACAGAGTAATACCAAGGACTACATGCATAACTCAAAATGATGATTAACAAACATCAAAGATGCACATGCACTGTCTTTTGAAGTTATTTAGATATAATTATCTTACAGAGACGAGGAGCACCACAGCGGAGTTTTACAAAAGGGACATCACTTAAACGTGCCCAGGAACAATCAACCACAGCCAATCCTTTTCTTTGCACAATAGGATGATCTGCCTTAGATACGCATTGTGTCCCAACAGGGCTGAAAGAGAATGGAATGAAAACAAGTAAGCAGCATAACTACCTGTATCTCAAAGGCCAATTTTATTAGAGCAATCTTTAGTACGTTAATAAATAAATTTACAGCAAAGAAAATGTTTAAATTCATAGCTTATAAAAGTACCTGAGAACAACACCACCAAAACCATTGGTCACTCGCAACTCCTGGAAGACAAACAACAACCATCTCAAGAGCAGCTAAATTTTTTGCAGCTAAGTTCTAGTGTTTACAAGAACAAATTGAATACTAGTTTGAGCAGAATGAGCTTGAAGAATATCAGAATTTCATATTATCATACCCCTATATCCATGTGCATGCAAAATTTGTACCTTTTCACATACTTCGTCGGTTTTAGCATGTACATTGGTTCTGAGAAGTTGAGAAGGGTTTGGATATTGGTGAACCAAGTAGTGTTACCTTTAGAAGCCCAAATCTTGAAAGCTTACGACCAGTGCACCTTTTGACATCACATTGCCCAAAGTCCTATACACCAACAAATGCAATAGTATCGTCACAAGTGTCAAATGAGCGCCATATGATTGTATAGGAAATAGTGCACCTACCCACATTGCGAGCTGAATTTTTGAACCTTTAAATTCCTCTTCAGTATCTTCTGGATAAAAAAAATGATATTCTCAACAACACGATTTAGGTTATGACTTCTGAGGAATGGTGTAAAGTGATCTCGTGAATCCTTAAACTGGATTTGATGGTTTATAAAAGAATGATGTGATGGAACATATGAAAAAATTAACTCTGGTCATGTTTACTGTTATGTTTCAGGAGGCATACAAGGCAATAATAATAATAATAATAATTGACAGATGAGTCATTTTCTTTTCATGTAAAGGTATCTCAACACGATTTATCAGTTTTAGACATGTTCAATCATATAATATCCAAAAATACAAGAAAAATGTGTACCTTCCTGCCTTGGAAGTGATGTCCCAGGACCATCATCCCTGAAATTGAAGATTAAAAGTCTGGTCTTACTCCATTTGTAAAAAGAAGATATCAATATTATAATCCAATAGCACAAATTAAACTGAAGTTCACAATATCTCAGCAGCAAGTCAGCAAGAAGAGCACAGAACGCCACCAAACTCAACAAAATGAATACATCGAAAATTTTACACTTAACAGGAACAGACTAATTGTTCACAAACGAAGAATTATAATCGAGAACTTAAATTGAACTGATCCATCTCACTAATACTATTGCAGACAGGTAAAATCTAGTGAAAGCGGAGATCAAGAAGTTGCGTATCATTACAAGGAGGCTTCTTGCTTGGTGCGGCGCGAAGAAGAGGAGGATCCGCGGCCGCGCCTGTTGCGGTTGTATCCCATCCTGGACGGCTTCCCGGCGGCGGCTTCGCTCGTCTCAAGAGAAGGTTTTGGACTTGCGGTGGGCAACTACTAGGGGTGAGGTATGGCTGGCTAGCGCCGCTGCTGGGCGATCCTGTTTGCCGGCTGCGCGGTTGCCCACGAAGGCGGCGGCCGGAGAAGGGAGCTCACAGGTCTCAGCCGCAACAACGCACGAGCTCGGCACGAGCAAACACGGCGGCGATGCGCCGATGCCGAAGGCTTGCGGCGCCCTAGCGGGCCTCCCTTGTCGTAACGGGCCTAACAGGCCAGTTGCCTTTTCGGGATGGGCTTGTTAAGCAGGCCTGTGGGCCTCCTCCTTTCTTGGGCTATCAATAAGGAAAACTACATTTTTAATGGGCTGAATTTTCTTTCTGCACGCAAAACTTACATTAACATGAATAACCCAGCCGATCAACGTCATTACAGCATCATGATTGCATACGCCGTCTTGGTAACCTTGGACGAAATGCATGGGCAGTTTGATCATTCGTTGGCGTGTCAACCATGGCAACTCATTCGCTGCAACTGTCCCCAGAGAGACATAGACAACCCGTTTTTTAGAAGCATAGACAACCATTTTTTAAAAAACAATGATTGAGACCAAAAGCGATACTCGGTCATGGCACGAGTTCGAAATCATACAATTGCTCGGCTACCGCGTGTACCAGGTTGCCTCACAAGTCACAAGAGGATCATTTTCGTCCTTCTCTTGTCCATGAATGATTTCTGAAATCTTACTTATTCGTTTCAGACATACAGAGCGACTGTCTGGTTTTCGGGCTAAAACTTAATCAAAGGTATCCGGATATTTTTCATGTGAGATCGTTTGTAAGAGGTGGTATAATTGCGCCTGATGTAGTGATGTATCATTAAACATTGTTTTCCTCGTCTCTATGTATATGCTACGATGCCGTCAAATGGAAAGGACAAACAAGACGTGTCCTAATCTTCGCTTGCGTGACGATATCCGTCTAGAGAACTCCCCTTGGTGTTGTTTTCACGTCCTCTAGTGAGCATATGACCAAATGTCGAACAGCTGAAGGCTGACTAAAGCGAAGTTGGCCGAAAGCAACTGTTTAGTCATTTTGCCGTCGTGACAGAAATGCATCGATAGAGACTTGTAGTAGTACTGGTTGTTTTAACCCCTCCCCAAAAAAGAAATAATAAAGACTTGTGCTACTCATCAGTAATATTAAACTTGAGAAATAATAAGAAAGCAGTAAATAAATGATCGAAAGCATACACTATGCATAAAAATAAAATTAATCATACATCAATGGTAAACAAGAAGAAAAAAGTGTGTACGTACAAATGGCATCATAGAACCCCTACTTTAAAATAGAAGAGAAAAAAAATAAGGAGCTACTCTACCGAAGCAGATAGATAACAGCAGGAAAGGTACAGCAATATCTCGAAACAACATCACGTCGCTCGCTCGCTCGCAGCAAAACTAAATCCCACACGCGCGCTGTGGCAGGCAACCGTGCGATCCTCACTCGATCACGCGCCCTGTTGCCAGCCGGCGTTGCCGTTGATCGCCTCCTTGTCGTGCTTGCGCTTCCGGATGGCGATGGGCCACGTGATGGCCTCGAGGCAGAGCGCGACGCCGCCGAGCGTGGCGAGGACGACGATGTAGGCGGTCTTGTACCCTGTGGCCGGCTTGAGGATGTCGAGGCCCTTGAAGATGTTGACGGCGGCGAGGACGATGACGGAGTAGCCGACGGAGTGGTGGTAGATGTTCCAGTAGAACCTGTACTTGTTCTTCTTGTCGGGCCTGAGCAGCAGCGCGAACACCTGCAGTGTGGCCAGGCAGAAGATGGCGATGCCGATGTTGCGGTGCGGGTGGTAGGTGATGCCCACGGACTCGCTGCCCAGCTTGAGGCCCAGCCCCCAGCCGGCGACTCCCAGGATGTAGCCGGAGCACTGGAAGGCGATGTGGAGGTAGAACCAGGCCGGGTCGGCGGACTCGAACACGCGCAGGTACCGCGCGATGATGGCGCCCGTCGGGATCAGGATGCCCCAGGCAACAGTGTTCAGGACGCCGTGGATCTGCACATGTTCAATTCGAGACGGTTAGAAATTTAATTGCTGGGAAATTCTATGCGTGTTACGTCAGGAAGCAGGAAAATTTAATTTGTCATGCGTCGACTTTTCATGGAGTGGCTAGTAGGTTCGTTCAACTACTACTCTCGTGAAAGACGTGTGTTCGTTGCTTCTAGGAATTGGATTCTGACCATCTTTTTTGTCATTGGTTTCTATGATGATGAGAGAAAAATTAAACCATCACCCCGTTATCTCATATCAATCCGGTTGGTGAAGCAAGCAAACCGAGTTTTAATAAGCCATCTAGCAGATTTTTATGTCACGTCTAAACTGATCAATCATGTACTCCAACCCAGCCGCCGGCTCTTAATCAGCACAAAACGTCGCCATCATCTACTCGGTCGCTCGCTTATCCTAACTTACCTAACGTCCTCTGAAGTCTGAACAAGTCGACGGCGAGAAGAGGCAACCGATCAACTATATATTTTTTATATAAAAAAACATGCATGGACAGAAAATATCGCCCGGTTCTTTGTTTCGTTGGATGGATGATTATTAGTCAAGGTAGCAGGAAGGGATCGGAGAAGAGAACGAATAGGACGAACGACTTACATTTTTGCGGTGGAGCCTTGAGTTGGACGCCCCGGTGCTGGATCCGGACAAGAAGTCGAGCCTCTGTGCGCTCGCCAAGTTCGCCGGCGACGTCGGGTGCGGCGAAATCTGGCCGCCGCTGACCGACCCGGCCTGCCACACGGTGCTCTGCTGGGTGTTGTTCCCGGGCAGCGTGATCGTGGCGAAGATGGTGTAGGCGCCGCCGGAGTACTCGACGGCGGGCGTCCCGGCGACGGCGAACTTGAGCGTCGCCGGCTGCAGGGGCAGGCTGGGCGCCGTGGAGTCGAGGTTGGTCATGAGCACGGACGCCGTGCCGGAGCTGTCCTGCGACGCGATGAGGACGCTGCTTCCGGCCATGCCTCCGCCGGCCGTGTTGATGCCCCAGCCGACCCAGCCGTTGCTCCCCGACGGCGCCCGGAACGCGATGTCGGCCGTGCCGTTCGCCGCGTGGTACGTCCAGTGAAGGCTCGCGCCCAGCGTCGGCATGCTGTTGCACTTGCCGAAGGTCTGCCCGTTGCTGAACGTCGCCGACAGGCAGTCCTGCGCCGTCGCGGAGGAGGCGAGGAGGAGCAGTGCGGCGGCGCCGATGAGGAGCCACGACGTGTGGCCTGGCCGCGCCATCGCGCTGGTTGGAGCTGGAGCACCTGGCGCCTCGCTTGTTTTCTGAGCGGTGGTGGTGATGAGTCTACGAGGGGTTGCCGATGCGACGGGAGACGAAGAAGAGGCTTGAGGCTGCAGCTGGTGAGGGAGGGAGAGGGGAGCTGAGCTATATGTAATGGCAGCACGGTAACAGCTTTACGCGCGCGGTTGTTGGGGATTTGGCGCGCGCGCGGAAGGTTCCAGGTTGACCTGGTCAATCATTTTTTGCAGTCTCATCTGAGGATTTCATTTCCCATCTCTATGGCCTGGCTGCTACCTTTAAGCTTTTGAGCGTGTTGATACGACATGGTCTTCTCTGAATAATCGAGGTAGGATTTTTCATATCAGACAGGCGTCTGCTGAATGTTCAAGGGAACTGGGAACATTTAGTACGAGCTCAGATTATTTAGACTGGAACAACTGGACATGCTGTAAACATGGCATGGAGTATGCTCTACTGTAGGGTTCTTGCTTATTTTAATAATAACAAGATGATGTCAGCTACCATTTCAGCAAATAAGCTGTGCTGCTGGAACAAGAACAAATTTGAGTTGTTTGCAAACTACCCGTATGTACAAACAAGAGGGTCGGAACAGACCTGTTGCAAAATCTATGCCATGCCATAGTGAGTTGTTTGCAGACTCATGCTTATCATGTACCTGCCCCAGAGTGCGGGGGCATACCTTTTCCACGGTTTAGCGGGGTCGTGGCCCGGTTCCACGCCGCCGAGTTGCCGAGAGTTGTTGAGGAGGCGCTGGCCAACAAGGCAGCTAGGCAGAGTATCAAAAAAAAAGGGCAGCTAGGCAGCGACGAATCGATTCAGATAAGAGGATTAGGTGAGGCTAGCTGCAGCCTGCAGACCCGTGTTCCGCTCGGTCAACTCGACTAGTTGTGCTTGTGCAGTACTCCCTCCGTTCCAAAATAGATGTCATTCTCGCTTCCCGAGAAGTTAACATTTTCAAAATACCGACAATTATATATTAAAATATATAAATATTTATGCTAAGTAATTAGTATCATTGGAAAGATCTTTAAGTCTAGTTTTTTAACAAATTTATTTGAAGATGAAAATGTTGCACGTTTTTTCTATAAATCTAGTCAAAGTTGAGAAAGTTTGACCGGCACGCATCCCATAACGTCATCTATTTTGGAACGGAGGGAGTAGCTTCCTTTCCTTCTCGTGCGGCTATCCTTTTCGTACGCTTCAGGCAATAGGAGTAGTATTGTTTGGGGATTTGGCATGTGTTCTTTGGCCTTTGCAATTGTTTGACGAGCAGTCGAGTATGCTTGGGAATGGGGACTCGGGACCGCTCAGTTTTTTTTTTTGTTTAAATTTAAAGCGGCCACTGTGCCGTCTAAAGGCCCGAAATATCTCGAGCTTCTTGCACAATCTAATAAACCTCTGAAAATCTTAACATTCTCTCCCACTTGAATCTCTCCCTGTCCCTATTTTTCTTTAACAGGTCTTCTTCCACTAAGATAGTTTTGCAACTTTTTCCAACAAGCGTACTGTGGGATTTGATTGGCTGCCGATGCTTTTGCTCCGTGCATGACAGCACGCGACATGCCCGGCGAGGACGGATTCGTCTCTCCCAAATCTACGCAGAGCGCACGGACGACAGCAGTTGGAGACTTGGGAGGCGGCTGGATCGAGGCAGTCTCCAGGAAGTCTTCGTCTACCTCAGGCGCGTGCCGGCCTCCATATGGCACGCGTTCCCTCCCTGATCAAGACACTGCCGGTCGACTTGTTCCTGTTCAATTCCTGCTCGTGGCTTCGTGCTGCAATCTACCAGTAGATCCTGCTTCGTCTTTATTGATCTTCCGCATACATGTCTTGTAGCCTTGTAGGTCGACTTTGACTACTCTGCATGTACTGTCTGTATTGTCAGACAGTATGCAGTACACACACTAGTAGATTACGGGACAGAAATAATACTGGCGATACTTAAGTTGTACAGTAGCCTAATTCAGACTCTGCGACGAGGCACGTCGACCAGGTCATACATGTTGACGGCCAGCTCAGCTCTGGGTTCAGTTTACACCGCAAGTTGTAGCTTGTAGGTGCCCGCAACAGCAATGTAGGGACAGGCCACCGTATAGTGCCGAACTTGACTGGATTGAGAAGACTGACTAAAACTCTGAAAGCGTTGAGATTGAGACTGGGTGATGAGAAGCCAAACGAGAAATCACCGTGACGACAAAACCTGAATACCCCTTTTTTGGAAATAATGAAGACTTTTAAGATGAAAGTCGCTTTCATATAGTGTTCGACTTGGCAAATGGCCGTGACGATTGCGATATTCAATTTTGGAAATCAGAAGACATATAATCACTCTGTTTCAAAATATATAATGCTTAGAACATATCGTTTTTAACTGATGGCGTTTTAAAAACTATTTTGCCATCTCATTTTTGTAAACTAATTAACTTATACTAAACGTCATATATATTAGAAAAATGCCGTGTCAGCCTGCTAACCTACTTCTTTTTGCCAGGAGAAAACGATGCGATTCTCTGCCAGTCTCTATAAGAAAAGAACAAAGATGGATATCTTAATGCACGGAAGCCCTGTTCGTTTGGGTTTATCATCATAGCCCAACGGATTATTCTCTTCACATAATACTATTGAACTAGCTCAACAGATTGTTCTTCTCTCAGACTTTCCAGCCTAGCGAAACGAACAGGAAAAGCAGAAATGGACGATACAACATTCTTTTTCCTTTCTCTATGTAATTATCGTTGCGAAAACTCGATGAAGTAAACATTCAACGACATTTCAACAATGGACTAAATTTTGAATACATGGACGAACAGAACAAATAACGATGGCTGATGGCAACTCCGAGAGCAGTACAAAGAAGATGGAGTTTTCATCTCTGTCGTCGTCTCACTGAAAATTCTGAGAACAATTGGTAAGGTGAAAAGAATCCATGTATTAAAAAAAATCCAAACTACCTATCAAATACTTTTCTCTGCATATCAGAGAACTATTCTTTCGTCATATATCCGTTCCTGAAAAGATCTACTACCACTCGTGCGTTTGCTTCTGGATTCTCATTAACCGTAGGTAAGACGGGGGATGTAAGGTGATCTCCGCTGTCATTAACTTGTGCACAAACAGTATGGATTACTAGTTTATTACTGTTTCTCTGGCACACTCATTTTTCTGGGCTTTGGAAAGGAATACAAAATTTGGGACAAGACAATACTGTTCTATATATATACTGCAGTATTTCAAAGTCAAATCTTCATAGAACACAAGAAAGCGTGTCTCTGTTTGAATACACAATGAACTACACGGCAGCAGTGGCAGAAGCAGAGACCAGGTACTCGGACTGGTTCGTAACGCGAGGCATCATTACTGACATCAGGTGGTCACAACACAAGATTAAGATAATACAAGTGGAGGCAACATTTGATGATCTCACATTAAGGTTTGATTTAACGAAACCATGCTACCACCCTACCAGATAGTACTGGTACAAACAGTACAATAGTAGCTTTGATCAAGACTTATGAGAACGAACGAAGGTGCCAGGCAGGAGCAAGCCATATGGCTTGACAGACTTGTGTACTAGGAACTGGTCGTTGGGATTTGACTTTTGTACTAGCCGGTCAAAGTGTGATGCAAGAGTACGGATAAGAACAGCATATTCACAATTCAGAAATCAGAACAGTATACGGAATATATGTTAGTTTCTTGGGAGTAGTTTATAAGAGAAACATATATAGTCACGTTGGCTAAAAAAAGATGTTGCTTGCATGTCGCTGCAAGCCAAGGTCCTAACCTTGTGACCACACGGTTCTTTAGGACTAACTGTTTTGCAGCACGAAACGCGCTTTCATCGCTTCTATACGCCTAGCTGGGTCGTCGTCGTCGTCGTCTATTGTTAGTTGTGAACAATCTATGTATCTAGTGCTGATTCAGAAATTGACTCATTTCATGAACAAGTTGATGTGTGGTTTGCTCAGCTGCTTGATTCCCCTTATGCTTCAGTTCATCCTTATTCCTTGGTAGGTAGTTGCCTTGCCACCCGTAAAGAACCGTTGGTTCACCTACTCATCCTCATTTTTGTAATGCTCAAGATCTAGCTAGAAGAAGGCTGAAAATATTTCCACTGCCGTATGGTGCAAGCTTTTCGTCCGAAAGACGAGTGACAACCTTCGGGATTTCCTTTGGATACCCTGGAACCTACTACTTACAAAGGCATGACTTCATCCTGGGCCCTTCCATTTCTTCAGAGCTACGTATGCGTGTGCTGTCTGCATTTGACACTGGGCGGCGCCCCAGCAACACAATCCAGGTGTCATGCCATGACACAATCCTCGGTTAGGTTTGCAGTTTGCAGTGGCTAATTACCCGAAGAAGAGCACAAAGCTGTGCCGTGCACGCGGACGCGGGGCAGTCGATCGCCTGAAGAAAGGCTCCAAGTCAGGATGTGTACGTCCGGTACATGCATCCGTAGTCAGTACACGCCGTAGCAGGTCAGCTGCTCCAGCTCAAGTCGCGTCACACGATGATACCTGAACCTGCACATTTCGCTATCGTGTTGCCCCGGCAACGCCGCACGTGGCGCGATCGCGCGAACGAGTTCGTCAGCTCGTCCCCATAAGTCACCGTGCCTTCAGTTTTAAGCCAAGAACATTGGAAAGAGATGCTCCGGTTCACATTCACACCGCGTATGTAGTGGTAGTGTTAACTAACTATCCTAGTACTTGACCGCGTATGTAGCCTGGAAGGCTAGAACATTGGAGTATGTCATGTGCCAATGTTCAAAGCGTACAGGTAGGTAACTATATCCTGTGTCCTGGGCCTTCTGTGTTTCCTTATGCTTTGGTATGCCCGGAGATGATGGGATGGAATGGAACCTTCGGCGGCGTAGTTGGTGTGATAACTCGGGCGAATGATGGTAACTGATGCTTGGGCTCGCTGATAAGCAAAGCTGGCGGCGTCAAAGCACCTGCCCAACAGGTCGGTTTCAGACCTTTTCTCACATTTCGCGTGTTGAATCAACGAACATTATTTGTAGTAGCACTGGGCTACTAGCAAACATCACGTCGTCACCAAGCGATCGATGCGTGTGCGGATGGGGACCGTCGGCCGGTAGAAATTGGAAAGGCATGCCGAGCACGCGCCGCCGGCACGACCCTCGCCTGGCCGAGATCCCTTAGGACCAAGTACAACAGCGGAGACAGATGCTGTCTTTTTGACACAAACAGACAGCTCAACAGGCAACTTGTACAATGGAGTGTCTGTTTGACTGTCTGTTTGGTAATTAATTCATCACTTGACACACAAACTCATGATGATCTACCGCACATTTGATCTTTGTAGCAGTTTTTGTTGTACACATACAAATATCTGGCTGACAAGTGGGGTCCCAACCTTATCTTCTCCCTTCTCTTCCCCACGCTGCCACGCTCCTCTTCCCCAACCTTCCCACGGCAGAGCTCCTCCTCCTCCTCCTCCTTCTCTCTCTCCATCTCCGGCGCGCGGCCGGCACCGCGGAGCTCGCGCGCGGCTGGAACGGTGGAGCGGCGATACGGCGCGGCGAAGCATCGCGCGCGGCCGGCACGGCGGAGCCCGTGCGTGGACGGCCAGGCGGAGCTCGCGGCGTAGCTCGCCCGCGGCCGGCCGCAGTGGAGCTATTCCTCACCGGCGACCACCCTCTTCTTCTCCTCCTTCTCTATCTCTCCATCTCTGGCGAGGCTCTGGCGGACGCTGGCGCCGTGCCCCTCCTCGCCGCCGGAGGATCCGCGGCGACCGTCGGCGCGCGAGAGCGGCTCGTGTCCGCGCCGGGCCACCATCTCCGCGCGGGAGCAGCTCGTGTCTTCCCGCGCGCACAAGGGATGCTTCCCGCCGTCGTCTCCCCGCAGCAGCTGCTACAACGCCCACCGAGCCGTCGCTCGGTTCTTAGAGCACGAGCGGAGCTCGTAGACGAGCGAGGCGACGGCCAGACCTCGGTGACGCGCGCGAAGGGTTTCTGCAAAAATGACGTGCATGGCGACGGCGGTCGCCGAGCCGTTATACATGCCCGTAGACAGTTAGACGACACGCCCGTGCCCGGGGACGCGGCATTGCGCTATGCGGCTATGCCCTACCGGGGACGCCTGGGAAACGGGCCGACCCAAATCAAATGGGCTAGGCCGGGCGGAAGATGGGGTGGCAGGAGGCCCGTTGCACAGTGACTTATGGGCTTCAAGAGTGGGGGCCGCGGGCAGACGTTTCGTAGAATGGGCATTTGCGTTAAAAAAGACAATAGTATACTTTTTATTTGAATTTTTTTACAAAAAATATAAACATCATATGAAACGTAATAAAAATAATTTTACAAAACACGTTAACCTGAGATCATGAATGATAGCATATAAGTACCTTTACATCGCTCGAAGGATTCGTGAGCATCCACAGCTCGTGACGTCTTTGCACGCCACGTGCACTGTGGTTCGATCGGACGGCCGGTGTTGCCCGGCGGCCTCATGTTTTTTTTTCTTTCTACTGTTACCAAAAAAAATCGTTACACCTCTTGTGCATGAATGCTTCAAACATAAAAAATGATATAGCCTGCGAGCATGGCTAATAATATAGCCTGTAGTGAACTGTATATTTTTATTACCACATCATATACAGTTAACTAATAGCATACTTATATAATAGATACAAACTAAATCATTAATACTTTTTTTCATTTTACTCTCTCACAAAGTTTTTGGGCCCTGCGCATAAGCTAGCCGTAAGCAAAATAGCTCACTTCTCTTCTCCCATCACAAATCAGATGTGTCAGTCTTTACAACTCGCTTACTATAGTTGCTCTATTGGGTCTACTTCACCAGAAGTTACCTGGTCGGTGTGTGTTCAAGTGAGTTGTCCTTGGCTAAAGACATGAAACGAATATCTCACTTCGACCCAATCTCTCACTGCTAACGTGTCAACTCACCTCCGTTGTCCCGAAGGGAGATGCCATCCTCCTCGGCCTTCACGTCCTCACGTGTGCGTGACTGTTGTTTTTTGGTGTGAGGCCTATTTTGTCGGACCATAATTCTTCCCTTCAAGTTCTCCGTCCCTCCCCTTTCTTTGGCCGCTGGCCGGTACGCCACCAGCGGCGTAATGCGCCGCTCCAATCCCGAATTCCTACGAGCTCCAACACGACAGCGGTAGGAGACCCTCCTAGGTGCCTATCCATGTAGACCAGGACACGCTCGCCATGGCAGAGAACATTTTGCTTCCAGCCGTCTGAGCTTGCCGAAAGCTATGCTTCCTACTCTATGCTTGCCTTCCCTGGACATAACGGGGTATATGTGATTGTGTTTTTCTTGCTACTCTATCACGATTGTGATTGGGGTGAATAAGAATATTTTCAAATTCAGACTTATGATCCAATGATTGCCCAACTACACATATAACAGACACAATTATAGTGTATGCTTCATTTAGTATGCGTCTATGATGATATTTTGTGTATGTGTCAAGTCATTAACAATACTAAAAATACAAACAATTCAGAACCACCTATAATAACAATAATTGATTACAAACAGGCGCGGCGTTAGGCGCGCCATTCTTCCTAGTAATGTACAGGAACAAAGAACGATCTGTGACCGGAACAATGAAAAAAAAAACACTAGCAACACTGTACAAGTAATCACTGTATCATTATTTTAACCCTGATGAAAACCCCTCAGGTTACGACGGGACAGCTTGGACTTGGTTGCCCCCGTGCTCCGGCCGCCAGACAGGAACTCCAGCTTCTGCGTGCTCAGCAGGTTCGCCGCGGACGTCGGGTGCGGCGCTATCTGCCCTTTGCTGATCGGCCCGGCTTGCCAGACCGTGTTCTGCACCGTGCTGTTCCCGGGCAGCGCCACCGTCACGTAGATGGTGTACGCGCCGCCGGCGTACTCGGCCGCCGGCCCGGCGGGCACGGCGAGCTTGAGGGTGTTGTTGGTGAGGCTGGGCGCCGTGCTCTCCAGGTAGGTCGTCAGGACGGACACCGCGCCGTTTCCGTCCTGCGAGGCGACGAACACGCTGCTGCCGGCCATGCCGGCGAAGCGGCCCGTGTTGATTCCCCAGGCGACCCAGCCGTCGGCGCTCTGCGGCGCTCGGAACGCGACGTCGGCCGTGGCGTTCGACGCGTGGTACGTCCAGTAGAGGCTGGCGCCGAGCACGGGCAGGGTGGTGCAGCTCTGGAACGAACGCCCCGAGGTGAACTTGGCCGACGAGCAGTTCTGCTGCGCCGTCGCTGTGGCCGCGAAGAGCAGCGTGGTGGCGATGAGGAGCCAAGCCGAGTGGTTTCGTCCCGCCATTGGAAGTGGATGGAGAGCACGGAACAGGTTCGGATGTGCGTGCGCGCTCGTCAAAGCGATAATGCAGCTTTGGTGTGGCCGAAAGCTGTGAGCTACTAATGCTTGTTGTGTGGAGCTAGAGGCAAAGGGAGGCCTGGTATTTATAAGGAAGCAATAATGTAATAGGATTTCAGGCGAGGTTGTTTGCACAGTTGGCTTAACTACGTCGACACTGTCAAAGTACCAATATTCTGCAATCGCATACTAAGTCAGAACCTGTAAATTCTTCATTCTATACACCAAAAAATTCATCTCCACGGGCGTGCCGTATGTACCATCCCTTCTCCAGCACCTAGAACAACCAAAAACATGGCGACGACTTCGTCTCCTCGTATATCATCCGCGTTTGACTTCCTCCAGATGGTGCCTGCTGCCTTGCGTGAACATCTGATATTTTTCGGAAGAAATTCCCATTTTTTTAGCCCAGGTGCTACCGCGCAACGCCGGTACAGTCTTCTACTGTCAAGACGGACCATATTTTGCTTTTGCCAATCATCGGCTGTCACATTCTGGGTTTGTGTTTCTCGAACTGTATTATATGCATAAAACACATTTACACGTTTAGCATTTGATCCACATCATCTAACAATTTGAGACTCCAACTTTTTAAAAGTATGAACAACCACTACCAAATTACCAATAATTTGTGGGGATTCAAATTTAGCGATGACGACGCTGAGATTTTCTTCATGGTCGCATGGGTGGATAGCCGGTCATTACCGGTGGGCTTCTTTGCTGCACCATGGAGTTAGTCGCCCCGGTGCCTGTGCCGCCGGACAAGAAGTCGAGCTTCATGGTGCTCTGCAGGTTTGGCCCGGACATGGGGTGCGCGGCTATTTGTCCTCCGCTGAGCGGGCCGGCCTGCCACACCGTGTTCTGCACCGTGTTGTTCCCGGGGAGCGCCACCGTCACGTAGATCGTGTACGCGCCGGTCGCGTACTCGGCAACGGGCGCGACGGGCACGTCGAGATTGAGGGTCCCGTTGGTCAGGCTGGGCGACGTGCTCTCCAGGTAGGTCATCAGGACGGACACGGCGCCGCCGGCGCCGGGCGAGGCGAGGAACACGCTGCTGCCGGCCATGCTACTGGGCCGGTCGGTGTTGATGCCCCATGCCACCCAGCCGCTGGCTCTCTGCGGCGCCCGGAACGCGAGTTCCGCGGTGCCGTTCGACGGGTGGTACGTCCAGTACAGGCTGGCGCCGAGCACGGGCAGCGCGGCGCACCGCTGGAACGAACGCCCAGCCGGGAACTTGGCCGGCGCGCAGCTCGCCTGGGCTGCCGCGGCGGCCGCGAACAGCAGCATCAGCACGGCCCCAGAGAGGAGCCACACGGTGTGGTTTCGTGGCGCCATCGCAGGTAGAAGTGTAGAACACGTGTTGGCGCGTGATCTCTTGTGCTAGTCTTTCCTTTCTGCGTGATGATGCTTGCGGGAGCAGCAGGGAAGGGAGGCCTGCTATATACAGTTGGCTAATCTACATCGACATCGCAGCGTTTTGCCGTCTTAAACCAGGTCAGTATGCAAAAAAAATCTGTCAGCGTATGCGTTTTGTTCAGGTTCTTGTGCGCCGTGTCGTACCATCCAGGCCTCGAGGGAGCAGGGGTTTTGGTCTACTCTGCCAGCGTTGTTCGTGATTTCTGAAGAATCTCCCATTTTTTAGAGTCATCGTGTCTGTCGCAGCGGCGGCCTATTCTTTTTTTTTTGTGCTAAATATATATTTTGCCACTTGAAGTGGCTTACTGGCTTCTGCAGAGAAGTCTGTAAATTTTCCAGTATGTTCCGACGCATGCGGCTTCGCATACGAACTGAATCGGCTGAAAACGAAAGGCCCGAAAATGAAACGATCAGCGTGCGACGGTGTTGCGCAAACTACTCTTCTGAACCTTGTCTGTATTATGCGGGGTTCTTTAGATACACCGAACCGGCAAGTGCCGTCCAGTTCGAGTCAAATTCAGATATGCGTAACGCAACCAGTTAAGAATCTGAATGAAAACTGTTACTTCACTGCAACAATGATGGCTAAGCATCTGAACATCGACGCATTTAGGCAGGTTCCATAGCTTGTCCAAAAAACAAAATTTACATATGCAGATTATCCTCAGTCAACACAATAAAGAACCAAAGTCTCCCCTACCCTCTATAGTCTAGTGCTTACGCTTTACTAAGGCTAGGCAGCATGAAGCTAAAGCATCCGATGCATCAACTGGTGGGAGCGTAAACGGGGGCAGAACACCTCCTTTCTCATGTGCAACTGTCAACGCTGTCGCGCCAGGTGTGTGGGCCATTGCAGCCTGCTGCTTGTTGAGCCCCTCCATGATGCAAGAGAATGCTGCAAAGGTGGCACAGCTCTGGAGCAACGCTTGCGGTGCCCCTGATAAAACCAAAACAAGCATGTAAGAGAACTATACACGAAAATCCCCAATAATTGATGATAAGTAGTCGTTTTTTTTTTGTTATTGCAGGTTGCTCAGAGAAGAACAGCACAAAGATTGACTTCCACTTGAACTTAAGACACTTGGCCAGATACTGGCAGCACAGTGCTAAAATGTAACACAATTATAGTCACTGATTACTATTAAAGTATTAATGGCGCAAAGCAACAAAATATGCCATACAAACTAACAAGATAAACACATAACAACGTTTCTATCATAACACCAGCCAAGTGCGGGTAGCAATGTATGACTGTATGAGATTGAGCACATGCCTGAATTCAGAATTCATTAGCTGCAAAGAATTTTCTAATTAACTTGTGCTAGTCACTAGTCAGCACAAAACGATGCATGAAAGATTCAGTTTTCTGTTGAATGTAAAAAAAATCCAGTCATTAACTCATGGGGGTTCATGAACCCATTCTCAGATCCCCCCCCCCCCCCCCCCCCCCCCACACACACACACACAAACCCAAGTGTCTAACCTTTAAATCGATGGCTGGCGACTAAATTATAAAACTGTTTTTTTGTGAGGAATTAAAAAACTAACTGCCTAAGAACATCCAACAAACATTTATGATTATTCTCCAAATGTTATATAATTATAACCAAACATGAAACTCCCAGAATTGTTCATTTAGCACATAAACTCGTTTTCACAAATATTATATGAAATAACTTCTGTTCTATCAAGAGGGACACATAAACCCAGTGATGACGAGGGCTACACACAGCAATAAGATTATCACACAAACTAACAAACACGATCGAAAATATTCGACACAAAAAAAGAGAGAACCATGTGACAACACCACATTTCTGAAACAGCTAACTGAACCAAGATATGTCAGCGTTGAAGACAACATAGTAAAAAAAACTAAGTTAATGTAAATACCTGGGAAGCTCAAAGCAAGGCCAGTGCAACAACCAGCTATACCAGCATTGACAACTGCCAACAGAACAAGTCAGTTCATTTTACACATTCAACTCTAGATATGTTTACAAACAGATGACCAGCTAGCTAACATGGCATACTTACTGTCATCTTTCCCACGCAACCTTCTCAGCAAGCATACAACCAAACTCTGGACACCAGATAAAACTGCAAAAGTCTAATCAAAGAAATATCTGTTAAGAGCAGCTGTCCAGGAAAGCACACAGCAATATTGTTATATATATAAAAAAAATCATTAAGCACTGCAATGAACTAACCTTGGCAGAGGATCCTGCATTACTGAATGAGCCCTTGAAACCCTTCTTAGTGATCAAGCCTTGTCCTGAGAAAGGAATCCAACGTATAATATAAGAATTTCAAACTAAATCATTTTGGTGGCACTCTTGGCAACTAAGTGATAAGGCCCCCATTCAGACCTAAATTTCAAATTAAGCGGTCATGGGATTTGCATGATATGCGCAATTAAAACTGGAACGGTGCTAATTAAGTAACACCGAAGCAACTAATTTATTGGGTATCGATAATAGCAAATTCGTGCCACCGAAGGAATTGAGCAGATAATAGAAGGGGGGAAAGGCTTTATCCTTTACGTGCCCCGTGAACAACAATTCTACAGAGCAAAAACTATCCAGACGATCCACCCAAAAAATCGAAGGGGCTGTAGGGTAAAACAAGGGAATCGAATTCGCGGGAGTACCATATCCGATGATGGATCCGACGAAGGCGCCGCCGGCGAAGTCCCCGACGGAGCGGAGGACGCAGACGACGGGAGCTGCAGCTAGGGGCGGTGGAGTCGCGCTACCGCCGGCAGGGTTGGAGACCTCGCCGCCGAGCTCTTCGCCGTCCGACTCGTTCTCGCGCTTCGCCGCCATCTTCTCTTCGCCCTCCCTCTCCTGCCCCCTCTGTCTTGTTATCGTGTCCCGCCCGCGTCTCGTTTGCCCTGGCGGCGAGGCCCAAGGGTTGTACCCAAGTTGGAGTGTGCGTCGATCTGACGCGTGGGACCCGCATGTCATCCCGTTAATTGGGCTTGGCCTGTTCGATGGATTACGAGCGCAAGTGCCGAAACAAACAGCGTGTTTTGTTTCTCGTCAGGTGATGTGCCGAAACAAACAGCGTGTTTTGTTTCTCGTCAGGTGATCTGGCGCTAACAATTGCTGAAGAGAACACGTGCACACACTAGATGCGCTAGCTGATCTGTTCAGTCTCGCTCCTTCAAGACAATTTGATCCGTGACCATTACCAACAAATTAGTAAAATCGTATCATTAATGAGTAACAAATGGAGCATTCAGTTCGACTTCAGCCCTCTGCCTGCAGATTAGTGCAACTTTGTTCCATGATGCCAATGCCTGAAATCGAACTAGCAATGGTCACTGTTCAAAAAAACGGGGAGCTAGCATTATTGGTGATTGGTTACACAGAATTAACTGTAACACTAGGTAGGGTACAGACAAACAGTAGTCAGCTTGTCGTGCCGGCCGCACGGACCCTCCGCTCCATGAAAACCAATCGGAAATTATCGATAATTGATAGCAGCTCGGGCCACATCGGATGTCACCAATCTCCTACTGTTAGAGAAAATCTCAACGGTAGTGCATCTGCAGGTGCCTCCAGAGTCACCTGAGAGAAAGACAATTGAGTTTTGACTGATTGTTCTTTTTTTAGATGGATTTAAAGTAATATGTGCTAATTCAAAGGACAAATACTATGTTTTTGACCCGGTGAGACTCAGTGTCGATGAGTTGTGATGTAGTTTAGAAGGCAATGGTCACAACTCACAAGTTCTTTGCAAAAGGGAGATGAAATATCGCAATCGTTACCTCTTTAAACACAGCGCTGTATGAAGCATCCTTGAAGCCCTGTACCCAAACCAGAGAAATATAATTCTGATCAGCAAGCAAACTAGGAGAACAAAACAGAATATGAGAACAGAGGGTGCTCACCAACTTTCTGAAGAGCTTAAGGGATGCCACATTTGATTCACTAATTTTTGCCCTGAATGTGTGAATTCCATATTTCTCTACTGCAAATGCCATCATCAGTAAGATTGCTTCTTGACCAATTCCCTTCCCACGGCTGCGACAAGAAAAGGTGAATATTATAGTTAGCACGACCAAACAGTATAATGTCTCATGTCAAACTGTACATTCCCTTCATATGACATATATGTAATTATTGCTCCAACTAATCTGTCCCTACATAAAAACAAGATCATGCCAGAAGTTCAGGACCAGAAGCCCCGAAGGAAGACGTACAGAACAGATTTACATGGTAGGTAGAGTTTGTCTCTCTTGTAGTACAAAATGAGTTGCCTAGCGATAGCATATAATTATGCTGGATTATCACATAGTTGGAGATTTACAAACTATGCAATGCTACAGATCTGGTAGTGAGACAAGAGACATCTGAGAGTTAAAAGGACTACCAAATCAGCTGCAACTGTTTGTTCAATCTCTCAAAAAGATCATGTCATAAATAATCGAGTAAGATGACCGCAATACATGAGTAAAGCCAAGTAAAAATGTATACATAGAACTGTCCACAGAACAGAACAGTGTAAATTTAAAAAATATGTCAAATATGGTAAAAACAATGGCATGATCAGTAATATAGGGAAGGTACCTCTTATGTTCAGCTATCATAATCTCTATCTCCGCAAGCTGCATATCATCAGGGTCATTCATATATATGTTCACATCACCAACCATAGCTGCAGTGAATAAAATAGAAATGAATGCTAGCAAGAAAAGCAAAGTTATGGGCAAACAGAACCAAAGTGCTAAGTAAAAACATAATTTAGAAGTTAGAAAATTTAAGTGAACTTAAAAAACCAAACCTAACTGAAACTTGTAGCGTACACTAAAATGCTCTTGGAAAAAACCTTGCTTGAACAAAAGCGGTCTCTCGCTTGTATACTGCTATACTCTCACTTCACATACCATATTTTGATGTTGGAACCGAAAGAAAAAGATGGGCATGTGATTATTAAGAAAAAAACACAGTACTATTAGCCTAGCTATTGTGTTTGACAGATACTTTAATGAACAGATGAACAATCATTTAAGAAAAATCGTATATAAAAAATATGCATACAATTTTAGTCAAAACCTCAGTAAATTCATTAGGGCTGTGCTCTCAGCCAATTGGATGTGCATAGGTTTGATTGTATAACTGTAAAGAAAAACAAAGGTGCGAAATTAGCACGGCAGAGCGCCCCCCCCCCCCCCCCCCCCCACCCCCACAACAAAGTGTTAAGAAACTATGCTTTGTGTACTAATGAGCGGCTAAAAATATGCTAGGTTTTAACTTAATGCAAGATTTCCCCCTGCGTGCCTTAGGCTCTAGCTCCGCCACTGCTTATAGTATCCTAATGGCAGCAACCAAGACACAATTTTCGGATTCCTGTAAAACTAACAGAAGTCTGTTCTCCCGGTTCATGATCAAACAGTAAGCTAAACAAGCCGAGGGCTAACAAAGTAACAAGTAACAAGGAAATGGGCATAACAGAAGAATTAACCTTCAGTGTGCGGATTGCCGGGCGCGAACTCTCCCTTAATCAACTCCTTGTCCAACACTATGAATGTACGCTCTGCCGACAAGCAAGCAAGCAAAAGGGAATCCGTTGAATCAAACAGAACGCCACAAATCAAATCGAGGAAAACTAGGAGGAGGAGGGGTGTGTTGCCGAACTGAGAGGATCGAGGGTCCAGGAGCGGTGGACGTCGAACTCTTGGTCGAGGGAGAGGGGCTCCGACGCGGTGGCCTCCAGCAGCGCCGGATCCTGCATCCACTCATGGTACCGCGGCACGTGCTCCCGCAGGTAGGGCACCAGCACCGCCCGCTCCCCAAGCACGTACCAGCTTCCCTTCCTGCCGTTCCCATCCTCTGCTTCCACGGCAGCGGCCGCCGCCGGTGCCGCTTCGGTCACCTCCATTGCAGCAAGGGGATTCGACCCGGGAGTGACGTCAGCTTGCCTAGACCTAAAAGCAATACGCTCGAAATACGCGGACCTCTTGAGAATGCGGATTTCTCTTAGATGTGAACGCTGATTGAAAAATACGTGTTTAGACATCGAAGACGTATTCCTACCTGATCTGCTGTTCGATTGGTTGGGCTGCTTTTAGGGATGGCAACGGGTCGGGTTCGGATCGGGTGGAGTGTCTGCGCACCCAAAACCGAAACCCGAACTTAAAACCCAAAACCGCCCCAAACACCGATTCGGGTGAAAATCCATCCCCGAAACCGAAACCCGCGGATACCCAAAACCCGATTGGATATCCGAAACTCGTTTTGTATGGCAAAATATTAAGAACAATGATGACTTTTTATAAACATATGCATGATATATGACATATTCACATGTATAAACAACTAAACAAGAGGCAAGAAATGGTAAATAATTGCCTAAGTCAACTTAGAGTAGTATATAAGTAAACAAGTTATTATTAGTATATTAAAAAACATGAGTTTTAATTCCTAATGATTTATTTCGCCACGGGTGAAAACCCAAACCCGAAACCGAACCCGATAGGTTTCGGGGCCCCGAACCCGAAAGCCGTAGGTGAGAAATTCAAACCAAAACCAAACCCGCTAGACCCGAAACCCGCGGCTATCCAACCAAAAACCGCCCCACTGCCGTCCTTGGCTGCTTTGCGTCCTGCCTGCTCTGTGTCCGGAGTTGTTCGTAGCAACTAGCAACTGAACTGATTATTAGTTTATTACAGGCGGGCAGTCTTCTAAAAAAAAAGATTACAGGCAGGCAGTTGCTCATTTCTTTTAAAATGGTGAAAATATTCTAGTGTTTGTTTCTTTCCAAGCATCGCGCCATCAACGTATTGCAAAAAAACTCAGCACCAAACTGAACTCATCACGCATCCATGATGAAAAAAAAAACCTAAGGAAACGCCACGTTTGAAGAGACATCATCAAGCACGGATCCTGCTGCTAAACCTTCATTGGTGGAAGTTAGTCATGTGAATCAGCATAGGGACCGTGACATGTAGATATGGCTAGGTTCATGAGAACTTGGTTGCTTTCTAACATTTTTCTATCTTTATCACTTTATCAGTCTTCTGATTTTGTGATTGAACGCTGTTGAGGGAGGTGGAGGATCCTAAATTCCTAATCACAGTTTTTTTTTTGTTCTTTCCATTTGGCTTCTTATCAGATAGAGCAATCTCATGCACACTAACAAATGGCTGATGCCTTGTTCAGAAGTTGTGCCTATATTCGGCAGACAAATATGATTAGTGGCTTAAAAAGTTATTTGACGGAGTCTGAGACACTGCACTAATCCTTTCTTAAGCATATACTAAGCTGCAGTTGCTTTTCCCGGAAACGTGCCTCGAATTTGATACTGGACGCACCCATGCTGCTTTCTTCACGAATTCAGCACTTTCTGAACCGAAATCCCACAATCTCGTAGCCGCAGCCGTGCCTTTGAAGCCAACAATGACAAGGGCTATCACCCATCATCATCATCAATACCATCATAACAGCAGCACCACGCATGACCAAAAAGTCCCAAGCCGGAAACAAAATATTCTCCGAATCCATCACATCGCATCCCCACACCATGTTGTGATCGTGAGCGATAGCCCATTCTACTGCGCTCACCAAACATTCCATTTAGCAATCAGTTACTCCACTGCTAGGAGCCTGGAATCAACGCTCACCTAACCTTAACGAGTGCGTGCACTGAATCATTACCGAGTTCCACAATCCACATAGCTGAATCTGATCACTGCACTGCACTCAAAAGTGCATCAGGCATATATGCATGGCTGATTTTTACGGTCCTTGGGAGGCCCTGGTCATAATTTGGTGCTACATCTGGGTACACCCGGAATGTGTACAAAAAGACTCTTCTAAATAGGTAACATTGCACATTGTTCTGTCGGCCGGGCGACCACTACTTCAATTTTACACCTACTACTACTAACCCGACTAGCCAGAGCTGGGTGCAAACGATGGGGGACAAGCTAAGGGTCGGCACCACACAGATCCAGATCACACTCACAGTACACACTGGCCGCCGGTAGCCTTCTTTTTGGAGCCTTTCGTCCCTTGCCTTCAAAGCTAAGTACCCATCGAAACAGAGGCGACCAACGGACGCACATCTCAGAGCCATCATCACAGCCACACCCCGAAACGCCCCACTAAAACCCCACTTACCCGCGCAAACAAACCCAAGCTAACCACGCGCCACGCACATCGCTGCCCTGCACACTAGCCCGTGGCCGCGGGTGGCTAAGCTTGTCCGCGCCACTCGCCGTGCCACACATAGCAGCGCGCAGCAATGTCGTCGCAGGCGCGCGGCATGTTACTCGTGGCGTTGGCCGTCGTGGCCGCCGCCGTCGTCCTCCTTCCCGACGGAGCGGATGCGGTGGCGGCCGGGCGGTGCACTACGTCGACGCCGTTGAAGACGTACGACAAGTGCATCGCGCTTCCGACGCAGGGCGCGACGCTGGCGTGGACCTACGACGCGCGGAACGCGACGCTGGACGCGGCGTTCACGGGCTCCTTCATCTCGCCGTCGGGGTGGGTTGCCTGGGGCGTGAACGCGGACGCGCCGGCGATGACGGGGGCGCGCGTGCTCGCCGCCTTCTCCGACCCGTCCACGGGCGCGCTCCTGGCGCTCCCGTTCGTCCTCTCCCCCGACGTCAAGCTCCAGGCGTCGCCGCTGGTGTCCAGGCCGCTCGACATCCCGCTGCTGTCCTCGCAGGCGTCGCTCCTCGCGCCCGCGCGCACCGTCCGCGACGGCGCCGCGGTGACCATCGCCGCCACCGTCCGGCTCTCCCCGAACCGCACCAGGGTGCACTTCGTCTGGAACCGGGGACTCTACGTGCAGGGCTACTCCCCGACCATCCACCCCACCGACGCCTCCGACCTGGCGTCGCACGCCACCGTGGACATCCTCACCACCGCCACCGAGGCCTCCCCCATCGCCTCGGCCACGCTGCAGTGGCTGCACGGCTCCCTCAACGCGCTCTCCTGGGGCCTGCTCCTCCCCGTCGGCGCCGCGGTGGCGCGGTACCTGCGGCCGTGCGCGTCCACGGGGCCCGCCTGGTTCTACGCGCACGCGGCGATACAGGCGACCGGGTACACCATGGGCGCCGCCGGGTTCGCGTTGGGGCTCGTGATGGGTGCCGCGTCGCCGGGGGTGACGTACAAGCTCCACCGCGGGCTGGGCATAGCGGCGGCGACGGCGGGGAGCCTGCAGACGCTGGCCATGTTCTTCAGGCCCAAGACGACGAACAGGTACAGGAAGTACTGGAAGTCGTACCACCACCTGGTGGGGTACGGGTGCGTGGTGGTCGGGGTGGTGAACGTGTTCCAGGGCTTCGAGGTCATGGGGCTCGGCGCGTCCTACTGGAAGCTCGGTTACTGCCTGGCGCTCGCCACGCTCATCGGCGCCTGCGTCGCGCTGGAGGTGAACGCATGGGTGGTCTTCTGCCGCAGGCAGCAGGAGGAGAAGCTCATGAGGAGGGAGGTCGAGGACGTCGTCGTCAAGGACAGGGCAGCCGCGTTCTAGTGCTCTCTTTGCTGTCAGGACAAGCGGTGGGTTGGAGGCCGGGGCCGGTGAGAGCGATGTACGTCCACAGTGGGGGTGCATCGAGTGGCATGACAAATGGCTAGCCATGCTCTATTTTGTCCATGATACAAGTGCCTTTTCCGTACGTCCTTTTATGTAAAGAAGTAGATATTCTTGTATTACTTACACGTTTCACTTCCAATTACGGAATTACCCAACGAAATCTGTGGTGTGTAGGAAGATAAGATAGCGGTTTTTCTGTACGTACTCCTGATCATCACGAACTTAAGAAGATGCTCTTTGTTTTCGCATATAGGTTCCTAAAATCAAAGTGGCCATGAGACCACGAGGTCTTGCCTTTAGGCGGGGTGGAGTTGCACCAAGGCCAATTTGATGTCTTAATAAACAAGGCCCGCTCGAGAGTTCCGCTTCTACTAATTAATTTCTAAGCTTTAACATTAGACGCATCGCTGTTACTTCGTTTAGATTTTGTCGGTGCCAATCCTGGGAGAGGCCCAAAAACAGCGATAATCACCAACTAAACCGCCGGAGCCTATTGACCAAGCAAAAAACAAGTGTGGAAGCCTTGATCCGCTGTCGAGCTCGAGGGTATCCTGCCCCCCTCGAGCGAGGCGGAACTCCGCCTCGCTCGAGACTTCTCGCTCGAGGCCTGGAGGCCGCTCCCGATGCCCAACTCCGCCTCGTTCGAGACCCCTCGCTCGAGGGCCCCCGACGGCTCACCTACCCGCGGACAAGGGCATTAAATGGCTCTGCGCGGTCTGGGGCAAGAAAGTCAAGCAGCGAATCATTAGCCCATCCCCGGTCATCTCCGCCAACCCCTGACCCCGTGCGGTCATTTCCGGCACCGTGCGGTCATCATCTGACCCCCTGCGGTCATCCTCTGCGTCATACAGCGTGTGGCGTCACGGGCCCGAGCGATGTGACAGCCCTGTACTGTCACGCTCCCCCGTTCTACCAACTCCGGTACGGGGACCCCTCGAACGAATAGAGGGAACCCTCGAACGGGCCCGTGGCCTGCTGTACTTGATGATGACGACCCACACCGACCCATAAAATCAGAAGCATAAGGAGCGCACGTCATGTACAGGGAACGTCGCGTCTTCCGCCAGAACGCCGTACGCCGGGGAGTCGCCTAATCCGACAACACAAGCCAAGACAAAGGTCACGCCCGAGGTCACGCCCCGTCGTACGCCGACACTGTACTAAGTACTGTCCTCCTACTGTTTGTAACTGCCCCTCTTTGAGCTATAAAAGGAGGAGGCAGTCCCACGGAACAAGGGACCGACCGGAGACTGATTCACACACTCACTGCTTAGTTCAAACCAAGAACACGACTCTCACTCGTTCTAAGGGACCTGGAGGCTCATCTTCCTCTCCCGCCAAGCTTGTAGCCCCCCTACTGCGAGCACCCCCGGTGCGAGGCAATACAAGTGCGTGAGCACACCCTGCTGGACGTACGATCGATAGATCGGAACCAGGATAAACCTCGCGTCACCATATTGCCCTTGCATCGACCATCGAGAGACGGGACACAGCGCACTTTTCTGCAGGTGATTGGAGCCCCGCGCGGTTCCGGCACCGACAGTGGCGCGCCAGGTAGGGGCTAATCGCGCTGTGATCAACTCCTTGACCCACCAAGTTCTCTCGATGGTGATCCGTACCGAGCGCCTCGTCGACCGCTGCTCCTACGGTTCATCCGACCCGCTCCCGGCCGGATTCACTATCTGGTTCGGGAGCCTGGGGTTTGAGGCAACCGGCAACGGTTATCTCATGCGGCTCCTCCCAGGGGATGCGGCCACCACGACCACAGCCGCCACGACAAGCCCGCCGCCGCCACCGACGCCCAGGCGCAGGAGGCGCTCAGGGCAACGTTCACGGCAAGCACGCATGGAGCGGCGCCGGGTTGCGCGCGCACTTCGTCTGGACGACGTCGACTTCGGCGAAGGCACCATTGCTGAAGGGACGAAGGCCACGACAACGCCTGCACCTCCGGCCACGCGTCCGAACGAGGAGGGCGAGGCCGAGCCGCCGCGTTTCCCGTATGGGATGCGTGGAGCGGGCATGGCATACTCGTCGTCCATCAGCACGGCGATGGACGCCTACGACGATCTTGCTGGACATCACTTGCTCTCGATCCGGAACCTTATCGCGACCACGCCGGGCGACTCATACCTCGGCACCAGCAGTGACGAGGTCTCGCAGGAAGACCCGGAGTGGGAATATCTCGAACTTCGCGACTACGAGGCTTTCGTGGCGTTCCAGGCCGCGGCGAACTACTGCTTCGACTACTCTGATGACTCGAGCACAGAGGATCACGACCCCACGCGGGAGTGTTTTGTCGCGGCAGTGATCGAGCCGGACACGGAGGACAATGGCATCATCGCGCCGCGAGAACCCGCGCGAGAACCCGTGGGAAGCGCGGCACCCCGACGGTCAGCACCCCCCACGACCGGAGACGCCGCGCTGATTCAAGCCCAGCTGATCCAGGTGCGCGAACTCGAGGCCAGCCTCGAGGAAGAGCGACGCCAAGTTCGACGGCTGCGCGCGGCCCTCGAAACGGGGCGACCAGGGCCCAGCAACTTCGCGCAGGAGGTGGCACGCACCGCGCAGGCGCGAATCATGGCCGACGACCCCGGGGAAGATCCCCTGGCCCTCGCTAGGACTAGTCAGAAGTTAATCGCCGCGGCTACGCTGATACGAGCGATGCCGGAGCCATCAACGCCGCAGGGCCGCAACCTGCGCCGCGAGGCGCAAGTTCTGATCGAACAGGCCGCAGTACAGCAGGCCGAGAGCTCCGCGTCACGTATGAGATGCTCCGACAGTACGGGAGTCGTGGGTGGAGCACAAGACCGGGCGGAATCGGTACGCACTCCTCTCAAGAGCCCGGCGAAAGCTCCTGTAAAGGAGCGCATGCTGGACACGCGTGCCGGCAAAGACGACGCCCGTCACATCCTTAACAAAAGGAAGCTCGACGCCACCACCGGCCAGGGGTACCACGCTCGACGTGGAGGCCGCTACGACAGCCGGGAAGACAAGAGCCCGTCGCCAGAGCCTCCTGGTACTCGGGTGTTCAGCCGCGAAATCCGGACGGCACCGATACCTCCGCGATTCCGGCAACCGACCACCATCGTCAAATACTCTGGGGAGACCGACCCTCGAGTCTGGCTCAACGATTACCGCCTGGCGTGCACGCTGGGTGGTGCGTCCAGCGACGAAGTCATCATCCGCAATCTGCCCCTCCACCTCGCGGACTCGGCGCGAGCGTGGCTGGAGCAGCTGCCCCCGAACCAGATCCATGACTGGAACGACCTGGTAAACACCTTCGTGGGCAACTTCCAGGGCACGTACGTACGCCCGGGGAACCCCTGGGACCTTCGGCAATGTTGCCAGAAGCCCGGCGAATCCCTGCGGGATTACGTTCGTCGCTTCTCCAAATGCTGCACAGACCTTCCGAACGTCGGAGACTCAGAGGTGCTTCACGCCTTCCTCCTGGGCACGACAAATCGAGGCCTGGTGCGCAAACTTGGACGAAAGCCCCCCACTACCGTTAGTGGGTTGTTCGACATCGCCACGCGGTACGCCTCCGGCGAAGAGGCAGAGGGCGCTAACTTCGTCGACAAGAAGGGGAAACACGTGGAAGGAACGCCTGTGGAGGGAAGCAAGCCTAAAGCCCCCGCCAAGAAGATGAAGCAGGGAAAGAAAGGGAAGAAGGCGCAGCAGGTGCCACGAGTACCAGAGCCAGACGACGACTCCGACGAAGCCCTCGCGGCGGACCCCGCCCGCAAGGGCCCAGGGGGTCAGCCTCGAGGCCCGGGGGTCTTCGACGACATGCTCAAGAAGCCATGCCCATACCACAGGGGCCCGGTCACTCACACCCTCGAGCAGTGCGAGATGCTGAAGAAGTACTACAACCGCGTGGCCACAAAGAACGACAACGACAAGGGAGACGCCGACGGCAAGGACAAGGGTGGATTCCCCCAGGTGGAGAATGTGTTCTTCATCTTCGGGGGGCCCACGACCAACATGACGCCCCGGCAACGCAAGCGCGAACGACGAGAGGTTCTAGCGGTGCACCGGGCGGCCCCGAAGTACCTCGATTGGTCAGAGGAAATCATCACCTTCAGCAGGGAGGATCATCCCGATTTCATTCCGAATCCGGGGCAATACCCGCTCGTCGTCGACCCCGTCATCGGCAATACACGCTTCTCCAAGGTGCTCATGGACGGAGGCAGCAGCCTCAACATCATGTACGCCCCCACCCTGGAGCTCCTGGGGATCAGCAGGGACCAGCTGCGCCCAAGCAAGGCGCCGTTCCACGGCGTCGCTCCGGGGAAGCGGGTTCAGCCCCTCGGACAGATCGACCTGCCGGTCTACTTCGGGACGCCGGACAACTTCCGCAAGGAAGTCCTCACCTTCGAGGTGGTGGGGTTTCGGGGCGCCTACCACGCCATTCTCGGGCGGCCATGTTACGCCAAGTTCATGGCCATCCCAAACTACACCTACCTCAAGCTGAAAATGCCGGGCCCGAAGGGAGTCATCACCGTGGGGGCCTCGTTCGAGCACGCCTACGAGTGCGATGTCGAGTGCGTCGAACACGCCGAGGCACTCGCTGAAGATGAAGCGTGTGTGGCTCGTCTGGAGGAGATGGTTCACGAGATCGACAACCCCGCGCCAAAGCACGTTGGCAGCTTCGAGCCAGCCGAGCAGACTAAGGACGTACCTCTCGACCCCAGCAACCCTGACGACAAGACATTGAAGGTCAGCTCCACCCTCGACCACAAATAGGAAGTGGTGCTCGTCGACTTCCTCCGCGCCAACGCCGACATCTTCGCGTGGAGCCCCTCGGATATGCCCGGCATACCGAGGGAGGTCGCCGAGCACTCCCTTGACATCCAGCCCAACTCCAGGCCGGTGTGCCAACGCCTTCGGCGCTTCGACGAGCAGAAGCGTCGAGCGATTGGAGAGGAGCTGCGCAAGCTCTTGGAGGCCGGATTCATCAAGGAGGTTTTTCATCCCGTGTGGCTAGCTAATCCTGTACTAGTTATGAAAAAGAATGGGAAATGGCGGATGTGCGTAGATTATACTGGTTTAAATAAAGCATGTCCCAAAGTTCCTTTTCCTTTGCCACGAATCGATCAAATCGTAGATTCCACCGCGGGGTGTGAACTCCTTTGCTTCCTTGATGCGTATTCCGGTTACCATCAAATAAAGATGAAAGAATCCGACCAACTCGCGACTTCTTTCATCACCCCTTTCGGCATATACTGCTACACTACGATGCCATTTGGGCTTCGAAACGCAGGGGCCACGTATCAGCGATGTATGCTTCGGGTCTTCGGAGACCAGATCGGGCGCACCGTGGAAGCATATGTCGATGACATCGTCGTAAAATCCAAGAAGGCGGACAGCCTTGGTCGACGATCTGCGAGCCGCTTTTGAAGCGCTCCGGGCCGCCGGTGTGAAGCTCAATCCGGAGAAGTGCGTTTTCGGAGTGCCGCGAGGCATGTTGTTGGGTTTCATAGTCTCCCAGCGAGGCATTGAACCCAACCCCGAGAAGGTCGCTGCCCTCGAACGGATGGGCCCGATTCGAGACTTGAAAGGAGTCCAACGGGTCCTGGGGTGCTTAGCGTCGCTCAGTCGCTTTATAGCCCGGCTAGGGGAGAAGGGTTTACCTCTGTACCGGCTCCTGAGGAAACACGAACGTTTCTCCTGGACCCCAGAGGCGCAGGAAGCTCTCGACAAGCTCGTCGCGTCACTCTCGAGTTCACCCATCCTTACGCCACCAAGGGACGGGGAAACACTCTACCTATACGTGGCCGCGACGACCCAAGTGGTTAGTGCGGTCATCGTTGTGGAGAGAGAAGAAGAAGGCCATGCATTGCCGGTACAACGACCCGTGTACTATATCAGCGAGGTATTATCGGAAACCAAGACGCGGTACCCGCAGATCCAAAAGCTGTTGTACGCGGTCGTGCTGGCTCGAAGGAAACTAAGACACTACTTCGAGGCGCACCCCGTGATCGTGGTCTCGTCGTTCCCCTTGGGAGAGGTAGTCCGCAACCAGGACGCGTCTGGAAGGATTATCAAATGGTCGGTGGAACTGATGGGCGAAACGCTCACGTACGCACCACGCAAAGCCATCAAGTCCCAGGTTCTCGCGGATTTTGTCGCCGAGTGGACGGATGTTCAACTACCCCCGCCCCAGATACAGGCAGAGTGTTGGACTATGTACTTCGACGGATCCGTGATGAAGACCGGAGCAGGGGCGGGGCTGCTTTTCATTTCACCTCATGGAGAACACATGCGCTATGCGGTACGGCTGCACTTCCCCGCCTCCAACAACATGGCAGAGTACGAAGCCCTCCTCAGTGGGCTCCGAATCGCCCTCGAGCTGGGCATCAAACGCCTCGACATCAGAGGGGACTCACAGCTAGTCGTCGACCAAGTGATGAAGAACTCGAGCTGCCATGACGAGAAGATGGAAGCGTACTGCCACGCAGTGCGGCGCCTCGAAGACAAATTCCTCGGCCTTGAACTCAACCACATCGCGCGCAAATACAATGAAGAAGCGGACGAGTTGGCCAAGATAGCATCGGGGCGAACCACCATTCCCCCAAACGTCTTCGCCCGCGACTGCTCGAGACCTCCATCGAGCCCCTACGTCCGGACGCGGCGTCGGAAACGTCCTCGAGGGATGCCCACGTCGAGCCAATGGACGAGGACCCCTCGACACCAGGCGTCGAGACCCCCCAACCGAAGACACCGCCGCCTGAGGAGCGAGAGGCAATGGAGATCGACGGGTCCCCCACCGCACAGGACTGGCGTCGCCAATACGTAGACTGGATCGACCGCGGCACGCTGCCCTCGGATCGAACCGAGGCACGACGCATCGCCAGACGAGCAAAGTCGTTCGCCATGGTCGACGGCGAGCTGTACAAGCGCAGCCCTTCTGGGGTGATGCTGCGCTGCCTCCCCATTCCCGCCGGACGACAGTTGATACAAGACATCCATGCAGGAGCGTGCGGGCATCACGCGGCAGCCCGAACCCTCGTGGGCAACGCCTTTCGACAGGGTTTCTATTGGCCCACGGCGGTTGCCGACGCGATAGAGGTCGTGCGCACTTGTGAAGGGTGCCAGTTCTATGCCCGCAAGACACACCTCCCGGCGCATGAGCTACAAACCATCCCCATCACGTGGCCCTTCGCCGTATGGGGGTTGGATCTTGTGGGTCCGCTGCCAAAAGCGCCCGGGGGCTTTACCCACCTACTGGTTGCCATTGACAAGTTCTCGAAGTGGATCGAAGTCCGGCCCGTTACGAACATCCGATCCGAGCAAGCGGTACAGTTCTTCGACGACATAATCCACAGGTTTGGAGTGCCGAACTCGATAATCACTGACAATGGCACCCAGTTCACTGGCAAGAAGTTCTTGGAGTTCTGCGACCGCAACCACATCCGCGTGGATTGGTCGGCCGTCGCGCATCCCCAAACAAATGGCCAGGTGGAACGAGCCAACGGCATGATACTGCAAGGGTTGAAGCCGAGAATCTTCAACAAGCTGAACAAGTTTGGCCGCAAGTGGATAGACGAAGTACCCTCGGTCGTCTGGAGCCTTAGAACTACCCCAAGCAGAGCCACGGGTTTCACCCCGTTCTTTCTGGTATACGGCGCCGAGGCAATCTTGCCCACGGATCTGGAGTACGGATCCCCAAGGCTCAGGGCGTATCAAGATGAAGCAAACCAGCAAGCTCGGCGAGACTCCCTCGACTGCGTGGACGAGGCACGCGACGTTGCGCTATTGAACTCGGCAAGATATCAACAGACGCTTCGCCAGTACCAAGCGCGGAAGGTGCGACGCCGCGACTTCAGCAAGGGAGATCTGGTCCTTAGGCTACGACAAGACAATCGAGGGCGCCACAAGTTCACCCCTCCGTGGGAGGGCCCCTACATCATCGCCGAGGTCCTGAAGCCGGGCACGTACAAACTAGCCAACGAGAAGGGTGAAGTCTTCGCTAACGCCTGGAACATCCAGCAACTGCGTCGTTTCTATCCTTAGGCTCCTCGTGCTTTCCCATGTAACAGCTCATGCGACTCCTTAGTAATAATGAAAATCGTGTGCAGCTTAAACACTGAAGTTATCGCTCGTTTCACAAAAAATGGGGGGCGTAACGCCACTCTAGTGGATGAAGGAAGCTCTTTATTGCCATAAGACGCATGACCGGCGAACGGTCGTGTACAACAAACAACATACAAAGCCGCTCCTTCGCGGCCGAAAGACGCGTGTAGCCATGCCCATTTCTCAACACTGGCGACCCTAGACCGACTAGGAACATCGCTAGTTTTCTTCTAACACCAGCATGGTCGCACGCGCCGGGGCAAACGGGAGTTCTCCACGGCCGGCGCGGCAAAGGTTCAAAGAACCTCGTCGACCTCCAGGTCGCCACGCGCGCCCCGGTTGGTGAAGCGGCCTTCACCAACATGTCGAGGTCCTGAGTGGCGCAACGCCGGCTGCGACGCCCACCTATCAAGACGCGGCGCGCACCCGGAAGCAAGACCACTCTGCCACCAAAGCGCGCCGTCACCGGACGCCGTGGACGGGTGACCGAAGCACCTGCCTCGTTCAACCATCGCCTGAACGCCGTCCAGCTCGAGCTGGAAGACGAGGCGCCGGTTCCCGACGGGGACAACCGCTGTCCGAGCATCAACCGGCCCGAGCCGAAAGATGATGCAGCGGTTGCCAACAAGGCAGGTGCAGCCGGCACCTTTTCTCCTTCATTTGCCTCCCCCCTCGCTAGCATTCTTCTAACACCAAAGCTCCGCCCACCCTCGAGCTAAGTCAGGAGGGCGAGCTCCACCCCACCCTGCAGTTCTTAACTCTACACCCATGAAACTCGTGAAAGGCTCACAGCACTTGTGATCCTTGCCGTCATGGTCGAGTCTATTTATAGCGACCGCACCCTAGGCCCATCTCGCGGCATGCGCCTGATCCTCTGCGGACAGACCCCTAAGGGGGCCCCCCGGCGAGAGGACAGCACGACAGAGGCGAGCGTCCCTCAGAAGGGAGACGCGCTCGACGCGTGGCTGTCTGGCGGGGACGAGCACCACGGTCAAGATCACGGGGCCGCTGTTTCCACCAAAAAGACGGAGCGGACGGGGTCAGAGGCTCAGCGAACGGCGCGCAAGTCGAGGCCGCAGCCCTTGCAGCACGCCATCGCTCAGCGAGCGGCACGTAAGTCGAGGCCGCAGCCCTCGCAGCACGCCATCGCTCAGCGAGCGGCACGCAAGTCGAGGCCGCAGCCCTCGCAGCACGCCATCGCTCAGCGAGCGGCACGCAAGTCGAGGCCGCAGCCCTCGCGGCACGCCATCCGCTCAGCGAGCGGCACGCAAGTCGAGGCCGCAGCCCTCGCGCACGCCTCGCTCAGCGAGCGGCACGCAAGTCGAGGCCGCAGCCCTCGCAGCACGCCTCCGCTCAGCGAGCGGCCCGCATATCGAGGCCGCAGTCCTCGTTGAACGCCCTGTACGCTTACAGAATGACGGGACGCCCGTGACAAGACGAGACGGTGTGTGCCAGGCACCCATCGCATCGCCATCGCAGACGCAGCGTAGCCAGGCATCCGTCGCATCACCTGCGCCGCCTCGACAAAAAAGCTAAGCTACCCTTCTACCCTACGGCTTCTTCGACGATCCATCATTTCAATCACGATTTTCTACGCACGGGGCAGGGAGATTCTTTCTTCGCCTCGCACGAAGACAAAAACTCCCTCGGGGGCTACCACAGGGCACACAACCCTGGGGAGCAAACGCTCTACCCCTCGCCACTCGTTTTTTCTTGCGATTTCTACAAAGTTTTCGTCGCTTCTCGCAATTTTCTACAAGTTTTCATCGCTCTGTCACGTGTCGATTGTGTGTACGAAGAAGTGACGAAAGTTGGGCGTCGATGGCTAAGGCAAAGGGGTGGCAATGTCGTGGGATAGCTTACGCCTCCGGGATACGGCATCCCCCCTTTGTCACCCTCGAACCTAAGCTACTCGCGGAGGGGCGGAGCGCGGCTGCTGGAAGCCCAAGAGTGTCGATGTCGAGGAAAAGCCTACGCCTTTGGGATACGGCGTTCCCCATCGACACCCCTGGGCTCGAGCAGTCCAAACTCTTCCCGTGCGCAGGGAGATGGTCTAACCCGGTCCAATTCTTTCGAGGCACACAACCAAAGTGACAGTAAACTTAACGAATTTAAATGCGATCAAACACGATGATAAGACTCTCAAAAATATCCATAAGTTCAAAAGCATAGAGACTCCTAAACTTATTACATATTCGCCTCGCAGGCGCCGGCGCAAGCAGAGCTCTTCAAGCAGCGCCATCCCCGTCGACGGCGCGCTCTGGAGAAGTGTCGTCGTCGCCCTCGCCGGAACCGGGGAGGATCTCGTCGGCAAAGAGCGTAGCGAGCGCGGTGGCCGTCTCTGCCACGTTGGCATCAGCCTGCTCGACCGCGGCCACCGCAGCGTCATCGTCGAGGCCCTCGGCGACGACGTAGCCCGTCGCCAGGGCGTCGAGTTGGACGAGGTAGTGCGTCGACACCACGCCAAGAGCCTTGCGGAGGCCAAGGAGAAACGCGTCCTTCACCCGCCCTACGACGCGGTCGCCTAGAGACCTCAGGCGGCTGGCCAGCGAACTGCCAGACTGGGCGCCATCCTCCTCGAACTCCAGACACACCGCGGCGGCGGCCTCTCGAAGCTCCTCAAGCTCCTGCTGCGAGGACGCGTAAGCGACCTCCACCGCCTCCGCCCTGGCCTGCGAGTCCGCCACGGCCGCTTGCAAACCTAGAATAAATCAAAAGGGAAAGGAACCTTCAGCGATAGAACCAGCGCGGACTTTGAAAAAACGAAAGGGTTATGCGGAGGCTCGAAGCTTACCGGCTGCCCGCTCCATCTCAGCGGACCATTGCGTGCGGAGCGTGCACGACTCCTCCCGCAGCGCCGTCAACGAGGCCCCTTGTTCTTGGGTCGTTGATCGCAGCACCTCGAGAGCCACGCTGTGCTCGAGGGCTTGGGCCTCAGCCGCGGCAGCTGCTTCTTGTTGCTGACGGAGCGAGGCCTGCACTGTGGCGAGGGAGGCATCCTTCTCCCGCAGAAGAGCGTTCAGGCGCTCCACCTCGAGCGCCCTCTCTGCGGCCGTAGCGCGCAGAGCGTCGCGCTCCCCCTCCGCGCGGCTCAAGGACTCGCCGTGCGCGCGAGCAGCAGCCCACGCCTCGTTTGCCGCAGCACGAGCCCGGTCCACCTCGGAGCTCAGTTCGGCGTTCCGCTGCGTCAGGTCGTGGACGTAGGCGTGCTGGTCGGCAATGTGTGAGACCTTGGACGCCGCCAGGTCCCGAAGTTGCTGGTGCAAGGAAACAACACGAAAGTTAAGGCAGGAAGCGGAAAATCAAAGGGGTCGAAGGCGAAGAACACAAACTCACCACGTGCAGCTGGAGCCCCCTGGTCCGGTGGAGCTCGAGCGCGTCGGAGAGGGCGGTCTGGAGGTCGGTGCCGATCTGGTGGTGCTCCAGCCAGAGCTGGTTCTCGTTCTCCGCGATGGAGACGAGTTCGTCAGGCACCCCAGGGCGGTCCAGCCCAAGCAGGCTTCGAAGGCCACCGCTCGTGCTGGCGCCAGCGCTGGCGGGAACGCTTCGACCCTCGACCGCATCCAGCCTCGAGGGCGCGGCTGGGTCCGCGGTCATGGCGGAGCTGGCCGCCGCAATGGCCCCCGCCGGCGCGGGAGACTCTACTGCGACAGCACCCCCGCTCTCGAGCAGAGGCGCCGCACTAGCAGGAGGGAGCGCCTGCACCTCGCGCGGGGGCTCGAACCCGGACGCCGGGTCTTCTTCGTCGGCGAGGATGTAGACCACCTCGCTCCGCGCGCGCCTCTCCTCCTCCTCGCCTGGGCCTGCGGGCTCTCCCAACAGTCCCTGCCCGACGGCCCCGGTGGGAGCCATGTCTCGCTCCTCCGCGGCCCCTTCGAGGCCGAGCTCCCGCCGAGCACGCTCGACCCCCCTGGCCATGGCCGCCTCGTAGCTGGCCACGAGCGAGGCCTCCGCCTCCCGCGTCGTGCGCGAGGGCGGGGCCTCGGAGTGGGGTGTCGAATGAACCCTCGACTTGAGGGCTTTGACGGGAGCAAGTGTGGGGGCGGCAGGGGTAGAGGCCCCGCTGAGACGATCAAATCAAAGAGTTAGGAAGTCGACGCAAACATCAATCAAAACGAACTGTCGAAAGGGGATGGAACGCTCACCGCTTGACGCCCTTAAGTTTCCGCTTCTGGGAGCGGCGCGAAGACGCTTGCGCCGCAGGCGCGGGGGCTCGCTCGCTAGCGGCCCCGGCCCTCGCCGGCGGGGCGGACGCCGGGCCAGTCGCGCCCGACGCGCCTGGCGCCGCGGCCCTCGCCGGCGGGGCGGGCGCCGGGGCAGTCACGCCCGACGCGCTTGGCGCCGCGGCCACAAGCGGGGGCGCGCCTGGCGCCGCAGCCACGACCGGTGGCGCGCCTGGCGCCGCGGCCACGGGCAGGGGCGCGTCAGGCGCCGCGGCCACGAGTGGGGGCGCGCCGGGCATCGCGGCCACGAGCGGGGGCACGCCAACGGCGTGCGCCACCGCCCCCGATTCGAAGAAGACCTCGTCGTCAGACGAGTCGTCCTCTTCCGGCTCGGGTGTGCTGTCAGGGGTCGGCAGCGGGGAGAGACCCTCTCTCTCCCGCCTCCGGTTCTCCTTTTGGTGATCGTCCCTCCGCCGCTGCTTGCGGAGGCGCGACTCCTTCTCCGCGTCCTTACGCGCCTTCTGCCGTTCGGCGTTCAGGCGGTTGGCCTCGCGGACGTCAGGGAGAGGGGGAGCTGATCGGTGCCCCTTGTGGGTCAGCCCCTGAGAATACGAAGTTAGTTGCTTGAGAAAACTCGATACGAGCGCGAAAAAATTCGAAAACAGGAGGGAGAACACTCACGAAGGTGAGGTAGCCCTCGTCGGGGCGCATCTTGATGGCCCAAAGGACGTCGTCCTCGACCGCCATCTTGGTGCAGTCCACGGCGCGCCGCGCCCGCTGGGCCGCCTCCGCAGCCGGGAGCGGCTCCTGGACCATCCTCGAGCCCTCGAAAGGGGCCCCCGGCGTCAGCTTGTAAAGGGGCAGGCTCCTCTGCATGAGAGGAACCACCCGCCGCAGCTGGAAATTAGCGATGACGGCGGCGGCGTTCAACCCCTTCCTCGCCAGGGATCGAAGCGCCGTGGTGAAGATCCCCAGCTTCTCTTGACGAGCTTTGGGGGACACCCCCCAGTTCCATGAGGGCGGCTTCTCCGCCACGACCTTGTCGGTGTAGGGGGGGAGAAGGTTACCGTCGTTGCGCAGGTAAAACCACCCCTTGTCCCAGTCCGCGTTGTTGGACGTCATGGTGGTGGGGATGTAGAGATCCTTCCTCCCTTCCCGCAGCTGGAACATGACGCTGCCGGCGCGGACGAGCCTCCGCACCCCAGTGGCCCCGGCGGCGACGGTGTGGAGCTCAGCCCGGAACAGGTGAATCCACAACTCCCAGTGCACCGGGACCCCCAGGTATCCCTCGCATACCGCGACGAACACCGCCGCCTGGGAGATGGCGTTTGGGGCAAAGTTGTGGAGCTCCACCCCATAGTACGTGCACAGAGCGCGGATGAAATCCCCGGGAGGAGATCCAAACCCGCGCTCGTGCAGACGAGCCAGGCTCACAATGTAGCCCTGGGGTGGAGCCGGCACCCTGTGCGAGGACGGCGGCGCCATCCACTCCGGCCGGTCAGCGGAAGTGATCATGGGGAGCAGGCCTCTCGCGGCGAGTGACTCCAGGTAGTTCTTGTCGGCGGTGGACGGGCTCCATGGGGCAGCTTCCCTCAAGGTCACCATGGCTGAGGAGGAGGGGTGGAGACGGATCGAATCTAAGCTCTCGAGGGCTAGTAGGCGCGAAGAGGCGACGGGAACGAAAAGACGGAGGGAACAAAGTTTTGAGCCAAGGTAAGGGAAGCTGACCCCTCCTCTCCCCGTATTTATCGACGAAATTTTACCGGGACGCGGGTAAGGCGCGGCGGCGGGCGCGCGTTAACTCCGCACTCGACCCTGTCGCTGACAAGCGGACCCCGCAAACGTGGTGGGCCAACTTAAAAGCACAATTATGACTGTGGCCGCCCGAGGCGTCGCGGAGTCATGAAGCACGTCTAATCCAACCGCCCCGCCAGCGCCGCTCTCGCCTGAAAAGGCGCGCCACTGCGAACTGCCCGCGCCACGTCGGCCATAACTGCCCGACCGGGCGCCTCGGACCCCGCCCCTGCCAAACCACCAGCGAATATTCCCTCGCTCCGCACCAGCACAGGTAAGGCGTACGTCGCTCGAGCTTTACTGATCAGGGGGTCGAAGCCTGGCTCTCGTCGAGAGTTTCGACAGGCTCTCCAGATAAACAGAGTCAGGGGCGGACGGGGCAAGCACGAACACGCTCAACCTCGAACAAAGGCGTTAAGGCCTCGAGGATGCCCTAATCCGCGTTCAAGGCTAAACAAAGGAGGCCAGTTGAAGGATCCCAACGAGGGAGTGCATCGAGCCCTCGGTCCTAACGAACGGGACCGAGCCTTGCCTGGCGTACCTTTGTAAGCTTGTTCTGTATGAGACGTGTCTCCGGACCGCAAGCCGACCCCAAACGAACAGGGCACGGACGTCCACTTGAACCACCCGCTAACAGCTCACCGACACGTCCATGACTCGCGGCCCGCCCATGGGTAGCATGGAATTGTGTCCCCCCTCCTCCCGTGACGGGGCGACGAGGGTCGAAACTCATGGTCAAAGGCCTCACGAAACTGGCCAAGTCAGGGTTCGGTCCATGAGGGACAACCCATGATGGCTCGAGACAAGACGACCCGGAGTCTAAGGGCAAGAACAAGACCTTGGACGATGCAATTCACTCCTCCAAGGTCTCGGGGGCTACACCCGCGGGTGCGCTAGCGCGCCCCCACGGGAAGTTCTGGAAAGGACCTCGAAAGCACCCTAAACTCAGTAAGAGCTCTAACCCATGCAGGTCTGACACCCATCACTGCATGGCCTCGGGGGCTACTGTCGGTGCCAATCCTGGGAGAGGCCCTAAAACAGCGATAATCACCAACTAAACCGCCGGAACCTATTAACCAAGCAAAAAACAAGTGTGGAAGCCTTGATCCGCTGTCGAGCTCGAGGGTATCCTGCCCCCCTCGAGCGAGGCGGAACTCCGCCTCGCTCGAGACTTCTCGCTCGAGGCCTGGAGGCCGCTCCCGATGCCCAACTCCGCCTCGTTCGAGACCCCTCGCTCGAGGGCCCCCGACGGCTCACCTACCCGCGGACAAGGGCATTAAATGGCTCTGCGCGGTCTGGGGCAAGAAAGTCAAGCAGCGAATCATTAGCCCATCCCCGGTCATCTCCGCCAACCCCTGACCCCGTGCGGTCATTTCCGGCACCGTGCGGTCATCATCTGACCCCCTGCGGTCATCCTCTGCGTCATACAGCGTGTGGCGTCACGGGCCCGAGCGATGTGACAGCCCTGTACTGTCACGCTCCCCCGTTCTACCAACTCCGGTACGGGGACCCCTCGAACGAATAGAGGGAACCCTCGAACGGGCCCGTGGCCTGCTGTACTTGATGATGACGACCCACACCGACCCATAAAATCAGAAGCATAAGGAGCGCACGTCATGTACAGGGAACGTCGCGTCTTCCGCCAGAACGCCAGTACGCCGGGGAGTCGCCTAATCCGACAACACAAGCCAAGACAAAGGTCACGCCCGAGGTCACGCCCCGTCGTACGCCGACACTGTACTAAGTACTGTCCTCCTACTGTTTGTAACTGCCCCTCTTTGAGCTATAAAAGGAGGAGGCAGTCCCACGGAACAAGGGACCGACCGGAGACTGATTCACACACTCACTGCTTAGTTCAAACCAAGAACACGACTCTCACTCGTTCTAAGGGACCTGGAGGCTCATCTTCCTCTCCCGCCAAGCTTGTAGCCCCCCTACTGCGAGCACCCCCGGTGCGAGGCAATACAAGTGCGTGAGCACACCCTGCTGGACGTACGATCGATAGATCGGAACCAGGATAAACCTCGCGTCACCATATTGCCCTTGCATCGACCATCGAGAGACGGGACACAGCGCACTTTTCTGCAGGTGATTGGAGCCCCGCGCGGTTCCGGCACCGACAGATTTATTCGACAGTTACCGATATTTGCTAGATCTACAAGTTTTTTCTTGTTGTTTTTAACTTTTATCACCACCTATCCAGCTTACAATAAGTTATAATCGGCTCCTATCAAAGCTTTAATCTCGAATATATCCCGATAGCTGATTAGATTTGTTCTAAGTGTTGTTTTACTAAGCTTTATTAGATCATTTTATAGTTATCTTTTATTACTTAATCATCAATCGGCTTCTTGCTGTTTGACTATCGGAATCGGCTTTCTAGCCGTTTCTTTACTTATCGGAATCGGTTATCTACTGTTCGATCCAACTGACAAAAGAACTGACTTTCTATTTGTTTCTTAACATCTGATTTTGTCCTTGTCAATCAACAGGTCAGATTGACTGGCACACCCTGGTTTTCAAGGCCACGCCTTTGCTCATGTGTTCGTGCATTTGTCTCCGCCTGATTTTTGTGCCAACACATACAGCTTTGATATGCTGTGTTGAACAACTTCAAAACTGGATCAGTTTTATTAATGGATGATGGTGGCACTCAATTTTGTGACGTGAATCAATTATTTAGACGATAAAAAAATTGACTACTATTTGAAATTTAATACCCAAGTTTCAAATTCTGGGCCCGCCCCTGGAAATAGGAATAATCAATTTAAGGAATAACCTGGCAGAAGAGGCTTCATCTCAATTTGAGGATCGAGATGGAATTGTTAGACTTTCATCAGGAGTTCAGGACAATCATCTAAAGGACCAGAAACGATCAGGCCATCAGGGCCATCTCCCCAGAGAGGGCTATCGACCAAAACCATCAGTCTATGACTACGGGCACGGCTCAATCTCACGCACATACTGCTGAAGCTGAATTGCCATTGCCCTCCTCAGCTTCACCGTTATGCTCGGTGACAACAAATGTCTCCTGTTTAGACATACTTTGTTGGATTTGCCGGCTCGGTCTTTCAGAGTTGCTCATAGAAGTAGGCTTGTGTGCATGTGTGTGAGTATCCGCGTCTATACTGTATGATTCAAAAAAAGAAATTGTACATATGAACGACTCATATGCAGGGAAATTTTTCTCGGCGAGAAAAAAACGAGAAACCCGATAATCATGTTTCTCGGTGATGACCGGTTTGATAAAAGTTTTCGATAATTTCGAATACGTGCCCACTCCCTTCCTCCTAGTCCATATATTTTCTCATTTCTATGCATTGTGATGTGTTATTATTCATGTTAGATTGTTTAGAGGTAATTTAGATTGTTAAATCTACAATTTCTTCTCTAAATTTTGTCCAAAAGAAAAACGGTAAATCCGATAAACACGTTTATCGGCCACCACCGGTTTTTTCCTTACGGTAAAGTTAACTTTGCTCATATGACGATAAACTTGACGGTAGATGGGATCTTGGGCGCCAAGTGCATGCGTCCACACAACGCTCTTGCATAGTAGCACCTCAGAGTGTCCTCGGCCTCCTCCCTCCTCCATCCCCTGCCGTTGACATGCCGCCGGTGCTTGTCGATGGTGAGCGTCCTGATCGCCGGAGACCTCTGCAGCAGGAAAAAGGCGAGCTCCATCAGCTCCGGCTCCCCGCTGAAGCCGCCAATGGCAATGCTCTGGAGCTTCTTGGGCGAGCAGCGCTCCGGCCACTGGATCGCCTGCTTGTTCGGTGGCGGCACCGGCAGGTCGCCGTAGGCCTCGACGCGACGTGCTCCCTCCATGGTGTCTTGAAGAGGAGCACGATCTTGATCAGGCTCTCGAATCTCCAACCATGTCGCGGGGCACTTATTAGAGGCGATGGGAACCGCAGGAAGAGCTGCCTGAGCTTTGGGAGGGCGCCGCCGCCCGTCGCCACGCAGTCGAGCGGGCACCCGTTGGTTACGTAGAGCACGAGCCTGATGATGGCTGGCGCGCGGCGGCAGTCGACGTGAACGTTGTGGCCGTCGTAGGCGAGCTCGAGCAGGCAGCTGGATTCGACGGCGACGCTCTTCAGGCCGGCGCAGCAGCGGACGCTGAGCACGAGGAGGCTGCCGTGCGCCGCGGCCACGTTGACGAGCTGCGCGCACTCGTTGACCTCGAGGATGATGAGCGCGGCACAGGCCGCGAGGACGCCCGCGACGCCGGCGCCGTCCACCGCGACGCGGGTGAGGTTGAGGTGCGTCAGCCGCGCCAGGCTCTCGAGGCTCCGCAGCCGGACGTCGCACAGGAGGCGCCTCTGCAACCGGCCGCCGACGAAGCGCCAGTGGGGGAAGTCGTAATAAGGCGGCGGGCCCTCGCCGCTGGCGGCGAGCGACAGGTGGAGCTCCAGCGTCCGGGCGGAGGCGGCGAACTCCATCGCCTGGTCCAGCACCGCGGCGTGGGTGGACTGCGAGAGCGGGAGCGCGAGCACGAGCTTGTCGACCCCGGCGCCACGGTGGTGGCGCAGGACGGAGCTCGCCGCTCGTCTCTGTCCGACTCCAACTCCGCGCCGGGTGGGAGGCCGATGTGGCGCCGGGTGGGAGGCCGATGTGGCGAGGGCGGCGCGGATTGGCAGCCGGGAGATTATGCCTATCAGGACGTCGTCCGGCAACCTATCAATGCAGTCGTCGTGATCCTCTTCGTAACGCGATCTCTTCGCCGGCCGGTCGCCGCCGCTGAGATTGTCATGGCCGTAGTTCAGTGGAGGAGCACCTCCGTAACTCCGTTGACGGACGGCGGCGACCGTGGTGGCGACGCGTTGTCATAGAGCCTGCATCTTGCCATTATCGCACGTCGCAACGAGCTTAGCTTACGTGCGTGCGGAATCGTAGAGCCTCTCGGACGACGCATGCGCCGTCTCCTGTCCTAACATGAGGCGGCAAGGGATCGGGATCGGGATCGGACAAGGAAAACAACAGCAGCGGCCAGGGCTACTTGACAATGGAATGTGTCTATTCGACCCGGGGCTTTTCCTAGTTCCGGCCCAAGAAATTCTCAGGTGTAGCCCACGACTTAGCCCACTGTCTTCCTTTGTGTGAACTGGCGGTCTTGTACATTAGAGCCTGTGTACGTGTCATGCTCGTTGCTCCCTACTGGTTGGGGTCTTTCCACCGAATGCTACGACCACCCTACCCGGGCTCCACCTTCCTTGGACGTCCTCGCGCACCACATAGTTGCTCGACCGGTTTGGCCGTTTTTGGGTTGGTTCCTGGGGGTCAAGGCTGACGAAACGCACGCTTACGACCTGGGAGAACATTAGTATACAACGATGTCCCGTCCCACCCAGACTTCAACTTTCACCAAAGGCCCGCTTCAACGAGCCATTGCGGAAGACTACAAGAGGATGGAGACAGGGAAGGATTGTGCTAACTTGTTTATCCTCCAGGTCAAATTTTCAGGCCAACTTGACAAGCAAAGTGCAGGGCGAAACTGAAAGGAAGTAATTAACGGTATCTACCTACCTTGGGCTTAGGGAGAGTAACAACAATTTTGACTGCTAACTAACTCGCCAAAGATGATGAAATTACAGTCGCATTAGGCAAATATATACACCGGCGAAGAAGAGCAATCAATGGATGCAAAGGCGCTTTCGTTGATCCCAGTGGCTTGCTTCGTTGGGTCGAATGAAATCATTGCAAGTCCAGCCTTATTTTATCTAGATGATGGGGATGCCATTGCTTGCTGATGTGTGCGCTTACCTTGGCTAACCTACCAGCTAGGGATCGAGATTTATCCATTGGTCAGCACTCAGCAGCGCTTGGACTGAACCACTGACCGCGTTCACATTGTGAGTTGGACAGGAACAAAGGCACTTTTGCCCAACTTTTTTTTGTCAAAGCTTTTCTCACTGGAAAGATAAAATGGGCTTGTGACTACTGAAGTAGAGCATGATTTTGGAATAAAAAAGAAAGTGAGAACCGGCAGTCCAACAGCTACATAACCCTTTTTTGTGGCACAGTGCGGGTGATCTTGTTGCACTTTAATTTGTTCGGCACGAGCGGAATCTAGAAGTTCCTTTTGCCGAGATAAAACGCTTTGGTGGACTGTGGTGTAAAGTTGGCGCTACTTTGTTGAAAAAACTGAAATCAACTCGATGACTAAGCTTTGATTTTCCCTTTTCTTTCTGCAACTGCATGCAGCAAGGCTAATAAAGAGAGAGGGAGAATTTTTTGCAAGCATCCAACTTATCTTCGCTGACGACTGCCAGAATATGAAGAAATTTCCACTGCTCCTTCTAGAGGTCTTTGCGTTGAGCCGTTGACGAAATTATGTCGCTGTACTGGCGGCACCAAATCACTGAGTACAGCATGACTCACTGAGTACACGGACGGATGTCGAATAATTTTTGAACTCTTACATTTACCACTATTTCATTTGTGTTCTGCACTTTCGTTTCAAAGCAGAAGGCACTATTTTGGCAAGAAACGGACTTGCCGTTGGAGTGCCACGGTAGGAGCAGTCGCAGACTCGCAGTCTCAGAGAGACTTCGCCGTTGGAACTCTGCCGCGGAAGAACCCCGTCGTCGGTTAGTGCAGCCGCAGCTGACCCGCGGCCGGAGTTCTACGAGGCTCTTTTCCACTCCACTCCACAACTGCTACCATCTAGTCATCTACTAGCATGCCGCTCGCTCTACGCCACAACAATGACATGGTCACCACGTACCTGTAGTTTGTGAAAACGACGATGGCCTCTCTGCAAAAAGCGGCGCTCCTTTTTTATATTTGGCCTTTCCCCTCCCGTTCCCGTCTCGCGCACCCAACAGCAAACACTTCCCCACAAAATCCTGCAACAGCGCGTCATCCCCCGTCAAATCCCCAGCGAAGAAGGTAACTACCGCCACTCTCCCCGTAATTTTGCATTACGAAATTGCTAATCCCTCTAGTTCGCCACTCGTATCTGTTCCGAGGCCAGGCGATTCCTCATGCCCCGCGTTAGTTACTACTGTCTGTTCTGATTCGGGGGTTCTGGATCTCCCCCCGCCTGTTTAGCCAAATCCTCAAGGTCGAACGATTTCTTTCTGTTACGGATTGGCTTTTTGACTAGCGCCAGACGTTAAGAGTCTCCGTTCTTTGTTCACTGAATCGAGTATGGAATTCTGATATGAGCCTAGCTTTTCGCATCCCACATCAATGTTCTTGCTGTCATTTTGCGTTCACGCTTTGCCGGCGAATTACCAAATTCGAGTATTTGGGCAACACAGTGGGTTCCTGACTTTCTGTTGGATATACCAAATGCAATCACATTCTGATTTCTATACAAGTTGCAAATGCTCCAGGCTTCGCACTGAATACTGATTCTGTTTGCTTCCCCAGTTTGTTAATCCTCACGTGCTTGTGCTGTTTCCGAGCAATCAGTACCCATTATTACCTTTCTAACACCAGAAGTTTCTTCTTTCGCTGCAGTTGGAGAACTGTAAGCTAAAATTCCATCAGATCCGAGCCCAAATACATTCCACCTCACCTCCAAATTACATAGTAGCCAGGGCCTGAGCGTTACTTTTAAGTTTTCTATGTTTCATTTCTTTTGTTTTAAAATCTAGAGGTAGAAAGCACCTCACTTTTCAGTTTTACATGATTTAGCATGTTCTGCTACTGTGAGCTCAAAATTCCTCCAACGTAGGTCCAATCGTTTTAGGTACCACTGAATTTGTGAGTTCACTTAGGCTGAACTTTGTCTTGTTATTTTTCTTACAATGGTACAGGTTGTGTTATTTGTTCACACAACCTTCTTTTTGATTTTTCATTGAACCTATGTCTTCGTTTTTCTGTGCTTAGTGCAGTACTTAGCATATCTGCAATGGCGGCTTACCAAACTGGCCTTGTGCCTGAGCCACAGTTGCTCAACACTGAGATCATCACTCAGAAGACCAACTTTGTTGCTGACACCGCCAGAAAAGACAAATCCATTGGTTACTTGGATGTGTTTGTACACCAGGCACGCGATATCCACAATGTTTGTATCTACCACAAGCAGGACGTATATGCAAAGCTGTGTCTCACAAGCAGCCCAGATGTTTCATGTTCAACCAAAGTGATTAACTGTGCTGGGCGCAACCCGGTATTTGAAGAAAGTCTAAGGCTTGATGTGCAGACTGTGGATGCTTCGCTCAAATGTGAGATATGGATGTTAAGCAGAGTGAGGAACTACCTGGAGGACCAGCTCCTTGGCTTCGCCCTTGTTCCTCTGGCAGACATCGTAATGGGTGATGGGAAGCTGGTCCAGGAATTCTCCCTGACATCCACTGATCTGTTCCACACACCAGCTGGTTTTGTGCAGCTGTCTTTGTCATATGCTGGTTGTTCCCCAGATGTTATGCTCATCTCATCACCCAATAAGTCAGTGCCAAGAGTGACTGATTCTAGAAATGATTGTACTGTTCCTTCTCAGCTTGAAAAGATTGAGTTCCCAGACCTAAACGTAGTGAAGGAGGATGAGATTATGGTCTCAAAGTATCTTGAGATGGGGTCTTTGGACTCTGAGAACCCTGTACAACTGGAGAGTGGCAAGTTGCTGCATTCTGGAAATGATAATGGTATTCCTTCTGAACTTGGAAAAATAGAGTCACCAGACTCTGAGAAACCTGTAAAAGCTGAGAATGGCAAGTCGCTGCAGTTTGGTTCAGCTGTGCCTGTTATCACAATTTGTGCAGATAAGCTTGAGGAACAGCAGGATGAAAGCCCTCTAAGCTGTGTCTCAACCACAGGCTCATCCGCCGTACTTTCTGCAACACGGCAATCAGTTTCTGAGCCTTCGGAGACCACCGTCGAAGCATCCCCAAGACAAAGCCAGAGGGAGAAAACCCAAGATGTTACTGATGGCGAGGCTGATTCTTCTGAAGCACCATCCAAGGATGAAGTTGTCAAGCCTATGATCAGCATTAACCTTCAGCCGGAGCAGTCGGTTGTCCAACAGGACATAGTTGACATGTACATGAAGAGCATGCAGCAGTTCACAGAATCTCTTGCAAAAATGAAGCTTCCACTGGATGTTGATAATGGTAGTCCCTCAAATGATGGCTCTGACTCTAGTACGATCGAGAAGCCATCCCCATCCTCAGCTTCATCCGCACCAAATGGTTCTAGGGTCTTTTATGGAAGCAGGGCCTTCTTCTAAGTTTCTGATACTAAGTAGCGCTAGCTCATTATCTCCTATATGTATGGCTCAGGTTTGTCAGGCTTGGCTGGCATGTATTAACATACTTTCTGTCGCCATAATATTGTACACTTCTAGGACTTACTCTTGGTATTGCTCATAGTGTTGTGCTTTGTTAAAAAGACAACAATTACAGAATAATTTCCTCTCAGAGTTGTAGATTGATCATATGTACCAATATGTGTCGATGAATATAGTAATGTGATGAAATTAGTCCTGCACTCGTGTTTGTCTGGAAGGTTGCACGAATTGAATTCATTTCAGAAGGGCCTAAAGGCGTGCCTGTTTATCAGAATCTCATCTAGCTAATGCCAGTTCTTCATCAGTTTTATCTTGTCATGAAATGTTTTCGAGGCGAACAATATGATGTTCTCAGAAATTGGTACAGGCACGGCCATGACATAGCAGCAATGCCATACACGAAACATTCTAAGAAGCAGATTTAAAATGCAATTGATGGTATTTTCTTCGAGGCACAGGCCCATGCTGTGGGCTCGTGTTGAAGCCCATTATCCTGAGATGGGTCTATTGAAATGTACCCCATGATGTCCTTTTGTGTATGTGTTGGAATCCAGCACCGTCACGGCGTCACCGTATTCCTTGCAGGTCTAAGCTCGCAGTTCGAGCCCTACATATTTCGAGCCATCCATCGATTGAACACCAGCACCGTAAATAAATACAAATCTTTGCTCTAATGGAGCCATTGCAGGTTGCAGCTGCGCTTGACGGTTCCGCTCGCCCGTGTCAGTGCGTCGCCTGCCTACGTGACGCGATGAGCCGCTGCTCTGCTGTTGTCGATCTGGACTGCCGGCCGTACTGTTCGGTTGGCTACGTTAGGCTAAAAAAATTGTTGATTTTGAATTGATTGTTAATTCAATAATATATTCTGTGAGTGAGAATATCTGTTGGACTAAATTAATAAGCCAAACAAATAAGGTTGGATATATCAAAGATTATTGGAGAGAGAAAAAGAGAAGAATGAGCGAGGAGAGTCTGCTGATCAAGGCGACTCATAGGATTGGAATTTTTTTTAAATAATATTTTTTTATTAGAAAAATGTGGAAATAGGTAGCGAAATCTGAAAATTGCAAAAATAGATGTCTGTCGGCCTTGGGACGGCCGAGAGGGGACCTACCAGCCGCTGATTGGCTCATCTGTAGGCATCCGCTATTGGAGAGCTGATAGGGGTCCACATCGTGAAGACTAATCGGCATTTGAACAGCCGATAGGCCACCTAGCCGCCGTTCGACTACAATTTCATGGACACAATTATCTACTGAAAGTTTCATGGACACAATTAACTAGCGTGACACATCATCTAAAGGATGTTTCAAAATATGATGAAACACCCTCTCTCAATGCAAAGTTTCATCTCTTGTTGTTCCCTAGGCTACATGCAAGACACAAGATGTTTAGGTAACTGAGGGTTTCATCACTATGAAACCCATTTCATCTCTCTTTATTAACTAGCAAATATGCCCCTGCGCTGCTACGGGCAAATAAATATAATTGGATACAACTTCGGGGGCTGCTAATTTGTGCGCGCGCACGTAGGCCTCCGTGCGCTCGGCGGCTCCCCTACGCTCGGCGGGCCCCGCAGGCAAGGCACGCACCCGACAACTACACGGAACCACTACACATGTGGGACCCATACCCCGGAAAAACATTTTCAGGAAATTTTTTAAAAAAAGATTTTCGAAAAAATTTCCAAAAAAGATTTTTGAAAAAAAAATTGGCAAAAGAATTTCAAAAAAAATTAGCGAAAACATTTGAAAAAGAGGAGAAAAGGATTTTCAGAAAAGTTTTGCAAACAAAATTTTGCAAAAAAAAGACAAAATGATTTTTGAAAAATAAGAGAAGAGTTTTGAAAAAAAGTTGCAGAAATATTTTGAAAAAACACAAAATCATTTTTGAAAAAAAATGATTAGCCATCCCGGTGACCGCCGCCATCGCGCCGCTGCTTGACTTGCCGCGGAGGCCGCTGCTTCGACGCTCCACCAAGCAGCGCCACCGTCCCCCCGCACCCCGGTCGATGCTGCTGCTCGGCTCAGCGGGGAGGCTGCCGCTCTAGCGCCTCGACCGGCCAGCGTCGCCGGCCCTGCGCCCGGCCGACACCGCTGCCCCCACACCGTTGCTCGGACGCCGGGGAGGCCGCCGCCCAGCACCGCCGCCCCTCGCGTCGCTGGAACTCCCTGGAGGATGAGACCGAGAGAGATGTGTGAAACGGCACGAGCGTTGTGGGTTGGGCTATGATGGGGCCCACGCACGTGGAGCGACGCAGGGGCCGAGCGCGAGGAGTGCGTTGAGCGCGAGGCGAGCGTCGAGCGCCCGCGTGTAAAGTTGGAATTCCGTACAACTTCTCAAATATAGTTATATTAATTGAGTTAGTGAGGACTTAGTTTTCATCACGGCATATATAAATAATCATGTGCATTTTTTATAGATTAGTATGTACACTTCTACTTCTTATTTATGTAAGAGGTTGGTAAGGAAAAACCGGTAAATGCGACCAGAGTTTTAGGGGATTGGACGGCAGCAGCGGCAGGAGCCTCCGCCTACTCGTCTGTGCACCGTGTTGCGTCATCTGCTGGAAGCCGGAGTCCTGGCCGTTACCAGAGCCTAAGTGCATGGTACTGAGTTTGGGAGTCTGGGACCGGTGGCAACGCGATGGTGGCAGACATGGGTGGGCGCTCGTCAGGTTGTGCAGGTTCTCAGGTGAAAACTTTGCCCGGTCTTTGACCGGGGCCAGCGATGACGGTGCCGCGGTGCATCGCTCTCCTTGTTGAAGGCATTGCTGGGAGGATCACGACGTCTAGGGAATTCTCCAGGTGAAAACCAAAGAACCAGTGGTTCGAGTGAAAACAGCGTCTACGATGCTCTCCTGCAGGGTGTCACTTTGGAGTCCTTGGAATGGCGAGAGGGGCTGCCGTGTGGGTTCGACGATGGCCATTGTAGTTGAATAAGAAGTGTGGCTGTTCGTGTTGGAGATCGACTCAGTGCGATATCTACGCAACAAGCGGCAAGAGGTGTTCGGAGATCAAGACAAGGCGGAGGCGAAGGCTCAGAAGAAATATGAAGCTTAGTCTCTAGTTTCTTCTCTTAGCTTTTTCTTGTTTTGTTGTTCCTCATTATGAGGTGTGGAGTCTATGTACTCTTGTTTGTACTGGTTGTTTGACCAGTTTTCTTGGCTGTAAACACCCTCTTTGAGCGGCGAAGGCCGGTTTTTACCTGAATCTAAAAAGAATGTGCACAAGCCAATAGAGCTGGGAAGAGATCATATCAACCGCATCACCGCATGCAGTTCAAAGTTATGAGTAGGCTTTACTCCCGAAAATCAATACTCCTACCTACTGGTACCAAATATATTGACTTTAATGGTGAGTTATTATTTTATAATAGCATATAATGATATTGCAAGCAAAATATACTATCCATCAATCGATATTGATATATATCACAATAACCAGACGGTACTTTAAGTTAAATAGAGAATAACAAATCTTGGTGTTTGCTCACCGTCTATCCTCATCCTATTCCCTGTCATCTCTCTGATCATGATCATGGACATTATAATTCCTGGTTTCACTCACTCCACAGCCGGTGCTTAAGATTTTTTTTTAAGAAAGACAGCTGGTGCTTTTGCCGCTGGTCAGGGCTGCAACGTGGCTGGAACAGATACCAGGTGTCAAAATTGGTCTCTCCGTTTTTCTCGCTCTCCCAAAAGCCCACCTCAAAAACCGATTGTCATGCACATTAAACTCTTTGAAACCGGACAATTAACCCTCTGATGAGGCGGTATTAGGCCAGTCTCAGTGGGGAGGGTCATCGCACGGTTGCCAACACTGAAAACTTTGAGAACTGTGCCGAGGGAGTGTCATCACCATGACATTCTCTCTCATCCCATGACACTCCCCCCATAAATAGCACTGCCATGTCAGCAAATTTGTTGATGTGGCATGCTATTTAATGCTCATGACCCTCCCCACTGAGACTGGCCTTAGTGGCCTGTTTTGCTTACGTGTACCCGGTTTTCATCTCTTGGAGGTCCATGCTGGCACATTTGACACGGTGGCGCTCGGGCCTGCTTGTCAGGATGGCCGGCCCATCTACTTGGCCCATACAGCCGATACATCGACCGTGCTGTTCCTCCAGCTCCACACCTCCGTCGCCTCTGCCGCAGGCTACGCATCTCCGCCGCGCGTGCCAGAACTCCAGCTGCGGCGGTGCCGGCGTGTCCTCGCCGCTCTCGGTCTCCTCGCCCTCCTTGTGTGCGCAGGCGTCGGCCTTCTCCAGGAGCAACAACCCCAAGGCAGCGGCGGCGTCCTGCAGCTGCAGGAGCAGCTCGCGTTGGTCAACGAGGGAGGTGGCGCACCTGCTCCTAGGGATCGACGGCGTGGAGTGATGGAGGCCCGGCCTGTACGACGGCGACAGGATGCTCCCATTCTGCCTCGGCATCTGCCTACACAGGTTGAAGGATTGAAGCTGCTGCCCTCCAAAAAAATAAAGAATTGAAGCTGCCTGATGTTTAGTGGAGGGTATTAATCTTAGACTGATGTCAATTAGTTCCGATGGAAATTGGTGATCTTTAGTTGATGTTAAGCAAGTAGCCTGATGTATTCATATGTAAGATTTTTTTTAGGAAACGTTTTTTTTTTTGAGGAAACCAGATGTAAGATTTTGATCAGTGCAATCTGAATTGTAAGCTTTCTTTTGAATTCCGATCAAATATATCAGGCATTTATGTTCACAAAAGAGGTCACTAAATATATCAAGCATTTATGTTCTCAAAAGAGGTCACAAAAGTGTTGACTGCAACAACACGCCTACATGATCAGAAGCACCATATTTACAACCATAGGAACCCAAAAGAGGTCACTACTGCAACAACACGCCTACATGATCAGAAGCACCATATTTACAACCATAGAAACCCAAAAGAGGTCACAAAAGTGTTTACTACAACAACATGCCAACAAAGCTCTGGTGCTATGATCATCATGTCTGCTGCTCCTTCAGGAGTGTCTGCAGCCAACAAAGCCCTATTGTAGTTGAACAGTGTCTTGCATGGTGACTTAGCCACCCTCCACCACTTCTTTTGCAGCTTCTTATCAGTGTACTTGTCCATCAAAATGGCCCTCGGTGTACTAGTCCTCACTGCTCTGTCTACTCTTCTCATGCTCTGCTTCATCATCTGCCCACTGATCAGCTTTGTCTTCTGCTTCATTACTCAGCACAGAAACATCCTCCACAAATACATATGCTACTCCATCGTCAGTCATATGATCAGCCATTGGTCGACATGCTCTATCATCAACCAAAAGCATCATACCATTCCCAGGCCTGAACCAATGCATACGCATAACATTTGTAGTCACCACATGATCTGCAAGGTGCCCCTTAAGCTCTGGTAAAGAAAACTTGTCAACATCAATATTTTTTTTTATGGAAAATTGTCAACATCAATATAGGACATCCCACTACAACCTCCAACATATTGCATTCGCCCATCAGAACTGATGAAAGATCCACCAAAGTGAAATCTAACTGAAATATAATCCAACGAATCCATCCTAGCAACAAAAGAAAATAGTGGTCAATTTCTCAGAACAAAATCATGCATATTTCTTCTACAATCGTACAAAAATTCAACCAAAAGACAGTTTCTTTATCCACTACATGTCCTTATCCATCTACTATTAGTGAATCTTGGGACGTTCATGCACAAGAAACAAAACTTCACTACAACAGTAATCCCCAAATCGCCCCCACCCTAGGTCGAATCGCAGTCAAGATTGGGGGAAAAAACCAAGGCCATGAAGTAGAGCGGCCTTACCCGGTCATCTCGCTACAGTATCTTTACTCAATCTTCCTCCCTATCATGAGGTCGCCATCCACTTGCTTCACCGGCGACAGAGGGAGGAGAGGAGCCGCGGAGAAGACAAACTCTGGATGCAAATTGATCACTAAAATAGAGGTTTCAAACTGGTGCGGGTAGATTAATCTCACAAAAGTAGAGCAATATGTGCTAATTAGTAGTTAGCATATAATATGAAATATGATTACACCTAATGCATATCATACATATTCATTTGTGATTTTTTTTTGCTGATGTGCCATGAAATGAAATGAGAGAAGCTACCACAAATTAAGTTACAATATTTATCTTTTGGTTATACTAACATAAACACAAACCCAGATAGCAATTTCTTCCTTTATTTTTAAATTATATATTACCTCCATTCTTAAATATATGAGGTTTAGAACAAATTTAATAGTTCAAAAAAGAATTAAACTGGTTGTCCTAACTCCTAAATGTTATACATTCGAGAAGAGAGGAAATAAGCTATTTTAGTTTTGCCTTATCTGACTTTGACTTAGCACAAAGCGATTAAAAAAAAGGGGTTGGTAGCGTCTCGACGTCCAACGGATGAAAAAAAAAATCAGACGGTGACGTGGAGCAAGGACAATCAAGTATTTTTCTCAGCTCTTTCCCACCAATCTGACTCCATCCGCACAAGCCTCGAGCTCCATCCGAGGCCGCCGGCCCTGACTACTGGGGAGGTCCGCCGCTTGCCGTGGGGAGCGAGGGCCCACTCCCATGGCCGTGCCGCCGGCGAGCTCCGCCGCTTACCATGGGGACGGACGTCCCGCGCCCATGGTCGCGCCGCCAGCGAGCTCCACGGTCCGCTGCAACATCAAAATATAACTTCTGAAACATCGAATCTCTATATTTTGCAACATAAACAAACATTCAAAAAAATAGTTCTATCTAGCTAATGCAGTGGAAAAAAAATCCCGCCGCAACATCTAGTTCTTGTTTCATGCAACATTCTGAGCTTGATAGCACTCGAGTTTGAGAGCTGTAAGTGAAACATCAAGAAATAACATCTGCAACATTGAAAATTAATGCTTGCAACATCTAAAATCAATCATCGTTGCATGAAACTTCTCAAATCAAAATTGTAGTTGCAACATCATGAAACATCTGAAATCAAAATTGTAGTTGCAACATCACAGATCGTAGGTGAAACATCACCGAAATCATTGCTGAAACAGCACAAAAATCATGATGCAACATCAAGCATAAAAAGCACAATTGCACAATCATAAAATAGCAAATGCAACATCACAAAATCACGATCAAAACATAACATCAACTCCTCATTCTTTCTTCTTCCTTTTCCTTACCTTCTCTCCTTGTTCCCCTCCTACACCGGCGACATAGGACCGGGACGGGGGTACGGCGAGGTAGGGGTGAGCGGGACGGGGACTTTCCTGCATTGCTGCTGCGCATTGCCGGGCGCGGGCGGACAGGCGTCTGCGCGGCAAGGTCGGCGCGGCGACGCTGCACAGTGGGGGAAGGAACATGTGGCGGTGCGACGGAGAAGGGAACGGGCAGCGGTGCGGCAGACACGAGGCGGCGACAGCGTGGCACGGTGGGCATGGGCCGGCGGCACGTGTGGTTGGGCGGAGGCGCTGGGAGCTGTGCACGAGCTGGAGGAGCAGGTTCAGCGGCGCTGCCAAATAATTTATCACGAGCGGATAAGCACGACGTAGCAACGAGTGGACGAGAAGTCTCTCGGCGTTGGACGGTGGGGCCAGAGGCGTCCGATATTTTAAAGAGCTGTCGGACGTCGTAGCATTACCATACCCTTTTTCGTCATCACAGCAGATCAACTGGGTAAATGCAGGGGTGTTTAGATGGATGAAAAACTTTTGATGGAAATGTCACATCAAAAGAAATGTATCATTTAGAAGTAGTAAACGTGGACTACTAATAAAACAAATCACAGATCTACCCAAGAAATCGCGAGACGTATCTAATGACAGGTAATTAGAGAGTAATTAATCAATAATTAGCGAATGATTAATGTAGTATTTCTGCTACAAATCATGGATTAAATAGGCTCATTAGATTCGTCTCGCTACATGCATTCCATTCATGTAATGGATTAATTTTTTCGTTTATATTTAATATTCTATGCATATTTAATACTCCATGCACGTAAAATTGGTTTGATGTGACCATTTCGATGGAAAATTTTGAAGGCAACGGTAAACATGAGAATAATTGCCGCACATCATGAGCTACATTTCTATGGGCCCGATATCGATCTCTACTCAATTTTGACCCGGCCCTGCCTCCTCCTCCTTCCACCTTTGTCTCCGCCGAATCCGTCGTGGCACGCACCTCGATAGGGTTTCAGCCATCGCAGCCATGGCCGACGCCGGGCCGTCAATCCCGGCCGCGATCGCCTCCCTCCAGACCTACTCCACGGCCCTCTCGGCCTTCACTGCCGCGTGGCGCGCCGTCGAGTCCCACGCCGCCGTCCCTCGACTCCACCCTCACCGCCCGCCTAGCCGGCTTCTCGGAGCTCGAGCTGATCTGCTCCGCAATGGACGGCGTCGGGCTCCGAGCTCACCTCATCGTTCACAAGGACGAGCTCAAGGAGCCCACGCGCGGCCTCGATGCCGCGCTCCTGGTGGCACCCGATCCGGGGCTTCTGGTCCTCTCCGCGGCCGCGGGTTTCTGCCGTGCGCCGCCGGAGGTGGCCAAGAGCGACGGGGACATCAAGGTGTCCTGCCGCCTCCTCATCGGCCTGCTCGACCGGCTGCGCGTGGTTGGGGTGAAGCCGTCGCCGGAGGCGCGCGACGAGGCCAGAGCCGTCGCGGCGGACTGGAAACGAGGCAAGCGGATAGGGCCCGAGGTGATGTTTAAGCAGGAGACGTTCGCATTCCTGCTTCTCGTGGGGGTGTTTGGGCTGGTTGAAGATGTGGGCGGCGCCGGTGAGGTGCTAGATCTGGTCGTGTCGATCGCGGGCCGGGAGCGCGCCGTCGATGCGTTCGTCGGCCTTGGGCTCGACCTCGACCAGTATATGCCAGGTAAGCCACATTTACTCTGTATACGATAATTCGTTGGTTTCATTGTGTTCTATGGACCTTGGAATGCTAGGCATTAGTTCTGTTTGTGCGCTGACTTGTCCAACCAAGTTGGGTAGTCACTCATCTGGCCTGTAGGTTCAGGATAATGCTTGTAGTAGTTGGTTTACATGTTGTCTGCAATGATCATGTATAACAGTATTAGGATGATTACTCTTTAGGGCCTGTTTGAAAGCTGAAAATGTTTGGTTGGCATGTTGGTTCCCTACCCAGACAATGAAAGTGAGGTTAGGCATATAGATAGACTGTGCTTCTCCTGATTGTAAGTTACATTGACACGGGTGTGTGTGTGTGTTTGTCTGACTTGGTTGCGAGTATTCGATTCAGCAGATTCGTTAAATATCTCTTTAATCCAACACGGTCAGGATATTTGGCGCTATTGCTTGAATCATTCAGGATGTTTGGCACCCTTTAGTTAACACTCAGTTATCCTATGAACGCTTACCCTGTTGGGGGCGCTGCCGAAGTCACCAGATTTTGCTGAGTGAAAGCTCAGTCCATCCATTGGACGGACAGGCAGCGGCGGCGTCTCGACGTTGTTTTCCTTCTTGAAGGCGTTGTCCTGCATTCTTCTTCTTCGTCGGCATCTCTGCGCGTCGTCTCCGGCTTTGGTAGTCTCTAGGCAGTCATTTCTTTGTCCAGTGCGGGTGTTCGTCTATCATGGTTGTTGGTCGTTTTGTTAGGTGTAAGGGTTGAGCGGATGTCCTTCCTCATCATGACGCAAGGGTGTGAGGGTTGTTTAGGTCGCTTAGGTCGTTTGGATCTTTCGTCTTTTGTTTGTAAGTCTTGTAATCGAACCTTTTCTCTCTTCCGCTTAATGAAAAACGTGCTATGCATGTCTCAAAAAAATCCTATGAACAATTCTGTATAACTTCAAAGCTTCAATAAATTCAAGTCATTGCATTTGGTAATTAATCTGATATGTTGGATCACATTCAACTTGAGTACTTGACTCAGGTCTGAGATATTTGTTTTACAAAAATCATAAATTGTTATACAAATAAGGGGCGAAAATAAATAAATAAACTGTGACAACCAGTGTACCTATTTGTAGTTCTGATGTCATTATCTTATCTGTATGTTCTACGAGTATGCTTTCTGCTCTAGCAATCTTATTGCTCTAGTTATTTTTTCATGCTTCTCTATAGATGTGTTGTTTCCTTCCATCATTTTTTCTTGTTTCATAAATTGAATCTTTTGTTGTTTCTAGTTTAGGAAGATTGTTTGGATCATTTTTTTGCAGCAGTGAAGATCTTTGATAGCTCTACTTATAGCATCAAGCATGCTTTTTTTCTCAAACACGCAGGAGAGCCGCGTATCATTATATTAAGAAGAAAGAAAGGGGTCTAGAGCCCCATACAACCCAGCCAAAACACACACCCTTATGCTATGTAGTGAAAAACTCTCACTTCTTAGAGAAAAAGCTTGATCTAAAGCCCAGTAAAAGGCGAACTCAGGTGGTTTTCTTTGGGCTCCTCTCCCAGGTTGTGGTGGTGTAGTGTTATGTTGCGTGCGTTGTTTGCGTGTGTTGTTTGTGTTGTGGTGGTGTTCGCTTCGGCGCGTTATGTACGAATGCTTCTTCTTCTTATATGATGTGGCAGTGCTCCTGCCTTTTATTTCAAAAAAAAAAAGGCGAACTCATAAGTGCTTTTGAAGAAACGACACCTAACAAGGTTACATCATAGGCATATGGCATGTATTTATTCACAACACACTACAATCTATTATTCAGCCTTCTAGGGTCAGCTGTGTTTGTCGTTCTAAAAATTCATGGTAGTAATGCTGTTTTCTATTCTACTTTCAATGTTTGTAATTGTTTGTGGATGAAAAAATTGACCTTATGATGGTACTTTTTCTTTGCACCAGTTCTCATGGAGAAAATGAAACAAAAGAATAAACAGCTAGAGGCTGTCAAATTCATTCAAGCTCTTAATATGGTGCACAAATATCCTTTGTTGCCTGTTCTGAGATCTTACATTAGTGCTGCTGCCTTAGCTGGGAAGATGATCCGCATCAGGGGAGATGATCCTGCCTCTCAGGTACATGCTTCTCCAGTATTTTTTTTATTATATACATTTTACACTAAAGGTTGTACACACAGTTCTTATTTCCTAAACTATCTCGGCACTTTGGCAGAATGCAGCAGATGCAAAGGAGCGCACGCTGCTCGGAACATTGCAAAAGTTCATTAAGGAACAGAAACTAGAAGAATTGCCTATTTTGGAAGAAGCTAATAAGCGATTGGCACAGTTGGAGCAGCTAAGTGCAGAGAGAAAGAGAGCTGCTGCCGCAGCGGTAGCAGCTGCTCAACAAGTTAGTAAGAACATTGAGCAGCAGCAGCAGAAGATACAGCAGCTGATGCAGCCTGCTAAGAGATCAAAGGTAGACAATGTGGTGCAAGGTTCTTCAAGCCAGAACGTCCCAAGGCAGAGCATCCATGCTGCTTTAGTGCCAAATCAGTATCAAGCAGGATTAAACCAGAATATGCTACCTGTGATCACTCAGATGTCGCAAGTAGTTACTAGGAACCATAGTCCAGTTGGCATGCAAAATCAGGTCCCTGTTGCACTTGCTGTTCCAACTCCATATGGTGGCTTGGCAAATTATGAAGTAACATCCTCCAGGCCATATAGGTCCAGCACTCTAGCTTCTGTACCAAATGCTCTGAATGTTCCAAGTGGGCATGCATTGTCAAGGTCAAATCTCTATTCTGGAGACCCCCTTGCAGCTGTCTCAAGATCATCAAGCAAGAAGGGTTCATCTTACAACTATTCCTTGTCCAATATGTCAACATATGATCCTAAATGAAGAAGATTCTGTTCGTGTAACCAGTGGACTAACCGTGGAAACTTGGGTTCCAGAATGAGATCTGGTCCCTTTGTAAATGCTAAATTTGTAGATAACATATGTCATTTTTACAGCGAAAGATGTGGCTGTGTACATATGTGAAAATTTCTTTGACAAAGTCCAATAAATAGTTAAATACTGTAGGGACTCTAACATGGACTCCGATCAGACAAGATGCCTTTGTGTTATTCTCTCTTTAGAACGATCTTCTTATGTTGCACGGGAATGGTTTTTTCAGCAGATTGCATTTGGAGGTGCTACTTTGTTTACATTTGTGTGCAGATGAAATTCCTACGTTTTTCCAGGAAATGCCAAAATTACAGCAGCTGCTGCTCGCGGAGACATCCTATAAATTAGGAGAAACAATCGAGGGACCTGCTTAATTGCGATCTGTTTGTTTTGCTAACACACTATTATATCAGTTTTTATCAGAGATTTACATGTATTCCAAGTCACAATGCACGCTAGAGATTGCATTCTTGTTAGGCTGGCGACCAGTCGTTTCTTTTCACCCCCAATATGCCCCATCACCATTAACAAGGCATTTCGAGCTGAGGGTGACTTTACAATTATCGTCTCTAAATTATTCTTACAATAACGACGTATTACGTGGTACTGAAGCATGATCAGAATTGTTTCTTTACTGTGGGATTTAAAAGAGTTTTTTTTGATAAATTATAAATCAATATAGTTGTTCTTGTACAGATTACTTTGATATATCTTATTAGGAGAATTTTGATATATCTATTGTGTACCATTGCTGCGGGAACTTTGTAGTAGCATTGTACTGCATCATGGAGAAAGGATAACATGGAGCGAGAGATACTTAAATCTTAGAAAAAAATATTGATCATTTGAAGAATACACACGGTTCATTTCAAGAACATAAGTACATGACATCTTGTGGCTGCTGATAAATTGACAATTAAAATTGTATATAATACATAAGCATTATTTATTATTTATGCTAATTAACTATAGTGAGAGAGAGAAAGTATTGCTATAGAGAAATAATATTTAGTATCAAGCACGGAGCACCTTAGGCCATGGCTCGGAGGGTTACCTGGCTCAGCAGTCTCGCATTTGAGTTTCTAGGTAGAACACAACACTTGCAGGCAAGTATTGGTGCGAAAGGATATGTGCATTTGCACACACAAAAAAAAAAAAGAGGCAGCTTGGGGACGCTTCTAACCTGTGCACGGTAAATGACGATGAAGGCTCATGCTGCGACAATAGCTCGATTGGTTCTGTCATTATAGTAGCAAGGTAGATGACGATCGAGGGAGAATTGTTTCCTTGTCGCGGTTTGAAGCCAACGTCGTACTGTCCTTGGATGATATGGAGAGATGAGTACTGAGGAGGGGAGGGGTCTGTCAAGCGCTGAATGTGTCAATAAGGGAGGGTCAGGATCAGAGGTGCGTTTTATAGTTGTGGAAGGGAGATGAGAGGCTGGTAGTGCATGCATGAAAGCCACAGGGCAACAATGCTTATTGATCTTATGGTGGAAAATGAAAGAGGATGGAGTAGGTGATCGGTTTTGCTCTGGTGGACATCATTGCTCGTAGAATATGCATGGGCGTGCAGCGCTGACAATCGTTCATGATTGCCAGGACCAGGAGCCTAAGAGTCGAATCGAGACATTGTCATGAGGTTGGACATGAACGTATTGGAGACGTGTTGGCTGGATGCTAATTGGACATGAAGGAGTTAATGCATTTTAGTAGAAGGTAAGACAATGTGGTTTTATGAGAGTTGAGAAAAATTTTTAGTGGAGATCTACTATATGTTATATATGTTATAGTAGATTTTTAAAAAAATGTGTGTTATGCTTGATTGTTTTCAATGTAGCAACCTAGTAATGTTCGTCTCCCTTTTGTTGGAACTAAAACTAAATACAGTTGGTGATCCTACTATTCTGAAAGGCAGTACTACAAAACAACTGAAGACTCTATGCGAAGGCGGTCGTACATCCTTCCGATGGCCTTGATCGTCTTCTCAGCACCGTGTCCGGCAGGTGGTTGCTGGGATCCGCCACGGGCCACTCCTTTGTTTGTGGAGATTTCGTTACTGGCATCAAAAGGAATCTTCTGCACTTGTCAAAATGAACACGCAACACAGATTCGATGTGTGCACAGTGCAATATAGTTCCTACCTTATCCTTTCTACACGCAGGCGCGTGTAGCTGCTCCTACCTACATACATATCTCATGATACATGACGTATTTGGTCTAACTAAGAGCAACTCCAGTAAGGCCTTTACTCAAGCCACTACTCAAAAAGTAGAGGCCGAGGGGCAAAAACTCAGCTCCAGCAGGGCCCCTACTCGGGACCCTAAAGTAGGGAGGCACCCAAATCCCCTCTCCCAGCCCCATCTCCCACGGGTGGAGAGAGAAGGCCCCTACTTTTTTGTTGGCCGTTTCTCTCTCCCGCGTGGAAATTTCTGCCCCTGCCTCCCCCGCTCGACTTTGTCGCACGAGGCTATGATGCCCGCGCCGCATGGTCTCCCCGTGCCCTCCCGAAGCTCCGCCGCTGCCGTGACCTCGAGCACGGCCGCCCGGAGCTCAAGCCCGAGCAGATCCTGCCCGCACTCCATGGCTGCGCCAAGCTACGACTCCACGCCCGGCCATGGAAAAAGGCAGAGATGGCCGCGGCGGCGAGGGAAGGGGGAGCTTGGGCTCCTGCTCACCTGGAATCGGCGAGGGAAGGGCTGCCAAGGGGAACCTCGAGCTCTCCGCGCTCGATTTGCCACCATAGCGGTTCGATTCGAGCTCGAGCCGGCGGCGGACGCCCCCTCCCGCCCGCGGATGCCCCGCGCGCGGCTCCTCGGCCACCGGGGGAGCTCGAGCGCCGCTCGCGCGCTCGGAGCTCCGGCTTCTGCCGGCGGCCGGCCGCGTGGCCGCGGACGCCCCCGCCACCCGCCCGCGGATGCCCCGTCGCGAGGTTCTCGCCTGGCCGCAAGCGCTGCTCGCCGCCTGGCTTGCGAGCAAGCGCTCGCCGTGGACGGAAAAAGGAGAGGATGGAGGAGGTCGTCGGTGGGAGGAAGAACGGGAAGAAGGAGTCATTTGACTGACGTACGGGTCCCATATGTCATAGAGATAAAGTAGGGTCTCAAGTTGGGGCTATTGTTGGAGTTGACATGAAATTTAAAGCCCCAAAAAGTTGAGGCCGGCCCCTACTCAATAAAGTATGGCTTGAAGTAGGGGCTATTGCTGGAGATGCTCTAAGAGTATGTACATGTAGTATGTGATGATACTAGACCATCTATGGTGGTATCTGAGCATACATAGAGTATGTGGACATACTAATTTTTATATACAATCAAAATAAATTAAAAACTAGGGATGCTTTTAAATTTTTTTCATAAATATCCTTTTGAATTATCTTAGAATTAGTATGTGTAGTGATAAAATAGTATGTACACATACGTATCATGGTATGTGTACAAACTAGGGATGCTTTTGATGGTGAGAGTAGCTACACGCGCACGTAGATAAACACAAGTCCTATTGCGAAATATATAAATCCTACATAAAGAAACAGTATATAGTAGTATATGCACAATGCAATATAGTTCCTCATTTTATATATTGCGAAATATATAAATCCTACATAAAGAAACAGTAACCATGCACACAAAGCTTTATTTGACACAAGGGATACAGCAAAAACAACTAGACAACCCAAAAGCAAGGACCCTGTCAACGCTAACACACAGCTACACGAACACGTACTACGTACATACTATGACACACAAAAGAACGCCGCATCGCGGCACGGGCCTCCCTTTGGTCGGCTGCTACTACATGACATTGACATACTTGAAGAAGATTTACTACTACATTAACAGACATCTGGGCTAACTTACTAGTACAGCGTGGGCTGGCTGCGCAGGTGCTTGTTGGTGAGCTTGTTGACGACCATCATCACCCTGCGCGCGTGCATCTCGCGCTGGACCGGCGCCGGGAGCATCTCGATCCGCCGCGCCAGCGCCCTCGCCTCCTGCGGGAAGTGCTGCCTGCCAGCGTCGAGCAGCTTGGACACGACGTAGTTGGAGTAGTTGCCGCGCACCAGCTCGGCGAGCGCGTCGTCGCGCAGGCCCTGGAACGCGGCGAGCAGGCGCTGCAGCGGCGCCGGCGTGCGCGCCAGCAGGAAGCATGCCTCCACCACGTAGCTGCCGAACCGGTCCACGGACAGGTTGACCACGTCCGCCGCCACGCGCTCGGCAATGGCCGCCTGGAGGAGCTCGCTGCCGAGCTCGATGGCGCGCTGCAGGAAGTAGTTGCTGTACTGGCCCATGGCGATCTCGATGGTGCGGCCCAGGATGACCTTCTCGAGGGCGCGGAGCTCGCCGTCCCTCGCGTACACCAGGCACTCCGCCAGGCATCTCGACCCGAACGACGAGAAGAGCAGCTCGTTGATGATGGCGGTGGCGAACTGGATTATGACCTGGCAGAGCAATCAGGTGAACAATCAGCAAAAGCAATCTGAAACTAATACTCGTAAGAAATTGTTGGTCTGCATACCTTGCTGTCCTCGTAAAACATGGTGGTGAAGCAGTACTGAAGCAGCTCCGCGCCTTGGTACTGTTCCATGAGGCGTTCACGGAGGAGCCAGCAGACGAACTGCACGAGCATCTGGGGGTAAGGCGCCAGGTTCCTGGCGAGCTCCTTCAGAAGAGTTCCCATCCTGAGCCGTGTACAATGTAGAAGAAATTATTATCTGAACATTTGTGCTTTCATCTGTCTCGATTCGAACGCAAGTGAACATGTGAATCAATCTGCTAAATACTACTACTACGGCTTGTGATCATGACAATTGATGAGGGATCCACTTTTTTCTTGGGAGATAATTTTGTAGCTTGATCAGAAAGCGATTATTTCGAGAGGAGGGGAACGAACGTACACATACCCGTGGTAGTGCTTGGCGAGGCCCATCGAAAAGCCATTGCTCTTGTACATGGCGTGGACGATGTCCCGGAGCTCGTCGGGCCTCCCAGCGCAGGCGCGGACCAGGGCGAGGAGCACGGCCTGGCCCTCGATGCTTGCCGCGACGCCGCACACGTCGCCCCTGACCTTGGCAAGCACGCTGCGGCGCACCTTCTCGTCGCCCTCCTCGAGCAGGCGGGCCACGTGCGCCGCCGCCTGCGGGATCATCAGCAGGTCCAGCTCCATCGGGCGGCGGAGCAGGCGCGACCGGACATGCTCCAGCGTCGGGTAGCAGCGGGCCGGCGTGGGGATCCACGACCGGTAGTAATCCATCCCCGCCGGGTTGGCGCCCAGCGTGCCCTGGAAGGCGGAGGCGTACGGGTTGAGGCTGGAGGAGTTGCTGCCATTCCCCCATTGGTAGGCGGCAGCGGCGGCGCCAAGCGGAGGGGCGCTTGGCATGAGCTGCTGGTAGGGGTAGGGGCTGGCGCTGGGGCTCGGCGTCGACGACGAGTACGACTCCGAGGGGTGGGACGAGGCGGCGGGGACGGAGGAGTGCCCGGCGCCGGCGTCCAACTCCTCCGGCGGCGACACGGGCGCGGCGTTGAGGCGCGGGCTGTGCGCGCCGAAGTGCGATGCGTAGAAGCCGCCGGCGCTGAGGGAGGAGTAGGGCGGGACGTACCCGGCGCCCGTGGAGGAGCTCTCGCCGGCGCAGTAGCTCCGCGGGTAAGGGAAGTCCTGCCGCGCCGCCGCCTGGAGCTGCTGCATCAGCGCCTCGGCCGGCACGGGCACCTGGGGCCTGGGCTGCTGCTCCCGCGGCGAGGAGTCGTCGTCGCCGAGCCGCATCACGCGGAAGTAGGCACTGAGGCCGCCGGCGGCGGCGGTGGAGGGATCGATCAGGGCGGAGGGGTTGGCGGCGGGATCTGAAGCGGCGGCGGCGGCGGGGACGCTCTGCTGGGCCGCGTCCATGGCGATCGGGGGCCGGGGCGTGGAGGCTGAAACTGAATCGCGCTGGATTGCGTTTGCGATTTTGCGAATCTGCCGCTGAGGATCTTGCGGGGCGGCGGGGGCGCATTTATATAGGGCAAGGGCTCTCTCGATCGGGACGGGGCGACGCAGGAGCGAGCCCGATTCGATCGCGGTGGGCCTGCTGCGAGCGAGGCTGTTGGTTGGTTGGACTCTCGACGACGCGGCGGCGGCCGGGTCGGACTCGATCACCGACTCCAACACGACTACGAGACCTGTAGATATTTGTGAAAGCTTGCCTGCCTTCTGCGGGGGAACAAATTACCTGAGGCCCGCGTGATTCTTGGGGGACTCGATGCCTACGTTGCAGTATGATCTTGTGTGCGTCCCGGCGGTGTCTTGTTGGAGATGATCTCGTTATTTCGTTAACTACCACTTCGTTTGTTGCACAAGACAGGGGACGAGTAACCGCTCGCGTGTTTTCGCTCGCATGGCCCGGGGCCCCGGGCGACCGAAAAAACCGTTAGCCTCTTTTCGCTCGCAATTGCCCGGCCGCGTGGAAGATCTAGAGCTGGCCGATGATCTCGCTTGTAAACTTGGGCGCTCGTGATCCCGGCCATGGCAGTGAAAGGTGGTTTTCTGCCCACTTCTAGAACAAAGCACTTTCAGGACACATGGATACAGAAATTGTACCTGCTCAGTCATCAGACAATACAAATACAAGTATACGCATACAGAAAACTGTAACTGCAATTAATCTGACACAACATCAGCAACAGGGATGCTGGCTACACAAGACTAAACTGCACGGGATCTTTAATTTTCCGTTTATCACGAAATCACTCAAGGCTGTATGTAACAGTTAGCCGTAACTCTGCATACACAGAGCGCAGACATTTGACTCTGAACATCAGCAACCAATCAAAACGCACGACATGCAAGTGCCGCTTTGCAGCCACACGTTCTGGCAAATTTCACATCCTTGGGCAACATGACAGATTGACAGACACTGGGAAGACCGCGTGCCTAGCTACCATCCTACAGTCGCACGCACCGTCGCGTACGAGCAGAGCAAACCGGCGGCTAGCGCTGCTGCTGCGGGAAGAAGGATAACACCTTGCTGACAAGCTGCATCACCAGTCGCGCCCACTCGGACATCTCCTCCTGCCTCGCCTCCATCACCCCATTGATCCGCCGTGGCAGGGCCATCGTGCTCGCCTCCGGCGAAGAGAGCTGCATGCCACGCTCAAACAGCAGAATCAGCTAACGATCCAGCGCCAGGCGCAGGCATCGACAACGTCAAAGGCAAAAAAAGACGGCTACCTCTCTTTTTATGCCGGCGTCGAGCAGCCTGCGGAGGACGCGGCCGGCGGAGCTGTGGTGCACCAACTCAACGAGCTGTGCGTCGCGTAGGGACCCGAACGCGTCGAGCCCGCGCCGTAGCAGAGCCAGCTCACGCTCAGGATCCCTTAGGAGAGGGAGATAGCACGCCTGTACCACGAAGCTCGCGAAGGTGTTCTTGGACAGATACTGGAGATTCCGCTCAACGCGAGTCCTGATGCGGTCCGCGAGCTGAATGTAGCGGCCGCTCTTGAGGATTTCCTGCAAGAAGTAGTTGCTGCGGCATGCCGGGTTGCCGGAAGGAGGATTTTCATTAGTTTCATTCATACACCACTCTCAAGCTGGAGAGCGCCAAAACTGACAAGGAGAATTGTTGCAAAACGCGTTGGAATGTAAATTGTAATGTCAAAGCTCAGCTCTTACCCGTCTCGGTCCTTGGCGATCCAAACCGTGTCCCACAAGATGGTCCGCTCGAGATCACGGAGATCAGTGTATGGCGCATGGTTCCTCGAAGTGTTGAGGCATTCCAGCAAGCACCTCCACCCGGACTCGGACGTGACCATGAGACGGAAGTAGGGGAGGGCGAGATTGCGGATGAAAATCTAAAAGGAAGTTCATCAGAAAAACGCACTTGTGTCCTCCATTGCTGCCAAGCTATGGACTGCAGAACTGGCACATATACTAACTTTCAAAAAAAAAAAAAAACTGGCACATACCCGGCAATAGCGGTAATCCAACGTGGTGAAGAGATGATGAAGCAGCTCCGGGCCATTTCTCTGTTCCATTATACATCCGTTGATGAGGCAGTTGAATAGCGGCTGGCAAAGTTGGGGGATATGCGCCACCACCCAGAAGAGCTCCTTCAGAGCTCTCATCCTGCACCGTGCAAAACAACAGCAAGATAATAAACACAGTAACGCATACAAATTACCCGCAGTTTAAGTTCACTGAAGAATCAATCACAGCAAGATGCTCCGGTATTTCTATGAAACTAGTCAGGATTACCCATCAACAACAAAAAAGTCACCCATAAAAAAACTAGTCAGGATTTATTCGAATATGCTATGCAGTGTAACATTTGTGCTCTGGTTTCATTCTGTCTGTTTGAATTGACATGCAAGCGAACATTCGGGCAGGTGAATTCAATCACTTGTGATCAAACCGTGAGAAGATAAATGGGAGGGTTCGATTGAAACTTCAAATTCTGAACCAACTTTCGCCAAAGCAAAATCCATGGAGCAGATTGTCCCAGAACGTACCCGGGCCAACGGTTCGCGACGCCCATGAGGAAGCTCCTGTCGCCGGGCGACGCCACGGCGTCGACGATGGCGGCGAGCTCTCCGGACTGCGCCGCGCGAACGACGGCGCGCAGCAGCGCGAGGAACACGGCAGAGCCCGGGCGGCTCCCCATCACCGCACGCGCGTCGGGCAGGACCGCCTCGAGCACCCAAACACGCAAGTCCTGATCGCCTCCATTGAGCATCAAGGCCACTCGCTCTGAGATCTTCGGGAACATCACGAAGGCTGGGTCCGGCGCAGCGCCGAGCAGGCGAGCCCGGAACTCACCCGGAACCCAGCGAATCGCTTGCATGATACGCCGCAGGTCGGTCTCGTAAGACCGGAACTGCCTCGGCGCGGTCAGGCGGGAGGGGGCGTACGGGTCGATGTTGCCGTTGTGCCCCCCAGAGAGAAGGCGGTGGCGGCGCCGGGTTGAAGACCATTGGAGCTGGAGCTCGGCATCGAAGACCACTGCAACGCCGAGGACCATTGGTCGAAGTATGGCGCTGGCTGGTTCGCGAACGGCAGGGTCAGAGGGACGGAAGTAGCGGCGGCGCTGGATTGAGCTTGAGCGTCGCTGGCGAAAGGCTGGTAATAAGGGCTGTCGATGAGGTTCGGGACTGCTGCCCACTCCCAGCCGGAGACGGACGTGCTGCCGTAGCACCAGAAGTCGCCGTTGCTGGTAAGGATGCCGCCGCGCGTGGAGCTCTCGCTCACGACGTCGTCGCCCGGCGGCTGGAGGAGCCGGGGCGGGCTCGGCGCCGCGGCCTGCTCCACCAGGGACGGCGGCGCCGGCTGTGGCGACGAGGGGCCGTCGAGAAGCTGCGTGGGGTAGGAGGAGGCGCCGAGGTCAGAGGGGTCGGCGCCGCTCTGCTTGGTCGGTTCCATGGCGATGGAGGCGCTTTGCTTGGTAGCGGTGGGAATTCAGTTGCGGCTTTCGAAATGAGGGGTGCGCCGGGGCGGTGGGGTCGCTTATATAGAGGCGGCGGTGCGGCCATGGTCAGACTACACCGACCAGGACCATACGCTGCAGAAAGGGCTCTGCGTATAATTGTGCCCCTGCGTCTAACCCCTGCACCTGCAGCAAAGACAATTCCAGTTGTCAGTGATCTGTTTTCCAAAACTGGCAATAATCAAAGCACATGCTTCCGTATCTACGACGTTCAGCAGTATTTCACCTATTCTTGGCAATTCAGAAGTAGACTGTGCAAGACTATCCACGCAGGTGCACGCAGTGACCGACAGCAAGAGCATTCCATTTCCATGTCCGTCAGCCTTCTTTCAGAATTCAAGCTTTTTTCAGAATGAACTTCCCTCCCCTGTAGTATTTCTGGCTTTTATCCTAGGATTTCACCTGCAGCACAACACCCAGGATTCAGGATGCATCAAACGGAAATGTAAAGGTACTAGTTGAATAATGTAAGTGCTCTGCGTCTAAACCCCTGCGCCTGCAGCAAGCCAATTTCAGTTTGTCAGTGATCCATCTTCCTAAACCGGCAGTAATCAAAGCACATGCTTCCGTATCTTATTACAGTATGTATGATCGACGCTATTGAATTCAGAAGTAGAATGTGCAAGACTAACCACACAGGTGACAGGTCCACACAGTAACCGACAGCAAGAGCATCCCATTTCCATCATCCTCAGCCTTCTTTCAGAATTCAAGCTTTTTTCAGAATGAACTTCCCTTCCCTTGTATTTTAGGGCTTTCACCTGCAGCACAACACTCAGGATTCAGGATGCATCAAACGGAAATGTAAAGGATACTGACTGAATAATGCTACGATGTGCGTGGATAATTTTTAGCAAGAATGTGAGCCATTGGCTACTAGAAATCTGACAGTACAAGCATAAGACAATGTAATGGAATCATGTCCTGGAGATGCAGTCTTGTGTACAGCTAGTACTCAGAACTATCTGTACTGTTCACTATGAGCTGAGGTAAAATGAGATACTGTATTCTGGACATCTCAGAGCACAAGTAGAGGCACCGGTTTATCACAAATAGGAAAGTTTCTAAAACATCCGTATGCAAAAACAGAAACATAGGTGAATGTAATTACCAAGTTCTATAGTTCATTTTGCACAACCGGAAGGTCTGAATGCCATTGGCCCCAAGGCCAGCTCGGGATTCAACTTTTCCCCCATGATTTTTGTCTCCTACTTTCAAAGTTTCATGTGGTGATCTATCTGTCAGATCCATGTTTGTCTTTGCCATTAGCAACCAGAGAAACAATATTCAGCTAACAACCGTTAAGTAACTGCCGGATCAGTAGAAACAGCTATCATCATATCAACCATCCGCTAGACCACTACGGCTGAACATGCCGCTTGCTGCCCCACTGTGCCTCCGCTGCGCTTGGCCAAGAGCGGCGTCACGGGGCCTCTCTCCCTGGAGCCCGGCGCCCCTGTTCCAGGACAGCGCCATGCATCTCGAATGCAGCTACGAACTACCAGGACATGATCGTCATATTCCAGAACACCAGCGACCTCTGCGGCATTTCGTCGAGCACCTTCGGCGTCACGCCTGAGCGGCCCATGAGACCTCCTGCAGCCCAGCCGGGAGCTCGGCCGGGCCGCCGGCATTAGTAGCGCTGCCAGGATGGGGAGGCCCGGAGGCTGGAGCGGACTGGAGATCGCGGGGAGAAAGAAGCGGTGGAGAGATGGAGGGTGGTGGCGTGGCGCTGTACAGAATGGCGGACGCGGGACGAGATCTGCAATTGACATGTGGGACCGGGAAAACGGGCGGTAAATTACACGGTGCGCCTCCTTTCCGCACCCGACCGTAGCCGGGAATAGCGTGGCCGTGAAACTGCCTGAAACAGGTTGGTTTTGCACTTTTGCTGCAGTGAATTAGATCCCCCCACTTCCATTGTATTCCAGCCGTATGATAAATTGTCAGAGCGTGAACCTGAATCAAACCTTACCAGATGATAGCAACCACGTATATACTACACTACACGAATTGCGACGATGGTTAATCTGACCGACCAAACATCAGAAGCATGCATGGATGCAACAGAGATGCAGAGCAGCACAAAGACAAGACGGCATAGCATCTGAATTTTCCCTTCTTATCATGGGAACCAATCGAAGCTGTATACAACAGTTATGCCGTGCCTTTGCACGGAGCAAACTACTGGACAGAACCAAAGTACTACTAGTACCAAACCGCCGACATCAGCTTCCAATCACCCATTTCAGGTTTAGAGCTGAAGTACACTGCACACACGACACGCAGTGCCATTTTGTAGCACGGCCTGGGACATCCATGATCCTTGGGCAACATGACAGACATAGATGTTTGGAAAGACTATGAGCCTAGCTACCTCCCTACAGCCCCGCGCACGTACTTACAAGCTTCATGGTGCGCTATGAACAGAACAAAGCCAGACAAGTGCAGAGGTTGCTAGGAGAGCACCTTCCTGACGGCATTCATCACCGTCCAGCCAGGATGCAGGCCTGTCGCCTGAAGCATCTCGATCCTCCGTGCCAGGGCCGTCGTCGCATCCCTGATCGGCAAGGATCTCGGGCCACGACTTATGCCTTTGCCCTCCTTGAGCACCCTGCTGACGACGTAGTTGGCATAGGGGTCCTCCACCATCAAAGCGAGCTGCTGGTCGGGTAGGCGCTGGAACTGTGAGCACGCGTTGTAGCAGGGGCACGCGCGCCGACCCCGTCACTACGAAGCACGCCTGCACCACGAAGGCTCCGCTCACCAGGTTATGTAGGACGCGATGCGTGATGTTCACCTTGAGAGGGCCGCCGCCGCGCTCGAGGACTCTCTGCAAGAAGTAGTTGCTACGCCGCACCGACGCGAGGCCTGGTTAGTTTCACTCAGACCCAACCCAACGCTCCATCTTGAGAACATGCTAAAACTGAAAGCAGAATGATCGAAGCACGCTTGGCACCTGAATTGTCCCTTGGCGATTTCAACGGTGTGCCTCAAGATGGTCTCCTCGAGTTGCTGGAGTTCGGCGTTTTTGGCGAACACGAAACACTCCACCATGGACATTGACCCGAACTTGGTTGCGAGCACACCACTGAAGGTGCCAATGGCACACCGGATGATAATCTAAAAGCAAGTGCATCAGAGAACACGGAGGAGAGCATTGGTATGACTCGTCGTTGCCAAGCTGGGGGCTCTGTTACGTACCGAAGAATCCTCGTTAGGGAACGTGCTGAAGATAACGTGAAGCAGTTCCGGGCCTCTACTGTGAAGGAACAGGTCTTCTTTCAAGAGGCGATTGATGAGCTGAAGACGCAGTTGGAGGTGCCATTTCACTGCCACGATCAGAATCCCCAGAGATGTCACCCTGTGCAGCACACACAGCAACAAGGTCACAAACACATTGACATTGCCCAAACTACCGAAGAATCAATATAATCACAGCAAATGGCCTGAATATTTAGAGAAAATTAGTACAGGAAGGATTCAAGGAAGTGCTAAATTTCAGTTGATTGCAAGCTTCAGTCAGGCATTTGTCTGAATATTATGCACTTTACATTTGTACTGAAACTTCTCTCTGGCTAGATTTCAATCTATTATCTTATTAAAACAGAAACAAAAGAAGCCACCAGATTGATCGAGAGGGCCTAGAAAATCTCACGTTAATCTAAAAAAGAGAAGGATATACGCCGTCGGATTTTATGAAGATCAAACGGCCTACAATTGCTCAAAGAGTCCATATCTAATACACATACTAAATATAAATTCAGAATTTAAAAAAATCAACTAGCACCGACCTCTTACCAAGTCCTAATCGGATCCAACTATATATAATATCTCTGATCATTTAAGCGCCTACAAAGCCCAAGGTCGATATCTAATACACTTAACAAATATAAATTCAGATTTTTTTTAAAACAAATCAACACCTCTTACAAATCCTAATTTAAGTGCCTTCATAATGTAGTTATACTTCATCTAGAAATGCATAATTTACTACGTTTAATATAACCACACATCCTATACACGTGAATAGCCATTGCATAAAGAAGAAAGATATAGTCTATGCATCCCCTTACGTCCGTACCTTTTCTTTTGCTAATTTATGTAATTTAGTTTTTTTCGAAACACAAACAGTAAGTATGCACACCCCACCCTATAAACAAAGGAAATGTGAGCATGGACTTAGATGAAGATTTAAATGGTAAATCACTCGCTTTACCTACATAAGTGCTCAAGATGACCTAACAAACCTGTCAGAGATATCTAGCACATACACACAACACTGGGTTTTATCAAACTTGTGCTAACTTGATAGGTGCAGACTTTCTGTACATTTCTGCGGATATTCGGACCCATCTTTCTACGTAGTTTTCAGAACTCTAGAAGTCATATTTTTTACATGTTTGTGCGCACGAGAAAATGGTCTTTAAGACCTGCTACTAGCGTTAGACGACTAATAATAGTTGCAATGTATGAGCGACTCTAAGAATAATTCTAATTTAAAATTAATATAGAGCTGCAATTACGAAGCAGGGAGGGAACAGTAACGACATGACCAGGTCATCATGGAGCTGCAATACGACTACTAACAAAATGTAAAATTTAGAGTTTGACGATGACTGCTAAAAAAAATGTCCAGGGAACAATAAAGAAGCACATTTTACACATAAGGAGCACACTACCATTAAAAAAAGGCATTGTGGATTATCAAAACTTAAAAAATTAGAAGAGAAAAATGCCAATGTACTCCTTAGAAAATGGCAATGTGATCTAGAAATAAAGCACCTCAAAAACTGATGTGTCACATACACACCTTAACAAGCTACATGTAGTGTTCGATGGGAGGAAACAATATATACAATCGATAATCCATCTTCTACGCTTGCGGCATAGGGGGGCGGGGGGGACTACAAGGGAGTTTCCTAAGGCATTCAAATTAAATATGTACAAACAGACAGAGATATAAAGAATAGAGGAGAGGAAAAATGAGAGAGCTATATCTTAGCAGCCACAAAAGCAAATTTGCCAGTCCATATGTTGGGTTCAAGTTAGAAAAAAGTACTATAGACATAGCATAATTGGTGATGATATATGTACACGGTTGTAACAATATATAAATGGAGAATAATTAGAAAAAATACATCAAAATTCCGAATATGGTAAGATGATATGTTTGACATGCACACCATAACAAGATGCATGTAGGGTTCGACAAGAGGAAACAACACATACAATCAACGATACATCTTTGATGAACCCGATTGGGAAGCTCCTCTGAGAGAGAGAGTGCAACAGATAGGGCTATATGTTGGCAGGCACAAAATCAAATTTGTCAATTTGGATGTAGGATTCATGCTAGAAAAACTTACAATAGGCATAAGGCAATATGAGACGATGTATATACGTGGTTGTGGTGGCAACCTGTGAGTGGAATAATTAAAATAAAGTAAATCTTAATATGGTAAAATGATATATCCATTACTTATTACTTATTATTCAAATATATATTCTAATTCAGTTTATGTACATTAACCACTCAACTGAATATTCTACTAAAAATCAAATCATATTTAAAATCCCAAACGAAAAGTACATCAATAGTAATAAACATTATTCATGTAAAAATATGTAAGTATTCATTTTACTTTAGCAAATAAAAATATATGTTTCCATGCAATATATCATGTTTTCTTACGAATTCATATATTTTCAAAAGAGAAAAGTGAAATAACTAGGCATGTTTGAATAATTAGATTTAGTGACGTTGTGTTGCATTAGCTAAAGTTTTTGAATAAAAGATTAAAGAACTGCTAACTCACATATATCTTCTTAAAACCTAAAAATAATTTATCATCCTAAGTAAAACTTTCTAAAAATAATAATGTTATCCTGAACTCATAATCCATGTTTTATATTAAATATATGGTAATAATACATTATCTTTATGGTCTATCTGTGGATAAAAGAACGATAATGAAGTAACAATTAAAAAAATCACTTCAAAAAATCTATAAATAAAAAAAGAGCTCAAGTGTTATCTAAAGAAACTAGCTCCCGCGCAATTTGCGCGGGCCAACTTGCTAGTTGATAAACATAATAATAGCTGCACAAAATTAGTTCGATAGATTGAGATTGACCAATCTATGGGAAGTGAAATGTGAAACTTCAAATTCCGAACCATTTCATCACAAAGTCAAGGGAACCAGGGAGGGATGCATTCGCAAACGTACCCGCATTGAGCATTCGCGACGTTCAGCAGGGGGACCCCGCCTGTGCACGCGACACGGACGATGTCCTGGAGCTCAGGAAGCCTGCTCTCGCAAAGCAGCTCGATGAAGACGCCACGCCACTCGCTGTTCCACATGACGAAGCGCAAGGCGCCCAACACCCCGTAGAACACGTTCCTTCGGACCACCTCGTTGCCCTCCTTGAGCAACTGGATCACGAGCGCCGACGAACCCGCCAAGCCCACATCCTCTGGCACAAGCTGGTTCACGAGCAGGTGACCCCGGACGTCCTCCAGCGTCAACTCGTGGGGAATCGCCGGCGCCCAACTCCACGATCGGGGGTCCACCTCGCCAGCGTTTAGAAGGACGGAGGCGTACGGGTCGAGGATCGCGTTATCTCCCCGCGCGGAGAATGGGACGGTGGCGCCGGACCGAGGACCGCCGGCTGATGTCTGGCCGCGGCCGGCGCTGAAGCTCGGCGTCGACGACGACTGCTCCGCCGAGGTCTCGAACATCCTGAAGCTGTCGCCCCACGTGCCCTGCCTCGGCGCCACCGACGCGTGGACGAAGAAGCGAGAGGCGTTGATGCTGCCAGGGATGGCGGCGCCTGCGCTCGGGATGTACCCCAAGCCCTGCGGCTGCAGCATCGGCAAGTACGGCGGCACCTCGTAGAGCTTTTGCGGCCGCAGAGGTGGTGGAGGCAGGGGAAAGCTCGGCAGCTCCATCGGTGGCGGATACTGCGGCTGCGTCGGGGGTGGCGGCAGCGCGAGCTGCGGCAGATTCTGCTGCTGCGGCTGCGGGCGCTGGACGGCGCGTTGATGCGGACACAGCGGGCTCGGTGGTAGATGCGGCTGCGGCTGCTGTATCGACGACGAGGGGTCGGCGGGGACACCTTGATTGGTAGGCTCCATGGCGATCGAGGCGCCGAGCTCGATCGCGCTTGTATTTGGTTGGGGATTTTGAAATGAGGGGGGCATGCGGGCAGGGGCGTCGCGCTTATATAGAGGCGGCGGCTCTTGGGGCGAATGCATAGCTAGCTGGACGGTTGGAGCCTGGCCGGCCTGGTTGTAGTGCAGAGGAGAGGGAGAGGTGGGTGGGGTGGGGGTCCCACCGGGTTGCAACCGCCTCCTGCAGATAGAGCGCTGCATGCCTGCATACACTTACCCCTGCAGCAACGAAGCCAAAGGAGTTACCAACAATTGGAGGCAAGCAAGCTCTAAGAAATCAGCATTGTGATTCACCATATCACTAATCACTTACCAAATGCTAGCACGTCTAACTAGTCATAAGCACGAGCATTCTGGGTTAAATGGCACAAATCACAATTGAGGCAGCCAGTGTTCTTAAATCGGCAGCAACCAAAGCACACTCTGACATACTCCCTCCGTGGCTCCGTCCCAGAAAGAATGCACTTCTCGCTTCCCAAGGTATTCCAGAATCTTAAGTTTAACCAATTATAAATAAAAAAATATAAATACTTATGATATGAAATATATATCATTAGATTCTTTTCTAAACGTAGTTTTTTAACAAATTTATTTAAAGCCATAAATATGAATACAATTAATTGGAAATTTGGTCAAACATGAACCACTCTAACTGGCACGCATCCCAGACATGCATTCTTTCTAGGACGGAGGTTGTATGTTATTTCAGTTTGAGTTCCTGGATCCATACCTGGAGACACTACTGTGCAAACAACAGCTGACAGTGGACATTTCATCGTTGTCAGGTAGTATCTTTCACCATTCAAGCTTTTTGCAGAATGAAACATTGAGGTAATTCAGGCTTTCACTTTCTTCAGATTTCAACCTTGTTCGCCAACTTTTTCTCCCTGCCGTTTTTGACATCCATCCTTTAGAGCCATGCTCCTTTATGCCATCACCACCAATAAAACGCCCTTGGCATTGGCCATTCGATATGTTAGAAAAAGATCACATTGCCCAAGTCTGAATCTGCTGCAACGCCTCCTCTGTGTTCTGGCAGGAGGCTCCATAGCGTATTCAGGATGCATCAAAACAAACTGTTAAAGGATACTTGCTGAGTAAAGCAATGCAGAATGATAAATGGTGTGCATGGATAATTTTGAGGAAGAATGTGAACCACTGGCTACTAAATATCTGACTATAGTAGTTGCTAGTGTCTGAGGGATAGTATTGTATCATGACCTGAAAATGCAATATGTTCAACTAGTACCATGCACTATTTCTACTGTTTACTATTAGCTCAGGCAAATGAGAGATTGGATTCTGGCGTCACCAGAGCACAGGTAGAGGCACCAGTTTAGCACAAATAGAAAGTTTCTAGAACGTCATATGCAAAAACAGAAACATAGGTAACTGTAATTACCAAGTTGTCCCTAAAAAAATAATTACCAAGTTCCCTGGTTCAGATTCAGATTGCGCAACTGGAAGGTCTGATGTTATTTTCCTCGAGTCCAGCTCGGGTTTCAAGCTCTTCCATTAAACCTTCCCTGTTGTCATCTGTCTGTTAGATCCATGTTCGTTTCTGCCATTACCAACCAGTGGAACACCATTCAGCTAAACACCATCAAATGCGGAATCAGCAGAGACAGCTAACATCACATTACCGTCCGGCCTTCGCTACGGCTGAACATGTTGCCTGCTGCTCGGCTCCCTGGACCCCGGACCCCCCAGTTCCAGCCAGCCCCGTGCATCGCGAGTGCTGCTTTGAGATGCCCGGACATGGTCGCCATGTTCCAGAATCCAAAGCACCAGCGACCTCTGCGGCATTTCGTCGAACACCTTCGGTGTCACATCTGAGCATCGTGCAGCCCGGCCGGGACAATGCCCGCGCGGGCGCCGGCATTAGTGGTGCTGCCAGGATGAGGAGGTCCGGAGACCGGAGGCGGAAGGGAACTTGAGATCGTGGGGGGGAGAAAGAGGCGATGGAGTCCCCCGTCAAAAAAAAAAAAAAGAAAAAAGAGAGAGAGAGAGGCGATGGAGAGAATGGCGGGCGCCGGGCGGTGCTGTGCATAACTGCGGACGATGGAAAACGGGCCGTAAATTACACGAGCGCGTGGCAAGCGCGCGCCCTGCGCCGCTTTTCCGCAGCGACCGTAGCAGTAGCACGCTAGCACTGTAGCAGGGAGGGCCGGGCCTTGATTGAAACACTGTAGCAACAAACCGTCGTGTTTAGATCAAAACAAAAAAAATTCACCAGAAAAATTTTAGATGCAATCTAATGAGCTTACATAATCTATGATTTGCAACATTAATGCTACAGTAATCATCCGTTATTTATGGATTAATTACCCTCTAATTAGCATAATTAGATTCATCTTAAATTTTCGAAGCGAGATTTGTAATTAGCTTTATTATTAGTCTACGTTTACTACTCCTAAACAGGTACAATTCTTTTTAAAAAAAATTCGCCAAAATTTTTTCGGAAACTAAACACGGCCGTTATCTGAAACAAGTGGTTCTGCTGCTGGGAATCAGACGATCAGCTCTATGCCAGCAGTCTCGTAAACTGTCAGGGCGTAAGCCTGAATCTGACCTTACCAGACGGTTCCAAATGCGGATACACGAATTGCGACAATGGTTAATCTGACCAAGACAAACCAAACATCAAAACTAGAGAAGCATGGATGCTACAGAGATGCAGAGCTGCACAGAGACAAGACTGCATGATATCTGAATTTGTCATTTCTTTCATGGTAGCCAATCGGAGCTGTATCACATTTGCACGGAGCAAACTACTACTAGTAGACAGAACCAAACCGTGGACATCAGTCATCAGGTTCCAATCAAACACGCGAGCTGAAGTACACTGCACACACGACGTGAAGTGCCGCTCTGTAGCACGGCCTGGCACATCCATAATCCTTGGGTAACATGACAGGCAGAGAGACAGACATATGGAAGACCGTGAGTCGAGGTACTTTCCCACATTCTCGCGCACGTCCCTTGCAAGCTTCATGGTGCGCTATGAACAGAACAAAACCGGATAGTGCAGAGGTTGCTAGCAGGAGAGCACCTCCTTGACGGCCTGCATCACCTTCCCCACGGTCGCGCTCACGAACGGCTCTGTCGTCTCATCCAGGCCCTCCGCCGCCGGCAGCTTCTCGATCCTCTGTGCCAGGGCCGTCGTCCTAGCCAAGAAATGCTGCATGCCACATTCGAGTCGACTCGAATCAAAACGGCAGGCGGCAGCTGAGGATCGAAGACGACTGTAAGGGAGCTGACTACTTACGTCTTTGCCGGCCAGGAGCAGCTTGCTGACGACGTGGTTGGCTGCAAAGCTGTCCCGCACCAGTCGATCGAGCTCTTCAAGGGGCAGGCCCTGCAATCCTTCGAGCACGCGTTCTAGCAGCTGCAAGCACACCGACCCCGTCCGGACGAAGCACGCCTGCACCACGAAGGTCCCGGTCCGGTGCATGGACAGGCTCACCAGGTTATCTAGGACGTGCTCCGTGATCTTCTCCTTGAGTTGGTTGCTGCCGCGCTCGAGGACTCCCTGCAAGAAGTTGGAGCTACGCCACGCCGGCGCGAGGCACGGTTAGTTTCATTAGGACACAACGATCCATCTTGAGAATGCTAAAACTGAAATCGTCTGTTCGTCTGGCACCTGATTGGTCCCATGGCAAATTCAACGGTCTTGCTCAAGATGAGCATCTCGAAGCGCCGGAGATCGTCGCCTTGCGCGACAGCTAAGCATTCTACCATGGAATCCGACTCGTACTTGGACGAGAACACACCTCCGAAAGTGCCAAGGGCACAGTTGACGATGATCTAAAACCAAGAGCATCAGAGAACACGGAGGGGAGCGTCAAGTTGACAATGCGAGGAGAGCATTGGTATGACTCGTCGTTGCGAATCTGTGGGCTCTGTTACGTACCGAAGAATCCTCGCGAGAGAACGTGGTGAAGATACTGCGAAGCACATCCGGGCCTCTGCTGTGAGTGAACAGGGGATCGTTCACGAGGCAATTGACGAGGTCCTGGCGCAGTAGGGGATGCTGCTCCACCGCCTTGAAGAGTTCCTTTAGAGAATCCACCCTGCACAGCGCACGCCACAGCAAGGTCACACGACATTGACATTACCCAGATTTAAGTTCACCGAAAAATCAATATAATCACAGCAAATGGTCTGAATATTTCGATAAAATTAGTATCAGAAGGATGCAAGGAACTGCTAGGCTTCAGGTGATTGCAAGCTTCAGTCGACACTTGCCTGAATATTATGCAGCTTACGTATGCTCTCTGGCTAGATTTGAATTAATAGCTGTTTCAAATTAGTTCACTAGATGATTGATCAAACTAAGGCAAGCGAAATGCAAAGCTTCAAATTCCGAACCATTTCTTCTCAAAATCAAGGGAGTGATTCATTCGCAAACGTACCCGCGTTCACTATCTGCATCCGCGACTCGCATCAGGGGGTAGCCGGACTCGGCGCTTTTGCGGGCGACATCGACGATGACCTGGAGCTCGTCCAAACTTCCCTGGTGAAGCAGCTCGACGAAAACGTCGCTCCACTCGGGGCTCCCCATGACGAAGTGCAAGGCGCCCTCGACCACGTCGAGCACGCCCTTTCGAACCACCTCGCGGCCTTCCTTGAGCGACCGGACCAAGCACGCCGACGAACCCGCGGAGCCCACATCCCCTGGCACAAGCTTGCGGAAGTGTTGGAGAGCTTGGTCCTCCTCCGGCGTCAACGAGCGACGAGCACTGGCTGATGTCTGGCCGTGGCTGGCGCTGAAGCTCGGCGTCGACAACGAGAGGTGGGACAGGAAGCTGGGGTGGAACTCTTTGGCGTTGACGTTCAGCTCGCTCCGCTTCGGCGCCGCCGACGGGTTGGGCGCGTCCGAGCCGGCATTGAACCTCGGCTTGTCCAAGCTGTCGAGCCAGTCGCGCGTCTTCTTCCGGGTGCGGTCGCCCGGGGAGAGCTGGACGCCGCCGTCGCTCCGCGCCTCTGGTTGTGGCTGGAGCATGTCGGGCGTGGCGGTCGGCGAGGACTGGGGCATGCGCGGCGGCGGCCGCTCGACGGGCGCCGCGAGCTCCTGCTGCGGGTGGAGCGGCGGCGGAGAGGAGGCATCGCCGACCTGTTCCGCGAACGCGTCGAGGTCGGCGGCGTCGCCCTGGTTGTTCGGCTCCATGGCGATCGAATTGCGCTGTGGATTTCGAAATGAGGCATGAGAAGTGCAGGCGCGCTTATATAGAGCGGGCGCGGCCTGGTTTGGGCCTGGCTGGCTGGCTGGCTGGCTCCAGAAGGGACAGGTGAGGGTCCCACTTGGTTGCAACTTGCAACCGCCTCCTTCAGATACAGATACAGCGCTGTGTTGCGTACACTTGTGTCTTGGGTCTCTTACCCCTGCAGCAAGGAAGCCAATGGAGTTTGTCACTTGTACCAACAAATGGGGGCAAGGAAAATGAGCAACTCAGCATTAGATTTACCAGATCACTGGTCACTTACCAAATGCTAGCACGTCGAAAACAGCTATTGAGCATGGGCATTCCGGGTTCAATGGCATTCCCACAAATCACAACTGGAGGTTCCTGAATATATCATAACTGAAGACACTACTTTGCACACAAATACAACAGCTAACAGTAAGGACATTTCACTGTCATCAGGCATCTTTCACCATTCAAGTTTTTTTTTTTTCCAGAATTGAACTTCCCATCCTTGTAAGCTGAGGTAATTCAGGCTTTCACCCTCTTCAGATTTCAACCTTGTTCAGGAACTTTTGTTTCCTACCTTTTTCGACATCCATGATCATCCATTGGATGTTCCTTTTTGCCATCACCAACAAATGAAACACCAAGGCCATTCGATTTGTTAGAAACAGACCACATTGCCCTCAAGTCTGAATCCGCTGCTGCTCCTCCTTTGTGTTCCGGCATCCTCTTTCCTTTCCTCATTTCTGGTTCTGGAAGCCGCTAGCAGCACTTACTCAACAGGTTCACGCCCCAAGCTGAGGAACTAAACTGATTCAAGGTTCCTGCATTAGAGCACGTGGTCAGGACAATCAACAATGTCAAGTGTAAGACCGCTTCCCTCCATCTTCCCATCCACCGCCGACTGCATGATCGTCATGTTCCACAGCACCAGCGACCTCTGCGGCATTCCGTCGAACATCCTCGGCGCGACAACTTAGCAGCCGAGCAAGCCTCGGCCTGAAGCTTGGCCGGGACGATGCCCGTGCCAGCACCGGCATTGGTCGCGCTGACATGGTGGGAGGCAGGGAGGCGGCAAGGGACTGGAGACCGCGTGGAGAAGGGCGCGGCGGAGCGGAGAGGAGGAGGGTGCTGGGCCGATTGGCGAGCCGCAGACAGTGGAGGCAGCGGGCGGGGATTCCGGAGTTCAGGACGTGTCTTTACAGATAAGGATCGGCCACGCACGAGTTTTGGCGTTTTTTTCTTTTTGACAAAGGGTTAACCCAGCTTTTATAGAAAGCAAATGTTTTTGGTTAAAGACACTGACACCGATACTGCGATTACCAGTTTTACATTGAGACCAGAGGTTTCAGAAAGAACAAAAGGAACAAACACTACACTCCTAGCAGCACGAGTCAAAAAAGACTCTCATCAGGCGGTCGAGCTTGCGATCTGGTCTTGAAGGTCTCCAGCCACCCTTTTGCTTGTGCCGTCCATTTGTCAAGCTCCAGTACAGACAAGGATCGGCCACGCACGGGTTTTGGGTCCCTCCGATGGAAAACGAACGGCAACAGATCCGTACGCACCCTGGCGATCGCGCGCCCGTGCACCGCCGCCGTTCGGCACGGCAGCAGCGACCGTGGCAGGGACGTATTGCTCTGGCTTAGCATATTTCAGCCCGTCGCAACAACTCACATGCGCCGCCGAGCCATCGTCGGGCCGCATATAATCGTGGGCTGCCGAATCGTTTTCACCGGGCTGCCGTCGAAGTGCCGTGGGCCCTATGATCATTGTCGTGAAACGGGCCACCACCGGGCCACGGAGCTTGCCATCGCTGACGTCACCGCTGACCGGGCCATGCCATGCACGCCTATGCTTTTGCCATTAGGTCTTCTTCGTGGAGAGAGCTGCTGCCGTGCTTGTCATCGCAGCTGATAAAATTGTCATGGTCGTCGTGAGCAGCCGCCGCCAAGCTGCTGTACGTGTGTATGCGTCGCCGGAGTGCCGTAGTGGTCGCATGCCGGACGAGAAGCACTACCGGAAATCTGGCCTTTTCATGTGTCAACCTCTTTGCCGTGTGTTTTTTTTGGGGCACACGGCAAAGATTCTTTGCCGAGTGTTTTTTTTAAAACACTTTTAGGCAAAGAAAAACACACGGCAAAGAGAAAAAAAAAACACACGGCAAAGAAAAACACACGGCATTAAGAAAAAAATACTCGGCAAAGAAAAACACACGGCAAAGAACTCTCTTTGCCGTGTGTCACTTTGCCGTGTGTTTTTTAAAAAACACTCGGCAAAGAAAATTTTTAAAACACATTTTGAACCCCTAAACGAATCAAATTAAAAAATGTTTAACTACAAAGTTGTATAACTTTTAAAAGTTCTTGGTCATTTGTTTATATAACAAAGTGGTACTAAAAGTGTTTACAAATCATACACCTCTCATAAGTAGTTCCTAAAACTAGAAGAGAGATGTATAAGATTTGTGAACAATCTTACTATCGGTATGTTGTATGAACTTTTGACCAAGATGAAAGTTGTTTAGATCGAAAAGTTATGAAACTTTGTAGTTCACAACTTTTTTATTTGAAATCATCCTGTCAACGAAAAACTAAGTTTGTATTTCTCAAATTTGAAATTCAAATTTTGTAAACAGCTTCGGATGAACTTTTGACCAAAATAAAAGTTGTCTAGATCGACAAGTTATGAAACTTTGTAGTTGATCACCTTTTTGTTTGAAGTCATCTTGTCACCCGGATCTAAGTTTGAATTTTTCAAATTTCAAAATTCAAATTCTATAAACGACTTCGGATGAACTTTTGACCAAAATGAAAGTTGTAGATCTTGAAAAGTTATGACGATTTGTAGTTCACAACTTTTTTATTTGAAGTCATTTAGGGCCTCAAATAAGCAATTTACACTCGGAAAAGTTTAATATGAGGGGAATCAAAATGAGATATGGATGCAAAGACTCGAGTGGTGTAGTGGTAGGGGTGGTACGCGAAGGGTGCCGGCGCGGGTTCGAATCCCGCCGGCTGCGTAGCGCGTGACTTTTCCGTGAAAAATGCGCGACTTGCCCCATTAAAATAAAATGTTTTGATATTTTATTTTGCGTTTTTTCGGGATCAAAATTTTGCCGTGTGTCCCTCTTTGCCTATTTTATTTTGCGTTTTTTCGGGATCAAAAATTTGCCGTGTGTCCCTCTTTGCCGTGTGCCAGATCGGACATTTGCCGTGTGCCCCGTGATCTGACACACGGCAAAGATTCTTTGCCGTCCAAACTTCGCCGTGTGCGCTTTGGCGTGTGCGACACACGGCAAAAGCTTTGCCGTGTGTAAAACGGCATTTGCCGTATGCAATGGGCACACGGCAAAGGCCGGATTTCCGTAGTGAAGGGCCACTGCTGGGCTGCCATACTTCCGCCATCAATCTTGATAGAAAGGGCCACCGCCGGGCAGGCGTCGTCACGTTCGCTGCCGCGATTGCCATTACGGCCACTGTACAATAGCCTTGCGTACTACTAATACTTTCAACGAGTTTAGTAATAAGAATAACGGCCCCTTTTGGTTAATCATGAAACCTTTCTGGACCACCATGCGTGCTGCTACATCACTGCTCGGAGTCGTCGTGGCCGTATTGTACAGCCGCCATAGATGAAGTCGCCGCCGGGCTGCCATGGGCGTCATCCATCGGAGTGATCTGCAATGGAACGAACTGCCGCCGGGCGGCCATGCTTGCCGCCGCCGTGTTGCTGCTGACCGGGCCGTCGTGGCCGTCATGCACAGCCGGCCTGACGCTACTAGCCGGAGCCGCCGTCGTCATGGATGCTGGGCAGCCACCGCACATGCGTACGTCCGGGCTGTGAATCTGTGATCTCTTGCATGTTGGCATTAAATCAATATGCATCTACACGTACCATAGCCATGCACAGCCCCATACAACAAACGAATTATATATACCTACACAAAATAAACCATCTCACCGTGCATATGATGAGCAGCCATGTCGTGGTTGAAGCGCGCGTTAGAGGTGATGGATGGTGCCGAGGTTGACGAGGCCGCCGCCGGGGCGCCGGAGTTGAAGCAGCCGCCGCGAGATCGCCGGAGCTCCGGCAGTGATCTGCCGCCGTCGTCGAGTTGCGTGTGTGGGTATGGAGGGATGGATGGACATGTACGTGCGAATGAATGGATGTGTATATATATGTAACGAATGGGTGTGCGTGCCTATGAAGCCCTCGTGAGGGAGGAGGGCCTCCTTTTATAGGCCAGATCGAGCTAGGGTAGCGAGGCTGCCATGCATCGCCGCCGCTAGTTCTGTGCAGGAGTCCTGCAATTACCCGACGCCGTCCTGCAGGATGCTGAGTTTGCAGGAGTCCTGCACAGAAATTTTTTCCATTCCGGAAGAGGGGAGAGGTGTGGGTCCCACTGGTCGTAACCGCCTCCTTCAGATTAGTGCTACGTACACTTGTGGCTTGCGTCTCTCTCTTACCCCTGCAGCAAGGAAGCCAATGGAGTTTGTCACTTGTACCAACACATGGAGGCAAGGAAAATGAGCAGTTCAGCATTACTATGATTTACCAGATCACTAGTCACTTACCAAATGCTAGCACAACAGCTACGACCTACGAGCATGGGCATTCCTTAAACCGGCAGTGATCAAAGCACATGCTGGCATATCCTATTCCAGTTTAAGGATCCTGAATTCATAACTGAATACACTACTATGCAGTGGAACTGCGGGAGGGGGGGGGGGGGGGGGGGGGGGGGGGGGGCATGGCCCCACCTAACACGGTGAAAATTCTTTAACCCATTATCCCATTATCTTCTACATATTCTAAAGCAAACACGGCACTTCATTAGTGCACCGCTTCTTTGCACTTCAGCCACTATCATTCTTCACAGAGACAGAGACTTAACAACACGTACTTGGTGCATGTGACGGTCACCCAGCTAGCTAGCTAGCTACTCCTAATCAACACAGAGCACTTAAGCGCTTGGCAAGCCAGCAGTGCATATATGCTTCCATACTGATATACATGCACTTAAGTCAGGGACAGTAAGCGATTTTTATTTTCAAATGTCCATTTCTAACTTTTTTTTTGCCTTGATGAACCGATTGTGACATGAGAATCTAAATTTTATATTATAATCTTTTAAGAAAAACATGGTTAACTTAAAAAGAAAGACATTTGACACTACTTTATAATAGGAAAGATATTGCAATACATCAACAACTGGTTTGTGTGGTACAAAGTCATGTAGCATGAGACCTCGATTATGTTTGGATGCCCCCCCCCCCCCCCCCCCCCCCCACCCACCCCAATTAAACTTTCCAGTTCCGCCACTGCTACTATGCATACAACAGCTGACAGTAAGGACGTTTATCTTTCACCATTCAAGCTTTTTCCCCAGAATTGAACTTCCAATCACTGTAAGTTGAGGTAATTCAGGCTTTCACCTTCTTCAGATTTCAACCTTGTTCACCAGCTTTAGCTTCCTGCCGTTTTTCACATCCATCCATCAGTGAAATTTCCTTTTTTGCCATCACCAACCAATAAAACGCCCTTGACCATTCCATTTCATAGAAACACACCACATTTCCCCAAGTCTGAAGCTGTTGTCTGTTGCTACGCCTCCTCTGTGTGCCAGCAGGAGGCTCCATGGCGCCCCCAGGCCCTATTTCCAAGCCATACACCACCTTACCAAAGCACCGTGCATCCTCCTTCCTTTACCCATTTCTGGAAGCCACTAGCGGCACTTGATGAACAGGTTCACGCCTCAAGCACAGGAACCAAACTGATTTCATAGTGCTCGACAATCAGCAATACCAGGTGTAAGTGTACGATCGCTTCTCTCCATCTTCCCGTACATTGCAGCTACATGATCGCTGTGTTCTGCAGCACCAGCGACCTCTGCGGCATTTCATCGAACATCTTCGGCGCGACACCTGAGCGGACGGGCAAGCCTCGTGCAGGCCTCGGCCTGAAGCTCGTCCGGGATGACGCCCGCGCCGGCACTGATGTTGGTTGCGCTGCCATGATGGAGAGGCAAGGAGACCGCGGGGAGAAGGACTTGGCGGAGAGTGGGCGATGGGCGGATTGCCGGAGCAAGCGGCTCCGGACACGCGCGGTCTGGGAGTGGAGGCAGAGCGGGCGGGGAATCCGGAGGTCAGGACATGTCTAGCACAGATAGGATCCGGCCAACAACGGGTTTTGGGGCCCTACGATGGAAAACGGAAGGTAACAAACCATACCCGACCGCACAGATAGGATCGCTGTGTTCGAACGGGGAAGCGGGGTCACAAGCTGGATGAATCTGCTTGCGATCAGGAAGGCCTGGAGAACATACGCATACACAATTGAACATATATTTTTTTAAAAAAAGAAAATGAACAGAGACGCTTGGCAACAACAAAAAAGAGAACTCTTGAGAAAACCCTGAACTTTGCATTTCATCACGGAATCAATCAAAGCCCACTTCAGAGCTCGACAACGTACCAAAAGTTGTGGCATCACCTGCCAATCAACACAAGCTGAATGAACACACATGGAACGCAGCGCCTCTTGGCGCCTCTTGGCAGTTGCAGCAGCACTGCCTGCAGCATACCTGTCCTATATCACACAGAAGCCTGGGGGCTATATATGAACAGAAGAGATCGTTTACTGGGGCGCCCCCCGGCCCAAGGGGAACAACTTGAAGATGAGATCCAACACCGTCTGCGCTTGCTCCTGTTTCCGCGCCTCCGCCCCCAATTTACCCTCGATCCGGAACGCCAGCGCCTTGGTGTCCGCCGGGAAGGCCTGCGTCCGTGCCGCCGACCAAACAGCAGTCAGCTAACGAATCGAGTCTTCACGGCATCAAAACAAATTGACAGACGGGAGGAGCGAAGGGTGGGGGGCAGGTTAGTACTCACGTTCTTGCCCTCCACGAGCAGCTTCTGGACAATGTCGTTGGAGCGGCAGCCAAGCACCAGCGCCTGGAGATCGAAGGGGCCCAGGAGCAGGAGTGCGTCGAGCAGGCGCCGCAGCGCCTCGGGAGACGACATCGTCCCGAGGAAGCACGCCTCCACCACGTAGCAGCCGGCCCTGTGCATGGCCAGGTCCACGATGTCCGCCGCCACGCCCTCCATGACGCGCATCTTGAGATCCTCGTTGTCTGACCAGAGGATTTGCTGCAGCAATTGGAAGCTGCAGGAGGTTTTGTTTTGTCAGTTACGACCTGATACATAACGATCCATCTGCAGACTCTGTATAGCTAATGATGAGAAGGATCATCGCACCTCCATGTACCCTTGGCGATTTCGCTGGTCAGCTTCACGACGGCATCCTCGAGAGCCTTGAGGTCGTCACCTCGATGAGCGTTCGCCAAGCACTCCGCAAGGCACCTCCACCCGAACCGAGAAAATAGCACATCGCCAATGTTTTCGAGGGCGTGCTTGATGATGATAAGCTACCAGGAAACGGAAAATCATCAGAGAGTTCGCGGGCGACAGGGCTTGAACAGTAGTATCGTATTCGCAATTTCGCGCTGGTAGGGGCACATACCGAGCATTCCTCCTTGTTAGGCAGCACGGTGAAGCAATGGCGAAGCACCACATCGCCTGTGCTCTCTTGCAACAGGCGTTCTTTCTCGAGGAGTCCGCGGATGAGCCGCTCGCACAGTGGAAGGTTCCGCGCCATCATCTCGATGAGCTCCTCCAAAGCTTTTCGCCTGCACAGTGCAAGCAACACAAGACTCGGCACAGTTAGTTCCAGCAGATCTCTAACATTCCTGAAAAATTAGTACTGGATTGAATCTATAAAGTGCGCGTTTGTACTCTGATCTTCCTCTTGGGTTTCCCCTTGAATCGCTACTGAATATGTGAATCGCAAAAACTCGCGGAGTAAACTTCAGATTTCGCAGCAAATTTGATGCATGGAGGAGTTGATCGACGAACGTACCCGAGGTGCTCATTTTTGAAGACCTTCATCAGAACGCCCTTGCCGTTGCACACGGCGTCGATGAGGAACTCGAGCTCGTCGTGCTTCCCGTCGCAGGCGCACAGCAGCTCGAGGAACACAGCGTGGCCCCCCCACGTCGTCTTTCATGACCTTGTGCACGACGTGCCTGATGCCGGCGAGCACGCGCTTGCGCACCCTCGCGTCGCCCTCCGCAAGCAGGCCGACCACGTGCGGCGAACCCTCCGCGGACATCACAACATCCTGCACCATCTGCATCTCCGCCCGCGTCGATGGGAATCGATCCGTGCCATTGCGCAGAGCTCCGAGAACGGCGGATGCGGAATGAGAGTTGGGGCGGTAATCTTCGGCGCTGGTGCTCAGATCGCTCTGCCCCGGCGCCGCCCACGGCCTGGGCGCGGCGGGGACGTTGAAGCTCGGGCGGTTCACGCCGAAGTGGAAGTAGGCGCCCACGGTCGAGACGCACCCGGCGCCCGGGAAGAAGCTCTCGCCGTCGCCGAAGTAGCTCCGCGCCTGCGGGTGCGGCAGCGGGCGCATGCCGAGCGTCGCGGTTGGCAGGAGCGCTTGCAGCGGGTACTGGAGCATGTGCGGCGGCGGCCGCATGTCGGGCGTCGCGGTCGGCAGGAGCGCTTGCGGCAGGTACTGGAACATGTGCGGCGGCGGCGCCCGCGCGAACACCTGCTGCTGCTGCGGGTTGAGCAGCGGCGTCGGGATAGCCGCATGGTGGTGCGGCTGCAGGTGCGACGCCGACGAGGAGGGGTCGCCGAGCCGCAGGACGAAGGCTTCGGGGTTGGAGGAGGCAGCGCCACCCTGCCCGTACGACTCCATGGCGATCGAATCGCGCTGGATTGCGTGGCGGATTTCGAAATGAGGCGTCTGCCGTGTGCGGGCGCACTTTATATAGAGCCGGGGGGGGGGGCTCTGGGCTCTGGAGACTCAGGGTCCCACCAGGCGGTTCAGCAGCCGCCGTCTGCCGAGTCCAGAAGCGTGGGCCCCACCGGGCAGCACATGTTAATCACAATCAGGCCGCAGGGGGCTGAAGCCTGAAGGGCACAATTATCAGAGAGAAATCAGCGTCATTACGATTCAATTCAACGGGTCACCAATAATTCACCAAATCTTAGCACTGCTAACAACTTACAAGAACTCAGAGTGAGTAATATTCCACGAATCACAGCATCTGCAATCAGTCATCTTCCTAGCTTATCGGCAGAGTTTGCGCTTCTTGCATTTTCAGTAGTAAGGACATTCCAATGACGTCGGCCGTCTTTCACCATTCTAGCTCTCTCCAGGATGCACTTGACTTCCCTTGTATTTCTGGTATTGGTCGTTGGCTTTCTCCTGCAGCACACAAGCCATGAATTAGGATGCATAATATGAAGAATATGGTAGCAATATGGATATCACGGTTACTGGTTAATGAAAATTCAGACCGAGGTGCATGAGTAAATGCCAGCAATTGGCCACCAAAAACCTGACTAGCATTTGAGGAACGGAATCATGTCTAGGATATGTAATGTGCCTTTTGACATTGAAAGTAGCCGGCAGTAGGGAAAATGACAATGGCGCTACACTGTTACATGGATAGGAAGTCTATCCACTAACAGTGTTCTTGTGACTTGTGAACATAACAGCAGAATTAAGCCTCAAGCTGGGTTGAACAGACAACAATACTAACAGTCACCAACGGCCAGCGCCAATGAGAAGTATCCAGACATCATAAGAAAAAGAATAGATAGATGTGCAAATTATATTATCAGATTGTTGTGTAAATCCTTCACTTCTTCAAGAACAGGGGAAAAAACTTAGCACGAAGAATGATGTGAGAATAACATCTCCAGAAGACTAGATTTAGAATCCTATTGCAATCCAATAATTAAGCCCAAAAGGTAAAACAGAGAGTTCACATCAGTGTTAGCTAATGCCTAATAGTTCCAAGAAAAACAGTATATGCATTGAGTAATTTGTTGACAAGCTGAGTGAAGTTAATCTTCTTCCCTTATGCATCCATAGCGCGTCGAAACCAGCTATGAGCATGGGCATTCGGGTTAAATGGCATTCCCACAAATCACAGCTGCAGCAACCGGTGTCCTTCTTAAACCGACAACAATCAAAGCACATGCTGACATATCCTATCCAATTTGAGGTTCCTGAGATCACCACTGAAGACAGTGCTATGCACACATCTGACAGTAAGGACGTTTCGTCGTTGTCAGGCATCTTTCACCATTCAAGATTTTTCTTTCTTACTTTCCAGAATTGAACTTCCCATCCTTGTAAGTTGAGGTAATTCAGGCTTTCACCTTCAGATTTCAACCTTGTTCACCAACTTTCGCTTCCTACCGTTTTCGACATCGATCCATTAGAGGCATTTTCTTTTTGCCATCACCAACCAATAAAACGCCCTGGCCATTTGATTTCATAATAGAAACAGACCACATTTCCCAAAGCCTGAAGCTGTTGCCGTGTTGCCTGTTGCTACGCCTCCTTTGTGTGCCGGCACCCGGCAGGAGGTTCCATGGCGTCCCCAGACCTATTTCCAGACCATACTTGCCACCACAAGAAACATGCATCCTCCATCCTTTTACCCATTTCTGGAAGCCGCAGGCGGCACTTGCCAAACAGGGCGCACGTCACGTCCCAGCTGGGGAACCAAACTGACTCAGAGGGCTCCTGCTCCGGAGCACGCGGTCATGACAATCACCAATTTCAGGAATAATACGCTTCTCTCCATCTTCCCGTACATTGCAGCTGCATGGTTGTCATGTTCTGCAGCACCGGCAACCTCTGCGGCATTCCGTCGAGCACCCCCGGCGCGACATTGTGAGCAGCCGAGCAGGCCTCGGGCTGAAGCTCATCTGGGACGGTGCCAGCGCCGGCACTGGTGTCAGTTTGCGCTGCCGTGATGGCGAGGCACGGAGACCGCGGGAGCAGGACGCGGCGGAGAGTTGGGCGTTGGGCCGATTGCCGAGCAAGCTCCGGACACGCGCGGTTTGGGAGTGGTGGACTGGAGGTAGTGGGCGGGGAATCCGGAGTTCAGGACACGGACAGAAACTTTTTCTGAAAAAAGAAAATGGACAGAAAATTAATCCAGTTTTGCAAGAAAAGAGAGGTTTATGGCAAGTCAACACAAAAAAGAACTCTTCAGAAAACCTTGACTTGCCATTTCATCACGTGTGTGCGGGCGCGCTTATCTGGAGCGGGCCTTTGGGCCGCTGGGCTGGGGGGGAGTCGAGAACTCGAGATTCGAGAGAGCCGAAACGCGCGCGCGGTTCAGCGAGAGCCGCCGTGTCCTGAAGCGTGGGGCCCACCGGGCAGCACACGCAAGGTCAGGCCACAGGGGCTGAAGCCTGAAGGGCACAATTATATCAGACAGAAATCAGCTTCATTACGATTCAATTCACCGGGTCGCCAATAATTTTACCAAATGCTAGCACTGCTAACAACTTACAAGAATTCAGAATCAGTAATGTTCCACGAATCACAGCATCTGCAATCGGTAATCTTCCTAGCTAATCGGCAGTGAGCTCAAGCTGCCCGATATCTTCATAATCTGCGCTTCTTGGATTTTCGGTAGTAAGGGCATTCCAATGGCTGTCAACCGTCTTTCACCATTCTAGCTCTCTCCAGGATGTACTTCCCTTCCTTGTATTTCTGGGTTTGCTCGTAGGCTTTCTCCTGCAGCACACCACCCATGGATTAGGATACACCATACGAAGAATATGGCAGTAATATGGATATTACGCTTATACTAGTAAATGCAGATTCAGACCGAGTTGCATGAATAAATGTCATCAGCTGGACACCAGAAACCTGACTAGCATTTGAGGAATAGAATGCAGGAACCGTATCATGTATTTTTTACTAAACAGTTAATATGATTGGGATAGCAGAGTTGTTATGACTAGTGGGCATAACAGCAGGATGAGGCCTGAAGCTGGCTTCAACAGACAAAATTAACAGTCACCAGCTCCAATGAGAAGTATGCAACATAAGAAAGAGAATAGATAGATGTGCAAACTAAATTATCAGACTGTGTAAATCCTTGACCTCTTCACTGCAATCTCAAAGAGAACTTTCAAGAACAGGGGAAAAATACTTAGCACGAAGAATGATGTGAGAATGACATTTGCAGAAGACTAGATTTTATCATCTTGAAACCCAAAAATTAAGCCCAAAAGGTAAGTAAAACAGAGAGTTATGCTTACGCATGAGTAATTTGTTCACAAACTGAATGAAGTATTAATCTTCTTCTCTTATGCATTCATGCTCACTTGATTGTCGATATGTTTCTTGAAGAAATAATATGCATATCTTCTTCAGAATTTTTTTTTTCGTTTTCAGCAAAGTTGCCACAGAACAATTGTACTGTTATTTCTTTTCCAAATAATTTTGCTATTGTGTCTAGTGTTGAGCATGAACCAAAGAATGTGATAATCATCGTTGCAAGATAAACCAAAGCATGTTTGTACTTACATATCTCCAGCCAAGAATCTGTTGGCAACAGCTGCAGTAGATGTCATTCACTGTGTGGAGCCCAGTTACAAGTAAGCGATCCTCGTTAGGTCCTAGGCTTATGTTCACACTGAAAAGTTTCACAAAAAAAAGGGATTTAATAACCATATCTGAATAGGCATGCATGGATAAAAGGCAGATAGTCCTAAGGTACAGATGGGGTTTTGGCTTGTGCTGCTTTGGTTACAATCTGGCAGAGTGGCAGTGAGTTTATCAGAACGACTTTATAAAATGGAATAGATAGTAGTGGTTTTGTGGCAAGTAAAACAACAGTGACAAGACAGGAGAACTTTTGAGGCCGACACTGCAAAGTGCAGCTACAACCATCAGAACACCAAACAACAGGGCGTCAGCCTTTGTCATCCTTTAAATACAACTGCGAGTTTTATTTGTCAACTGCCATACCGATGTGATCCACCCCTACCAACAATGTTGGACAACACACTCCGTTAATTTGTGAAACAAGTTACAAGAGTACAATCTGATGGCCGGACAATCGGAAGCCGAAATTCGTGGTATTCGCAGCAGCATTTCTAGTATTGGAGAACCTGTAATGACCACAGCTTTTCAATGCAACATGAACAAAGTTCTCTAATCTCACTTCAATTCCAACGGGGATCAACCTGAAACCAGCATCCTCTTTGCAGTAAAGACGAGCACCCAGACGAATTTTGATCACATTGGACGGACGAACTCTCCCCGAAGAGGAATCTCGGAGCAAATTTTCACATGAGCAAAACTCATCTCTTTCGCTACCGGCCACCAGCCCATTGCGCGAGAACTACTTACTGTACTAGAACTAGTGCTAGCAAAGCTAAACAAGGGGGGCGGAGAACAACATACACGCGCTCGAAGAGGTAGGCGCGGCCGCTGTGGCCATAGAAGTCCCTGGAGATGATGGCGTCTTTGGAGGCGGCGTCGACGCGGCAGCGCCGGCACCTGAACACGCCATCCCCCTCGAGCCGCTCCACGAACAGAAGCCCCATCCCGGAAATGCACCACCGCCCACCACTGCCCGATCAATCGACGGATCGGCCAGGCGATCGGAGCCGAACTCCGCTGGCACCCACTCACTCACCTTAAGTAATCAAGAATCAAGGAGGAGAAACTCACTCAAAGCAGCAAGATGGGGAAGGAAGAGCAGGAAAGGAAAAGCACCGGGTCCCGGCTCCGGCTCCCAAGAAAGGGAAGAAAGGTGAGGAACCTTTCCTTTCCGTGAAGAGATGGCTACCGAGGGGAGATGCTACGATGGATGATGGGTTGGGGGAGGGAAAGGGTGGGTAAAAGGGAAGGAGACGAAGGAAGAATGGAGTGTGGGTGGCGGCGACCCCAACCCTGCAACAGCTAGCAGCTGCGCAGCGAAAGCATGTGAGTGACGCGCGGAACCGTGTAGCCGTTGTGCGGCGCATCAGTTGCGTGCGCGGGTGGGTGTGGTGTACTTGCGTATTTATAGTAGTGGTCTGATGGAAAATGGCGCCACGATTCTTCTTCAGTCTATTCAAGTGGTTCAGCTGATGCCTCGTTATAGCAAGGGAATTTGTTCGGAGTTCCAGATTCAGACACAAGATGAGACCATTCGTCACTAAACAGCTGCTTCATTGATGGGATTCTGCTGTTTTGCGAAGCAAATCTGACCTCCGACGGAGTGAGATCCAACTCAAAGAACACACGCTACAGGAAACAGAGGACCGGCCAGGAGTTCTGAACCCATCCAGAGGCAGCATCAGGTTTCAACAGAGATCATGTGAGATGGAAACCGAAAGCCTGGCATGCCTTTCTTTGGTGCGCACGGAGTGGTTCAGTCACGCATCAGGCGTGCAACCATCCATCCAGGTGAACATCACAGGGCAGGGCATTCACACTTCATTCCTTGCCCCCAGCCTACCCATCATGGCTCAGCATTTCTGTGCTGTGCCAATGCAGAGCAAGACATAATCATCAAACAACGGTTTAACGCCCAACAGAACTGTGAACACCACAAACCAGACATAGTACCCAAGTAAATCACCCAGACTGTATAGAAGTACAATACACGAGCCACAGCAGCTTGTACATACATAATCTAATGGCACTCCTTGTGCCTACTACCGAAGCCCATAAGCTTCAGACTCATAAAGCATCTTACAAGTTAACCTAAATGCAACATGCACGGTTTCAGCAATCCAGATTCGGAAGCTGATACCAGATTTCTACCAACATGCAGTATTGAGACCAGTAGGAGGTGGGGAAACCACTGTTTGCGCCTAAATAAGGATGGAACCGAGTCATGGTGAGTATACCAGCAATAGCCATCCAGTCCGAAATGACAGTAAGCAGACGATAGGCATTGGAGAGTTTGAAAGCTGAGCAACAAGCAGCAAAGAAGCAGCCAAGTTGTTTAGTCCGCATGGAAGTTTAGGTTCCACCTTGGATTCATGTGCTGAACACAAAGCCACGAAAGAACCTGCAAGGAACAAAATACAAACAACCTAAGCAATTGTGTTATTGAAAGGAATGTACTCCGTACCTATGAATGTGTGTTCAATCCATAGACAACCTTATTTCTTTGAATAGACGTTATTTAATCATAAAGCAACACTTACATTGGGGTATAAATATGAATGTAGCACATAATGTGTTAAGCTACAGCGCATGGTAGAAGCATGATATTCCATTATTCCATAAGCTTAGGAGATTTGGCAAGACCAATCCTACTTGCTATCCCATTTTATATGTCCAGGGACTTCAGGCAGAACACTCATATTTGACTATAACTCTATAAGTCCCAGTATAATCTTCCAGGAAAAACTATAATGGGTCTTAATCATTGATTTGTTTCCTTTACCTAACTACGGAACTATATAGCCACCCAAAAAGACTGATGATTCCAAGCTTAGAAAGTAGCAATCACTGAGTCAGATACAGGGGCGAAGCCAAGAAATATGGCCGCCGACAGTGGGTGCTTGGCTGCTGGGCTCCGATGTCATGATATCTTTTTGCGAGCTTACGGCAAAGTCATCGATGTCAACTGACATCGATGGTTGAACATAGCTCCGACCCTGGTCAGATATTACCATATTACTACTTAGCTCCTCACCTAAATGGAAGATTATACTGTCACCTAAAAACCTGGTGCAGTTCCAACTTCCAAGTTTGGGAACTAAAAAGTTGCCACAGACATGCACAAGTTTTGGGATAATTAATGTGAGGTGTCAGCAACATACCTAAACAAAGCTTCTTCCAAAATTGGAAATGTCAGCACCAGGCAGAAGATACAACCAGCTTTCTGTTCTTCCAGCCAAGATAAAGGACACCATCCCTCTCCTCAAGTCTATAATAGCTGTGGTAACTATCCAGTAGTGTTTTGATGGTACTGTTCACCACTGGACTTAATGGGTATGGTCTAAATCCAGCCATTGCAAGCCTTGCCCTCCATTTCCCGAAAAGCTCATGCCTCTCTATTCTTTCTGCACCTTCACAAGCAATTAAATTGACAATATCTCTTGCAACACAGTGCTGCTCTGCGCTAATGCGCTTCTTATCATCCCTGGGGCGAGCAACATCTATTGCCTCAAACATCGCTGTGTAATAATCAAGAGTCTCCAGGTATCTAAGAAAGAAAGGTGCTGTGTTCGTATTTGCCTCCTGCTCTACAAGAGTCACCACCCTAGGAGAGATGCTCTTGACCATTCTCAATATCCTATCACGATGGTTTTCTATGCCCACACTCTCATCAGGAGTATGGTGCAGCTGATAAGCGAAATTAACAACAACTGCCTCCCCAGGTCTTATACAAAGATGTTCATACATAACTTCATGACTAGCTGCTGGAACAGGGTTGAACTCAAAGGGCAGACCACATGACTGGGCAATGCTCTGTAACCTCCGTCCAACTATATCGAGTCCACCACCCCTGGCATGAGCAGAATTTGAGTCATCTATGCCAGTGATTCTGAGATATGGTCTTCTCCCAGGCCTTGAAGCAAGGGCCTGAATCATAGTCGTCCACTGACTCCCCTGAGCAATTTGGAAATCAATGATGTGAATAAAGTTTTCACCCTTAACAGCATCAGCTATGGCACCATTGGCAGACATGTAACCAAACTTAAAGAACGGACAGATGTCATAAAGAAGATGCATATAGGACATGAGCTCAGAACTCGTAGCGACAGGCTCTTTGCACTTCAGCGATTTATATAGAGCATGCCCAGTGAAAGAAAGCCTCGCGATGAGACCTTCCAACATATAAGCTCCAAGACGTTGCATTGGTTCACCAGAGACAGAAACCATCTGCCTTAACTCAGACATCAGTAAGTCCATATAGTAAGCATTCTCGTCAACAGCCTTACCACATGCTATAATTACCTGCTTCAAATCCCCAGTTTTAATTCCCAAAAGTTCTCTCCAGTTGTTCTCATGCAAAGCAGTGCCAGGTAGTAAGGAGCTGTCAGGACTGCCTATGTCAGAATCAGGTCCAAGCATTACATTTTCTAGATCCTTAAGTGTCCAACTGGGAACCTGAGTAACACACGATGCACTTGGAGAGGAACCATATGCATGATCCGAGTAGCTCTCTTGCTGAGACAGAGGACTCTCACTTCTGCTCTGAGAAGAGGTAGAACTATGTGCAGGATAGACACAATTGGCTGAGGACGAGTCTAGGGTGCAGAACTGTGCTTGAAAACCTTGAGCTCTAGAATTACTGGTCTGCGATCCATCATCAGAGGAAACATAGTGACCATCATCATGATTTTGAGGCATATAGTAAGTACCGTTGCCCCCAGCATGCACTATATTGCCATTGTAGTACGGTATTTGGGTATTGTCAGGATATCTGTACGACTGGTTAGAGGCCTGTGTCGACATATTTTCTAGTGCAACCTTGTCGGGAGAAGGTATGCTGGAACCCAAAGAGATGATCTTGCAGTCTCTACCGTAAAATGCTCAGCATGATGACATCAACTGTACAGGACAAACAGACAAAGGTAAGATAAATTGAAGAAGTATAAAAACAAGATATTGGTAGAGCGAAACAACAAATAAATAGTCTAAACCTAGGTAGAAACAAGATAAAATTAGTTTCCTATGCAAACAAATTAATTTCCCATGCAACATGTGAAATCAAATGCCAGTTGCTACTTAAAACAAACTATCCAGTGGGACAACATTAGGTAGTTCCCCAGGATGGGATGATGAAAAGTGGAAACACTGTTTATAGAAAAGAACATACCGTTCCAAACTAATGTGCAAGAAATACTCCGACGGCTCTGAGAGACTACGCTTTCAGAAATAAAAATGCTTTCAGAGCTCTCATCATCCTATAAAAGGATCACTAGTTCAACTCGAGAGAATTGTTGATTTTGACTGGTAAGCTGCTACGGCTTTGCATATTTTGCTTACGAATGTTATCTTGGAGCTGATTATCGTGCACACAGTCGTCGCTAGATATGGGTACTTCAGTAGTATAGGCAACTTTTTATTACTAAAGTAAGTGATCAGTGATTCACTTCAACATGGGTACACGAACAGACCATAATACATCTGGGAATTCATTAATGACAAGAGGTTCTGGTATCCCCATTAGTGAATAAATGATGGTTTGACACGTTGCTCTGTTTCAAAAAGAATACATAAAACACAATTTACACGAACAGACCATAATGCATCTGGGAATTCATTAATGACAAGAGGTTCTGGTATCCCCATTAGTGAATAAATGATGATTTGACACGTTGCTCTGTTTCAAAAAGAATACATAAAACACAATTTACACAGTACGGAGATAATTAAACATGCAAAAATTCAATTATTCAAATTCATATTTGCTATCAGGGTTCTAAAAACAAAATGGTAATGTTTGCATACATGGCCCTTTTACGAAATTATGGAACATTGCAGCACATTAATTCCATACTGGGAACAATGCGACCCCCAGCACAAAATCCAAACTCTACTGTATCTGAGATGCCATTTCTTGTGTTAACCAAAGACACCAGAAAATGAAACGAGTTTGTCAACCTTTAAGTTTCAAAAAAAAAATGTACAAAATAAGCAATAAACTATTGCCTAGAACTGCAAAATCAAAAACTGTTCTTTTGATAACATATATGCTTGTGGGAGAAATAGGATTCGACCAAGTATTTCATGATCCTTCGGGAATTAATAAAACACAGAACAGATCCATAAAGAGTGCATGCATATGCATTCATTCAATGGGTTAATTAATATTAGTTGATCTCCTAGATCATACAACAATTCAAACTTTAATCGCATTTGTTTGCAATGATGCGAAGAGGGAAATCTGCCACATATAGAAAAATGTAAGGCAGGATACAGGGGTAATACTGCTAAGACTTAGGAGATATGCTGATGTCTGGAAAAGCAGTGCAAACCATGTTAACACCATGCCATAAACACTTGGTTGTCATAGCTGACTTCAGCACCCCTCGACTAGGAAATAAGGTCATAATCTAATCAATAATTTTACACAAAAAATGCAATGCTATTGGATAGAAACTGCAACCTCCTATATCACCGGCATGTGAAATCAATAGCAATAAAAAATGGGCAACCCAGTGCGTTGCTCCCACGCTAGGTGGGGTCTGGGACTCTGGGGAAGGGCCACGGGTGGTTTGAAGACAGCCTTGCCTTGTGGTGCAAGGAGGCTGGTTCGAACCCAGGTCTGCCAGGCCACAAGTGGAAGACTTACCACTGCACCAGGCACGCCCTTCGAAATCAATAGCTATAATCACTATATAATGCAACAAATCAGTACTATAAGACTAAGCATCTGATGGATATGTTGTACATCCGAGCCATTATGGTGCATAATTTAGTGAAATGTTTAATTTCGTATACGTTTTGTCATGTATAGTATTTAATCTGCATGGTGTGCCACTGCACTTATTTGCGATTGCTGGATTACTACATGCAAAATCCCGTGGTTCCTAATATTAATGGTACATAAGTGTTCATTTAAGTATTGTAGAATCTATGCAAGAACCACATGGGGCTTTCACCGACATTAGGCACGTAAGTATCTAGCTTTCATTGGCAGAAGGTTTGTGTAGGCCGCCACCATGAGGGTTTGAATCCTTGTCAGCTGCAATTTGGCAACTTTCTTCTTCACTAAAAAAGATGCCTAGTTTTTTTTCCTCTTGTGGGAAAAGGATAACTTCTTCCTGGGTTCTCTCTTTTCTTTTCTGGAATGTTCAGTTCGGTCCTGCAGTGCTTGATAAGTTGACATTAAACCAGTGAGATTTGAAGTGCTCTAGCACATAACAGGATTGCGGGTAAGAGACGTGGAGGCCATATGATGTTGTAGTGTTGCTCCTTTCAGCATAAAAAGGATGAGAAAAAATAATGAAAAGACTTGTGGATACTAAAAATGACTCAAATGGTGACATGTATGATGTAACTGTGACAGCGAGCACGTAAACAGATACAATCATAGTCACAGTGAACAATTACAAATAAGACAACCTCAGGTCATTGGGCTTAAAGGCTTAAGCACAGGAAGTATATCAAGCCAAGGTTTGTGGAAATCATAAATTGACTGTACAGACTCGGCAAATTCCCTTGTTGGATTTTGTTTTGTTGACATACTACAGATATATGCCATGGTGATGCGGTATGACATGGAAAAGAACACATGTGCAATTACTAAATCTGCAAGTTCAATCCCAATAGTTTCGCAAGCAATTCCTGACATATTCGCAAGCAACAGAGAAGAAGCAGCAGGAGAAGGACAGCAGAGAAAAACAGAAGGTAAGAGAGATGTCATTTTCTGATCCATTGGAGTTAATACCATCATTTAGCAGGGTGTCCAAAAATCCAAGAGGATCTGGTATTGCAGAAGCATTTTGGAGAGCAACTGAATCGTGGTCCAAAGATGAATTACTGAGTGCCGGCCTGGAATTACTAGGTGACGCAGTGGTCGCACTACATGACATGGTACGGAACGACCACATTCACCCACCAAACAAGCAGTCAAAAAAGTTGGGATGATGAATTGTCGGCGCCTCAAGCCATAATGAACTTTGTTCCCTGCTATGCAAAATTTTCCTAAACACCGCTCTATGCGTACCTGCCTGGTCCTGGAGATATGAAGACGGTCAAAGCAAAAGAGCTGAACATGAGGATTTTTTTTCCTTTTTTAAAACCACGATAATTTCTGGAAGATAATCTGCTACTGGTGCTCCTCACAACAAACGAACGAATCCGCAAGAAACCGGATGAACTAATGTTTCCGAATTTTATCCCCGCGAGCAAGATTCGGATTCCATTTGTCAGAGCAAATAACAGATGCTGATTCCTCTACTCACACTTTGTAAAAACAAAATGATCCATCCTAGCAATCTAATCCTTGCTTACCAGCGAAAGAAGAAAGCAATCCAAGTCCGGATGGATCTCCGCTCGGCGCCAGGGCAGTCAGTACTGAGGCGGAGCTTGCTAGAAAAAGTAGAGAGGCGGAGGACACCTATTACAAGATAATTGTGGGCGGGGGCTTCACTAGGGTGGACAAGCGGCGCGGCTGCTTGCGCGCGCGGCGGTGAGAGCTCAGGGAAACCGGGCTGCGGACACGGAGAAAGCAAGGGGAGGGACTAGGGAGGGCTCGGGAACCGGGAATGGTGAACACCCAGAACAAGAGGACCGGAGGAGGAAGAGAAAGGGTTGATTAGTTGAGACTTGGGACCCGAGGGGGCGGCGGGGGTATTTCCGTCACTTCGCAGATGATAAAAGGGTGGATTTCTCAAAAGAAAAAATGATAAAAGGGCGGAAAGAAGGAAGAGAAGCCAAGTGTACGAGTAGGGAGGATCCGTGATTGGTCGGCTGTGATCGACATCATCGGCAGCAGCGGTACTGTACAAGCAACGTAGGGCTTATATAATTGAATAAAACCCCTGATTACTTAAAAGGAGTGGGCATTAAAACATGGATACATGATCCCCACCAGGCACAGAATAATGACCAGGCAGGCACAGCCCACCTAATTAACCAACAGCTTATGGGCTAATGGTTTGCTTGCACTTAATTAATCGCTTCCATTTCCTGCCCCCACGCCACAGTACACCGGCGCATTTTCCTTGAAGCGAGGTGTGGTACAGCGTCGACGCGTCTCGGTTTCGGCTCTTGCGCCGGCGGCATGGCCGTCGCTGTTGCTGGAGGAGGAGGGGGCGGCGTGTCCGTGTCGCTCTGTTCGTTAATCGCTGCCCATCAGTGGCTTGGGAATAGTTGTGGGGGAAGCTGATGGGTTATCGTGCGCAAATTGCAAAAAAGGTTCCTCCTGAGGCGAGATATTTTTTGGGCAGTGGATATAGTATTTCTGACTAGTAGTGCCGTCGAGTCTCTTTGCTGTACGCCTGTGCAGGACGTACGTACTTGCGGGGCTTACTAGTAGTCAGCTGCCTCGAATTGTCGTAGTCTCGTGTGGTCAAATGTGATGGTGATACAGGAATATACTCCATAATGGTCTGGATTACACGGTGCACTTCCTAATCTTTTGTTGCCGTGCTCGTTATCCCCACCACTACATGGTAGTACAGACTAGTACACTGCAATACAGTAAAGGTTCCACCTTTTAAGCTGACTTCCTTCAGACTCTCGAGGTTTCTGAGAAGCTGCCGGTCTAGGAAAAAACACCGGCCGCGTTGTGTCTCGATCACAGACTCACAGTTGAGCCGACAAGCGTAAAATGCCGCTCCCGTCGGCGGTTAACGTGTGATCTTGCGCGGCAGCCTGTGTGGTTAAAATGAGCCCTGTCCGAGGACACGAGTCTCACACCACACCAGAGGCCCAGCTGCTGCTCAAGCGTTGGGCGCGCCGTCCATTCGCCGAGCAGTTGGGAGATACTTTTGTCCCCAAGGAAGATATCATCGCATTTAATGCCCAGCTTGATTATGGAGTACTATCTGCAGGAGCCGCCACACAGGGAGTTCTTCGTTCTTCTGGCCCTTTTCAACGGGCATAGGCCTACTCCTGCCTGCCTAGGTCCGCGTCCTATGCGGCTATGCTCTCTATCTCGATGGTTCTTGCAGAGAAACCGTCGTTATCGTCGTGTTTCCCAGCTGCATCAGCATGTGCAGAGGAGAGTATAGCCACAACTGCATCACTAGTTAAGCACAGTGATATCTTTTTCTTGAAATAAATTAAGAACAGCGATCCATTAGTATATGTTGGATGCACATGTGAATCTACCAGCCAGCAACACGAGCCAACACCAACAGCCAAGTCTACTGGATGTGCCCCCCACGACTGGCGCCAGGCCGAGAGATAGGCCCTGTTTACTGGCCTTGACGTAGTGCATTACGTCAACTTGTAATGTAACAGTACACTGTTCACGGGGTGCATTTTGCTGTAAACGTAGACAGTGACGCCATTGGAGTGGAGGGCAATTCAGTCAAGCTCTGCCAAAAATCAAGTTTCAGCCGAGCGGATGGAGGAAGAGGAGCACGGGGTTTATGACGGCAGCGCGACGGCACGCGGACGTAAGCGCGGCCGGTCGCCAGCACCAGCAGAAGTGGCGAGGGGCCGCAGCTGTTTCACGGAAACCGCTGGTGCGCTGGACTGCTGGGTCGGGCGGGCCATGCCGTTGACACAGCTCGTTGAACCGGCGGACCACAAAACCGCGTGATGGAGGGCTCGGCACTCTACTCTACTGCAAAAGCAAATTTGCCTTTTGTTTTGGAGACTGGCTCAGCACGTTTTTGGCTCTTCTGACTGGATGGGTTGCCGCGTCAGTCATGCCGCTATTTTATGCACGGACTATTGCGCCGTGTCATCGTCAGAATTGTATATTAGTATAATTTAGATGAGATGGATGGATTAGCACCGTTTATACCAGAAGCTCAAGACCTTTTTAATAGTATAATTTTTTTCGAGAATATCTTTTTCATAGTATATTATACTCCATGGATGATGACTTGATGAGTGAGGTAAGCCAACGAACGTCAATGCGTTTAGTCATGCAAAATATGCTGCCAGGCAGGGTTTTTTTTACCGTTGGGAACCGGTCCGGTTTGACCGGTTACCGGTCAAACCGGTCCGGTCCGGTAGCATAATAGGGCCGGTTACCGCTCAAAACCGACCCTACCAAACCGCTCCTACTGGTTAACCGGCCGGTTTGACCGGTTTACCAGACCAGTTTTTATTCCCAAAAAAACCGGTACTGTAGCGAAAAAAAACCTGCTGCCAGGATGCCCACGAAATTGGATAGATAGATCATGCCTGCTTGTTACGCATCTGGCTTTATTCAAACTATATGCAAGTTTAAAAGTCAAAGTCATATCAGTTTATGTGGCAAAGATTGTTTATAATCCCGATCTCGCACTTCAATATTTGAAAAAAAAAAATTCTGATTTTGTAGCCCCATTTTACCTTCTTCCCTGATCATGCCGCCGATGTGTGTGGCCTGGATGATGGACCTAGATGGGGGCCCATCGTCCCAACCAATCACACGCACCCTTGACACTATGGGCCTGTTAACTCGATATTGGTGGGCTTCCTCTCAGCGTGTTGAAAAACGCCCCGTGGAAATTAATACAGGACGGAGCAGGCTGCAAAATTTATAGGTACAAAAGTTTTTAGAAATAAAATGAAATCACTAAAAGCGCTCGCAAATCCCTAAAAAAAAGCGTTCGCACTTCTATAATTCACTAATCTGTGTGCGCACCGGTATGTGATTCTTTTAGGTGACATCATATCACGACGTGCACCTCCACCGCCGCAAGTATTCCTGGCTTGAGACCTGCACATGCTATCTAGAGCAGCAACAGTAGAGCTCGAGAGCTGAGGAAGCTTGACCTTCACCGAATCTACATGATGCTTTTACTCTGAAACGATGTCTGCGCTGCGCGGTAGAGCATTAGTATTTGCTTGTTGTTTCTCCCCTGAGGTCATGACAAATGCCAACGCACTTGTTTAACAGAAAACCCTGCAAACTCGCTAGATGGTGCATAAAACTGCATATAATAAGCTGCAATAATCTGAGAGAGACCCCATGGCCCCACCATATCGTGGCATCACATCCAGAAAAGAAAACAACCAATGACTCTTCAGACGCTTTGCATGCCCTTCCACTAAACCAATGAGCAACGACGATGACATATGGTCGTCGCTCGTCGGATGCTCACCATGGAACGTGACCCCAATCCGCCTCACCGCCTGAGCCCTGAAATGGGCCGTAAAACTTTGGCCCCAGCTTGCTGTGTGCGCAAACGGTCTAGCTGCCGTGACAAAGGGAAGCAGCCGGACGGTGAAGGAAACGGAGCCACATCCATTGCCCGACGCTGAAGAACTCCACTGGAACTCTAGAAGGTACTGGCGGTCGCCGTAGAACGCCTCTGGCACATCAGGCATAAGAACACGGATTCCTGCACTAGAAAGCGCGATGGGCGACGTGCCGACGTACCGCAGCAGGAGGAGGCAGAGAAGACGCGAAGGATTGTCGATGGGCTTGCCGAAGAACGCTGCCGTGACAAAGAAAATTATGGGCTCAAAGGTTGGCCCATGTAAGCAGTCCAGCCCAATTTACACAGAAGTACTGTAAACATAGGGGTTCTGACTTCTGACTTTCTGAGGCGACCAGACGTATCTGAATTCGATCTAGCTATGACCGAAAATACGAAGGAGAGCGTGTGCCAGATGTGTTCAAATCTGAGTCTAATCCCTTCATGTTCGGACCCTTGCAATCAAGGAATCGAGGAGGCAAGTAAGAAGGGAGGGAAGGATACGGAGTCGATGAAGACGAGCAAGTTGGAGGCGGCGAATCTTTTTTCTCTTTTCTGGAGGTGGTGGGGAACTCACCGAGAGGTGAAGGTCGTCAAGAAGACAAGAACCATCACCTGGCCGCTTTGATCCAGGGCCAGGCTGCACTTGTAAGTGCTTCGTATCTTTTCTCCTTAATGAATTACCAGTTCATTTACCATAATTCTCAAGATTTTATCTCTGTTGTTCTTGCTTTATCGATCAATTACCCTGTGATTCCTCAAATAGTCTCAATTTATATATTTTCCCGTGCTTTATTAATTACCCTGTGCTTTTATATATTACCCTGTGCTTTATTAATTACCCTGTGCTTTTATATATTTTCCCGTGCTTTATTAATTACCCTGTGCTAAGTATGCTAGATGTTGGTCCCAAGACATTATTTTTCGGTGATTCGTTCTGCATGGTATTAACACTATTTTCTTTATCAAACAATTTATTTGTACTTAACCACTTCGAGAGTCATGTTTCTAGAATTCACGTTGTTATTTGCCTCTTTCTTCCAAATCCGGCCGGCGAAAATTTTGATTTCCAAACTTTTTCCTTTCCATCTGATTTATGTGCAGGCTGTAATGCAATAAGTCGTAATTTAACCATCATCGATATGGCACCTTTTGTTCAAGTTAAGATCTGAAAGTACCCTTATAGACCAACAAATTTAAGTCGAATTGATTATTGACCGTTCTCATGTACCACCACAGTATTTTTTAGTTGATTCCATTATCTAATATTTTTGTATTTCGAATTCAAGTTAAGTTGAGTTTTAGGTTATGCATTGGTTTTGTGCACTTGTAAACTCATATCCACTCTCACTGTGGGCCAATAATGCTAATAGTTATTCACTTGCTTTGGAAAATGACTTGTTATGTCTCTTTTCTTGAATTTAAACATCATCGTCCTAGAGCCATCGTAAGTTTCTAACTTACTAGGTTTTCATTTCTTTGCAGAACATTATCTGGGTATTCTTGCTTTCTCTTGTCATCGTTGCAATCGGTACCGTGACAGACCTTGAGTTCCGGATGGCATTGGGGATAATGGCGTTCATGACACCATGCTTTCTAGTGTATTTTCGAAAAGTATCAATTTATAGGAATGCTTATAATGATGATCACGATGCTAGGTGCCATGGTGTAGTCAGTAATATAACTTCGGAGAATATGTGAGACCTTGTACAATAAGGGTGTTTTTCAGAAACCCTTATGTCTTTGCCAAAGCCACAGAAACCCCGTAAAGGGTTGTATCTAGCACCATCTGAGCTGACAAAAGTGGACCTGGAGCAATGTTACGCTCCAGGGTACTAGCCATTTCGGAACCACAATTAAGTGTTATCAATTTTTTATTTTTTATTTATTTGCTATTTTATAGTAGCACAAAGGTCTACTTGTAGTAAAAAGTTCATCATTCTTATATATGTACCCTACAAGGCTACAAATGAGATAACAAATGACTAAATGAGATAGAGTAATCGAAATGTCAGGACAAAGGAGGAATTGGGACAATTGGAGAGTGGTGGATAACAAATGACTAAATGAGATGTCAGGGTGATGTATCTATATCCATTGGGCCGGTTTGGTCCTGCGTTGTGTATTGGTTATTCGGCCGAAGATAGGCCCGTCCATCTGGGAATTCGCTTTCCCCGCCTCCTGCCGTGACGCGTCCGTGCGTCCTCCCCGCCGGCCGCCGGCGCCGCCCAGGTGGAATTCTTTGGTTTCGTCCTTCGACCGTCGACCGCCTCAGATGCGCTCGTTTGAGTCGCTTTGGGCGCTCGTGCTCGGGCCCGACGTGAACGTGAGCCGCGGAGCCTCGGCGGCATCCTCGCCTTGCGCGCTCGCGTCCGCTTGTTTTGTTGTGGCGTTCCTCGACTGAGAATTTTTTTTATTTTTTTATTTTTTTTTACGATTTTTCAAAAATAAATTGTTGGCTCAAAATTTAGCAGATCTGGTCTTATATCGCCAGATGGGACGGCTATCGCCGGCTGAAACGGCGACAGGGAGGGCTTTCGCCGTTCCATACGGCGATAAGGACCGTCGGTGCGGTCAAACCCCTTTCACCGCGGTCAAAACAAAAACCGCCAGCCCATCCGGCGATAGGCTGTCGGCGCCAGGGGCCCACGGCCCTTTCGCCGCCCCATCCGGCGAAAGGCCCTTTCGCCGTAACGGTCGGCGAAAGGCCCCATGCCTCGCCGTTTCGGCCGGCGAAAGGGCCCCGCCCTTTTTAACCCCCCGCGCGCGGCTGAGAGAGCTCGCTCTCTCAGCTTTAGCTGCCGCGCGCCCACCAGAGAAGGAAGAGGAGAGGAGAGGAGAGGGAAGGGAAGGGAAGGGGAGGGGAGGGGAGGGGAGGGAAGGGAAGGAGAGGGCAGCGAAGCTCTGCCAGATCTACACTTCGCATCAGGTAAACTTTTATTTACCTTGCAGTCAATTTCATTTATGTTTTTAGATAGATAGTTGTAGATGCTAGCTTTTAGATATGAACTAGGTCATCGAAAAGTTTAGTTACAAGATTGTTTAGTTTATTTTTATTAGATATGAACTTGGTCATAGAAAAGTTTAGTTACTAGATCTAGACTGCTTTTGCTTAGTAAATTTAATTTTTTATACCTATATGTAGATGCTAGTTAGAACTAGTGGTATTATATTTTTAGGTTTGCATGGTAGGTAGTAATATTGTTAGTTTGGATTTGTAATCTAGAAAGTTGAGTAGTATAGTTTTTTTATATGAACTATGTGATTCGAATAAATGTGAACGGTTTTTTTTTGTTATTAGATGTGAACCGCTACTAGCTATCTCAGTAATTTTTAGATATAACTATTTTATAGAAAAACTAATTAGTAATTTTATTTTTTTATAGAAATGCTAGTTATATGTCATAGAAAAAATAGTTAGCCCTGACTTTTACATTACATTTGTTATTTAGTTCTTAACATATGAGGTATATAAAATATTTTCGTAGTCAGTGGTCACTCAATTTTTTTAGTGACATTTATAGTTGAAATGAAAAAGTAGTTACTCACAATTATTAGTGCTCTTACGTATCATGGCAGGCATGTCAGAGAGTTTATTTTTTCAAGTGTTTTATGGGCCTGGGGAGGTTAGGTATGGTCCTGAAGGGGTAGACTTGTCTGAATTTAAGTCATTCACCAAACAAGTAGTTCGAGCAAGAGAGAGGAACTGGACCTCAGTTTGCAACTGGCTATTCAAGGCATTTGGACTTGACAGGGAGCAATTTGAGCTGTCAGTCATGGCTGTAGTAAGGTTTCGAATGGACACACCCCTGTTTTGGGAGTTGATACCCCTTGTTGGAACCCAAAACTGGAGAGAGTATGTCAATATAGCTACCGAGCGTGGCTTACCACTAGTCTTGTTTGTTCAAGTTTATCAGAAGATTGGGTCTAGCAGTCAGCATCAAGATGACGACAATGCAATTACAGCCGATCCTGCCCAAGAAGATACTGAACAAGAGGAGGTAGATGGAGAACACGAGGAGGTAGATGTTGAAGACGCACCCCATGAACCAACCGGCGAGGCTGATGAGGGGGAACACATCCTTGAGTTAGTTGAGCAGGTTGAGAGGGAGGGGCAAGAGCAGTTTGATGGCATGGAGGGAGACACTTCAGATGAGGAGGATTGCTATCCTGTGCCACGCAACTGGGCAAGCTATGACTATTCAGCTCTAACTGTCAATGAAGGTGAAGCGGTGGATTGGGAGTACAGAGAGAATGAGGTTTCTGTCGGTGCAATGTATGCAAGTGGGGATGAAGTTAAGGAAGCCATAAAGCGGTGGTCTACACTATCTTTGCAAAGGCAGTTCCGAGTGGTGAAGAGCAGCCCAAAGGTATATGATGTGTGTTGCGTGCAAAGCAACTGCCCTTTTAGAGTTCATGCATTTAAAGGCAAGTGGACTGATTACTGGGAGGTGTCGAAATTGGTGGAGCATGAATGCCAACTTGAGGAGTTAAACCCACATCACCGCAACCTTACAGCAGATTTTGTGGCTCAATTCATGTATGCTCAGATCGTCGACAATCCCAGCTTCGAGCCAAAATCAATTATTTGTGCCGTGGAAGAAAAATTTCATTACAAAATCAGCTACAACAAAGCGTATAGAGCAAAGCAGAAGGCAATGGAGATGAAATGGGGGACGTATGAAGCGTCGTATAACAATCTTCCAGCCTTGCTGCACAACATATGTTTGAGAAATCAAGGCAGTTACTATGACTTGAAAACCTATCCCTGTGCTGAGAAACCAGGCAAGCAGGTGTTGCAGCGTTCATTCCTAGCCTTGGGTGCTTGCATTGAGGCTTTTCAGCATTGCCGACCAGTCATTTGTATTGATGGCACATTTTTGACTGGTAGGTACAAAGGAACCATCTTGACTGCTATTGGGTCCGATGGTAACAATCAGTTTTGCCGTTGGCGATCGCCTTTGTGGAGAAAGAGTCAGGAGATAGCTGGTATTGGTTTCTTGAGAGAGTGATGCAGATGATTGTTAAGGATGTACCGAATGTCTGTGTTATTCATGACCGTCACAAAGGCATTTTACAAGCAGTCGAGGACATGCAGAATGGCAGCATTGAACGTGAGAGGGCTGTGCAGTGGCCTGACTTGAAGAGTAGGTGGTGTATGAGGCATATGGGTGCCAACTTTCATAGCCAATTCAAAAACAAGACCCTGATGAAACTATTTAAGCGGCTATGCATCCAGAATCAAGAGAGAAAATTCAACTTTATTTGGAAGAAACTTGATGAACTTACAAAGAAACAAGCAGAAGAGCTTGCAAAGAGACCGGTTAATAGTGAGGACCAACATCCCGTTTCGCTTGATGACGTTGGCCTTGATGGTCCACACGTCGTGCGCAAACCCGGTCGGGCCATTAAGACATTCTCTCAGTGGATTGAGCATGAGCCCAAAGAGAAATGGGCTTTATTGTTTGACGAGGGTGGTGCTCGATATGGCATAATGACTACAAACTTTGCTGAGGTGTATAATTGGGTGCTCCGGGGTGTAAGCGGACTCCCCCTAGTTGGAATTGTGGAGTTCTTCTTATATCGGAGAATCAAGTATTTCAGGGACCGTTTTACAGTGGCAAACAAATCAATGTCTGACAACCAGAAGGTGTATGGATACAAAATGACTGAGTACATGGAAAAGGCAATGAAAAAGGCTCGTAGACACCGTGTGACCGCCAACGGTGCCGCTGAACGACGATTTGAGGTCCTCTGCAGGGACAAAGGTCGATTGGAAGGGCGGCGGGAGAGACACGCACAAGAATGCATTATTACCAATCTTGGATGTGTTTGTTCCTGCCACAAGCCAAAGCTGCATCATCGTCCCTGCACCCATGTCATTGCTGCATGTCTTGAGGCGGGAGGGCTTCAGCCTCGTATGTTTGTGTCCAACTATTATTTCAAAGAAACAATTTGGGCCACTTGGAAAAATGAGGTTTATGGGTATCGTATCCTAGGAAACTTCATTTCTAATCCTGAAGAGCACGCACTTTACATTCCTGATCCTGATCCAGAAATGTTCCAAGGAGTTGGCAGACGGAAGAACAGACGGATTCGAAACAACATGGATCAATCTGAAGCTGGTGCAGAAGTGCGCCTCTGCTCCAAGTGCCATGAAACTGGTCACAGCTACAAGAATTGTCCAGCAATGACGTATGCCAGAGGAACAAGCCAAGCGGGGCCATCTACCGTCGCTCCAGTTTCCACTTCACGTGCTCGTGGCCGCCGTGGTCGTGCTAACAATGATGGTCTCCTGTGACCACTGAATAATATAGTATTTATTTATAAACTATTTAATTTGTGTACTTTGAACCAGGTCATTTGTCTATTTCGGACTATGTAATTTGTGCACTTTGGACAACGTAATTCATGTAGTATGTATTATGTAATTCATCTAGTTTGGAATATGTAATTCGTGTGCATTGAACATCATATGGTTAATGTGGACTATTAAAATGTTGTTGTATTTATAATTGTTTCATTTACCTTATTGTTTAATTTAATTTATCAAGCTGCGACTACTTTCGTATTGACAAAGATTTCAATTCTTTCAGCTATGGCCGAAGGGCCTCCGCAGCCCTACGAGACTCCGGAGTTGCTGGACAGGGTGATTGACGCGAAGCACCGGTCGTTCATGTCTGCCGTGCGTGGTTTGCCCCAGCACACGTTTCGCGCACGAGTGCCGTTGTCGACGATGCCCCTTGACGAGGGGTGCACAGCGTCACAAGCGAGGGCGCATTTAGTACCTTCTTATCTATGTATGTGTTTTATGTTGTGCTCAGACTATGTGTTTTATGTCTTACTCGTACTATGTGATGCATGTAGTAGACTATTAACTATGTGATTTATGACGCGACCAGACTATGTCATTTATGCCCTGCTCACACTATGTCATGTAGTAGATGGTGAACTGATGGATCACTGAAAAGGCTACGCATCCTATGATACAATGGATCACTGAAAAGCATTGACATCATTGCCTTTGATATGACATTTCACTGAAAAGCGTACACACTTTCTGAAAAGGCTACACAATATCAACTAGCCTTGGCAGTATGCATGCGAGTAGCCTTTTCAGGCATCTATCTAGGCTTTTCAGATCATCAATCTCGATTTCAATTATGACGTGCTCAGACTATGCAATTACTTCTTGCTCAGACCGTGTCATGCATGTGCCGCAACAGGCATTTCACTTTTCTTAGTCCTAGGCTTTTCAGTGCTCTTCGTAATAGGCTTTTCAGTCCTATGGACGTAGGCTTTTCAGGTGCATTTGTGTCACCACAGTATGGGCAACGACCAAGTTTCCTTCGCCAGTCTATATGTACACACAAGGGTCCTCCCATTGCAAGAAACAAGATCATTCAGCTCAGCAACAATGTCTAGAGGGTCAGGTAGTGGCAAGGGTTTGAGCTTCGGGAGTGCAAAGGGGGGAAGGAAGGGACCTCCCATTGTGTGGGACGATGTCGGGTCTCTTGGTCCTGATTACTTTGGGGAACCAGTGTATGAGTTTTCAGTTCAAAGCAAGCATGATTTCACAAAGGATAAGCCTCTTAGAGGATACACTAAGAGCAAAGAAGACTGGCCAAAATGCATGCATGGTGAAGATTGCTTAGTGCAGATGAATACCTCCGATCTGAATGGAGGTCGTCGTTTCTTCAAATGCCCAAGAGCATGGGTAAATGTTACTAATAATCCTCAGTTAATTATGCTTGTCTTAGTTTCACCATCTTACTCGAGTTATTTGATTTAGGCTTCTGAAGCCGAAGAAAACTGTGAGTTCGTTAGGTGGGTCGATCCTCCTTCTCTTCTTCCCCATCATGAGTTCATCGAATATCTGCAGAACCAAATCCAAGATCTAGAAACCAAAGTTCAGCACTATGAAGAAGAGAAATACAACAAGAATGAAGCTGTGTCACAGGAGGCGCCGTGCAATGACCCATATTGCAGCTGCCCCTGTCACCAAAAGAAGCCTGCGTCGCCGCCACCGCCGCCTTCGCCCCCTCCTCCGCCGCCGATGGGAGGATATTATGGAGAAGGTGCAACACAGTTTGCTATGTGGGGAGATTACTAGGACCGTTCAATGGAGTTGTCGTAATTATTCCGTTTAATTACCTAAGGCATGTTAGGATTAGGTCGGCACATCATACATGTGTCGCACGTGCCACTGCCACTTCTGTAGTTTGAAGGTCAATGGCGCAAGCACGTTGCATTGAAATGTACCGTAGTGTATGCAACATTGCTACATGCACCATGACTTTCTTTGTCATGTATTCCAAATTCGTTTTAATTTAATGAAGTCATGTACCTTTGTATCCAAAGACTCTACTATTTATCAGACTTCTTTTATTAACCGTACCATCCCAGGCCAGGGCATCCAATTTGGGGAATCCAGTGTCGCTTTTCAGACTACTCTGATGAACCATAGCATCCAAGGCTAGGGCATCCACTGTGGGGAAGCAAGGCATCCAATGCCGCTTTTCTGTGATACAGTGTCTCGCGCAGAGCATGCACTGAAGACGGCGTGGCGAACTTATCCGCTTGCATTGGATTCGATCTCTTTTTATGTACCACACATCCAAAACATCATGGACTCGGTCTATGGACCAACCCAATCCTTCACTATATATGGCATGCCATTGCTATTGAACTTGTGCAGTGTCTCAGTTACAAACCATGGCTTGTTCAGATCCAGAGCTCCTCAAGTGGAGGAAGGTGAGAGTTGCCGTTCCACAAGGGGTGCATGTGCCAATGTGCTTCTGTGGTGACCTTTGCAAGCTTGTGCAGTCAAAAATCTTGGGTGACTACTACGGCATGAGATTTTTCATGTGTGACAACTTCGAGTATGATCCACCCAAGGTGTCTGCAAGCATGAGAGCCAAGGTATTCACTAACCCTACCATGTTTTTCTAACCATTTCATGTTTCGTATTCTTACTTTGGGGAGTTAAAGACTCCCCCACCTCTCTGTGATTTCTTGCAGTGGCTAGATACAGAGCAGTCCGATGAGGACAAGGCTCATGTTGAGCATGAAGCAGCCTCGGCAAGAGGAAGGTGGCAACGAATGATGCACGAGGAGGAGCAGGAAAAGAAGCGCAAGAAGGACCAAGAGGAGATCCGCAAGAGGTTCGAGGAGGTCGAGCGTCAAGAGGCACAGGAACGTGAAGCTGAAAGGGAGAGAAAGAGAGAGAGGGCACGTCGTGCAAAAGCAGCTGGCCCTGAAGCCATTAGGAAGGGAAAATATCCCCGTTGTACCCAGTGAAGCATAGGCTTCACACCCGGCGATTTAAATTACCCAAAGGCATGTTAGGACTAGCAGTAGCACATGATACCGTTATCAATGTGGTACACATGCCATTGCACCTAGTAGTAGATGTTTAGATCAGAGGAGGTGCTCGACACCTTTACCTCCTGATCATTTCATTTCGCTAAAATGCATCTATGCATTCAAGCCGGGTTATGCAATTCTAATGTTTCAAAAAATGTTATTTGTTCTACTAGTTAAGTCGTTCTCTTTACATATAAAAAAATCCCATACATAAAACTCAATATTTAACTATTGCGTTACGGTAAAAATGGTTAACCGGAAACGTACAAAGTATCATAAACAAATCTACGACATTAAACGGTAGAAAATTTAAACGGTAGCAAATATAACCGAAAAATATTTATGCGTCAAAAACTACGTCAATTCATATTATGGAACCAAATCGAGCGGAAAAAATATATCAACTATTAATCAACATAAATTAAATTATTCACCTATTTCATAAAAAAACTTTTAAACAAATATAGCCAGTTCACGGTAAAAATGGTTAACCGGAAACGTACAAAGTATCATAAACAAATATACGACATTAAACGGTAGAAAATTTAAACGGTAGCAAATATAACCGAAAAATATTTATGCGTCAAAAACTACGTCAATTCATATTATGGAACCAAAAAGAGCGGAAAAAATATATCAACTATTAATCAACATAAATTAAATTATTCACCTTTTTCATAAAAAAACTTTTAAACAAATATAAAAAAATTTAAACAAATATAGCCAGTTCAAACGGCTATAGCCGTTTGAACTGGCTATAGCCCCAACCCCCCCGGCGAAAGCGGTTGCCACGGCGGGGGGCACCTTTCGCCGTTCCAAACGGCGAAAGGGCCCACCATCGCCAGGGGAGGCCCTTTTCGCCGGATCAAACGGCGATAGCCGTTTCAACCGGCGATATAAGACCAGATCTGCTAAATTTTGAGCCAGCAATTTATTTTTGAAAAATCGTAAAAAAAAATATAAAAATAAAAAAAATTCCTCAACTGACGATGGGCTTGCTGAAGAACGCCGTCGTATAACAAAGAAACTAACTTATGGGCTCAAAGATTGGCCCATCTAAGCAGTTCAGCCCAATTCACACAGACGTATAACATAGGGGTTCTGAGGTGACCAGCCCAGCGCCTCTTTGATCAAAATACCAAAAATCTCTCGCCTGGCCTCTTTGATCCAGGCTGTACTTGTAAGTGCTTCGTATCTTTTCTCCTTAATAATTTACCGATTCATATTGACCATAATTATCAAGATTTTATCTTTTTTTTGTTCTTGCTTTATCGATCAATTACCCTGTGATTCCTCAAATAGTCTCAATTTATATTACCCGACCGGCAGAAATTTTTAGACCAACAGATTTAAGTAGAATTGATTATTGACCATTCTCCTGTGCCACTACAGTATTTTTTGAGTTGATTCATCCATTTTCTAATTTTTTTTGTGTTTGGAATTCAAGTTAAGTTGCTTTTAGATTATGCATTGGTTTTGTGCACTTGCAAACTCATATCCGCTCTCACACTGTCGGAGTAGTAGTTATTCTGCAAATGACTTGTTATGATATCTTTTCTTGAATTCAAACATCATCCTAGAGCCATCGTAAGTTGGTGACTTACTATAATTTTTATTTCTTTGCAGAACATTATCTGGGTACTCTCGTTTCCTATTTCCATCGTTGCATCAGTCAATATTATGAATCGCCTTGAGTTCTGGACGGCATTGGGGATAATGGTGTTTATGACGCCCTGCGTTCTAGTGTTTTGGCGAATATTATCAATTTATAAGAATGCTTATAATGATGATTACAATGTTAGGTGCCTTGCTAATAGTGATATAGTCCATAATGTAAATTTGGAGAAGATGTCAGCCTACGTATAAATTATAATAAGGGTGTTTTTGCTGAAGCCGCAAAAAACCCGTAGAGGTATCCAGCTGACAAAGTGGACCTATATATAGCAATGTGTTGGCTCCAGGGTACTAGTCATTCTGGAACCACAATTAAATGTTATCTATTTTTTGTTTATTATTTTGGCTGCAGTTAACATGTTTATTATTTTTTGCAATGTGTTTAGTTTTGAAAATGAAATCTTTTCACCCATCACATCAAATGAGAATCTTAGATGCATGAAATATTAAATGTGGGCGAAAAATGTGAAAAATTACATAGATAGGCTGTAAATCGCGAGACGAATCTAATGATCCTACTTAATCCATGATTTTTAATAGTAACACTACAGTAACCATTCAGCAATTATGGATTAATTACCTCTAATTACCATCATTAGATTCGTCTCGAGATTTTCAACCTATCCATGTAACTTTTCACCTTTTCGGCTATATTTACTACTCCTAAATCGAAAAAAATCTAAATCCGAAATCTTTTCGCCGAAAATATTTCGTGAACTAAACACGCGGACTCTGAAAACGATGTCTGCGCGGTACAGCAGAAGCATTATTCTTTGTTGTTTTCTCCCCTGGGCCCTATCAAATGCCGACACTTGTTTAACAGATGATGTACAGCCCTGCAAGAACTCGCTAGATGGTGGGTATAAGGGCGTATCTGATTTGCGCTCGGCCGCACGGGGCGCGTCGTGCGGCCGCGCTACACGACAAAAACGGCGGGCTCCATCCGCCCCGCATGCGCGCCCACTGCCCCGCAGAAAAAAAAAACGCTCCTGTGCACGCGTCACTCCACGTGAGTTTTGCAACAAGACTTTTAGAGAAAAAAAATTGCAATAAATGTTTGAAGAAAAAAGTTTTGCAACATATTTTTGAAGAATAATGTCAGAAAATTTTTTGAGAAGAAAAGTTTTGCAACAAAGTCTTGAGCAAACTTTTTAAAGCAAAAATAAAAAACCTTGAGCAAATTTTTTTGAGAAAAAAATCTTGAGCAAACTTTTTAGATAAAAAATGTTTGAAGAAAAGTTTTACAGCAAATAAAAATGGAAAAAATTTGTCAAGAAAAAAATTTACAAAAATATATTTTGCAACAACATATGTCAAAAAAATTACCTGGCGGCGCCTGGCGTCCTCTCCGACGAGGGTGGCACATCGCCGGCGCTAGCCGCCAGGGCCGCTGCGCCACCGTAGGCCGTAGACCCTCGAAGCCGCCGGAGCACATCGGACCGTCGCGCCTGCAGCCCCATCGCCATCCTCGCCGACGGGGACCACATCTCGACGGTGAGCCAAGCGGAGGCGGGACGGCGGTGCAGCCTGACGGCAACGAGCGCACAAGACGGGGCCGGCGGACGGCGCGTGCGGCACGCGGAGGCGAATCTCTGTCGGCGTTGCAAGTAGAGGAGAGAGGGGGGCAGAAGAGTCGCGCGCGGGGTGGCCGGGGGAGAGGATAACTTCTACTCCGTACGCGGTGGGGAGAGGACTGGGCGCGCGGTGGATTTCCACCCACGTGGGTAGAAAGCGGGCGCACATACGTCTCCTCGTGGTCGGCCGTAAAGTTGAGATCTCGTGCATATAATAAGACTATCTACAACAATGGAGACCTGAATCGGAGACCTATTTACTACTTTAGGTTGCCTACAGTAAAAAAGTCTGTGACCCATAAACTTTCTTCTCCAACAGAATACTCAAAAGAGAATCCTTTCTGCGAATGGGTTACCAGGAGAGAGGATACCCAGTTTTAGATTCTCTCTCCTAAAAATCCATTTTGGGTTTGGGTATGGGTACTCTGTTGGAGGCTGAAATAGTGCCATTGAAGACTCATTTTGGGTTTGGGTCTCCTTTTGGTCCCTTGTCGGAGATAGTCTAAGCTCCAATAATCCGACAGAGCCCCATCACAGAAAATTTCTAATCCATGCGCTTTCGCTAGCCACGATCGTGACTGCAGTGGTAAGTTTTTTTTTTTTTTTTGAAGCCAACTGCAGTGGTAAGTTGGTAACACACGTGAATGCGAAAGCTGAACAAAAGGCAAAGAGGAGAGACAGAGGTAAAAAGATGGGACGAGACGGACGAGTGGTAGTTGATTGATTTGGTGTCTCCTGTCCTGCTCGGCTGCTCCCACCAGAATGTACAGTATGAACCCTAGGTCGAAGGGGCGGGCAACGCCGCAACGGCACGATCACCACGAATTTGCGAGAATTTTGTGAGCCGTTGCCCAGCACGTCCATGTCAGCAGCTCTTTTCCACATCACTTTTTTTCCTTCCAGTTTGATCGACTCTGTCAATTTTTCTGCTTGGACTTTGTGAAGGAAGCTTGGCAAAATTCCAGAATCCAGAGGATAATGGGAGGATCTCGTCTCTTCGCAGTAGAAGAATTCAGAAGCTCTCTCGAAATACATTAATTTAGTTGCACCCGGGAGTCCTTTTTTTAGATTGCAGTATTGGACTGAACTCTTTAATGTTGGACCTCGTTTTAACTTCATGGGTGTTCCTTCCACATCTTGACTTGCATGCATGACAAAATTCGAAACTTACAAAAAAGAAAAGGAGCGTAACATCGACAATGAACAGTCCAATCAGAAGGTTTGAAGGAACTTGCATGTTTTTCTTCAACTAATTCGAATGCTGGTATTAGCATGCATCTTCAAGTCATTTGTCACGATGCTAAAATGCAACTCGCTGACGACCATTGCAATGCAGGAATCTCCTCTAAAGAACGAAATCCACGTCTTCGATTAACCCGTTAACCGTCCGATCCGCCCATCTCGCGATGTCGGCCGTCCGATCGCGGGTCGATCGGGTTCTCCGCCTGTTACGCCTCGAATCCGGGCGCTCGCGAATCCTCTCGAACCCGCTTGACATTTCCCCACGGCGGTGCCGCCTGCCTCGCCGCCCATGCCTCCACGGCTCCACCCGCTGCCTCCGCTCCGCTCGCCGCCCTCCACTGCCGCGCCTCCCTCTGTCTCCAGCACGGCCTGCAGACGGGAGCCCCCGCTCCTCCGCAAGGCCGCACGGGCCCGCTGCATCGCTTCGGTCCTCCACGCTGCTGCAAAGGCCATGCCGCGTCGCCTCCTCTTGTCCTGCTCCGCGACACGCACACGGCCGGCCGCGCGTCCCATCCTCCACGCCGCCGCACCAGCTTCCGCAGCTCCACACTCTTACATCCAACATTTTGCTTTTGTCTTCAAACTCTGTACCCACGCATAGATAATCGGGAAAAGGAAGACATTCCACAAGTCCTTCTAAAGAAAAGGTTGTGGTTTCAAGATCCAGACATGCCAAATGCAGTATAAACCCCATTATTTGATTCCTATCATTATGTAAATCTTTCATCCCCAAAGCTTGTGATTCCTTCTGTGATTTTTTGATTGCCCACTTTGTCACACAATAATATAGCTTTTCCTGTTTTGAGGTAAGAGTATCATGGTCTAAAGGTGTGCGAATAGTATTCAAAATTATGAATAACTATATTTATTATATAGAAGGTTAATATCATCAAATATCTTAGTCCTTCTCCAGAACATATTTTCCCACCAACATATACTTAGATGACTACCTCTATGTATAAAGGTTCTTCCAATAGTAATTCTTGATTATATTCGTTCCAACAAATATCACTTCAAAGTTCTTTCGTATACCTTGTGATGCTACTGTCTTCGGTTTCACTGGGCAGATTTATCAGCAAAAGATGTTGCTATGGCAATCTAATGCATTGCATAAATTGGTAGTGGCACACACTGATAACTCATTGTATCTCCTTTTAATACAACTATTGTCCCCGCTGACAATGTAATCAGATGAATCAAAGTGACCTTGATTAGAGATCAGTGGTTGCAAGAATTGTAGACTGCGCTAGAATTATCTTCGCTGGCCAGCTCAGTTGTGTGAGCGGCAAAGCCGCGCATGTGTTCTAGTTAACCCGAACTTAAAATTAACACCACCATGATGATCCGGTAAAACTAGGATGGGATAGATCGCGGTCCACAACTACTGCGCCTAGAAAACACGAGCCGGAAGGTTCCAATCACGCCGCTGGCTCTAGTGCTCTACGAATCACAAAGGCTCGAACGTCACTGTGCCAGCGCTATTAGCAGCGGTGCCGTGCTCTTCCTGAATTTGCGTACAAGGACAAAAGCCACAGGGGCCCTTACATGCAAGGACATGTCATTACATGCAAGGACAAACAATTTAGACGGGGCCCACCTTGCAAGGCATGGGGCCGCATGGCCACATGGCCACATGGCGCCCCTGGCATCACAACCGTGCCGTGCGCTCGACAGCGCACCCACCAACATGTGCCTCTCGTGGCCCCGTGCGCTGTGCCTACGCGCCGAGGGCCACTCGTGGTGCCATCGGAGTCAGTGCATCGCCCTGGGGTCCATGGACCGCTCCTAGGGGCCGCGACCCATGGGCGAGCCAGGACGAAGCTGCGCCGCACAAGCGGGGCCCGCGACTGACGCCGTGAGGGGGGCGTTCCAGGAGGTTCTGCCACGCTCGAGAGCGCGGGGGCCCGCAGGCACCACGTGACCGTCGCGGGGAAGCTCCACGCGACCAAAAAGCGCCACTTGGTGGGGTGGGCTCGCCCAGCGAGCGGTTCTCAGCCACGCACACACGGCGCTTTTGCGCCATGCACCCCGTCGTTGCTTGGATTTTCAGACGTGAGTGTGCCAGGACCAGGAGTACGTCCTCCGGCCCAAAGGACGACGACCGATACTCCGATGGAGCGGTACGTGCTTCCTTGAGCTAGATGCGTGGCCACACATACAGACATGATGGAATCTGCACATCAACTTTAGCTTTTCTGAAGAAGACGTGAACTTAAACTTGGTTTTTTGTCCTGTCTAATCACTTGGTTTTTTGTCCTGTCTAATCTAGCTAAATTGTCGTCGTCACTGCTAATAATGTTCATATACATGATATTAGGACTAGCTAATCGTGTAGGTTAACATCATAACGTACATGCGCCTAGCCCTCTAGGGTGAAATGTTAAATTAGTACTTCTCAGTATTCTCGATCCAATAATAACAAATTTGATTTATTAACATATTCGCATCATCATGCATGTAGGAGCGCCTGTGTCTCTCATTGACTTGCGCAGATCGATCAATTCGATTCATGTACTGTACAGCTCAGCTATCCTTTTTTTTTATGGACGCGCTCAGCTCCGATCGGGCAATCTTCACCGATTTTTTTTGAGCCAAATCTTCACCGATATATACACGTATCTAATGTTCTTTGCCGTCATTGTTCTCCTTTGACAAGATGTCTCTAGTGCAACTGGTTAGCCTTTATGAAGAGGGCTAATTAACCGACCAGGATTCAAATCCTGATTATTCTTACACTTGTATGGTGATATTCACGTATATTCCTAATGTCTTAGTGCAGCTGACTAGTTTTGTGGGGAGAAGCTATCCGACTAGGATTCAAATCTTGGTTCTCACACTTGTTCGGCTTATGTTCAGGGCATCCCCTAGCCCACCTTTTTTTTTTTTTTGTGCTCTGCAGGCAGCTAGGGGTCCTTCAGAAGCAACACGGGAAGATTATTTATTTTCTATATGAAAATTATGATAATGCCATGCATCAAAAGACATTTTAAATGTAACCAAGAATTTACCTAGACAACATAAAAAGACCATGCCACTAACCAACCGTTCAATGCGATAGCTATTTTAAGCTTTAAACGGTACACAATACTTGACTGTGTCTGTTTAAGCGACCGTTTAGGCTATTAGATGGCCTTAGACTGAATGAATAGCTACTCCCTCCATTTTAAAAAACAAGTGTTTTAAAAATTTTAGGACAAATTAAGAAAAAAAGGTAAAATGGTCTTAATTTCTCTATTTTTTAGTCATATTTGGTGTGCACATGCAAATGCCAAATTGTGTATAACGACTTGTTTTGTAGGATAAATTTTGAACTGCAGAGTGACATGTTTTTTTGGGGTATGAGGTAGTAAAAGATGGAGAGATATGTGAACTGTTGTCTAGCGGTTTAGTGTTCAGGTGAACTGTGTTAAGAATTTGCCATTTTACGTTCAAATATTCACCTAATAACTATAAGTGTTTAAATAAAAAAATAACCCAAATGTTTTTCTTTTGTGCACCCTTCCTCCAGATTTTTACAGGGTGTGTTTTGGTGTAAAATATTTAGAAGAAGTCTTTTTACCTTTAGCTTCTATTATAATAATGCATTGTAAACAAATATAATTAAAATAATCACCTGGCTAGAAGCAATCATGTTAAATTAATTGATTTTTAATTATTTCAAAGTATAGCCTTTAATAATAGCAAGCATTTATAGTATTTTGACTAATTATTTACAAAACTGACGAGGGTTGACCTCCTTTTTTTCAAATCACACTGACCTTTTCAAATTGAGGTATACCTACTGTAGTAAGAAAAGTGGACGGGTAGAATAAAATGCGAGCTTGTTTTGAGTAAACAAGAACTGGCAAGGTTCTGTTTGGTATACTTCGAAACGTTTCCAATTCTTGCTAGAATCGCTGCCAAACGAGGTGAGTGTGATTGTGTGAAACGTTTCGCTAGTGAAACACTTTATTGATTCTCTCTTCCTGTGTGCGTTTTTTCCTAGGCAACGACTGAAACGGCCGCAACTACTCTAGCAATTGCATCATCTTTTTTGCTGATCCATTTTAAGTGCAACGAGTTAAAATGGCTTGCATTAGAACTGTTCTTCACCCACAAAAAGTTTCAATACCTTTTTAAAACCTATCTACTTTTTATTTTTTTCATGTAAACAATAGTTTTTCTCTACCTTTTAAGAATCCAAAACAAGGTCCTACCGAGAGATCTCCTCTACGGCTCTACCGCTGTCAAACGAGAAAAGAAGAAGGATGAACATGCAAAATCACACAGCCCAATCTTTTTACTCCTCTTCCTTCCTCCCCGAAGGCCCGAACCATCGTCCATCCCGGCGGCTCGCCGTCTTCTCTCTCATTGTCTCACAGCCTCACAGGCCGCCGCCGGTCGACCCTCCCCGGCGTATCCGGTCTCCTCTGTCTGCGATCCAGCAAAATTTCCGGTGCCCCTCCATTGGCGGGCCTCCGGCGACGGCAATCCCCGGCGGCGCAATCTGTCTCCGGCGCCTCCTCCTTCCTCCCGTGGGGCCCGTTTCTTCCAAGCGGGGCCCGGAAGAGCCAGCAACTTGTGTGAAGCCACGTGGCAGTGGCCGTCGAACCGGCTATAAATCCCCCGCCCCGGGCACCCATCCCCGATCACACCCCAGAGCAGAGCAGCCACCTCCTCCCTCCTCTCGCGCTCGCGCTACTCTCTTCGCATTCCGTTCCAGGAGAGGAGAGGAGCGAGGCGAGTAGTGGTCGATCGAGAGAGGAGAGGCAAGATGTTCATCGAGAGCTTCCGCGTGGAGAGCCCGAACGTGCGGTACGGCCCGTCGGAGATCGAGTCGGAGTACCGGTACGACACGACGGAGCTGGTGCACGAGGGCATGGACGGCGCCTCCCGATGGGTCGTCCGCCCCAAGTCCGTCAAGTACAACTTCCGGACCAGCACTGCCGTCCCCAAGCTCGGGTACGTACGGACGCCCCCCCGGCCAAATCCCCCTCCGTCGAGATCAGCCAGTCGGCGGCGTTCCTTCCCATCTATTGGAATCTTTACTTTATTTGCCTGATAACGACCCGTCCGGATGCGTCGAATCTGTTCGATTTTGAATTTCAAGTAGTGGCCTGCGTTTTCGCTCTCGCCCCTTATTTTTCGGGGTTCGTTTTCGTGCGCCGTGGCCGCGAGAGGGACATGGCAAAATGCCAAATGGCTTCCTTGTTCAACGATACTGGCGTCCTTTTCCTCTGAACTTTGCCTTAGTTTTGCCCCTTTGGCCCTTTGCACGAGCTGGTTGTAATTTTTTCTGCAAGATCTGAGTCCAGCAGCGACGATGAGCAACAAAGAAAACTCGTCACCTAGTTTACTACTGGCAAGTGTGCGAAGAAGCCAGATGCTGCCAGTTCGAACGCTTTGTTTTCTTGCTATTCCTGTGCATGTCTGCGACGTGCAATCGTGGTGTTACAGCGTTAGCCACTTGTCCGACAGACGATGTTGTGCGGTGGTGCAGGGTGATGCTCGTGGGGTGGGGCGGCAACAACGGGTCCACGCTCACGGCTGGGGTCATCGCCAACAAGGAGTAAGTGCCCGTTCAAGTTTCAACATTACTCCCCGTTCATGCATGTTCCAGTGCCGTTTGTGTGCCCTGAAACCTGATTTACCTGAACTTGCTGGTCGTTTTTTTTTTCAGGGGGATCTCATGGGCGACCAAGGACAAGGTGCAGCAAGCCAACTACTTCGGCTCCCTCACCCAGGCCTCCACCATCAGGGTCGGCAGCTACAACGGGGAGGAGATCTACGCGCCGTTCAAGAGCCTCCTGCCCATGGTAATCTAATACAGTACTCCGCTATTGCAGTCTTGTTTTTTTACTCAAAGCAAACACACATGCAGAACATGGCATATTCCGTAGGTGCTAGTTGATGTTATACAATAAACCTGTCTTCAAGGCCAGTGGTTCTGAAGTGAAAGGAATATTAATCTTTGCATAAACAAAGTCTCTAATTTTCTGAAAGGGATGCTAAACATTAACAAATGAAGGTTCTGATTTCCTGAAAGTGATGTTAAACTTTGCATAACAAAAAGGCAAAGACTTGTAAAAAATGGTGTTGAAAAAGTAAGACTGGCATATTGTGATCCTGCTTGTGTAAGTCAAAAGGCTGTGGGTCAGGTGAAAGGTTCCAGCATTTTTGGGCCGTACAATCATTGCCCTGTTCATTAGTCCTGCAATACTGGTTGGCCGCAGATTTGCAGTTGTCCCTTCCTGTCATGTCTTAGCTGATAATAATGGTTTTCAGGTGAACCCTGATGACATTGTTTTCGGAGGCTGGGACATCAGCAACATGAACCTGGCCGATGCCATGACCAGGGCCAAGGTTCTGGACATTGACCTGCAGAAGCAGCTCAGGCCCTACATGGAGTCCATGGTGCCACTTCCCGGCATCTATGATCCGGACTTCATTGCAGCTAACCAGGGCTCTCGTGCCAACAATGTCATCAAGGGCACCAAGAAAGAGCAGGTTGACCAGATCATCAAGGACATCAGGTATACTGACATGAATGCTAACTCTGTTTAGTTAACAAAATGAATTACACTCAGGCGAATATAAAATGAAGGAACAATACTACAAACTTGGCGCATGTTGAACCATGATTGACAATCTGCTGAGAACAACAGAACATATATTTTTTTAACTCGTGTAATAAAAAGTTTCTATGGCATGCATACTAGAAAATGTGTCATAGTACAGTTTAAAAGTAGTTTTGGCACTGCATGAGGAATTGAGGACTCAAAATAGTTGAAAGTACTGTCAAACTAAGAAGCAGTTATTTGGTCGATATGGTTTGAGGATCTAGATCAACATGGCTGAAGCAACATGGTTCACCAATCATCAGTATAATTAATCCATTACAAAATCTATGGCTTATGTGGCTAATGAAACAGGGAGTTCAAGGAGAAGAACAAGGTGGACAAGGTAGTTGTGCTATGGACTGCAAACACTGAAAGGTACAGCAGTGTCTCTGCTGGTCTCAACGACACAGTGGAGAACCTCCTGGCATCTGTTGACAAGAACGAGGCAGAGATCTCACCATCAACGCTGTATGCCATTGCCTGTGTCATGGAGGGTGTACCATTCATCAATGGAAGCCCGCAGAACACCTTTGTGCCTGGTGTGTAGCTTGCTGTGTGCAAGGTTTATATGTTGAGCCATTTCTGTTTCGTGGCTTATATTAGTTTCATGTGCGCAGGGCTGATCGACCTTGCTATCAAGAACAATTGCTTGATTGGTGGTGATGATTTCAAGAGTGGACAGACCAAGATGAAGTCTGTCTTGGTTGATTTCCTTGTTGGTGCTGGGATAAAGGTACAAACTATCAGCCAAACCACTGAGTTCAAGAATTGTTTTCGGCAAATGCCATCCTTACAATATTTTTTGTTTATGATCTTGCAGCCCACATCCATTGTGAGCTACAACCACTTGGGAAACAACGATGGCATGAACCTGTCAGCCCCTCAAACATTTCGGTCCAAGGAGATCTCCAAGAGCAATGTGGTGGATGACATGGTCTCAAGCAATGCTATCCTTTATGAGCCCGGCGAGCATCCTGATCACGTTGTCGTGATCAAGGTATGTCAGTTAACCTTCCACACTGCAGAATGCAGGCTGCAGATCCACATGACTATCAAATAATTTAGATTTGTTCTGAACCTTGCCACTCCTTGTTGTAGTATGTTCCCTACGTCGGGGATAGCAAGAGAGCCATGGATGAGTACACCTCTGAGATCTTCATGGGTGGCAAGAACACCATCGTGCTGCACAACACCTGTGAGGACTCGCTCCTCGCCGCACCGATCATCCTTGACCTGGTGCTCCTGGCTGAGCTCAGTACCAGGATCCAGCTGAAAGCTGAGGGAGAGGTAAAAGACCACTGACTGAACAAACCCGTGCCAATTGCTCCAGCACTTCAAAACCATCAGATCTGATGTTTCCTCTCATGCAGGACAAGTTCCACTCCTTCCACCCAGTGGCCACCATTCTGAGCTACCTCACCAAGGCGCCCCTGGTATATATGCTCGCAATCTCACGCATTCTGGCATTACTGCACTGCGTTTTTGCTCCAATAATCCAGGCACCAATCGTCTTGCACAAACTGAACAACTGCAGGTTCCCCCTGGCACACCGGTGGTGAACGCTCTGGCCAAGCAGAGGGCGATGCTGGAGAACATCATGAGGGCCTGCGTCGGGCTGGCCCCCGAGAACAACATGATCCTGGAGTACAAGTGAGCGCTGCAGTTATGCAGGGGCGGTGGGACTGTGTGTGGCTTGTGTTTTGTTTTTTGCGTTCTTTCCTGGCCATTGCTGTGCACTTCTGTATGGGGGTTCGTCAGGCTCGTAACTATGAGGGCTCTGCTATTAGCGGCACGAAGCCTGTAATTGTATCACTCGTATGATAATGTAATCGAGGGTGCTAGTTCCCCTCTGTATTCCTAAGGGATTCCTAGTGTTTGTTGCAAATATCTCTCCATCCATGACTCTTGCTGTCTCACATAATGCTTTTCCGTCACAATTCCATCTTCGATTTTTGTTTTGATTAGGTAATAACAAATTTTCTGCAACATATACATGGTAACAAAGCAATATCTTCCAAATTTCAACGGAATATCAGAGGAAACCGCGGCCAGCAACAAACCTTTTCTTTTCAAAAAACCATTTTAGGAAATGTAAAATATTATTTTAGGCTAGACCCGGCCGGTTCGCCCTGGTTCTCTTTATATTGAGCACGTAACTCGACGTTTTGATCAGAACATCGCCGCCAGAACAACTAATCCAAGGCGCCGTCTGACCTATCCGTGCCAGCCCTCGCCGTAGACGCCATGCCTAGGCAGCCGCAGAAGAGCGTCGCCGTCCTGGCGTTGGTGCTCTGTGTCGCGGCGGCCACCGTAGTAGAATCAAGTAGGTTCACCTCACGCCACAATTAGGAGGTTCCCATTGAACAACAGTACCTCATCTTCTTCGTTTCAGAAGATTGCATCATATATTGAACAGTACCGTATGCTCTTCGTTTCAGAAGATTGCATTGCATCATCAATCTGAATTCAGACTTCAACTTTGTTTACGTGTGTGTTTCCCACCGTTGCTGCAGATGCTTTCACCTTCCCGGTGTTCTCCGCCGAAAGGGCGTTCCACTTCCTCCAACGCCGCGCGGTGTCCGGCGAGGCCGCCGCCGCCGCTCAGCCCACCGCCGTCCCGTCGATCTCGCCGGCGCAGCCGCCTTCTTCTGGCCCCGTGGCGCCCGTGCCATCGGCCACGCCACTGCCGGCTCCGGCTCCGCTTATGCCCGTCGCCCCGGCACCCGCGCCGACAACGCAAGTGCTCTCCCCCGTGATGGCCCCCGCGCCTGCCCCGATCACGCCGGCGCCAACGCCCGCAGTTCCAGCTCCGCTGCCGCCGCCGACGCCCGGTACGTGCGGGACAACTTAACGACCCTACAACATTTTGCCGTGCGCCGCAGCGTAAAGATCGGTTCGGTTGATTGGACTCGCCAGGGTCCGTGGGCTCATCTTGCACCGCAGTATTGGCCCAACAGGGCCCATTTATTTTTCTAGTGTTGTGGATAATGCTGAATATAAGTCGCATTCTGAATTCCTGATGCGTATCTCTGATGCTTAACAATATGTTCGTGCAGCTCCAGCAGCCGAAACCCCCGTAATTCAATCTCCAGATCCAGCAGGTAAGCCATGACTATTAACTTTTGTGTCAGTGCAGTTTGAATTCCTGACTTGCAAGATCGCACCAGGAACTGAACTGAAAATCAGCAGTGGATTTAGGCTAACGCGTTGCGCCGTTGTGTCGTGCAGCTCCAGCTCCAGCTCCGGTGATCCCGTCACCGCCAAGTCCAAGTACAGCGCCAGCGCCGGCGGCCACGTCGCCAAGCCCAGCTCAGGACTCTGCGCCGTCCACGGACACACCTAATTCCGGTGCCGCCGGCCTAGCTGCCTCCACGGTAGCCCTGCTGGTATCCGCCGTCGCCGCCATTGCTCTGTGTTAAGCATTTCACGTTTTGTCCCACCCCCGTCAGTGGCAATATCATGGCTTGAAATTAGTGAAGAGTCTGCATTTCTGTTAATTGTAGATTCAGTTGAACACTGTGGAACAGTAAATTTGTGAACAACTTGTTCATGCTTTGTGGCCATCTATATGATATCGAATTTAGTTTTTTTTTTGAGTGTAGTGCTTGACTTCTGTACCGACGACGCGTTGTCGTCTACGCTTGATCGTGACGTGAGCAATTCGACTCGGCGGCGTAAGCAGTCGGTCGTTGGGTTCAGACTCGTTTGAAAAAAAAAGGAGAGCTTTTTTAGGCGGGCGTGCGCCACCTTGTGCGAACTTTATTTTGGCGTGGACGTGCTTGGTCCCAGCCACGGGCCACGCCCCATGGACCGTGGTGGATAGCATTGCCGCCCGTGCCCCGTCGTGCGGGCGCTCTTTCCTTCTCCCATTCCATGCCGCCCACCACATGATCCTTCCAATCTCGTGGAATCATGATCCTTTTTGAAAGCGAGAGAAAAAATTCTCAATCCGCTCCGTCCGCTAGCGCAAAGCCACAGCCGCAGCGCACCTCATCATTTTCAGGCGCACTGCCGCTCGAATAATGCAGCACTCAGCAGCGATCCTAAGAGCAACTCTAAGCTAAAAATGGATGGCCAAAATCTTGGTTTAGCTATTATGTAAAATAAAAAAGCTACAAAAAAGTGATCAAATCCAACAGCCTCTGTATGAGTAACTAGTGAGGTAGGCTATCTAAATATAGAGAGCGAATGGAGTGGGATGAAGAGCCACTAAATTTGAATAGTCATATACAGAGTCTGTTGGAAACGTTTTTTTTTAACAATAGCTAAATTTAACTTTACAAAATGATTTACCTAGTCTCTCGAAGATGCTCTAAGTTCCTAACGCTGCTGCTGCTGCTACCGCTCACGGGCTCACGGCCACTAAGTCCGGAACAGCTACGAGATATTGGCATATTGCACTGATACGAGATATTGGCATATTGCACTGATCAGACGGCACACCGTGCAAGCGCCAAGTGGTGTGCCACTACCCGTCCGTCCCATCCTTATGTCTCAGCGCCGAGACAGGCAGGAGACACCAGCCCAACTCCCCACTAGTGCCGTCGTCTGCCGTGTGCTGACCGCCGAGGCCGTCGCCGTCCGTCTCCACATAAACACCCGTGCACTTTTCATTCCCACGCCACAGCCGGAACAAAAATCTTTCTAGTGCTCGTACATCTACAAGTATAGCATTAGCGACTGCTAGTCCCGCCGCGACGACTGCACCAACACGACGGCAGGAGCAATGACTGCGGCTAGGACGACGGCCATGGCCATGCTCGCTCTCGCGGCGCTTTTATTAGCCACCACCGCCGTGCGCGTCGACGGCGCCACGGCGGCGGCCGCGCCGGCGCCGGCGCCGTCGGCGGACTGCACGGACGCGCTGCTGAGCCTGGCGGGGTGCCTGAGCTACGTGCAGGAGGGGAGCACGGTGACGACGCCCGACCCGAGCTGCTGCTCGGGGCTCAAGGACGTGGTGCGCAACGAGGTGGCCTGCCTCTGCCAGGTGTTCCAGGGCGGCCAGAACCTCGGAATCTCGCTCAACATGACCAAGGCCCTGCAGCTCCCCGCCGCGTGCAAGGTCAAGACGCCGCCCGTCAGCAAGTGCCACGGTACGTTCCGGTTCCGATGCTGTTTCTTGCCTCTGCAATCGTGGAGAGCCTAGTCGTTTCACTGATGGATGATGGACTCGTTCTTGTCGTCGTTGCCAATGCAGCTTCTGTCCCTGGCGTGCCCACAGGGTCTCCAGGTACGTTTGGTTTCTTGATTACCCACGCTGCTCTCGTGACCTCTCTGGTTCCGAGTACAGAAAACCTGTCGAAAATCCCAGTGCTTCGTGCGATCGTTTGACTGACGGATGATCTCGTTCTTGTCGTTGCCAATGCAGCTCCAGTTCCTGGCGTGCCCATCGCATCTCCTGGTACGTCTGCTTTCTTTGATTACCCTGCTCTCGTGGCCTCTGGTTCCGAGTAAAGAAAACCTGTCGAAAATTCCAGTGCTAGTCGGCTAATTGTTCTGCATCTTTATAAGAGGAGATTCATGTCATGACCTCTTAATAGAAACTTTCCAACAATAAGCATTTGTGTTTCAGGCGACTGACAAATTTTCTTTCACGTTGCTTCAGTCCTTGCTCCATCGGCCGGGGCACCATTCTTCGGGCAGCCGCCGTCGTCGCCGACTCCTTCGGGTTCACCGTCACAGGCAGCGACAGGAACCGGGAGCGGACTCCAACACTCCGGCTCCCTCCCCAGCGCGTTCTGGCGCGGCCAGCTTCTCGGCACCAGCGCGGAACTTCTTCACTGCAGCAGCTGTTGCCGCGACTCTGCTTGTGTACCGTGTCTTGTGAGCTGAGCTCACTCCACCGTCATGTTCCTCAGTCCGTGCACTCGCCTTGCCCCTGTCTGACCACAGACGAGAGGCGTATAGCCCATGTACCGTGATGTATCTTTGAGAATTCCCGTTCCGTTTTGCACCACTTTTGAACGCGCATTATTCATGAATCTCATTGCCACGCACAATAATTTTACATGCCACGAACGGCTTCCCCCCTATTGTTGGATTGAAGCCAAAGTGCATCAAGTCGCACTCGCACAGGCACAAAGTGTACTGAACAGTTCTCGACTTGCAGTTACAGATACAGGGGCCGTGCTCAGAGGTTGATACAAACTTTCTTTTATAGATGTGTATACACGTTTGGCTAAGCGTTAGCCAGGGCTGTGCTCATGACGCGGGCTCTCATTTGCCAACGCCAAATGAGTGCAGCTGTACTAAAAACATGGAGCTGCACTGAACTTCTGAGTGTCTGTTTATAGGTTAAACTTCAGATTTTCGCACAACAGATACAACGACCGTTACATCATCCAGCTTGCCCCCCGAGTAACCCAAATACCCAGCTGCGAGGGCGGCGTCCGAAAACGGGCTACTTCCAAATCCACACCGCCCAACTTCCTTTGCTCTAGCAACCAAGAACTCGGCGATTTCCTGCAATGTTTCGTAACAAGGTCCATTGTTAGGATCATTCTTGCCTACAGTTTTCTTCTGAGAGGTGTTCATTAGGTTCTGTTCTGTAGCATAAAGAAAATGTTCATTCGGTTCGAGTGTGAGCACTGACCGTGGGCTTGAGATCAGCTTCTAATGATTTGGAGACGATGCCAGCTACTTCTTCCTCATAGACATTGTCGAAAAGACCGTCTGTTGCTGTTACAATGGCATCACCTTCTTGTAGGTCGATGGCATATTTCTGCAAGTTAAGACGAACAGCCTAAGTACAAAATTCTGATAAAGCTTACAAGAAAATTTTAATAGCAGCAGAGAGTGGAATGGCACCTGTACAAGTTTTAAAGGGTCGTCGCCCTTTTCAATTTGCAACGGGAAATTGAAACCATAAGTCATCGGTTTTGATTTTTTGTAGATCTCTCCATTCCTTATCACAAGGAAGCCAGAATCTCCTATATTCGATGCGTGAAGGACCTGCAATATCAACATGTTCATAAACACCAAGTAACATCAAATTTCTGAGAATAGTACATGTAGAGAATCAAGCATAAGTAGATATGAAAAAAGGGGGCTCGAGCTTAAGCTCAACCAAAGAACGTACCTGGCCATCAAAGTGAGCAACTAAAACAGTGGAAGAACCAGGGGACCGTGCTTCGTCTGCAGCCTTTGCGAGGACTTCCTCAGTCCTCATCCCTGGAGCTCCTTGAGTCTCAGTTACAATCTTTTTGCAACCATCCATCAGTTCTCTTGCATATAGTCCAGCATTGATCCCTGAGATGAAAATTCCATCAACAATTATAAGTATCCACATTCTGAGATGAAAAAACAAATCCATAGGTGCTTCACACCAATAAACCTGAAGTTAAGGAACACAAATTAGCAGAAATGAACACTGGATTTCATCCAGAGGCAACAACAGCACACATGGACTGTAACGAGAGTGCTACTACCTCTGTTCTCAATTAGATGACGCCGGCCAGCTCAAATTTGAGCTAAGCAGCATCAAATAAAAAAGAACGGAGGGAGTACATTGGAACGTGCCCAGCAATATACAAAATACCTTAAGTGTTATTGACCTATGTGTCATTGATCCTCGACTTAGTTACCAGCAGATTGGATGTCAACATTACCACTATCAAGCAAATAACAAAATTCAACTGCCAAATGCTATAGATTTGTCAATTTGGCATCTTACTATACTACAGTGCCCATGTCACTTTTTTCTTGAAAGGAACAATACCCATGTCACTTATTTCTGGTGTCTTAAAACATGTGATGGGAACAGAAGGAATGTAACTATCACCATTTAGGTTTATCGCCAGTATCTCGTCCCTATCACCTTTGATCAAGCCATCCCACTTTACATGGACTTCGCAAGCTTACGTCATGATCATTTCATCCTTGCTCCATCCAGTAATTGCAATCAGGCAAGTCTGTTGCGGTGCATTGTCCTGAACTTATCGCATGATGCTTGAGTTCCCCGAATCTTAATTTTAATTGTCATGCAAATATTTTGCATCCCAGTAAGAGAAATTTAAAAAGGTCTCAATAGTAAACATGGAATATTTATTCACATGATTGTAAAGCAACACTTATCAAGATTTAAAGCATTAACTGTAGTCAACAAAAATGTTTTTTGTTTCCTTCATCCTCGTGTGGTTCCAAAATTCTGATGATGCCTAACGACCAGCTTTCAACCATAAATACACCCAGAGTGAAAGAAAATGGCACAAACATCGATTCAGCATCTGGCAATGGTAAGGAATGCCACTATGCCAGTAAAGAATCACTTCTCAAAAGTATGTACAGTACAACTTAAGAAACAAGGCATAGAGTGGAAATTCACATGCTGGGAATGGACTAAAGCCAGAGCTACAGTAGAGGTCTAAAAAAATAGCTTAGTGAAGAAAGAAAATTACTGTTTACCTTCAAATGACCACTGACCAACTCCATCTGCTACACCAAACCAGCCGTCGCAAGCTATAAAATATGCATCTTCACCACCTGTCGCTATCTGGAAAATTTAACAGGTATGAGCCAGAAGGAAAGGAAAGCCATGTATAGTTTCCTCTGATGTTAGAAACAGTGACTGTACTATTATGAGCACGGCAACCTAGTATCTTTGTTTTGTCTAGGAATAAAGAAGCACATGTAAATTAGATACCAAAAATCATCCCAAATAATTTAACCCTGGATGCAGTACCTTTGAAGGATGTGGTAACATTGCTGCACCTGAAGCCAGCACAAGTGTTGATTCCGATGCTGAAGTCATCCTGTGACAAATTGAATATTAAAATGATATACTTAAATCTTTTAGTTTTCCACAATTCACCAAGGAAAATGCCAAACAATGAGCTCATCCAACTCTGAATAGAAAGTAGAGTACGCACAAGCCTTAATTAATGTCACAAGAAATGTGTGCGAACAGATCAAAGCTATAAGCTGACAGTTTATGTTGTAAAAATACTTCAAAGTAATAAAGAAAAATAATACCTATCAGAGTTCTTCACTCTTGACGTGCTGTTTTCTCTGGTCACCTTGCAGATTGCTTGATCCTAAAAGGGGAAAGAGACATAAATATCATCAACAAACCTTAAGAATTTTGAACATCTCTGACTGAGCATATTAATATTAATATAACAGCAAACCAGGTCTGAAGAACCATGTACGGTTTTCCAGTAAGGTAACCCGTTTTGAAATAAGCACATGCCATTAGACTCCACATAAAAGATAATTGTGCATGGATGCATCCAAGTTACAAAGGATGCCACCTATGTCAGTTGAACAGTGTTTCTTTCACTATAAGCATGGTCCCAATGGTCCCAACTCTCAGGAACGTAAGTATAAGAGTGGTCCCTTACTACGATATATATGGCCAATTGGCCATATTAAAAAAAAAGATAAATCAGCTACTGGCTAGAAGTGATCCAGAATCTCTATAAATGAGCAGAGTACTGGGTTAAAACAGATCATCACAAAAACAGAATATTGAAACACAAGTAAACCGCATAAGGCAATACTGCACAGCAAGTCTGCAACTCATTGCTCCCCAATATTTTTTTTAAAGGATTGCTCCCCAATACTCAATCATAGAAAATACTCTAGGGTGCTGACTCGTAGATAAATTGTAAAAATGCATCATGGGAATTGAGTAAGGCCTCAAACATTTTGAGAGAAGAATTTCTACCCATAGTAGCTTAACTTTACAGCTAGATTTTATGAATTGCAGGAACTTAGGCAAATTTAAATTAACACTTCAAATGAAGTACTAACAGAACTACAAAGGAAAAGCATCAACAGAGTCCTATGAAATATAGCAGTGTTGACAAGTAGGGCCTAGTTTCTACAGGAGTTTGCACGAAACACGTACCAGTTGAGGGATGTGGGCTTCGTATCCTGCGTCCTGTTCCTCTATACTAGAACCACTCGACTCTGTCTCGACGTCGGTATCAGAATCCTGCGTGGTTGAGCCGTCCGAAGCCTCAGAGTCATCCAAACTCGTCTCCATCCTGTCCACTCCGCCACTCACAGTGGAACCATTTGAGGCCTCACGTTCACATAAATTCATCTCTATCCCCTCCACTCTTTCGTTACACAAGATACCAGTCATCTCTGTGGACTCCTCGGCAGCATCACCATCAGTAGGCAATTCCAATTCCCCTCCGGGAAGGCCGTTTCTACCATCCACATCATCACTCATCTGAATTCCAAGTCCAGAACTCAAATCCCCATTGGGGAAACCCACAGCTGTAGGTGTCCCTGTTGGTACTTCCTGCACCTCTGGCTCACATCCTTGGGCACCACTAGCCTCTGGCAGAGACCCCTCCACGAGTGAGTAACCATCAATCGGCCCAGCGGCATCCAAACTTGAACTGGCATCTGATGGGGACGCCTCAACCAGTGAAATCCCATCCGCTTCACCAGCTTCATCAGAGCCAAAACACGTACCATCCGACTTCCGGCCATGGAGTCCCACCACTGGAGCCCCTAATCTGACGTCCAAAACAGCCGGTTCCGCCGATTCTAGCTCGGCGCCATTCTCTGAGCACAAAACATCCACGTTTCCAGCACCACCGCCGGCAGGGCCTCCGGGCGTATCACCGCTAACGGCCTGGCTCTCGGAACCGGCCGAATTTGACCCCGTCAACTCCGCTGCAACGGCGCCTTTGTCCTCAAAACCAGGAACTCCCGGCGCCTCCTCTGCACCGCCTGCATCCAGAGCAGACCAAGCCAAATCGAATCAAGGAAACGAAGAAGTAAACAAAAGTTAGCAGCAAAATCATCAGCCAACAGTCAAACAAACGGCGGTCGCTATTCCGTTCAACCGCCCCCGCAGGGGGGTTGGTCTTCCGTTTACCGACCGCGGCAGGGGTTGTGTTGTGTGTTCCATTTTCCGACCGCGGCAGGGGGGTCGGTGTTCCGTTTCACCATTCACCAACCGCGGAAAGGCAGAGAAACAGCGTCAGGCGGGAAGCCGTTGCGGGGGAAGGGGAGACCTTACCGGTGTGAGGGGAGCACTCCGCGGCACGGCGCGGAACGGCGGAGTCGCGTGGTGGAGAAGAGCCGGGTCGGAAGTCGAGTACGCCGGCGGTCGCGAGGACCTTATCCATGGCTAGCTTCGCGCAAGGCGACCACGACGGACGGCCGGCTCGAGAGCTCGGACGGGCGGTGGAATCGAAAGCTTGGATTTGGGGAACCAGCAGCAGCAGCAGCAGCAGGCAAAGGGGAAGGGGAATGGCGGCGAGGCCGATGGGGAAGGGGAAGGGTGAGGGGGTGTGGGCGGAGGATTAATGGGGAGGGAACGGAGCAGCTTGTGTCTGAGTTTTTGAGGCGGCGGGCTGCGCTGCGGCCGCTCGGACGGCGTCGTTTTCTATGGAGCTTCGCCTCGGTGTAGGGGAGGTGTGGTGGGGTTTTCCGGGCATTTTCCTCAGGATATCTTTTTCCTTTGGGTGGTTTACGACAAAGAACCTCCAGAAGTTTTGTATTTGACGGATACGGGCGATTCTGCCCGATGGAGCCACCGAGTCACCGGTGGTTCCTTTCTGGATGGTTTTGCTTGCTGTTTTCAGGGTCAGTATGGTTTACTTTGAGCGTTAACGATTGACTATTACTTGTATGGAGAGAACGTCCTATGCCTTGTTTGTATGATGTCGTAAATTATCCAAGACTGAGGGCCCTTATCAAAATAGCATACATCTAGATATAAAAATAAATGTAGCTTTCCGGGGTTTCAACTTTCATCCGTCACCATTGATCGACGTACGTAGTAGTTGGACAAAACATTTAATGCTAACTACACTATCGTATACTATACGAACTCGTCAAGGATGACGGATGCTCCAAACTATAAATGAAAGGGTCGAATTTAATAGAGTAAAATAGAAAAGGAAAATACAATTTCTGAATATATTCGTGTTTGGATACGAAAGTCACCTCGCTACTCCTTTTCATTTTACTTTAACTTTGTAGCAAATGAATTCTTTGCACAAGCTTTGATGACTTGTTAAAGAACATGAAATCCCCCCAACTCACTCGACCAGCTTAAGGAAAATAAATAGTGAAATAAAAATATCAAATAAATTATTTTCATTTCTCCTTTCTAGAATTTGTACATGAACATCTTGTAGCGAGCTGATGCACAAATTTTCTAAAAGGTCACCCGAGCTCAGTTACATGTTTGGAGGTGGTCAGAAGTGTAAAAGGAATCAATCAGACGAGCACCCATACAGTGATCCGTGTTGATTACTCAGTCCCATTGTTCTGGATAATTTTATGGATGCCGAAGGCCGAAGGCGGCACCCGCAGGGTCGAACCGCCACGTGGGACCACTCCCAGCTTCGGTAGGCAATCAATCAGGCAAGAGCACGTGTCTCCAGCGCCTTCCTTACGTGTCACCGCCATCCCAGCGCGCAAACCCTACGAGAGGGCCGGTCCCACCTGACAGGATCCCCGACGGGTTCGACTCGACCACACCGCGTTCGCGTTGCTTGCTGACGGCGCCCCCCGACCACACCCACCACCACCACACCAGCAGCAAGAGGACGCCGACGCGGACGATGCGATCGCCAGGAGGGGTGTGCGTGTGCGCGATTAGCAAGACAAGGGGGCGTATCTGTTCGGATAAGGCCCGAATTATTGGGCCATGGCAGCAAAGATTTCGCATTGATTAATGCGACCGGGCCACTCGAACTCGATTGGGGTGTTTTTAAAATCCTGGAAGAAGAGTTTGGTACGCCGATGCTGCACTGTTCTGTGCTTGATGGATAAGTTGTTCCAAGCAATCATTCATCGCATCCCGTTTTCTTAATCTTTTCAATGCTTCAAGATATTGCCAGCTGGATCGCTCATCTGGATGATGTTCAATTCGATCATAATTCATAACTGCAGTGTTCTTCTCTCTGATGAGCCACTGACTCTCAAGTTTGGGAAGACTTAGATTTAAAATAGATTCAATTATAAGAATGCACAATGTCGATTTCAGTTATCTGTCGGTGGTACGTACGTGCCTCTGATTGGGATGATCAGGTGAAGTGATGAGCACTGCAAACTGAATTGATGGTAGGTCGCATATACATTTCGTTCTGGGGCAAGCGGATCAGGCGCCCAGCCTTGTGCAAGGAGAATCCATTCCGATTTCTGGGTTTGTTTTCTAGAGGGTAGGGTGCCTGTCAATTCCGGCCTAATCTTGTCAAGATCGGCAACAGGATCACAAAGACAGAACTGCTTATCTAGGCGTCGGTGACGCGTTGAAACGAAATTTTTCTTCCTTCCAAGTGAATCCCACTTGTAGTAACAAGATTGAACTAACCTATCTAAGGCGTCGGTGACGCGATGAAACGAAGGCTTTCTTTTCTTCCTTCCAAGCAAATCCAACCTTTTTTTTGGCAGCTTTGCTGATGAAACCAATGATGCACAGAACAGTTTCGCGTCATCAGAATGGCCGGACACAGATGACTGAACAAACTATGGCAAGCATCGTACTCTCTATATGATGATACGATCAAGATCAATGCAGATACACGGCTACCATCAGCGCCACGAATCAAATTGATGGACCTGATTAGACCGGTGCTAGACGGATAACGCAAAAGATTCGGTTACAAGGCGTGTGGTACAGATTGCGGATGAGGGATACTGTCCCGGATTGGATGGCCCGGACCTGTCTCGCTGTTCACGACGTTGAGATCGCCTTCTAGCCTTCTAGTTCTAGCTCCGCCGCATTTTACTCCGGCCGGCACCCGGCAGCATATCCAGGAGCACAAAGCTGCTTTGCCAGTTGCCGCCGCTGGTTGTTCTTCCACCCAGAGCAAGCTGACAACAACGCCTCCCAGTGATTTGAATGGACGAGTCCGCGGCGCCAGGGAGGGTTTAGAAAAAAAAAACGATTAGTAAAGTTAATGGTGGGGTTATTTTATTAAATGTTTCACCTCTCCGTTGGGCCATCGGATAGAGATCTCACTTCCTTGATTGAAGTTTCTACAGCTTGCACGAGAAGTTAGTTTTCATATGATACGGTGGCTTTCTTTTATAGCTCCCATTTTTCTTAAGACTAGGACGACAGAGTACCAATTAATGAATATATATATATACACACATATATACACTCTTATGCTGCCGAAGAAGGGAGTCACCGGAGGGCACCAAGTTACTATTCGTACGGTGCGTCCCCTTGGTCCTATATAAGAGGGGAGGCCCAAGGCTTGTGAGATGGATTTTTGGAAGGCACCTAGCTCAATTTCCGAGCGCTATAGATGTACCATCCTAAGGAAAAAGAGGAGCACATAACACACACATGACATTGGGTGTTACGTGTGTGGACGGCCTGAACATGCCAACCTCATTGTGTGCACTCTCTTCCCATCAAGAAACTAAGCGACCAACAACCAATCCCCAGTAGCCGCAATTGGCATTCAATGACCCCCCAGTGGGATAACTTGTTCGTTGCAACTTGCAAGAATTTTTCTTCTCTTGGTAGATCCCCATGTGGTAGCATTGTTGTCCAGCCAGCCAAAAGTCATTTGTTTCTTGCTTGACCAGTTGACTGACTCAGATCTGGTCTGGGGCTGAGCCCGTGTTTAGTTACCACCCGAAATCTTTTCACCCATCACATCAAAGGAGAATCTTAGATGCATGAAGTATTAAACGTAGACGAAAAAGGTGAAAAGTTATATGGATGGGCTGAAATCGCGAGACGAATCTAATGAGCCTACTTAATCCATGATTTGCAATAGTAATGCTACAGTACCCATCCGCTAATTATGGATTAATTACCCTCTAATTACCATCGTTAGATTCGTCTCGAGATTTCCAACCTATCCATATAACTTTCCACCTTTTTCGTCTACATTTACTACTCCTAAATTGGTAAAATCAATGCCTGAAATCTTTTTCCCAAAAACTTTTCATAAGGTAAACACGGGCTGAAGGTCTATGCACCGCTGCTTTTGTATTGTGGCCAATTTGCCTTCTTTTGTGGAAATTCTCAGCGCAGCAACGTGGGCCGCCACCATAGCTTTATCCGTGGACGCAACTTGTACCTGGCATGCTACTATGCTAGAAGACAATAGGATACGAAGGTTCTTAGCTCTCTTTTTTTTCATCCGATATCGATAAGTCTCAGTTTGCTGGAGTAGGAGCGCTTGTTAATCCGCGTATAGAACGACGGCCAAGAAAATTACCAAATTGAGACAAAAGAAGATTTTAACTGATGGCCATGATACTCTAACGATAGATCCTTTTCAGTCGGTGAGACAGATTCTCTGTATTTCCGCCCAACTAAAATGACGTTTCACTTGCACTGGCTTGAGCTTCAGGCAGAAGACGCAAGCTGCTTTGTCCTGAGAAATCGGGACACTGTCTTGTGTTATCTTCTGTCCGATTCCTTACTCCATTCTTGAGTATGAGTCTTGTCTTTTCCTTTTTCATTTCCTAACCACCATACCAAGGACAGTCAGAAATCCTTTTTTATTTCCTAACCACCAAGAATAGTCACAGTCTGAAACTCGGAATGCAGTGGAAGTAGCTAATCGATGGGGTGCCTAGCCAGGCCAGCAAAGCAGAAGCAGGGTTCCTGCTCCTCGTGAGCACCGGCAAAGGTCATGTGCGTGGCACACATGCTGTCGGTGTCACTCTCGGTCTCGGCTCAAGATCCGAGCTCGTTTCAGTTCCTTGCGTGCGGTGTCCTCAAGTGCTTCATGCAAGGATTTTTAGAAGACCTGGGAGTCCTGGACCAAAGAGATTATTTACAGTTACCTTTCAGAGATGCGTTCCCAGTGCTCCTCCTTGCTCGGCCGGTCCTCAGATGGCACGCATCATACGTCCCTAATTACTGATCTGCTTGGAGAATCTGGCACCATACATCCGCATGCGATTTGCAGTGTGAAGATCAGCACGAATATTGGCGGCTTCGCCGCCCCTACTCAGGCCTCACGCCTCACGCCTCAGGGAACCGGTTCCTCTGGTCAGGCAGCGCGTGGCTGCGTGAGCTCATCCTTGCACAGGATACCCCTGTGGCTCTGCTGCTGGCCGCCTGACTTCGGATGCAACTGTTACCTCCTCGCATGAGATGTGCGGCGAGGAGCCCGGTGCCCCGGCACGAGACCCACCCGCGCCGCCGAGATCGCGGCCGCGTGCCGCTCCTGAAGCCGGCCGAGGCCACGCGTGGGGCTTCGCTTCCACGATGCGTAACGCGCCATCGCCGAGGATTACGGAGTTACTGACCGCGGCAGGGGCCAGGAAGCGCCTCCGTTTCGTCTTGCAAAGCAGGGTGCACGCACGGGGAGTCAAGCGTGTCTGCGTGTGTTGCCGCCGCGGCGCGGGGCTCACCGACATCCAGTTACGTTGCGGCTGCCGCAGGCGCATCCACGCGACATCTTAACCGAACAAGTAGCAAGTTGTATTCAAGTCACCAGGTCCGGCGTGTCGTGAAACCATACAAGTACCGTGTCATGGTCCACGACGGGGCCATCGACGGGAGAGGAGGTCATGGTCAGTCAGTTTGCCAACGAAGCTCGCCCCCGCAACGCCGGCCCGACCACGAATAGTAAGCTGAACGAATAGACTGGCAACGTGCCAACTCCACGAGGCAATGAGATGCGCGGCATGGAACAGGGAGTTGTCAACCGTGGGTGCAAAAAAACACAGGCAAATGCAACATGTTGCTATGTGAACAAAAGTCCTCAGGTACTCATACCATGTACTGATGAAATTACTAACAGTAGCAAAGTGATCGACAGAAGAAGGGAAAAAAAACTTGCAATAGTCTCTCCGTGGGTATTCATGTACATCTTTATAGGCATATAATTTGCCAATCAATTTCATCCTTCCAATTTCCCTGGCACTGCTTTCTGAAACACTGAATTCATCTGAATGTAAGAGTAAAGGGGTTCAGCCTTCAGCGTTCCTCTCCTAGAGCTGCCTGTGATGTTTGGGAGTTCGGGAGATGTAAGAGGATGCTGTGTGGATGTTGAGGGAGAGTGCTAGCATGTAAGAAACTGTAAACGGTGGTCAAAATTGTGTTGATGCTAATGCAGATGGACAGTGGCAGTTTGGGAGATGTAAGAGGATGCTGTGTGGATGTTGAGGGAGAGTGCTAGCATGTAAGAAACTGTAAACGGTGGTCAAAATTGTGTTGATGCTAATGCAGATGGACAGTGGCTGAGTCTTTTTTATTCTAAAAAAAAAGGGTCATGGATGCTAACTTGACGTTTACAGTTGGTTCCTCGCCCAGCCTCTGGTTTGAAAAGTAAAATAGGGCCCAAAACTTCTACTGTCAAACTACTTGCACATAGTCTCATCTCATTTTCTTAACTGAACAAGTTTAGACCCCCTTGATGATTTGTGTCTGCTGATATTTGCTCGAGTTTCCTTTTGTGTTCTTTACTGGGAATAAGCAACCAGAAAGCGTTGCCATGCTGATCTGGAGATGCTATTCTTCTACCCCTTCAGACTTCCCTTTGTCTGATCTGTCAGCTGAAATTTTCCTTGATGTCATGGTATCTTTTGGTTCGTCGCCTTACATGTTAACTGGCGACATCTAATTCGTTTCTCAATTTTCCACTACAAACCTCCATGTTCGATTGCAGTAATGCAGTTCTTCAGTTAATTTATGATTATCTCAGCTTTACAATGCCCTTACACTGGAAGAATGCAATTTTTTTTGACCAGATAGAAGAATGCAATTTCATTCTGTCAATCACATTGGCAGCTGGTGATTTATGTTAGGCTAGATTAATACCTAAGGTACTTCTGTTTTATTTCACAACTTCCGATTATGCAAATATAAATGCAGCAGTGTACTCTACAGATAAATTGTGTTAAATATCCAAGTCATCTTTAATTGTGTGCATCCAGATATACAAACAAGTTTAGAGATGACACCCTGCATTGAAGACCCTATTTTGCATCGTGATTTATTGTCAGTGAGCTGTATAATGTAATATCATGACTTAATGCAACATTACTTTAACAGATGGAGATAACGACCGAAATGTGAGCTTTGTTTGGCTCTTGAAGCGGTGGCAACACAAATTGCCATGGCAACTAAAACTTCTTTCAATGGTGGTGCAGACTTTACAAATGTGATATGCCAACAAGAACTGAGAAATTATTTCACATTAAACAGATAGCATTCATGATAAAATGGAGACAATATCCATGAGTTCTGTATTGCTCTTGTGATGTTTTGTTGTTTCTTCGAACCAAATTATATGCAAAGCCTATGCAGCATAACAGACAAAAGACTAACAAAGGTTTTCAAGATTGGTCAATGTGGCTCTGATACTCTACACTTCCATTAAATCCACACAATATGATGTAATATACTCAGTGATAGCAAGAGATGCTATGATACAACTCAGCACTATTTTCATCGTCAATAATCACAAATCAGCTGAAAGAATGGTGCTTACTTGCACGGGCTCCTCGGCAATGAGGGCTCCGTTCGGCAATGCCTGAGCCCACTAGCGAAGATGCCAGCGAAGGCCTGCAGGTTCTCGTCTGAGGGGCTCGAATGTATTTTTCTTGGGAAAGGCAAGACGCAAGGTCCGCAGAACATCATCCCGCCCATGCCCCTCGCCTCTTCCTCGTCCCCCTCCTCATCGCTGTCATCGTCCTGGACCTTATTGTTTGGCTTGACCGCCATCTGCTGCTTCTTGGTGTTTGGCTTGATCGCCATCTGCTGGTTCTTGGTGTTTGGCTTGACAGACATCTGCTGCTTCTTGGGCGTAAGCAGCTTCGGGGACGGTGGAGGTGTGGGGTGCGCGCGGTTGAGGACCCGGAGCACGCGGCTCGGATTGGGCGCCACGGAGAGGCCGCTGAGGGAGACGGCGGGCGAGAGGCGGAGGGCGTGGCATGCGGCCGGGGACGGTGGGACCGCGACGAGACTTGCGGCCACGTTGAGAAGGCCGTGGACCCTGCCGGAGGGGCGGCGCACGCCGACCGCGAACATGGAGGGGGAGCCGACGGGGCGGTGCAGAAGGCGGTGGTCGCCGAGCAGGAAACGAGCGGAGCCCACGAGCGAGTCCCCGCCGAGGTGCCAGGAGCCCGCGGCGGCCGCGTAGATCTCGACGGTGACGGCGGCGCGGGAGTCGTCGGCGAGCGAGGCCTCGCGCACGCGGAAGAGGAGCCGCGCGTGCCACGCCGGATCGAGCCCGCCCGCGCCGTCGGGCCGGGTCTGGAGCTTGTGCCCGGCTTCCACCCAGGCCACGGCGTACGCCTGCAGCCGCCGCCGCAGGCCGGAGGGGGGCTTGAGCCCCTGCGCGGAGATGAGGGTCACCTCCAGCAGCCGCTCGCCCTCGGGTAATCCCAGCCCAGCCTCCTCGTCCGGCGCCTCCATCGCCGGCGAGCGGCGGCGATAGGGTTTGGCGATCGGGGACGGGAGGGCGAGACGGCGGAGGCCGGGAGGGTTTGGGCGGGCGGATTGGATTTGGGGATGGTTTTGGGGATATCTGTTTTCTTTTTTATCGAATTGACGGACTGGATTTGCCAGCCTGTTCGGCCTTTCTGCAATTTTGTTTTAACACAAAAGCGCCTGTAAGGAAATCAACATCTATCAAGCAAAGTCTCGAGTATGATTTGATGTGCGGCGGTCTGGTACTCCCAGTCTCCCATAAAACACCTACAAGAATTGTTACACCAGAGTTTTTTGCGATACACGCTTAAAAACTTTCTCCTTCCAATTATGGAACCATATCGTCAGACGTTGGTAAATTGCAAAAGGAGAAAATAGTAAGTTCTTTCTTTTAAAATTATAAGGTTGGCATGGTACTATCAGTCTGTTTGCGAGCAGAACTCGTGGTACGAGTCAATGATTTTTCCGGTCTAATTTCTATTAATTTTCTTGAGAATCCATTTCTATTAAAATTAAGGTTGGCCCCTTAAAAAAAATAAGGTTGGCAATAAGCAGTACACTTACGTGAGCCCAATAACCCATTCAGGAACTGGCCTTTACTAGGCCCGTGGGCCTCAAACCAGGCCTAAATCCACTCTTACGAAACAGACCCTGGGATTTATGAAATTGACGAGGAGCTCGCTGACGGGAGTGAGGAGTCCCCGAGGTGATTCTGCATCCGACCTCCACCGATTCACAATCGTCTCCTCTCCCACCCTCCACTAACCCTAGCGACAGGCGCTCTCTCCTGATATCCGCGGGGAGCTCCAGATCTGCAGGCAGGCGGCCGGGCGTCCGGATCGGGAAGCCAAGATGACGGAGGCCTGGGTGCGGAACAAGCCGGGGATGGCCAGCGTCAAGGAGATGCCGCTGGTGCAGGACGGCCCGCCGCCGGGCGGGTTCGCGCCCGTGCGCTACGCGCGCCGGATCCCCACCTCGGGGCCCAGCGCCACCGCCATGTTCCTCACCGCCTTCGGCGCCTTCGCGTATGGCATGTACCAGGTGGGCCAGGGGAACAAGGTCCGCCGGTAAGTGCGCACTCATCCATTTAGTTGCCTGCCTGTTACATTGCGCTTCTCGTTATAAGCTCGGAAATGGATCGACGATGGTGGTAACTTCGTATACAAATTGATATATCGCGTTCCAATCGATAGTTCATTGAATTAGTCTGTAACTGATGTGAAATTACTCGATCCAAACTACTACTAGTTGACCAATTTCAGTGGAACCAGATCTTTGTACTTTATTCGTCTCTCTAAATTAAGAGCCTAGTAGTTTGGACCAATCAGCAATTGTTCATATGGGTATTTAGGGTTCTAAAATATGTGGTTTAGTGAACAATGCATCTTTTGCTGCAACAATGCAGCTTCTTGGTTGTACGCCGTATACAAACATAACAAAAGAAAAATGCTCGGCGCTGTTGACCTGTTGCATATCTTAGGTGATGCTTTAGAGAGCCCGTTAACTTCCTACATATATGTGGTTTAGTGAACAACACATCTTCTTACTGCAACAATAGAGCTTGTTGGTTGCATGTCATATAAAAACTTAACAGATGAAAAAAACGGTCGAGGCTGCCAAATATCTTACGTGATGCTTTAGAGAGCCAGAGGCAAGGCATTTGATGAACCACTTATATATGTGCCTAAGTTTTATCTATTTATTCATCTAGATTCTATTGGAAACCACCTGCTCATGTGCTTTGTTTATACGGAAGTAGAGGTGAATTGCAGAATGAGAATGATGACTTCAATGTCGATCATTGACATATTCATACAAATTCGTTTAGTCTGATTGCATCCTTGAATTCGGACATAAGTTTGATTTTTACCCTTGAATTCTGATACCTTTGTCTAAATAATATTCTGACCCTAAAACACAGCGGTTTACGGTAACATGTGGCCTCCTAATCCGCTAAAGAACGTCTGTATCATTGCCACATTAGTTTAGACTTTAGAGTACCTACGTTGAACAAAAGCATTTAGGTGTTATATGTGATTGGTGGTGGTCGTTAGGGTGGGGATAAAGTAGACAGATTTGGTTGCTAACTGGTTTTGCTAATTAGTCTGTTCCAAAGTTTAGGGTTGTAAAATTGAGAGATGCCAGAGTTTAAGGTTGAAGCAATGAGTTTTTTCTTCTTTAAGTATTTGATAGTTTGAACAGCCACAAATTGTAGTGGCCGCCAGCATATTCTATGAACAATTTTGGTTTCAGAGGCAGTAATAGCTTGGCTTTTTAGGCCTTACTTCTAAACTTATGGATCAAAACACTTCCGCTGCAATTTGACTTTACAATTGGATTGTGAAATTGGATCTGTAATTTATGTGTTTATTGCATGATTACCGTGCCCTTTTCCAGAGTTTCTTTAGTGGACAGATTTTAGGAACAACCAAGTTCTAATAGCCTACTACGTGTTGCTCTCTCTTTTGCCTTTGTTGACCCCCCCCCACCCCCCCCCCCCCCCCTCTATTTTTACTGTGCATGCCAATTGATTCTTTTGCATAGGCTCATATATGATACTAAATTATGGTGCTATTCAATTTCACCTGGGCGTGCTTCTCTTCTTGACTAGCCATGTTGCTTTGCCGTGTTTATTAGTAGCCGTGTGATCTTTGCATCAATTTTTTATTTCTGTTTAAGCGTCATGAGTGTTTCTAGCTCTTGTCTATTAGTTCATTGTTTCGTTTTTACCAATGCATTATATTTGCCTATGCATTATATTTGCCTATAGCTCTTGTCTTTGGTCTTGTGCCGTTTTATGTCTTTCTTATCCCTGTTTCTTTTGGGTTTCATCTCTAGCCTACCCCAACTTGCTTGGGACAAAAGGCTATGTTGTTGTTGTTGTTTGTTCATCAGTCTTAGCTTCATGGGGTCAATTTGTACCTGCAGTGCACTGAAAGAAGAGAAAATTGCTGCTCGTAGTGCCATTCTGCCGATGCTCCAAGCTGAAGAGGATGAAAGGTACTACTGGATGCTGTCTGTCGTTACCATTGGTGCCACTTTTTTCTGTGACATGCACATAACACTCGAGGTCAATAATACGCTTGTAGATTTGTCAAAGAGTGGAAGAAGTATCTTGAGGAGGAGGCGAGGATAATGAAAGATGTTCCAGGATGGAAGGTTGGCGAGAGCGTGTACAACTCTGGGAAATGGATGCCTCCAGCTACTGGTGAACTCCGTCCTGAGGTTTGGTAAGGGTTTGCTGCCTGGACTGAGAATCTCATCATGTCATGAGGACATGAATAAGGCTTTTAAACCTGGTTACCTTCAAATTTTTACCAAGGATCAGCTCTTTAAGCACCTCTGTATTTGTTGTGCTGTATTAAATTTGGCTGGTTAATAATTGGACATATCAAGTCAATTTCCTTGTCTTCTGAATTCTGAACTGTGCCCGTACGTTGATGTTGATGCAACACCATTTCCTTGATGTGATTTACAGCATCTGGAGTTTGTTTCTGTAGTCATGCCAGACATGGAAACCCTTCTCTTCCAGAAAGTATGTATGGAATATAAAGAAGATTACCTGCGTGCTATGCATAGAAGTAGTCATTGATTTACCACCTTTTTTTTGAATAATTGATTTACCACATTATAAGAGCATCTTAAGGGCTTGTTTTGTTGGGTACGACATCTAGACTTTGACATACGTTTTGTGGCAATTGTTTGGAAGCCGACTCTACCGAAGTCATGACCAGAAGGGCAAGCAGTCAGCACCTGTCACGGCTTTGCCACAAGCCCACAAAATGCTAGCCCGCCTAGTAGGCCCCTATGCCCGCCGCGCACCGTTGACCCAGTGCTCTGCTCGACTGGTGCCCTACATCGGCTCGGCTCGGCAGTCGGCACATCGCAGCAGCGGGTCAGCAACAATGCCTGCCGCAGCCCGCAGCTTCTGTTGTCTCCGTGACTAGTTGAGCATGCGATGCGATGCAAGCGAGGACGAGGAGTCGAGCAGGAGGAGCCCAACTCTCCCCAACATTTACTGCAGCGTGCATGGCGCTGTGCCGCTGTTGAAGTTGCTAGCAGGCAGGCACAGACAGACGCACGGATCCAGAGGCAGATGAGTGGTCCGAGTAGGCTTTTTGTCCTGGTTAGGTCCATGGGCCACGGCCATGGAATGGCTGGATGCCAAGAGGGAAAAGGGCCTCTTCTGGGTTCTGGCCGGCCTTTGCCCTGGCAGGACCTGTGCCGCCATGCACCATTGCACACAGCCATTACTGCAACCCTTTCATTACTCTTATCTGATCACCTTGGCTTGTGTCGCTGCCCTCTCTGGCCATTTCTGCCGTCCTGGCTTGGTTTCTTCTTCTGGTCCGAGTGTAGCCTGCCCCAGCCTCTTTCCTGAACCGTTTCCACAGGGCACAGCCTGTGCATATGGAGTGCTAGAGCCTAGAGCAGGGTCGCAGACTCGCAGCACAGACGACGTTTCCAGGACCGCCGTGCGGCCGTGCTGTGAGCTGTTGATTTGTTTGTTTCACTGGATTAGCGACGCCTCTTTCTTTGCCTCTCGAGATGCAGCGTCGTCCAAAGGCTTGATTCCAAGAGATGTTACGGCGCGGCCTCGTAGGATAGGGCAATAGGCTGTCCGATGATGCCATAAATCAGTGCTCCTACCCGTCAGCAGTCCACCTGTTCTTGTCATTTCTTTCTTTGGCCGTGTTTAGTTCCCGAAATCTTTTCGGTGAAAAGATTTCGGGTTTTGATTTTACCGATTTAGGAGTAGTAAATATAGACAAAAAAGGTGGAAAGTTATATAGATAGGTTGGAAATCTCGAGATGAATCTAACGATGGTAATTAGAGGGTAATTAATCCATAATTAGCGGATGGTTACTGTAGCATTGCTGTTGCAAATCATGGATTAGGTAGGCTCATTAGATTCGTCTCGTGATTTCCAGTCTATCTATATAACTTTTCACCTTTTTCGCCTACATTTAATACTCTATACATCTAAGATTCTCCTTTGATGTGACGGGTGAAAAGATTTCGTTTTAGACGGGCTTTTACCGGCTCCTCGAGAATCTTCAGATCGGCTGAAGTACCATGATCAATATGATGATTGTAGACACGAGAATAAAAGGACAACAATTCAGCTCATCTCAAGACAATATAATGGCTGTGGTCAGCGGCCACCAACAGCGGCTCCTTCGTTGACTCTTGAAAGAACACCGTTGGTTTCATTTCTCAGTGACAACAAAGGCATTTTTTGCTTTGACAAAGTCTTTCCCAGCTCTTTCTCTCTTTTTTTTTTACAAGTTTCCTTTACTTTTGACCACTGAAATTATTGCGGCTGTACTGGTTTTTGCCCACTCTGACCTCGCTACCTCAGCACTTACTGCCGTGCTATGCATTCTGATCAGAGACTAGCCGTAGCCCGTAGAAGCTGTACCGAGCTCCCAGTTAGGCAAAGGCAAATAGGCAATCCGCTTATCCTCATGCGCTCGGCTTCCTTCTTTGTGGACTGTACCTACATGAGCTTAACATTACCATTTATATAGCCCTTTTTGTTTCATAGTAGAATAGAATGTTGCATGGCATAAAGGCTATATGTTGTTTTTCATAAAGGCTATATGTTGGTACGGAGTACTCCGTAGTAGTTAGTGGTAGGAACCAAATAGCACGAAAAATGAAAATGAAGCAGTGGAGATCTGCTGCTACGTACAATGTAGTACTTCCTCCGGTTTAGTATTAGGCCAGTCTCAGTGGGGGTTTCATCGACACACTTACCTAGAGTGACACATCATGTAAGAGAAGTTTGAAACTATGATGAAACACCCTCTCTCAATGCAAAGTTTTATCTCGTGTTGTTCTCAAGACAACATGCAAGACACAAACTGTCTAGAGTACCGTGTAGAGAGAGTTTCATGAGGATGAAACTCATTTCACATCTCTCTTCATTAATACACTGCCACATCATCAAAAATGCTGACATGGCAGCCTATTTAATGCTGATGAAACTCTCACTGAGACTGGCCTTAGAAGTCGTTTAGGACATCGACACGGTCTTCAAAGCAAAACTTTGACTTCTTTTTTCTATAAAAATATTTCTTGAATAGTTATATATGTACTCCCTCCGGTTTAGTAAAAGAAGTCGTTTAGGACAGCGACACGGTCTACAAAGTACAACTTTGACTTCTTATTTTTTAAAGATATTTATTAAAAACTAACATATGTATACTTTTATGAAAATATTTGCGAGACAAATCTATTCATGTAGTTTTCACATTTCTAAACTCAACGACTTAAAAGTTATTCACGATTTATATTCCCAATGTTTGACTCAAATCTTGTCCAAAACGACTTTCTTTACCAAACCGGAGGGAGTATATTTTTATGAAAGTAATTTTCAAGACCAATCTATTTATGTGATTTTCACATTTCCAAACTCAATGACTTAAATATTATTCATGATTTATATTTTCAATGTTTGACTCAAACCTTGTCCAAAACGACTTCTAGTACTCAACCGGAGGGAGTACGCATATATCCCGAGTACAGCCTTTTCTTTTACATCAAACAAACGCTACACAACAACTGCTTTTTTTCCTTCCCACGAGGAAACAGAAACTCAATGCTGCAGCTTCAGAGGAGCAGAATCCTCAGACCTCAGGGGATTTATTGGTGATAACTAATTTATTTTTTTTCTCAACGGAGCGGGCATACAATACGCGGCAGTGTAAAGTAAATTCGTTCAGGGCTGCGGCTGCTACTTTCATATTGTGCCCCCATGAATTTAATATCCAGGGCAGATGGATGGGATTACTACTATCGATTTTTTTTCCTAGAGTCTGGCTGCATGTAAATTCGTTTAGGGCTGCGGCTGCTAGCGCTAGCTGCCCGTGGCAATAACAAAAGTCTAGGGAACTAATTTATTAATCCTGCTAAGCATATAGCCATTGCAGCATCCGGCCGAACACGCGGCTGAGTTTCTTGAATGCATGCCTGACGAAATACTGAAAAGTTGATGACTTGGATCAATCCTTTGCACCAGTATAGCACTATTTGGCCTTGATAGGCCATCAGGTCATTGATGAAACATGACCAGTGGTGGCATAAACTCAACCGATTTTCTTCGCTGCTTCGTTTACTCCCCATTTTTTGAACGAGATTGTTACTCCGATCCCTTTTGTCTTACCATTATTAGAAAGGTTGCATTGACCTGGAAGAGGAGAAGCATACTGGTGGCCCATGCTTGATTCGATTCCAAGAGCCCCCTTCATGGTTTGAATTCTGGCACGGAGCATTTGGATCCATTAGCAACAACTCGACCTGGCTCCATAGGATAGGAAGCTTGGCCATCAGTCAAATAAACAGTTTGAAAGACCGGCAATGGATCCACCAAAAGCACCAAGGTTACTCCAAGACTGCCATTTCCCATCCCATCAAGTCAGACCGGAGCATGCACGCCCTGCGCTCCGGTGTCTGGTTTCCAAAAGCTGCAATCCCTCACGAGCCCTTTCGCAGCTTCACTGCACTGCACTAGTCGATGGCGCAAAGACGCTTCCGAAACGTGTCCTGCTACCCCTTTACTACATGCAATCGCAACCCAAAACAAAGCGCGGCGAGGCGCGCTTGGCCATGGTCATCAGGTCGTGCCGGCCGAAGTGCGTGCTCAACAGGGGACGCGGCCAGGAAAGGCTCGGGCAGCAAGGGGCCACGCGAAGGTCCCCCCCTCCTGTCTCCTCCTCCCCTCAGCTCTGTCCACATCACACCCGGCCGGGCCCCGGCCGCGGCAGCGCTGCGCGACTGCGCCGTGCGGGGCAGGTGCAATCAATGCGGCGCAGTACACATGCTCGATGACGCCGTCTGCATGCCCGCCCCGAGAGCTCCTCTTCTGCTTCCTCTGCTTCCAAGCTCCAGGCCGCGCCGTGCGCCACTGATCAGTGCCCGGCGGCACGGTTAAAAGCGAGTGCCCGAAAAAAAGTTTTGCCGAGTTTTACGCGGCTGCCGGGGCGTGGTGTGTGTGGGTGCGTGGCTGGTTGGTTCTTTCGAAATCCGCAAAGCACGCGACGCGACGTATAAAAAGTGCTCGTGCGTCTAGTGGAGAGGGAGGGATGGGCGCTTGCGTTGGTACCCGGCCGGCTGACGTTCCATTCCCACTCCATTTCGTCGTCTCCTGCTCTCCTCTCCCCTCGAAAGCCTAAAGCCTCGTAGGACCTGCGGGGGCAAAGGCCAACTAGCCACCAAGTCCAAAGTCACCCACCGTTCCTGCAGCCAAAGCGGCGGGCTGTGGGCTGTGGGAGAATAGTCTGCGAGGTTTGTGGCTGCTGCGGGCAGTGAAAGCGAGTGAGCTCAGCCCGGAGCTAGGAGATGATGGAGGCGGGCGGAGCGGAAGGGAGGAGGGCGTTGGGCAGGGCGGAGGCGAGCCCGGAGCGTGGCAGGCCAGCGTACGCGGCGGCGGCGAGGCCGGCGCCGGCGAGGCCCATGAGGAAGGTGCAGATCATCTACTACCTCTGCAGGAACGGGCAGCTGGAGCACCCGCACTTCATGGAGATCGCGCAGCACCCGCACCAGCCCCTGCGACTCAAAGGTAGGACTACTTCGTCTTCACCCCACATGGTGTGCAGCACTGCACCTGCCTGGTTTAGTTTGTTCTTTCGCCGAGCTGATGCGGTAATGCTGCAATTTTCATGTTCCTTTTCCGGGTTGTGAAGATGTGATGGACAGGCTCACGCTGCTGAGGGGCAAAGGCATGCCGGCTCTCTTCTCGTGGTCTTGCAAGAGGTTAGACGATTTCTGCTTCCCTTTTTTTTTTTTTTTTTTTGAAGTCAGCATTGTGCTCTAGAACACTTACATCTTACGAACGGGTGTATATGTGCTTTAGGAACTACAAGAACGGGTACGTGTGGAACGACCTGTCGGAGAACGACGTGATCTACCCGTCGGACGGCGTGGAGTACGTGCTCAAGGGCTCCGAGATCTTCCCCGGCTGCTCTTCCGGTAGTACTAATCATCGTCTCCTTTACTCGCCCTGCATGCATGCGCTTGGCCACCATTTGTTCTGTCCCGTCCAAGATAGAAGTGTCCACAATGCTGAAAATGGCCATGCCTTGCATGCATATGAAGACTGAGAAGCATGCATATAGTTAGTGCAAACTAACACGCTGTTTTAGATAATTACCGCTGTGGATTTCGAATTATTGGTACGGTACTGGTAGCATGCTGTACTGTACTGCTCCATTTTTCTTTGTTCTGCCCTGGTCTCATCGTCAACCTGTTGGACCGGTAAATGCTAGCGCAGCCTTTCTACACACCGTGCACGTTGCCTTCCTGCGCCACCTCGTAATTCGCGAAGACTTGTGATGTGAACGCGTCAGCAGCAGCACTTGACTTTCATCGGCCGCGCCCATCATCTGAATTAATGGCCACCTGTTTTGCCAGATCATTCAATTCTTTAACCAATTTCTCTTCACTTGCTGACAAACTCCTCTGAACCTTTGCAGCGGATCGGTTCCAGCACCTCCGCGTGACGGACAGGTCCCCGACGAAGCCCATGGCTCTGCCCCACAGCCACAAGCAGCAGCAGTACATGGACAGCTACAGAGACGAAGCCGCAGAGGATCCGGAGGACGACGAGCTGGGCTACTCGTACCACCACCGCCGGGCCGGCGGTGGCGGCCCACACGCCGCGGGGGCTCGCCTCCTCGCTCGGGCCGACAAGCCCGTCGTCGTCTCGGCCCGCACCAACCGGAGCCGCCCCGTGGAGCTGCCCGTCGAGGAGACCTCCCCGCCGTCCTCGACCTCCTCGGACAAGCCGCCGCCGCCGGCGGCGGCGCTGCAGCCGGGGCGGGCCGATCAGCTGGATACAGAGCCGAACCGCCCCGGCTCGATGCTACTGCAGCTGATCGCGTGCGGCTCCGCGGTGGGGGCTGCGGGTGGCGGCTCGGGCAAGTGCCGCGCCGAGCCGAGGCGGAGCTGCGGGCTGGTGAGCCGGCTCTCGGCCCGCGCCGGCGCCGATGAGGACGAGGACGTGGACGTGGCGGCCGGCGGCGGCGACCTCGGCCGCCGGTTCGGGCACCTCGCCGTGGACGACAAGGAGTACTTCAGCGGCAGCATCGTGGAGGGCGCCGGCGGCCGGGGCACGCCGCTGCCGGCGTCGTCGCTCAAGCGCTCCAACTCGTACAACGAGGAGAGGTAATTACCTTCTGATCATCGTTATCTCTAGGCCCTTTTAGCTTTTGTCGTTACAGGATTTTTTTTTCTTTTGTGACAAACTGACGATGTCACGACAGGATTAAACGTACGTTAGGTTGTGCTTTCATAGTCGCACTCAGCTCGTGTGGTCGTGTCTAGCCAAAAAGCTCACTCAATCACTCCTAGGTCTCGTACACATGTAGACGTTGTAGGTGTTACATGGCATGTTTGGACTAAATGGGAAGCTTGGACGTACCGCGTAAGAAAACAAAGGCGAATGTTGTCAACCAGCGAATGCTGACGCGGCAGCAGTAGTAGTGTACAGTGTACATTTACAGTGGATGAGTAGTCTCTGTTCGATGGATTGGTTGGCTGTATGCTGCCCGTCGTCGTGCAGTGTGGACTGTGGACTTTTGCATGCATGGATGCATGGCACTTGGCACGGGCCATGTGCGCTCTGTTCGGGGGTGAGAGCGGGAGGCTACGCCTGTACCTGTACATTATTCATAAACGTACTTTGTGTACTGTGCCAGCGTAACTGTGTACAAAGTAGTACTAGTGGTACGTTGGTACTAGTAGCTCTCAATCAGTCAGTCACGGCAGAGGTACACACTGGCAAACATAGTATAGCTACCGTAGCACGGTAGGCACGTATCATCAGCTATACGTGCTTGCTTACGCACGTGATTACTGCTTTGGTGTTTGCATGAAGCATCTAGGTACCTAGCGCATATCGTAGAAATTTCGAATGATCGTCACGATGAATCGTTTTTATGTTTCATTTTCAGGAGGCTTGGCGTTGGAGGGATCGGCGAGGACGGGTCGGATGAGCAGATGGAAGGCGACGGAGGGATCAGGGGAAGGTGCATCCCGGGCAGGAAGAAGCAGCCGCCGCAGAAGTAGACCAGACCGACCAAGCGCCTTCCGTCAGATTTGTAGGAACGAGACATGGCATGTCGAGCTCTACTTTTGTGTAACACAAAGCTTGATCGAACACTAGTGTGTTTAGCAGCTTTAGATCTGTAATGTTCAGGTCGTGCATGCAGCCGTTACGTGTTTCGGAGTAGGAGTAGCTAGTAAAAGTAGCGTTACTAGGCTTGCTGCTGGCCAGTTCTATCAGTGTTGTGGATTCATTTCGCTTCGAGTCGTCAGCGATCAGCCGTGCAGCTGTGCTGGGAACAGTTAGGGGGGCGGTGTAGTGTAGGCCCTGGTTCTATGTGAAAGAAGCTAGACATGGCTGGGACCCCGGATGCCGGGTGCATGATGATGCCATCGTTCATTGCTGGATCCCGTGTCCTGTGTGCTTTTCTGACGGCTGACGCACCGGACACGGGCCATGGCCTCCCACTCATGGCAGCGTCGGGCGTGCAGTGCTTTCCCTGCCGGACGCTGCCACTCCGGGCCGCCAGCGTCACTGCGCCAGGCTATCTTTGCAATGGCCTGCCCGCCTGCGCGAGGAACCATCTTGCTTTGCCTCTGCCCTGCTAGGCCGTTGGCATTACTGATCCTGCAATGCAACGTCCTCTTCGCGGATCTTTGACGGCCGTTCTTGGAGCTCGCGACCATGGCGGCCGGGCGGGCGGCGGACCACCCAGGGGGCGGACGGTAAATCAAATACCGTCCGGGGTGGACGGTATTTCATTTACCGTCCACCCCAGGTTCTATATCAACCGTCAGATCCGGCTCGATCGGCTGGGATTGATGAGTTCAATCGCATTAAGGGGCCCCTCCCTTCCCCCCACCTTCGCTCGCCAGTCGTCCGCGCACGCAGGCACGGCCGGCGCCTCGGCGGTCGCCGCGCGCAGCGCGCCGCCCCAATGCCGGCCTCCTCAGAGCACGCCGCGGGTTCGTCCAGGTTGTCGTCGCAGCGCACGCCTGCGACGCGAGCCGCTCGCTCTGCCGCGTGGTCTTTGCCGGTAGCCAGCCGCCGCCCCCGTCTGCAGCAGCAGTAAGATGTGCAGTATAGACTCCGGATTGGTTTTCCATGGCACCTCTGATCCGGTGCCTGCTGCTTGACTTTGACTCTCGGCGGCCACAAGCGCATGGTGCGACGACCACCCTCTCCTTTGCTATCAACGCGCGCGTGCTGTTTGTTTTTTTGCCTAACAGAAGGCTGATACGAGCGGAAAGGCAAGAAGCTTGAGAGCTGTATCTGTATGGGTTCCTGCTGCTGCTGCTGCCGAGGTGAAGTGGTTAGGATCATGGGAGCACTCCGGAGATGTGTTCCCGCTCTTTGCTGTATAAAGATAACATCATACAATTTCTTTGACGCCGCCGAAACATTCACCCACACAAAACAGTATACAAGTCACGTAGCTTTGGGCGGCACAATCCGGCAGTCAGTCAACGAAGAACAGTACGGGCGCGAAGAGAGGTCAGGAGGTGAAAGGAACCCGGCCGCAGGTGGCTCTCGCGTTCGCGTGGTGCGTGCCGTGCCTTCTTCTCAGTCGACCATGGGCGCGGCCTTGGGGAGCGGCTTGCCCTCGAGGAAGTACTTGAAGAGCACCAGCGCGCGGTCCGGCTGGTCGATGGGCACCATGTGCCCTGACCCGCGCACCGTCGCGAACGTCAGTCCCTTGTACTCGATCACGTACCCGCCCACCTGCCATTCCTCATCGTCAGCCATGGCGTTCTACATTCCTGCAACCACACAAGAGAAGAGCATGCATGCTGCTTAGCTTACCTCCCTGCCGTCGGTGGACCAGGGGCGCCAGTCGGCGACGACGGGGAGCTCGAGCTTCTGCATCGACTGCTTGGACGCGATCACGGGCACCATCGCGTCCAAGTCGCCGCTGCATGCATCGCATTTGTTAGCCATCTGTATATCTGATCATTGATGCCAAGGAGCGAGCAGCATGGAGACGGCAGGGCGTCCACCGACCTGTAGATCCAGACGCGGATGCCGCTGTTGGCGAGGGCCTTGATGTACGGGAGCATCGACTTGTTGGGCGAGTCCCCGAATTTCAACAGGTTGTAGGTCGTGCTCCTGCTCAGGGTTCAGTTTTAATTTGCTAGTAGGATGCTACTGCTTCAACGTGCTTCAGTGAAGTACAACGACGACGACCGTGGATAGCCATACATACCTGCACCTACTCCATGGGTACTTGAGCTGGGTGTTCACGCGGGTGACCTTCTGCACCTCTGGGCTGTTCATGTACGCCTTCACGTAGAACTCGGCGCAAGGATCGGCCAAGTCCTGCAACAAACACGCACATCGTTCGGATCGAGAGCTGAGAACCTAGTATTCAGTACGAATGCAAAAGAACGGTCAGATCGGCCGGGCACGGCGCACACGTACGTACCATGCAGTTGGACCCTGTGGGCCTGGGTGCCTTGTCGTGGCAGGTGGCGGCGTAGATGTTGTAGACGTCGACGTTGCCGAGCTGGTAGTACGCCGTGTCCCTGGCCCCCGAGCAGAGCGGCGAGTTGTCGTCGATGCCCTTGCAGCTCTTGGCGATCAGGTTGTGCCCCGTGTCCGACAGGAACGCGTGCTGCCACAGGTACTCGTACAGCGCCGCCTGCTCCGCCGCGAACTCCAGGATCGCGTTCCCCATGGCGACCCCCTTGAGGTCGACGGGCACCTCGGCGGGGCGCGTGGCCTTCGCGGCCTGGAGCGCGGTGGCCAGCTCGGGGACGTAGTGCCCCGCGTAGCTCTCGCCCACGATGTACAGGTCGCGGCTCTTGTACTCGGGGAACCGGTCCAGCCACCTGAGCAGGAACAGGACCGAGTCGCTCGCCGTCATGTTGTCGTTCATCATCCTGTACACCTCCGGGTCGGCGGCGTACGAGAACCCCACGCCCACGGGGCTCTCCGGGTACAGGATGTTCGCCACTGCACCGCGCGTATTGATCTTACTGTTAGCACCTAATGAACGAGAATTGCAGATGTTTTCCTGCTGCAGGCCTCACCTGAGTTCCAGGTGTATTTGTTCTTGCAGAGGGTCTTGCCGTCCGTGTCGACGCGGAACGGGCCGATCTCCTGGAACGCGCCGATCCCAAACGACGAGCACCCAGGACCTGCACGAGATTACTACTCCAGTAAGTATCATCGAATGGTATGACGACCATCTGAATGGGGTAAAACATAAAGAGTCCAAGACAAATGCTCTTCAGAAGAAAGAAACAATGCATCGATCTGAAGGGACAATATTCCTGAACAGATAATTTACCTCCATTGAGCCAGAGAACAAGTGGTTTTGTGGCAGGATCAGTGTCGGCCTCCACAAAGTAGTAGAAGAGCGACTTCCCGTACTTATCACCGAGGTTGATGTAGCCGGAATATTGCTGCAGAGGCGCATCCTTCGGCTGGCCGGGCAACGCGGCGATCTTGTCCGCCTCCTTGGATCCCTCGCCGGCGGCGAGGGCCTGCCATGAGAGCAGGGAGAAGACGATTGCGACCGACAGGCACAGCGCCCTGGCGTTCGTCGTCGCCATTGTTTCGGCAAAATGAGAGAGACCACAGCTTTCGATGGAAACAAATATAGAGGTGCAGCGTCTATTTCGAGCTCCGGATTTATAGGTACCAACAGATTATAGGGAGGCTAAAATTTGGGTTCTTCAGATTTTAGCCTGTCTAGACGTCTATGTCTTTGCCAATACTAGGTTCCTGCAATTTAGCCCATGCGTTTAGTGGTTTGCAACTTTGTGCAATTGTGCTATTAATAACAACTGAGACTTTGATGTCGTGTGATGCCCTCACTTAGGCATAACGAAATGCCAGACACGAGATACGACTACGATGGAAATTTCAGCGGTGCACGAAAAATACAGCACAATGACGTTGGGTCATCGAGGGCCATGGTTCTGTAGAACTGCTTAGATATTTCGACATCGTGTAGCAAGAGCAAGAAGTTAATGTTCGTCGCAACAGAAAGAAAGAGGTTAATGGTGTACAGAAGAATCATGTGCTTGTGGGTGCAGTGGCAAATGCCGTGTTACTCCTTACCCAAACAAGCCACGATTCAAATCTAAACACGGCTTTCAAAACACAAAAAATAAAATTTGTAAACATATGAAGAGCACGCATTTATAAACTACCCCATGCGACAAATATATCCGTGCCATTTTCAATTGTCCAAAGTCAATACATCCAAAGGTGACTTGTAATGAAAATTGAGATGATTAAGATGATCAAAAGTCCATCTGATTAAGAGGAGTATTATAGGTCAGAAATCCATCAAAGACGTGTATCCGTCTTACAATCGACAAATTTAAGTTTGATGTTCATGATCTAACTATTGTTTTCTAACAGATACTACATACGCAAATAGTGACAATGTATAGACATTTTTAAAACTTCTGTGGCATATATAACAATACTATATCCAATTTGCTTCACTAATATTCTAAATAATGAATGTTCCGCAAATTTATCATTCACTAAAAATGGAGAGAATAAATGGTAATATGTGAAAGATGGGTCGGTGCCATAAACCTTTTCTCCGATGGTATGGAGTATGATATATTGATAACAATGGTCAAAACTTGTTTCTACGATGAATTTGGACTTATTCATGGTTTAGGGTTCTTGTGAATAGGGTGAGCTCATATAGAAAGTAATGGAAAAATACTTAAAAGTACATAAGATGGACCATGAAAACAATATGTAGAGATATCTATGAGAACAATTTTCGAAAATGGGTACATGCCGTTGAAGATTTTGTGTCAATATTGACACAAACTTTAAAAACTCCAAATAATAAAAAAAACTCCCCGCACAGGTATATTGTAATGTCCTCAGCTCCTCGCACCTATGCGAGACTCTCTAAATCCTTCATAATTGCTAGTTTTAGAGATTTTGATTAAAAAGTTACCTTCCAACAACCTCTATATTTGTTATTCAAACACAGTCACTCTCTATTCTGGATTTCTCGCTAGCTAAACATAGAAAGAATAGCTCTCTAGAGTGCATGCAAGATATATAAAAAGCTGTTGGAAAACAGGAAGATATAGAAAACGATTTTTATGCAAATGTCTTTTTAAATGATGATTTACAGAGTGAGTTTTAGATAGACACTTGAAGATGATCTTATGGACTTATTATTATGAAATAGACACGTTGACAAGTTCTAGCCAAAAATATGTTGTTATGTCGTCATGAATAGTTTTTTCTTTTGTTTCATCGAACGATTTAAAGGTATAATCCAATCATCTATTAAAACCCCATGCATTTGTCTTTTGATTTGTTTGTTTTTTTCAATTCATTTCAAATTACCGACAGGAGATGTAGTACAAACAAATAATTTCCAAATTTTGAAGTCTTTCAAGTTTTATGACGGCAATTTCGCCCAAATCTGAGCCAAGCAATATCGAAGCGTCCGGGCGGTGAGGGCGTCAGGGGCGAGGCGCTAGAATCCCATCACTCCCCAGTTCCAAACCTCGTGACTGGAGGCGCCGCATCTCGCTCCCTCCTGAAACCCCGACATGGGAAGCAAGAAGAAATCGAAGCCGGGCAGGAGCAAGAAGAAGCCCAAAACCAGCGCCGATCAGGCCCTGGCACTCGACTACGTCCGCGCCTGGGCGCACCCCACGCCACCGGAACCCTCGGCGGCCGATGCTGACGCCGACGACTTCCTGCCGGTCCAGGTTGCGCGCGTCGGCGGCGGCGACGTGCTGTTTGAGCTCCACTCCCACTCAAACCACAGCGACGGGTTCCTCTCCCCTTCCGCGCTCGTGGAGCGCGCCCACCGCAACGGGGTAAGTGAATAAGCCCCCTATATCTATATGACCTCTAATCCATTTGCCCGCTAGGTGTTTGAGGAAATGCTCGTGAGGTTTGTTCGGCGGCGTTGTGCTTTGCTATGTAGGATTCGACTTCGATTGCCTAACTGTATGCATACGCTTTAGTTGTTGAGCTAATCCAAGCAGTGCGCTGTGAACTTGCGCATGTTATTAACTTACTTATAGCTGCCAGTGTGCAGTAGCTGTGTAGAAAAAAACTGACATGCTTATAGGACCGTTCCCCCTATCTTAGTATCTGGAAGTGCTGCACTGGTGACTGCATTATCTAATAAGGAAGCAGTTTCCCTGGATGTTTGAACTCCCCTCCAATGATCGGTCTGTTTAGATTTGAATGAAGCTGTCATCTGCTGACATGCACTGGGTAGTTCAGAACGTGCATTGCTTAGCTAATTGCTGCTAAAAAATGATTGAGATGCACTAGTGTCTGTTTACCCATGAAATGTTTTACATAATCTACATCCTAAAGTTTCGGTGTGGTTGTGTGCTGGTTAAATGTTATATATTGATGGGCACATATTGCAAACCTTAGGAGTGACTAAACTGTATGTTTGTGGCGTAGGTGAAAGTTCTTGCCCTAACAGATCATGACACCATGGCTGGCATACCAGAAGCTGTTTCAGCAGCTTCCAAGGTCGGCATTAGAATAATTCCTGGAGTTGAAATCAGTGCGCTATATAATCCAAGGTAAGCGTCTTTTAGCATAGTGAAGCAATCCTTTTCTATTGTGTTTGGAATAAAAATCATCAATAGCCTGCAGTTTAATGAATCAAGCATCTTATCGTTGCACACTATCATAAATAGATCTGCAGTATTGTTTTAATGCTCCATTGCCTTTCTAATAAAATGCTACTGTAAACAGCATTTAAGCAATTGTAATATTACTATGGAGGTTTCATATGATGATTTATATTACGATTTTCATTTTCTACAAGGGAAGTTGCTGGTGCTGGTGAGCCTGTTCATATCCTTGCATACTATGGTACGTGCGGTCCATCAGAGTCTGATGAATTGTACAGCATGCTATTGAACATCAGAGATGGGAGATACTTGCGTGCCAAGAATATGCTGGCAAAGCTAAATAAACTCAAGGTGCTGATAAAGTGGGAGCATGTGACTAAAATTGCTGGTGAGGGAGTGGCACCTGGTCGATTGCATGTAGCAAGGGCTATGGTTGAAGCGGGTTATGTAGAGAATGTAAGGCAAGCATTCAACAAGTACCTTGGTGATGATGGCCCTGCATATGCCAGGTTAACACTTCATCCCAAATAAGCATTTCCTTTTTTGAAGAGAAGAAAAGAAATAGTCCTTTGAAGAGATTAAATAAGCATTTCTTATGCCGAGAAAGATCTTTGTGTTAATAACAAGGCCTGTGTTTTTTTTCAGAGGAAGTGAGCCATTTGCTGAAGCTGTTGTGCAGTTAATTAGTCGTACTGGGGGTATATCTGCGCTTGCGCATCCTTGGTCATTGAAGAACCCAGATGCAATAATCAGGTCTTTAAAAGGTGCTGGCCTTAATGCTATGGAGGTCTACAGAAGTGATGGAAAGGTTGATGGTATGTGTTAGTGTTACACACTTACTCCCTCTAGTTTAGTAAAAGAAGTCGTTTAGGACAGCGACACGGTCTCCAAAGTACAACTTTGACTTCTTATTTTTATAAAGATATTTATTAAAAATTAACATATGTATACTTTTATGAAATTATTTTGCAAGACAAATCTATTCATATAGTTTTCACATTTTCAAACTCAATGACTTAAAAGTTATTCACGATTTATATTCCCAATGTTTGACTCAAATCTTGTCCAAAACGACTTCCTTTACCAAACCGGAGGGAGTACACTTCATGCATGGTGACTTGAGATAGAATGGAAGACTCCTGTAGTCCTGTCATGCACTAAAATTTTGTTCGTTGCATATGTTGGTTCTTCTATTGATTAGTCATTACTCATTATGATATTTTAAGTTACATTACCCTATTTATCTGTACAGGATTTAGTGAACTAGCTGACAAGTACGGACTTCTGAAAGTCGGAGGTTCAGATTTCCATGGAAGAGGTGGGAAAGATGAATCTGACATTGGCACGGTCAAGCTTGCTATTACAACTTTGTGCGGCTTCTTGAAGATGGCTAGGCCTATCTGGTCTGCTGCTATGAAGAACATCCTACTAAAGTTTGCAGAGGAGCCATCTTCTGCAAATCTAGGAAACATACTTAAGTTTGGACGACTTACCAATGCTGAGGATTTTTCCTCAACAAACACTGGTACTGATGTTGTTGATTTCTGCTTATCTTCATGGTTAAGCAATGATGACATGGAAGATGTTGAACGGGAGGAGGTAAGGCTGAAGCTTGCCCATTATGCAGCAGAACAACAACATCAACTACATAGCCATCTTGAGTAATGTTGTCCGCCTTGTTGCAACTCAATATCTGTGTTTTGAAATTTTCTTTTGCAGCCGATTTGAACTAATATGTTTGTTTACTAGTTGATAACCTTGTTGAAAGTAGATATGCTGAATCTGGTAATCTTTGACATTTTAATCAAGAATGTATATTTCTCTACGATAATTTAAGCACGCAACATTAAAATGATGCACACGGAATCAGAGCATATCAGTAAACTGTTTCTTAAAATCATCATCTGTCTATAAGCATACGAATGAATTGTGAATCTCTTGTCTCCTGTCCCTGTTCTATTCTCCTTTTGTGATATTCCTTCTATGTCCTCGATTGTCACCTTTGAGAATGATGACTGTCCTGTTTATTCATGTAGTTTCTACCAATTTCATTCAGTAAAGCAAATATTTAATAATTTATGTATTGACTTGCATTGTTTTAGGGGTTTTAGGCTAAAACATGTTTTCAAATTCTTGGATATAAACTATTCTATCCTTGAACTTGACTCGAATAATTTAGCTATGAATATTAGGCTTTCTTACTTAAGCAAATTGAAATGGCAGATAATATGCAGATAGATAAACAATTTGGCTCCACCCAACGTTGACCTGCAGGCTCAATCTGGATCAACAAATAATTTTCTGTTGAATAACATTCATGGCATCCAACTTATGGCCACTAAAACATAGGAGATAATAGATAATGGATTGCAGTTATCTATATGGTGGTCTGAACCTTCAAATCTCCTGGGCTTCTTGACAAATGAACTCCCTGTCATGGTTGTTGTAGCTTATTCTCTTGTGCATTATCTATAGTCTCTTAACCCTCATCTTTAATTTCATATTTGACGTTTTATTTGATAAACATTATCCTAGAGACATTGAATAATAAACGTATTGTGCCTTTCAACTAAAAAGTTGTGGCCTTTCTACGGACCTGTTTACCAAAGACTGGTCTCATCTGTCATGGGAACCGTGGACGACAGTTTCAGTGCTCTATAGTTTCTTGTCAAATAGCAATCACACAATTTCATCTTCAAGGTAATAATAGCATGTGTGTTTGGATGAGAGCAATTTAATTAAATAAGCATGAGTTGATAACTATAAAATGTCCAGCCCTACCTTCACAGCCCTTGTTTTTTTGTAGAACACTTGTTTTAGTTTGAGCTTCTGGTGGGGCCATCGTGACCCCCTTTCTGGTTCTACGGTAGTGAATGATGCCCAAAGTGGTGAGGTCAATTGTCATGTCGTCATACTCAGTTTTTTCCTAATCCTTTATCATGCTACTTTTTTTAATCTGTTGACTACTCTGGTTATATCATCTGAGCTGTTGCTGAGCCGCATGCCATCATCAAATTTGTCACATGTTTCCTGATAGGGCATGGAGACCTAACCATGTCGTGCACTGCATGATTAGCCTGTTGCCAGTTTGGTTGCTGCGTCATTAGGTCGTAACCTTTCCTGTCGGGGCAGCGTAATGGCCACTAATCTCTACGCATTTATTTACGCCCCTTGATGAACAACAGCCACGATTTTATTTAAAAGATTATCACCCGCATGTAGTATTTTTTGACCTGCACTTTAGAACATTATCTCCACCCCCCGTGTGATGTTAGACCACCCAGCGTAACATGATTTGTGTGGATGGACCAAGGCACCATATTGATATTGCAGACCCATCACCTTTCTGTTTCTGTTTTTGTACATTCTTTTCGCAAGAGGTGATGGTTGCTTCGTGGGCCTACGCCTACCTCTAGCTGTGGTATAAGTGTTAGATTGTGATTTCTAATCCCTGGAAAGTGGTCAAGAGGTGGTTTAGTTGGTGCCCTCCCGCTGTTTGCTTCGAGATGTTTCTTTAATCCTTCTCCAGAACCAATCCCTGTGCAAATCCTATCTCTTTACTATTTGGCAAATTGCTCGGGGGTCTTAATGGTATGGAAGGCCATGTATACTGTAGGAAACCGTGCTGCCCAGGCTATCAAACCTGTTCATCTAGAGCCTTGTAAGAAGCAGCACGAAGATACAGTTTGCCTCTGGATGTTTCTTTAACCCTTCTATAAAATTCCCGTTCCAAGCCCATCACTTCGCTATCTCGCAAATTTCTTGTGTTCTGGAAGATCATGTAGGAACCGTGATGTCCAGGCCAGGCTATAGGAAGTTGCAACGAACCACCGGGAATCAAAATTTTGATTCGGGCTTGAAGATGCAAACAAAATCCCTTTTAAGCAAAGGTAACCGGAAGCCCAAAGGCAGTGATCACTCGTGGTTAGGCGCCTCCCTCTCCACTCCCACATCCGTCCATCCCAGGATCGCGGCGTATCCGAAAGACACCCACGACTGGTTCTCTCAGGCTGTACCCTCCGCGGCGAGGGCCCGACACGTCAATATTCCCCGCCGATTCCGGCCTCCGTTCTGTGGCTGCGGACGCCTTGAAACCCTGCCCGCTTTCCTTTTCCCTTCCATTCGCCTCGCAGCGGCGGCCAGAACACGCGCGCTGTCGTTCGCCACAGCCAACAGCAGAGAGGAGATCTGCTCCATCCATGAGAGGATGACCACACAAAAAAGCCACTTTCTTTTCTGCATCGAAGTCTCGTGCTCCGATCACTTGCGAAAAGGAAAAGACGTGGCGGTTCTACTGGGCTACCAGCACACACTGTTTGAAGTGAACAGAAGGCAGGGATCGAAGGGAAAGGGCTCTGTGCAATGTGGCGATCGCCTTTATTTGTCTGGTCAACAATCGGGTCTCTCACTGTTGGGTGCTGCACATTCTTTTCGGAATAGGAAATGGAATCGTCTGCCTCGCATTTCCGTTCTCCTGTGCATAGAAGACCCGTCCGGCGTCCACTCAACTGTGAACCCATGATCGCGAAGAATGGCAATAAAAAGAAAAGAAATGGTCGTAAAGAATGACCGTATGGCATCAAATCGGGCGGCCTTTACGTTACATCACCATCGTATCTAATACTAGTACGTTGTTCGTATACAAGCCTTTTTTTTTTTGAGGGCTTCGTATACAAGCCTTTTTCTGTCCAGTTTTGTATATTCTCGTACAAAGGTGATGCGTCTTGGCTTCTTGTGCCCTCGTAGTAATCTGATATTCTGATATGAGACGAGATGATTGGTCAGAGAAGGGATTCTTTACACCAAATGCTCCATCACGGCATCGAGATACTAGCCACAGCACCACTCAGTACTCGGAGACCGTAGCATACAAGCTGCCGCGTAGGCCACGCTCGCTCACTCAAACAGCCATGTGACAGCTAGATCTGATCTTACCAGGTCAGACTGCTCCTCAGCCAATCATCAGCTGCCAAGTGCCCACCGTTCACCGGCACCTGCCTGGACACGCTCGTCCCGTGCAGTGAAAGATCTCGACTGGTGCCGGTAACAAGCGAGCGCGGACACCTGGCGTCCTCCCGTTGGCCGAAACCTACTCCCCGCGCGCTTATAAAAGAGCCCGGGCAACGGCGGCTCTTGCTCATCGACTGACCGATCGCTTCGCTCTGCGCGACTCCCCGAATCGCTCCCGCTTCTGCTCTCGTAATCTTTCGCTAGATTCTCGCGTCTTCCTCCTCTGTTTCTTCCAGCTGCTGCTGCTGCCCCTCGCCCGAGGATCCATGGCTACGACGATAGATTGGCACGGCCGCAACGCCGCTCTGTACGAGATGGCGGCGGCCGACAGCAAGGAGCTCGTGCGCGCGCTCGCCGCCCCGCCCATGCACCAGCCTCCGACCATCTCGTTCGCGTACCCTGGCTGTGAGCAGCAGAGCGCGGCGGCGAGCTCGCTCCTCGGCGCCGGCGGCCTGACCCCCGCGCAGATTCTCCAGGTGCAGTCGCAGCTCCAGTTCCTGCGCCGGCCGGCCGCGGCCCGCGGCGCGCAGCTGGCCGCGCAGCCGATGAAGCGGCCGGGCGTGGCGCCGCGGCCGGTGTCGAAGCTGTACCGTGGCGTCCGGCAGCGGCATTGGGGGAAGTGGGTGGCGGAGATCCGGCTGCCGCGCAACCGCACGCGGCTCTGGCTCGGCACCTTCGACACCGCCGAGGAGGCCGCTCTCGCCTACGACAGCGCCGCGTTCCGCCTCCGCGGGGACGCGGCACGGCTCAACTTCCCCGAGCTCAGGCGGGGCGGCGCGCACCTCGGCCCGCCGCTCCACGCCGCCGTCGACGCCAAGCTCCACGCCATCTGCAACGGCACGGACGGTGGCGCGCCGCTGCCGCCGCAGAGCCAGACGACCCAGCAGAGCGACGCCACGGCGGCGACTGCGACGACTCCGAGCACATTCTCCTCGGCGACGGCGAGCCCGGAGGTGAAGAGCGAGCCGGGATGCTCCGGGTCCGAGAGCTCGTCGTCCGCGGACGGCGACGTGTCGTCAACTGGCTCCTCCGACGTGGTTCCGGAGATGCAGCTCCTCGACTTCTCGGAAGCACCATGGGACGAATCCGAGAGCTTCCACCTCCGCAAGTACCCCTCGCTGGAGATCGACTGGGACTCGATCCTTTCATAACACGAAGAGGCTATGCTCTGCTCGTCTCGTCTCGTCCCCACAGTTCCTGATCATCAAGCTGTTCTTGGTTGCTCTGTACTTCACAGCTCGAAGGATCGAAGTGGTGTATGTTGTTTAGGTACTTACTTGTTGGTTTAGGTTTTGGGTTTGATCATGTCTAGCATCAACCCCTGGTCTGCTTGGTTTTTAAATGGCATTGCCAGGAAGGAGGTCTCCAGCAGTTTGAATTATTATGGAAATTACTAGTCTGCATGCAAAGGTCTCGTGTATATACATTTGAAATCTACACTGTAGTTTCAATAATCTAATAAATACCACTTTGTGACTCTGGGATGACTGTTGGTTTCTGTTCTGTATTTATATGTTACTGTTCATAATAGCAAAGCTGAAATGAGGCGGGAATTGTTTATGAGGTTCAACAAACGAACGCTGAGTTAACACAGAACAGAATGGCATTCGTGACTGTATATATCGGCTACGTGACCGTAGCATTGAAGGTGCACATTTTGATTAGGATCAGCTAAAAAATGTTCAAAATTTTTCCATTTCATAATTATTTTTTATGTCAAAGGTCTGTCTTTACCACTTGACACAAATGACGCCGAAAGCATGTTCACCTTCACAAAAAAGGTATAATGCAATTCAAAACTCGGGAATTTTACGCGTCTATTGATCACAGAACATGATGTGGAGAAGCTTTAACTCCATGTAAAAGTTTGCATGGAAAAAGCTATTCCGAAAGCTAGAGTTCGTAAAATATTCCCCTTTCAATGTGGAAAGAAATGCCCAAGCCACTTCAAAAATAAAAACTGTGTATTACTAATATTGTCTGTTATTTTTGCTAATTCAGAAATATCCAAACTCTGTAATTTGTTAGCTCAAAACTAAAGGAACTGATCTGAAAGGTCTGTATGTTTTCCTCTGGTCTTCAATTCATAGTTCACACTAATCTCGTACTAGTCCTTGAAGCACGTATCTTATTTCGAATAGTACTATATATCTGTTGCTGCATAGGAGGGAAAGCATCTGGATCTCTTTTTTCGCTTGTTCTTAGTTTAAAAGGACCAGAGTGCCATGTGGGGAAGTCAGGACTCCACGTTATCACAACGTTGCTTTCGCTTAATATAATGCTAATCCAATTCCCTAGAAGGAGAAAACAAGGTAATTAGCTGGCACCTGGCAATCACAAAAAAATTTACATGGTTTCTCTCAAAGTTCATTGTACACTGTTCAGTGTAACTTTGTCGCTTCTATCAAACAATTTGTAGTTTGCCTTTTGGTTGATGCATGAACCTTGATAAACGCGTTCATTGGCAGTTGGATCTGTCTTTGGTTCATTAGAGAACTTTTAGCTTGATGGGTAGCATTGCATTCTCTCTGTAGCTTTGGAAATAGAATTTGAAAAACAAAAACCACATTCAGTTAACAAGCTTGTTTGCCATTGGTTTCAAGTTTCAACATAAGCCTAGCCTACCATGGTAATATATTGCAAGCGTTAGTACCAAACTTTAAATAAGTGAAACTGAAGATCAATGTCCTGATAATGTATTTTTGTTCCTTTTAAACCACTAATGCTCAACTTGCTAATCCTGGTTGGTTTATGTCACTTTACAGATCAGTATAGTCTATCCACAGCTTGCTTTGTGGTCATTTTCATGCTCCAGTCCATCATGGCATTGACCATTCATATTTTCTTATGCATATCTTTTCATGGAGGCTGGAGATAGATAACCAGAGCTTGCGAAAAAGCACTAATAGTGCTCAGCCACTGTCAGGTGAGGTCAATCCCATAATCCCTGTCCCAATGTCAACGCTGCTCTCTTTAGAGCACTCAAGGAGGCTGGGCAAGGATGCTCACTATGTTGCCACCTGCGAATTCCATGATGGTCCATTGCATAGCTAGCTTTGAGTTGACTTCTTGTTGATCTCAAAGGCTGGAGACCTAAGAATTGAGGCCTATGAGCTTATGCAAGGACTAGTTTAAAATTTAAAAGAAATGATCCGTTGAAAAGATAGTCGGGATGGAGGGGAAAGGAAACAAATCCAACAATTCAACCCATGAGTTGGCCATGACAACAAGATTCACTTGGCAAGAAAAGGCTACCCACTTAGGGATAATGTATGCAAACACATAGGCTGATAGGCATGATCATGACATATCACTGTATAGCTTAGCTTGGTAAGCGTTGACCCGAGTAAAGCAAGCAGATATTCATGCTTTTTTATCATGGCTATGCTAGGTTTCCATAAGCCGTTTGGGTTTCATTTGCTTTGTTGACCGGGTTTCCTCTGCGAGATTGGTGCAGAAACTGCATACTTTGCTGAGTCTGTGGCTGGCTGGAACTGGGTGAAGCATGAGCCAGCGAATGTTGATCTGATTGACTTACTCGGTTGTCAATTGCCAAACTCCAAACGTCGAATGCGAAATCAGGATTATTGTCTTGTTGCTTTTTTAGTGCAACCCTATAAGGCCAAGAAAAGAGAGAGAAGAGTACACAACCATTCTTATGATTTATGCGTAGTTGGACAGTTTTGATTGGCAACCTGCAGGAAGATGGATGGATAATGGACCGGAGCCTGAAACTCTGAAAGTGAAGCAACGATCATTGTGCATGAACCCTACCTTTGGAAACTCCGTGCTCCTGCAGATTGGTACACTGAACTAGGCATGTGCATGCGCGCGTGCCCATGCCTGATTCTTAACACAATCACGGGCCTGGGTGAGTGTGCGGCAGGAGGAGCTGGCGCACGGGATATTATTTCAGTGCCCAAAGCCATGTCGGCAGCGCTCAAGTATCTGTCACCTGCCAGACACCACACTGCCATAGTTGACCTGGCTCGTCTCGCAATCTCCTGACAAGTGTCAATCCAGCAATCCGAAAAGGAGTTCATCATGCCTGCGCTCTACTATGTGACTTTTTTTAGCGTAAAACAGATGGCGAGCCGAACACAACAAAGAGATCACGGGACATTGTTGTGTTCGGCTCGCCATCTGTTTATCTGTTTCAGTATTCACGGTTTTTTGAAGCGGTTTCAGAATTCATGATGAATGCAACAACGTGTTCCAGCTCCTCGATCACGAGGACAAGCTCGAGGGGGGCTTCGGCATGGCCAGGGTCGTCGCCGGCGCGAGGACTGACGACGGAGAGCCTTGCAAGTGCAGCCTGCCTGCAATCCATCATTTTCTGGGCCTGTGCACTAAACTGGGCCGAGGTGATTCTTATCGGCCCACGTGGCCACACTACCCTCGCGCTCGCCTCCGCTGACTCGGATCCTCCCGCTCGTTCTCGATCGGACGGCTTCCGTGGCCTCCGGGGTGGACGGTAAATGAAATACCGTCCACCCCAGGACGGTAGGCGAGATATATACCGTCCGCCCCCATTCCGGTGTTCCACGCCGCCGGCGTGGCCACCGGCATTCCCGCCGCCTGTAGTCGGGTGTCGAGCGGCGCTGGTGGAGATGGGAATCGTCCGCGCCCGCATCAGTATCCCTTGAGCTGTGCGCCCCGTGTGGCTCTAGCTGGATATACCGCGACGCGCTCGCCCTCTGGAGCATGCCGACGATGGCCTCGCCGAGCCGGCGCGTTCTCGCCCGCAGTTAACACCGCCGCGGCGAGCTTGGGATCCTCTCGACGCCGTCTAACACACTACTATGGTCGACTGTCGTCGAACGCTCGCCACTACCGGCGCCATGATCCAGGACGTCGACAACCTCGTTGAACGGAGCGACGCCACGGCGTCGGCGCTATTTCTCGCGTTCTCCCTGGTCCCTGGTGATCGACCCGGACGGGCAGACCGAGCTGGATCTTCTCTCCGGCAGTGACCACCGGTACTGGACGACCGGCCTATGGGACGGCGAGTTCTTCGCCAGCCTGCCGGAGATGCGGTCCGGCTACTTCAATTCCTCGGCGTTCCCTACGCACCCAATGCAAGCATCAAATTATTCAGTTACCACGACCGGGTGTCGCTGGGCATTCCGCAACTTCGTGCTGGACGTGGACGGACAGATGCATCGGCGGCAGTGGAGCGACACGGCGGTTGACTGGAACCTCTTCTGCTCCGAGCCCTACGACCGGTGCGACGCCCACTGCTCGTGCGTGCCTTTCGGCGTGTGCAGCAACGATCCGCGAACTGCCCAGTGTGTCAATGCCCCGTGGCCAAACCATATGGATCAACGAATGTTCCGTCACGTCGTGTCAGTAATACCAGTATCCGATTCCGAGCGACTCGTCAGCATCAACAAAGCCCAAAAACTTTTGTTTCATGCTGTAACTCCCTATTTCTGAAGTTCCCTGATCAATGTAGTACAGTGTGTGTGCGAACTCCGCCCCCCGTTGTTGCCGCCCCTCGGTCATCGCAGTTCACATGTTCATACCCTTATCAGCAGAAGACACCAGCGATCAGATAGCAGTGCCAGACATTCAGCGATCAGGAGGACGAACATGCCGACGCCCATGAGTAACAGCAGCTAGGTGCTGCTCTGTGGATGGTGACAAGTGTGGCGGTTAAGATGGGCGTGAAGACGGCCGCCGCCTGGGCATCTTCCTGCCCCGCTGATGAATCGCCCGGTTGCCTCCTTGCCTCGCCATCACCCCCCCCCCTCCCCCTCCCCAGCCAGCACATTATCAAAAAGAATGTCCCAGCCTACACCCTACAGCAAGGCAGCCACTGAGGATCTGCTCCTTTCCCTAGACATCAAGCATCGGCATTCAACAACGTCTCCAATGAAGGATAGTTTCTCTTTCTCCATGGACATCATCTCCTCCCTCTCCGGTAGGCGGCAGCGCACTCACCTCACCTGCGTTCAAGTGCGCATCCACGTTGTTGTTGGCGCGATGATGACAACGAAGTCTGCTGGCGATTTGTTTTCTGGGCCTCGGATGTAAACTAGGCCGAGCTGCTTCCTATCGGCCCACGCGACGCCCCTGCACGCCTCCGCCGGCTCGGATCCCGCCTCTCGTTTTCGATCTAACGGCCTTCACAGCCTCTGGGATGGACGGTAATTGAAATACCGTCCACCCCCGGTCGGGCACCGTCCGCCCCGGTTCCCGTCGCCGCCTCGTTCACAGGCCTCCGGCCGCCTTCCGTCGGCTGTTGAGCGGCGCTGGGTGGTGATGCGGGAGCCGGTCACGCCGCCGACCTTAGATTAGGATCCTTCAAGCTGTGCTCTTCGCGCGTCTCCGGCTGGCTTTGCCGCGCCGTCTGGTGGCCTCGCCGGGGGCCACGGCGGCGCCTTCGTGACCACAGGTAACACTACCCGCCGTCGGCTACCGAGCGGCACTGGAGAGTAGATTGGACCCGTTCATGAGGATAATTGGAGTAGGGCACCTAGACCGGCTCCGGCTGGCATTTCCGGAACGCGCGCGCCGTCTGTAGACTGTAGCGTGCCGGCGATGACCTCGCCGCGCCAGCGCGTTCCAGCAAGCATGTCATCCATCAGAGGTCGTCGGCTGCCGAGCGACGCGGCGTGGCCGTGTCTGCGCATCCCATCCGACCCTCCGCGATTCCGCGTGCAGGTAGCCGAGGCGCGGTGCCTTCCTGCGGCAACCGAACCAGCCTCACTTCCCTCGCGGCCATGTAGGATGTGGTGGACGCCGCTATCTTGTTGTACGTACGGTGGCAGCCCTCATGTCCTCACTAGCTCATGCATGGCTCCGTTGTTTCGCTTCACAGGACACCACGAACTCAAGCTCTTCCTGGCGAGCAACAACGCCTTGTGCAGCTGTGCCTTGTATACATAAGCACCTGAGTCCAATCATCAATAGAGGCTTTTGGTTCTACAGAGAAGGGACACTTCGAAAAATTGAGCATGAAGGGCTGTGCTTGTTAGCCGGAATCAATATTCTTCAGGAGTTTTTTTTTTTTTTTTTTTTTTGAGTAGGTTCTTCAGGAGGTACATTGCGTCAGCTCTCATCCAATCATGAAAGTCGGCCAAAACCTTGGCCGTCTTTGAATTGCTATCAGGCTAAAATGCAGGAAATGCTCATACAAGTGTTCACCGGCAAAGGATTCAAGTTCAGATGTGTGCTCTCTTCTCTGATTGGCTGTTGTAAGCCACTTTGACAGCATATAGTGAGAAGAACGATGACGGGCAATCAGACAAGAGAGGACGCATCTGAACTTGAATCCTTTGCCTCGGGTGAACACTTCTATGAGCATTCCCTGCATTTTAGCCTGATAGCAATTTAAAGACGGCCAAGGTTTTGGCCGACTTTCAGTATTTGATCTCTAGCCGCAACCACAAATGCATGAATGAGAGCTGACACACTATAGTCTATATCTACCTCCTGAAGAACATTGGTTGTGGATAACAAGTAACATTCAGCATAACCCGTCCTGCTCTTTTTTTTTTTTTTTGGAACAGATCCTTCTTTGCAGAACCAAAAAGCCACCTGCTCGGCGGTGCCGCGCCGCACGTGCGGAAGGCCCGGAACGCGCGGGTGGACCTGGACCAGTGAGGCCTTGGGCGCAACTCGCGCCACCTGCTCGGCGCTGTCGGCCTGCAGACGGCGGCCTCTGATGTATGGCAGGCGACAGCGATGGTGATACCTGCGCGGCGAGGTCATCGCCGGCATGATACAGACGGCGCGCGCGTCCCGGAAATACCAGCTGGGGGGATCCTGATGTGCGCGCGACGGAACGGGCTGATCAGCTCCCATCGGCGCCAGCACCGCTCAACGGCCGACGACGGGTGGTGTTACCTGTGGGCGCGAACGAGCCGGCGCGGCGAGGCCACCAGACGGCGCGACGCGGCAATGCCAGCCGGAGACGCTCAAGGAGCACAGCTCGAGAGATCCTGATATACGCTCGGCGGGACGAGCGGCTCCCGTATCACCACCCAGCGCCTCTCAACAGCCGGCTGAAGGCGGCGGGAGGCTCGTGAACGCGGCGGCGAGCCGGAGGCGGGGGGCCAGAGTGGACGGTACCAGATAGGGGGTGGACGGTATTTCATTTACCGTCCTCCCCTGGGGCCACCGAGGTCGTTAGATCGGGAACGAGCGGCCAGGATCTGAGCTGACGGAGGCCTGCGGGAGCGTTGCGTGGGCCGGTAAGAATCAGTCGGGCCCAGTTTAATGCCGCGGCCCAGAAATCGAATCGCATGTATGGACCCGAACGCCAACCGCACAATGATGTACCTATTTTGGGTAACACAGCTTCTATTAATTAATTAGAGTGATTACAATCGTTCTGCAGAAGCTGCAGTAAGAAAAGAGGCACATCGCCTGACCACACGTTGCTTGCCTTGCTAGCAACAGCCTGCTGAGCACAAGCATGAGCATGGGCTACACAATTCGCACTACGATTTACATGCACTTGCTGCGTCTGTCAAAACTCACAAAGGTTATCTGCAATACTCCATAAACTGCAAGTCGTGCTGATGTCACGAACCCACTAGATTAAAGATTCAGTAAATGGAAGTACCTAACTGGGGTTCTGGATGCTTCTAGAAGGTTCTAGAGGAAGGAAGGTGAGTACGAGTAAGAGTTTACCACCGTACCATCTGAACACCACGCGAGATGTGGTTGCTCGATTACAGGTTAGACAACCAACCTCAGGTCCATGCTTCATAGTTACAAATGGTATTTATGCCTGAAAATAGCTTTGAATAGATTTCTTGTTCTCCACCAGACCAAAAGCTAAGCTTCCGTGAAAGAAAAATATCATGAACTGTTCGTGGTGTAGGGGGATACAACACTGAGAACCCAATTCCCAGACCTTTACAACAAGTGTCTGGACCCCAAAGCAAGGGTCGTGGACTACGTAGAGAATGGGGTGTGGTACATTGAATTCAGACGATGCTTGTCCCTATCAGAGGCAAATGAGTCCAGATCTTGATGGAGCAGCTTCAGAATGTTCAACTTCAACCTGACCAATCTGATGAGGTTATTTGAGCGTTAGAAAAATCCACACAATTTACCACTAAATCCCTATATAGATGCATGCATAACACATAGGGGAGTATACCTTGAGAACAGTGCAAACATCTGGAAAATCAAAATATCCCATGAAAATCAAGGTTTTCTTGTGGCAGTTGCTCCATAACAAACTTCAATCAGCAACGGCTTTGAGAAAAAGAGGTTGGAAGGGTCCAACCAATTGTTGTCTACTCCGTATGTGGGAAAACAGAAAACACTGAGCACATTTTCTTTTCTTGCTCTCTCTCCAAGTTTCTTTGGTGTGTGATCAGAGAAATATTTGGGCTTTCTGGGTTACTAGTGAATTAGTCTGAACTGAAAGGGGGCAGACTATTCAGACATTTAAACCTACCCAGTAGATTGGGTTGGGTTATCTTTGCTTCCTTTGCCTGGGCTTTATGGAAAAATCGAAACAAAATGGCTATTGAGAAAAAGTTCCCTGCTTCTCCAATTAACATCATATATACTAGTATCTCTTTTCTGCAGAGATGGAAGGTGTTTGCTCAAGTCCACCGATTAGGCATTAATCGAGAAGGTGATTGATGAGATGATGGAAGGTGTTTTCTGCAGAGATGGAAGGTGTTTGCTCAAGTCCTCTGATTCATCGATCTCAGATATAATTGAGCTGTAGTTTAGATTCATCGATCTCAGATATAATTGAGCTGTAGTTTGTAAACGTTAAAGATCGTTTCAAAAAATAAACCTTAAAGCCTCAACTTTTGTTGTAGCGGGTAGCCTGTTTTGTTTTGCTTATTTCCCTGTAAGCTGGCAACCCAGCGTTCTTCGGAGGTTGTAACCTGAGTATGGCTTTCAATAAAAGCAGAGATGTTGCTCTTTCAAAAAAGAAAAAAAAAAACTGTTCGCTGTGTTCTCTAGACATGGCTAAGCTTCCGCCATGGCTTTCGAGCCACTAAGATCTGCTCCGTTCCCTAGACATGAAGCATCGGCATTCAACAACGCCTCCAATGAAGGATAGTTTTTGTCCATGGACATCATCTCCTCCCTCTCCGGCAGCGCTCACCACCTCACCTCCGTTCGCATGGCGCGATTACGACGGAGTCTGCCGGCGATTCGTTTTCTGGGCCTCGGGTGTAAACTGGGCCGAGCGACTTCCTATCGGCCCACGCAACGCTCAATCACGCCTCCACCGGCTCGGATCGTGCCGCTTGTTCTCGATCTAACGACCTCTAAGGTCTCCGGGGTGGACGGTAAATGAAATACCGTCCACCCCCGATGGGAGTACCGTCCGCCCCGAATCCCCGTCTGTCGTCGCCGCCGCGTTCACAGGCCTCCCGTCGCCTTCCGCCGGCTTTTGGGCGGTGCTGGGTGTTTACTGGGGATCCGGTCGTGCTGCCGAGCATAGATCAGGATCCCTCGAGTTGTGCGCCTCGAGCATCTCCGGCTTGCACTGCCGCGCCGCGCCGCGCCGTCGCGTTCGCGCCCAGAGGTAACACCACCCGCCGTCGGCTGTCGAACGGCGCTGGGAACGATGGGACCCTTTCAACCCGTTACGCCGAGCGCACGTCCGGATAATTCGAGCTGGGCACCTCGATCGATTCCTGCTGGCATTTTTCTAGGAGACGCGCGCGCCGTCTGTGGCATATGCCGGCGGCGATGTCATCGCCCGCAAGTAACAACACCGCGCTATCGCCTGCCATCCATCAGATGCCGCCCTCTGCGGTTCTGCAGACCGACACCTCCGAGCTGGTCCATCCGCGCGTTACAAGCGAATCGGCCATGCCCGGTCCGGGCCTTCCGCACGCGCGGCGCGGCGCGACGCGGCGTCGCCGTGTCCGCGGCGCATCACATCTTGACCCCTCGCGTCGCCGTGCCTTCCCTCGCGGCCATGTGGACTGTGGAGTGTGGTGGCCGCCGCTATCTCGTTGTACGTACGGTGGCAGCCCTCACGTCCTCAGCGGCTCGTGGCTCCGTCGTTTTGCTCCATAGAGCACCACGAACTCAAGCTCTTTCTAGCGAGCAACAACGCCTTGTGCCTTGTATACATAAGCACCTCAGATCAATCATCAGTAGAGGCTTTTTGGTTCTGCAAAGTATCAGTTGCAAAAATTGAGCTGGAAGGGCTATGCTGGATGTTTGTACCTGTTAGCCAGAGTCAATATTGTTCAGGCTTCAGGAGGTATAGTGCGTCAGCTCTCATTCATGCATTTTCCTGTGCAGCTAGAGATCAAATACTGAAAGTCGGCCAGAACCTTGGCCGTCTTTAAATTGTTGTCAAGCTAAAATGCAGGAAATGCTCATACAAGTGTTCAGCCGAGGCAAAAGATTCAAGTTCAGATGTGTACTCTCTTTATCTGGTTGGCCATTGCCGTTCTTCTCTGTATACAAGAATCTGAAACAATATCCCATCTGTTAACAACTTTTTTTTTTTTGAGAATGGAGGGAATTGTATTAATTCACGAAGGAACAGTAGATCCCTGCACTTTTACAGAACGGACCCAGGGAAAACTGAAAAACACATGCGCATAAACAGTTTAACAGATGTATCCCATCTGTTAACAACTTGCTCTTACGGATCCCATCGTTGTTGCAGAAGTGGGGGTGGCAGCAGTTAACACCAGGTGCTAATGAAACCGGCAGAGCAGATTGGTGGTTAAGGAAGGAGGAGAGGAAGAGCTTTGATTCTCTGGTGGTTCTCGCAGCTTGACAGATTTGGTTAGAGAGAAACACACGCACATTTGATCGCCAAACAAAGACTGCGGGTTTGCTGATGGAATCCTTTTGAAATGATGTAGTCGCCTGCTCACAGACTGGCTTTAGACCGATAACTATGCTAGCTAGCCAACTAGGTCACGCAATTGTACCAAATGCAATACCACCTTAGGGCTTGTTCGGTTGACAGGTATTGGTTTCCGGCCGGAAACGATAGATATAACAAGAAATCCATGATATATACAATAAAAAATCGGGATTTATTACGAGCCGGGAATCAATTTACTCATGATAAGTAGAACAAAAGAGCCGGAATGGTTCCCCACCTCTTAACTAGTGGATTGATTCCCGATTTCTTGTTGTATCTATCATGGGTAAATTGATTCCCGGCTCATAATAAATTCCGGTCTCTTGTTATATGTACTATGAATTTCTTGTTATATCTACCATTCTCGGTCGGGAACCAATACCTGTCAACCGAACAAGCACTTAGGGGCGTGTGATACTAGCGCGTTGTCATCAATTCCGATGACAATACGCGTGTTGTTGTACTCTATTTTCTTCCTCTTAATGAAAAACCTGCTAAGGCACGGTTGCGAAAAAGAAGCAATGCAATCATGAAAGTGGCTTACAACGCTCCTGATTTTAGCTGCCACGATGGAAGTGACTTGTTCAGGTCCGTTGCCATGACTTTAGCTGCCAAAGTGTTCACTAACACTGTGCAGAGTGCAAAACAATCACGTCGTCATGGCTTTGAATTCGTTTTTTTTTTATGCTTAGAATTCGGTTTGCTTGAGTGAATTTGACCATAAAGTTGGCATTCGTCAGGAGAAGTGGCAGACTGAATTCACACCGATATAAGACGGAAGCTTAGCTTTTGGTCTGGTACGGTGGAGAACGACAAATCTCTATTCAATCTATTGTCAGGCGTAAATACCATTTTGTTGAAGCATGGACCTGAGGCTAGTTAACTGACCTGTATCGAGCAGCCACAACTGGCGTCGTATTCAGATTGTTGTAAACTCTCACTTCCCATTTCCTCTAGAATCTTTCAGAGGCATCCAGAACCCAGTTGGGGTACTTCCATTTACTGAATCATTAATCTAGCGACTTGCAGTTTATACTGCAGGTAACCTTCATGTTTGTGACCTCTGTCCGGCAGCGTGCTCGCCAGTCGCCTCACTTCCGTTCTTCAGATCCTGCACGACGATTGGCGTTCACGTAATCACGTCCATGCGACTGCGAGGCTACGATTTGTTTTGTGGGCCTCGGCAGTAAGCTGGGCCAAGCTGATTTAGCCTCTTAACGGCCCAAGCGACGCTCCCGCACGCCTCGGCCCACTCAGATCCAGCCGATCGCTCCCGATCTGACGGTTGCCGTGACCCCAGGGGTGGACGGTAAATGAAATACCGTCCACCCCCGGTCGGGTACCGTCCGCCCCGGTTCCCTTCGCCGCCGCGTTCACACGCCTCCGGCCGCCTTCCGCCGGCTGTTGAGCGGCGCCGGGTGGTGATACGAGAGCCAGTCGCGCCGCCTAGCATAGATTAGGATCCCTCAAGCTGTGCGCTTCGAGCGTCTCCGGCTGGCTTTGCCGCGCCGCGCCGTCTGGTGGCCTCGCCGCGCCGCCGCGTGCTCGCCCACAGCCACAGGTGACACCGCCGCCGTCGCCTTTGCTGATGGACGAAATATTTCATGATGCGAACCGGGCATGTTCGCCCCACGGCGATCTTCCCGGGCTTCATTGCATGCAGAGCGGAGAAGCAGAGGCTGCTGATCAAGCAGGACGAGACACGGGACTACGGGAGAGCTTCGCTCCATTCGTCCTACTTCGGAAACCCAAATCGAGCTGCGGGCAAGTCCGATCCCAACCAATTAGTGAAGCTCGAGCTGTGCGCCACCAGCGGCTCCCGCTGTTGTGTGGTCGTGTGGATGATGAAAAGTCCCAGCGGCTGCAGCATCGGCATGAAGACGGTGGCCGGCCTTTAGGCCATATGCCAGTGCGGCAGATGAATCGCTTGGTTGGCCACTGTTTCTGGGACTACGGACCTAACTTTGGGAGAGTTTTGCTCTCATTTTGTACGGCTTTCCGTTTATACTGAATAACCAACCTTCTTACAGCCTTACTCCGATTATGACTGCATTGCAGTAGTAGTGCTGTGATGGACTGATGGCAAACGAACGGTTTACGGTTTGTCTGAATTTGGCGTCATGTGCACATCATTCCTTCAAGTCAGACGGGTATGCAAACACATAGGCTGATAGGCTTGATCATGACATATCACTGTATAGCTTAGCTTGGTAAGCGTTGACCCCGAGTAAAGCAAGCAGATATTCATACTTTTTAATATGGCTATGCTAGGTTTCCATAAGCCGTTTGGGTTCCATTTGCTTTGTTGACCGGGTTTCCTCTGCGAGATTGGTGCAGAAACTGCAGACTTTGCTGAGTCTGTGGCTGGCTGGAACTGGGTGAAGCATGAGCCAGCGAATGTTGATCTGATTGACTTACTCGGTTGTCACTTGCCAAACTCCAAACGTCGAATGCGAAATCGGGATTACTGTCCTGTTGCCTTTTTAGTGCAACCCTATAAGGCCAAGAAAAAAGCGAGAAGAGTACACAACCATTCTTATGATTTATGCGTAGTTGGACAGTTTTGATTGGCAACCTGCAGAAAGATGGATGGATAATGGACCGGAGCCTGGAACTCTGAAAGTGAAGCAGCGCTCATTGTGCATGAACCCTACCTTTGAAAACTCCGTGCTCCTGCAGATTGCTACACTTAACTAGGCATGCCCATGCCTGATTCTTAACACAATCACGGGCCTGGGTGAGTGGGCGGCAGGAGGAGCTGGCGCACGGGATATTATTTCAGTGCCCAAAGCCATGTCGGCAGCGCTCAAGTATCTGTCAGTCTCCACACTGCCATAGTTGACCTGGCTCGTCTCGCAATCTCCTGACAAGTGTCAATCCAGCAATCGGCAAAGGAGTTCATCATGCCTGCGCTCAACTATGCGACTTTTTTAGCGTAAAGCTATTCTTATGAGCATATATAGGAAAGAGATCACGAGACATTAGGCCTGTTTGGATTGAGGGGGTATATATTTGCCCCAAGGCAAATGTTTTGCCCCTGTTTGGATGGGTTTGATGCGATGCCGGATGGGAGAAGGGGAACGGATGGGTGGGAGAGAAGGTGGGCCCCACCAAATACTGGCCCCAATTTGACTCTCTTTGGATGCAAATGAAATTTGAGAGCAAAATATTTGCCACACCACATTTACCTGTACATGTTTGGCACATTTGAGGTAAATTGTGGCGCAAAGTAATTTCACGCCCGCGCGTCAGCACGCTTCTTGACGCGCCGAGGTGCACGCGGCCCGCGCCAGCTGCGTCCACTTGCCCCACGGCCGCATCACATGCACCTTACCTGTTTCCCGTCGTCTCCTCCGTCTCACCACACAAATCCCGCTCCACTGTTTCATCTCTCTACCTTTCGCCGCTAGATCTAGGAGAGCAGCTGGCGGCGGACGGGCGGAGCACCACAACCGGCGAGAGAACGAGGCATGGCTGGGGCTGATGGGCCAGCGAGCATCCGCCTGTGGAAGTGGCGGCGGCGACCGAGGCATGAGCTGGGCCATGGCGTCGGCGGGGGCCATGGCGGCGGGCTCGGCGACGCCGGCTCCGGCGGCCGGGGCATCCGCTTCCCTAGGCCATGGCGGCGGCGGGGGACGGCCGGGCTCGCGTGAGGGGCGGTGGCGGGGTCGAGCACCGGGGCCGTCGGCGTCCTCGCCGGCGCGAGGGCAACGACGGGCGAGTGTTCTTTTCAAAAATATTGCAAAAACTTTTCTAAAATCTTTTTCTATTCTTTTTAAATTTGTTTTTGAATTTTTTATGAAAATGTTCGTGAAATTGTTTCTGAAAACATTTTTCCTTCAAAACTTTTCTGAAACCTCTTTGAAAATATTTTTCTAGAATTTTTTAATAATTTTTTTGAACTTTTTTCATTTGTTTTAAAAATATTTTATCTGAATTTTATAAATACTTGTCCAAAACATTTATTAAAAGATTTCTGATGAAAACTTTTTCGAAAACATTTTAAAAAAATTTTGTGTTGAAAACTTTTTAAAAACTTTTTAAAAATTTTCAAATTATTTTTGCCAAAAAATGAAAGAGGAGTGGGTGGGGCAGCAGGGCCGCACCACGCGTCGCGCGTACGGAACGCTGCACGCGTGCGCGTAAACTAGAATTGCCCCAAATTGTGCTCGTCTCGCCATCTGTGCGTGCAGCAAACTAGAATTGCCCCAAATTGTGCTCGTCTCGCCATCTGTTTATCTGTTTCAGTATTCACGGTTTCCTTTTTTTTGAAACGGTTTCAGAATTCACGATGAATGCAACAACGTGTTCCAGCTCCTCGATCACGAGGACAAGCTCGAGAGGGGCTTCGGCATGGCCAGGATCGTCGCCGGCGCGAGGGCTGACGACGGAGAGCCTTGCAGTTGCAGCCTCCCTGCAATCCATCATTTTCTGGGCCTGTGCACTAAACTGGGCTTTTTCTCGCGTTCTCCCTGGTCCCGATCGACCCGGACGGGCAGACCGAGCTGGATCTTCTCTCCGGCAGTACGTGACCACCGGTACTGGACGACCGGCCTATGGGACGGCGAGTTCTTCGCCATCCTTCCAGAGATGCGGTCCGGCTACTTCCTCGGCGTTCCCTACGCACCCAACGCAAGCATCAAATTACCGGGTTTCGCTGGGCATCCGCAACTTCGTGTTGGACGTGGACGGGCAGGTGCATCGGCGGCAGTGGAGCGACACGGCGGGGGATTGGAACCTCTTCTGCTCCGATGGAGCCGTACGACCGGTGCGACGCCCACTGCTCGTGCGTGCCTTTCGGCGTGTGTAGCAAAGATCCGCGAACTGCCCGGTGTGCCAATGCCCCGCGGCCAGATCATATGGATCAATCAGTGTTCCGTCACGTCGTGTTCAGTAATACCAGTATCCGATTCCGAGCGACTCGTCGGCAACAACAAAGCCCAAAATTTTTTGTTTCATGCTGTAACTCCCTATTTCTGAAGTTCCCTGGTCAAATGTAGTACAGTGTTCCAGGTTGTACTGTTCATCAGCCGCCTCTTGATCATCGCAGTTCTCATGTTCATTCCATTATCAGCAGAATACACCAGCGATCAGACATCTGCCTGCCCCGCCGATGAACCACATGATTGCCTCTTGCCTCGCCATCAGAGGACCCCCGGCAGCGCTGCAGCCACCGATATATGCTCCTTTCCATAGACATCAAGCATCGGCATGAGACAACGAAGTCTAAATTCGTTTTCTGGGCCTCGGATGTAAACTGGGCCGAGCAGCTTCCTATCGGCCCACGCGACGGCCCAGCACGCCTCCGCTGGCTCGGATCCAACCGTTCATTCCCGATCTGACGGCCTCCTCAGCCTCCGGGGTGGACGGTAAATGAAATACCGTCCACCCCCGGTCGGCCACCGTCCGCTCCAGTTCCCGTCGCCGCCGCGTTCATAGGCCTCCGGCCGCCTTCCGCCGGCTGTTGCGCGGCGCTGGGTAGTGACACGGAAGTCGGTCGCGCCGCCGAGCTTAGATTAGGATCCCTCAAGTCTGTGCGCTTCGAGCGTCTCCGGCTAGCTTTGCCGCGCCGCGCCGTCTGGTGGCCTCGCCGCGGGCCGCGGCGGCGCCTTCGTGCCCACAGGCCACAGGTAATACTACCCGCCGTCGGATGCGGAGCGGAGCTGGAGAGTTGATCGGACCCGTTCATCAGGATAATTAGAGCAGGGCACCTCGACCGGTTCCGGCTGTCATTTCCGGAACGCGCGCGCCGTATGTAGGCTGTAGCATGCCGGCGACGACCTCGCCGCACCAGCGCGTTCTAGCATCTAGCAAGCATGTTATCCATCAGAAATCATAGGCCGCTCTCTAAAGATCGATACCGCCGGCCTAAGGCCTTGTCCATCCGCGCATTACAAAGGGAATCGGCGATGCCCGTTCCAGGCCTTCCGCACGCGCGGCGCGGCGTGGCCGTGTCTGCTGCGCATCCCACGCCGAGCCCCCGCGTGCAGGTAGCCGAGGCGCGGTGCCTTCTTGCGGTTGCGGCAACCAAACCAGACTCACTTCCCTCGCGGCCATGTGGAGTGTAGTGGCCGCCGCTATCTCGTTGTAAGTACGGTGGCAGCCCTCATGTCCTCAGTGGCTCGTGGCTCCGTCGTTTCGCCTCACAGGACAAACGCCATGTGCCTTGTATACATAAGCATGCACCTGAGGTAAATCATCAATAGATAGAGACTTTTGGTTCTGCAGAAAAGGAGGACTTGTTAGCCGGAATCAATATTCTTCAGGAGGTTTTTTAGTAGATTCTTCAGGAGGTATAGTGCGTTAGCTCTCATTCGATTTTGAAAGTCGGCCAACACCTTGGCCGTCTTTAAATTGGAAATGCTCATACAAGTGTTCACCCGAGGTAAAGGATTCAAGTTCAGATGTGTACTCTCTTCTCTGATTGGCCGTTGCCATTCTTCTCAGTATATGCAGTCAGTATGGTAATGTCATCAGGAAAGTGGCTTATACGGCTCCTGATTTTAGCTGCCATGATGAACATGACTTATTCATGTTCGTTGCCACGATTTTAGCTGTCAAAGTGACCTACTACCTCCGTTCCAAATTATAGATCGTTTTGGTTTTTATAGGTTTATCATCTTTGTTATACACCTAGATAAACGCTATGTCTAGATTCGTAGCAAAATTTATGAACCTAAAAAAGCCAAAACGACCTATAATTTGGAACGGAGGAAGTATTCACTTACGCTGAGCAAATTGCAGCATTCACATCATAGCTCTGAATTCGGTTTGCGTGAGTAAAATTGGCCAAGAAGCTGGCATTCGTCAGGAGAAGGGTTTTTTTTTTTTTTTTGAGAAAACATTAGTCAGGAGAAGCGAGTTTTAAACCATTGGGATGACCAAAAACGGGTTCCAGCTCCTCTGGGCCTTTTTGGCAAACTGGGTGGTTTACTACTTCTGGGCCTCGTCACCAAACTACGTCGAGGTGACTCCTATCGGCCCACGCGACGCTCCGTCATGCCTTCGCGGGCTTGGATCCTGCCTCTCGTTCTCGATCTAACGGCTAGCATGGTCTCCGGTGGACGGTAAATGAAATACGGTCGGTAAACGAGACACCGTCCGCCCCGGCTCCACGTCGCCGCCGCGGCCACCGGCCTTGCCGTCGGCTGTTGAGCGCCGCTGGCGGTGTTGGGACCAGGACGAATCGTCCCACCGGGCGTGCCTCAGGATCCCTCGACCTGTGCGCCTCACGCGGCTGCCGCGACGCGCTCGGCCTCTTTTGCCTGCCGACGAGCGACGATGGCCTCGCCACGCCGGCGCGTTCTCGCAAGCAGGTAACACCGCCGCCGCGAGATTGTGCTCCTCGAGACGCCCCCCAACACTCCTCAGCCTCACTGCCTTAGTTGTCATGGAATGCGCCCCACCGTCGCCATGCTCCAGGACGACGGCAACCTCGTCGCGCGGAGAGACGCCACGGCGGCGACGACGCCATCCCTCGTGTTCTCCCTGGCGATCGATCCGCACGTGGCAGTGGCAGCCGAGCTGGACCTTCTCGCCGGCGGTGACAACCCGGTACTGGATGACCGGCCTATGGGATGGCGAGATCTTCGCCAGCTTGACGGAGATGTGGTCCGGCTACTTCGTCGGCGTCCCGGACGCGCCGCCGAACGCCAGCGTCAACTTCTTCATGTACCACGACCGTGTGTCGCTGGGCATCCGCTACTTGCCTACTTCCTACTGGAACGTGGACGGGGGCAGATGCATCGGGCGCAGCGAAACAACACGGCGGGGGACTGGAATCTCTTCTCATCCGAACCCTGCGACCCGTGCGACGCTCACTGCTCGTGCGTGCCCTTCAGCGTGTGCAGCAACGAACGCCACCTGCCCACAATATGCCATTGCCCCCGTGGCCTGGCCATATGGATCAATCAGTATCCCATCACATTGTTGTGTCAGTAATGCGAGTATCCGACTCCGAGCGAGTCCACAGCAACAGAGCCCAACAATTTTTGTTTCGTGCTGTCCCTTATAAGTTCCCTGATCAACGTTGGTCATCGCACCTCCTTTGTTCATACCCTTATCAGCAGAAGATATCAGCGATCAGCAATGTCAGCCATACAGCATTCAGAAAGACGAACGCGTCGACGCCCACGAGTACGCGGCAGCCGGCAAACGGGCAGATAGATCAGCCCCTAATCACAGTGGGTGTTGTTCTGTGGATGGTGACAAACGCGGCGGCTTAAGAAGTTAAGATAGGCGTGAAGACGGCAGCCTCCAGCTTGTTGCCTCCTTGCCTCGGCATCGTAGAGGACGCCAAGGCCACCGTCGGCGGAGTGGCGGCCACCGATCTGTACCTTTCCCCATATTTGAAGCATCGTCATTATATTAAGCGCACTGTGGCGCTGACCTCCAAGCCTCCAATGAAGTACGGCTTCTTTCTCCATGGCCACCATCTCCCCCACGGCGATTCATTGCTCGCGTGCGCGTCCAAGTTGCGCGCGATGAGCCGATGACTGACGACGGAGCCTGATTGTGATTCATTTTCTAGGCCTCGGATGTAAACTGGGCCGAGCTGCTTCCAATCGGCCCACGCGACGCTTCCGGCACGCCTCCGCGAGCTCACATCCTGCCGCTCGTTCTCGATCTGACAGGTCTCCGCAACCTCAGGGGTGGACGGTAAATGAAATACCGTCCACCCCCGGTCGGGCGCCGTCCGCCCCCGTTCCCGTCGCCGCCGCGTTCACAGGCCTCCGGCCGCCTTCCACCGGCTGTTGAGCGGCGCTGGGTGATGACACGGTAGCCGGTCGCGTTGCCGTTCTTATATTAGGATTCCTCAAGCTGTGCGCCTCGAGCGTCTCCGGCTGGCATTGCCGCGCCGCGCCGCGCCGTCTGGTGGCCTCGCCGCGCCATCGCGTTCGCGCCCACAGGTAACGCCACTCGGTCTGTGGCATGCCGGCGATGACCTCGCCTCTCCCGCGCGTTCTCGCCTGCAAGTAACAACACCGCGGTATCGCCTGCCATCCATCAGATGCCGCCATCTGCGGCTCTGCAGGACCGACACCGCCGAGCTGGTCCATCCGCGCGTCACAAGCGAATCGGCCATGCCCGTTCCGGGCCTTGCGCACGCGCGGTGTGGCGTCGCCGTGTCTGCGCATCCCATCTCGACCTCCCGCGCGCAGGTAATACTCCCCTCGCGTCCATGTGGAGTGTTCAGCCGAGGCAAAGGATTCAAGTTCAGATGTGAGATGTGTACTCTCTTGTCTGCTTGGTCGGTGCCGTTCTTCTTAGTATATGCAGTCACCAAAGTGCCTTACGCCGCTCCTGATTTTAGCTGCCATGATGAAAGTGACCTGTTCATGATTTCATGGCCATTGTCATGATTTTAGCTGCCAAAGTGACTTGTTCACTTACAATACACTCTGTAGAGTGCAACATTCACGTCATGGTTCTGAATTCGGCTGCTTGCTTGAGTGAAGTTGACCATAAAGTTAGCAGTGGTGAGGGGAAGTGGCACAGTTTCACACCGATGGGATGAGAGTTCATGAGATCGTTCACGGAAGGTTAGTTTTTGAACGAGAAATCCGTTCAAGCTGTTGTGAGGCATAAATAGATTTGTTGAAGAATGGACCCGAGGCTAGTTAGTTGATCTGCATCGATGAACCACAGCTGGCGTGGTATTCAGATTGTGGTAAACTCTTACTCCTTTCCCCTGCCACTAGAATCTTCTAGAAGTATCCAGAATCCCAGTTGGGTACTTCCATTTACTGAATCATCAACCTAATGGGTTCGTGACCTAAAGCACGACTTGCACAGATAACCTTCGTGATAGGCTCGCCTCACTTCCTTCCCTTCTGGCTTCTGCCGATCCTGCACGCGTGCGATTCGTTTTCTGGGCCTCGGTAGTAAATTGGGCCCAGATGATTTAGCCGCTTTACGGCCCATGCGATGCTCCGGCACGCGGCACGCCTTCGCCCGCTCGGATCCTCCCGCTCGTTCTCGATCTAACGGTCTTCACGGCGTTCGGGGTGGACGGTAAATGAAATACCGTCCACCCCCGGTCGTAGTACCGTAGTACCGTCCGCCCGAATCCCCGTCAGTCGTCGCCGCCGCGTTCACACGTCTCCCGTCGCCTTCTGCCAGCTGCTGGGAGGTGCTGGATGTTGACTGGGGACACAGTCGTGCCGCTGGATCCCTCGAGCTGTGCGCCTCGAACGTCTCCGGCTGGCGGCTGGCATTGCCCTGCCGCGCCGGCGCGTTCGTGCCCGCAGGTAACACCACCCGCCGTCGGCTGTTGAGCACTGCTGGCGACGGTGGGACACATTCAACCCGTTCCGCCGCGCGCACATCAGGATCAGGATCCCTCGAGCTGGGCACCTCGATCGGCTCCGGCTGGCATTTCCGGGACGCACGCCGGCGACGACCTCGCCGCGCCGGCGCGTTCTCGCCCGCAGGTAACACCATGCTTGCCATCCATCAGAGGCCGACACCGCCGGAAGGTGGCGTGAGTTGTGCCTAGGGCCTGACTGGTCCATCAGCGGGTCACATCCGAATCAGCCATGCCCGTTCCGGGCCTTTGGCAGGCTCGGCGCGGCGTCGCCGTGTCTGCGCATCCCACTCCCAGTCCCGAGTCCTCGCGCGCAGGTAGGTAGCCGAGGCGGTGCCTTCCTACGGCAACCAAACCAGCCTCACTTCCCTCGCGGCAATGTGGAGTGTGGTGGCCGCCGCTATCTAGCTCGTTGTACGTACGACGATGGCAACCCTCACGCGTCCTCACTGGCTCGTGGCTCCGTTGTTCCGCTCCACAGGTCACCACGAACTCAAGCGCTTCCTAGCGATAGCGAGCAACAACGCCTTGTGCCATGTATACATAAGCACCTGAGGTCAATCATCAATAGAAGGTTAGGGAAGGATCAGTTCCAAAAATTGAGCAGGAAGGGCTATGCTGGATGTTGGTACTGTTAGCCAGAGTCAATATTGTTCAGGCGTCAGCTCTCATTCAAGCGTTTGCCTGTGCAGCTAGAGATTATGCATGATGAAAGTGGGCCAGAACCTTGGCCGTCTTTGAATTGCTGTCAGGCTAAAATGCAGCAAATGCTCGTACAAGTGTTCAGCCGAGGCAAAGGATTAAAGTTCATGTTTTTCCCCTGATGAGGCACTACGGCTTCTTACAATCTTACTCCGATTATGACTGCATTGCAGGAGTAGTGCCGTGATGGACTGATGGCAAACAAATGGTTTACAGTTTGTCTGAATTTGGCGTCATGTGCACATCATTCCTTCAAGTGAGACGAGTCAGATTACAGCTAGATCCCCACTGGCCCGTGCCAAAGATAACCATTGAGCCAGACACAACAGATCAAGTCCCCCATCAATTCTTTTTCCTTTCCCCTGGACTGGAATGATGTAGCAAGAACCCGTAAGCTTTACATCCAACCTTTCTTAACTGATGGACAAAGAAAACCGTGAAAGGCTTGGTGACAAACCTAATGAAGTTCTAGCAATCTAGAACCGACGTGGAAGATGAACAAGAATGCCGTGATGTATATGATCCTTTCTTCCAGAAAAAAAAATGTATAAACCTCTATTTCCTAGTGCTTCTCTCTGCAGTGATTCATGTTTGACAATCCTTTTAGAGCTAAGTGTTACTGGCAGAATAAAACTTGGTGATCTTTGCAGGTCCAAGAGGGGTTGCTGTAAAATGGTTACCGTATGCTTACTGATTTTCATAGCGAAAAATATGAAATGCAGGTCACAAACAGCGTTTTTTTGAGGAACATGACCGATTTTCCACCTCCTTTTCAGTCAGTTTTCTCCCCTACCTTTCTTTAGTTTTTTTATTGATTTATCGTATCTTTCTCAGTCAGTCTTTTGATTATCCTGCAGTTTTGGAATTCTTATGTGTCACAACGCGTCTAAAAACTGACTGAAATCAAGAGACAAGAATTGCCAGTGAATTTCACTCGAAGGAAAATAAAACCAAATGCTAGTCGCACTGGAGGGTGTGTACTGGACCGTTAGCTTGGATAGATGATGATGATGCTATCCAAGCAGCAGCAACGGCCCAACCTTACAAGGATCTTAATCTAATTGTTTTTTTAAAAAAATTCTTATAGGTGGAGGGAAATGCGTGTCTCCTCCCTCAATTCTAGGACCATACTCTATCAAAAATGTTGAAACTCCATCCATTTAGGCTTATAATCTACTATATAACTGTATAGATCGCCTCTAGAGAATTTCTCTCAAACATCAGGAAGCCATGTCAGCATAGCACCTTCACCTCTTCTTTACTGACATTAGCATAGCAACAGACTCCTTTGCTCACCAAGCACCCTCTTCTTATTTACTGGCATTGGCATATCAACAGACTCTCCTTTGCTCACCACCACGCACCACGACTCCTTTGCTGGCAGATCAACATACCCTCTTTACTCTCCTTTCATGCACTACCATGTTCCATATATTGCCTTGCATAAATCTTCCTTGCCGACTGTTGTGTGCTCCTTTGCTAGCAGATCAACAAACTCTCCTTTACTCTCCTTTCATGCACTTGGTTGGCGTTGGGCTTTTATTTGCCAGTCGGAGAAGGTGGGGGATGCGGGATTAGTTTGGCATTGGCATTGTGTGTTTTCTTTGCTTCGAGGTTGAGCAGTGATCGAGTGTGTCATGAGAGCTTTGATCAGTTTCCCAAGCTCTGATCCTAGTTCATATAAATTGATTTTTCCTCTACAAGTAGAAAGACCAGTCAGGTAACAAATTTACTCTAACTTTATTAGCATTTCTAGTTCTATTAGTTTTGCCTTATTCTCTGTTACTTCCAGTTTTACATGAACTGTGCCCCACGTTTGCAATATTCTCTTGCTTCCAGTTTTGCGTTATCTTGGTGCCCGCATGCAAATTGTAAGAATAAGTAGAATGGATCATGGGGTGAGTTCGCACCATTTTATGAGCAACTAAACAACCATATTGATTTATAGCTTATCCAAAAGCTCTCTCGAATCCTACAGCAACGCGTGGGAATCACCTAGTAACTATGGTAACTGGGTATGAAACACAATTACGGGTGGCGCAGGAAAGCGCGCCTATATGCCTAGTCACCATACTGTTTTCCTCTATACCTATCAACATAAAATGTTGCATCAGGTGTGGAGAGTGGAAGTAATATCACCGATGCAGTGGACTCCACGCCAGTAGGTCTCTATGTAATACTGTATTTTGCATCTCGGGGATGTGCGGTTTCTTTGGTCATGGCATACAGAAGTGCTACTGCTGTGGCCTGTGGAGACAAGGGTAGGAAAGAGAGCTGCCATGAGACAATGGAACAGTGCAGAGAAAATTGTCCATTGTGTGCCCCTAATTGTCCATCGCAGAGTTTCCGTCTATCAGCGATGGAAGATCAACCGGTGAACGAAAAAGAACTTATTATACAGATCTGTGCAGAGGAGCTAGCCGATTGGGGTTCGAACCGCGGTTCCTGCTTCTGTTCAGGTAGCGTCCGTTTGTGCATGTGTTCGTCTGGTGCTCGTTCCTGCTTGTCATACACTGCTTGCGTTCGTGAGGTGGTTGCTGTCCGGCGTTGACCGTTGTTGTGTAACTGTAAGCGTAGCACCTCTGTTGCTAATTCCTGCTTGTTTCAATTTGGAATAAATAAAGCTTGGCCGTTGTGTTCATGCTGGTTGCGCACAACTTTGGTGCGGCTGTGTGTGATCCGGACTTGAACACCATGATGAGTTTCGTCACAATTTACATAAGTGTCTAAACAATTTCACGTACAACATTTTACAACACAAGGCGCGAGCACGATCTTACTCCCCCCCATACGTTCGCTTTCGCAATTAATGCCACCACCACCACGACCGCACGCGCGTCGTCGTCAGTTGATGAAGCTGCTCTTGCAACTCTGCGACGAGATGTGCACGTCCTTGCTCAGCCCGGCGGCGCCGACGTCGCACCTGACCACCAGCCTCCTCTGCCCGAACCCGAGCGCGCCGACGTGCACCTGCACGGTGACCTGCACGCTCAGCTCCAGCGCGAGGTGCTCCCTGGACCCGGCGAGCGCCTTGTCCACGGCCCTGGGCGTGCGCCCGTCGTGCGGCTTCCCGCGCAGCACCATGCTGAAGTCCGTCGAGTCCTCGCCGCCGTCCGCCGGCTGCCCGACGTCGCCCGTGGCCAGCGTCCTCCCGTGGTGCAGCAGCACCGCGCTGCCGCTCCGGTACCACAGCGCCGTCATCTTGTTGGGGTTCACCGCCGTGAGGAAGAAGTCGTAGTCCGCGCGCGGCGGCCGCGCCTCGCGCCGCACGGTGAGACGGTCCACGGAGAAGCTCGGGACGCCCGGCCGCAGAACCACGAGGGAGATCAGGACGGCGGCGCCCAGCAGCACGGCGGTGGCGAGCAGCGCGCCCAGCGTGCGCGCCACGCACGGGGAGCACGCCGGCCCTCCCTGCTTCTTCTTCGCGCCGCCGCCGCCGCCGCCGCGCGCGTTCCGGTAGCGCTCGGCGAGGTAGGCGTTCTCGGGAGGAGGAACGCGGTATATCTGGTCCTTTTGTACCTTGACGACATACGTGTCGTGCGCAGGCGTTGCCACGGCGGAGGCGATAGCTTCGAGTGGTGAGCCGAACGCGGAGGAGGAGGCCGGCTCGGGCGACGCCGGAACCGCCGGCGGGAGGGCCCTCTCCGCCATGTCAGGGCAAGAGAGGGGAGGTGGCGAGGGGCGGGGCGGGGCGATGGAACTGGCGGAGGCGGAGGGCGTCGCATCAGGGGTGCGGGGCCCACACGGGCGATTTGGAGGAAAAACAGGGGGGAGCGGCCGGGCGCGCCAAATGGAGGAACACGGTTTTAACAACTTGCCTATTGTTGGGTAGGCAACCACAGCCCCGGTCAAAGGCCTTCGCCATGCAGTGGCCGGCTCGCCATCCCTCCACCTCCGAGGGTGAAAAAAAATCTGTTGCATGTATATGCATGTAAAGAGAGGACGAGTTGATAATATCACCCACGTGCATGCAATTTTAAATTTAGAAAATACCATAAATTATAAATTAAATTTTGATTGCAGATCTTCGAAATGAGGCCACGTTTGGATAATATTTCTTTTAGAAACAATTTTTCTCGAGCTTGAACAGTTTTAGCTACAAGAACAAATAACTTTTTAAACGGACAAAAGAATAATTATGATGCACAAATAATAGTGTAATGCGGCAAAAAGGTTCAACATCGTGAACATTATTTAGTACAGAAAAACATACACACATCATGAACAAACTATTATATGCATATCACAAAACGATTGTATACAACAAACAAAATACTCACATAAGAACAGATAATTGTATGGTCCAAACAAACATAACCTCAATAACGTGAACAAATTATTCTTACTATTGAATAGTTTTTCCTAAAAAATGAACAAATATTATAATATCACAAACAAACTACTCTATAAACGTAGACACACATGCGGACAAATAAAATTTCGGTGAAAAACAATGCATCCACACTATGTACAAATTATTCTTATGCAAAACAAATACGTAGAATTAGTAAAATAAAATAATAAGTAAATAATAAATAAAATACTATTAAAAATAAAATAGGAAGGACTTGAACCTTTCATAAGGGGACCAAAAATTACCTAAGGGATATGAGGGCCTTTGGTTATGTCCTTTCCCCCTTGTCCATTCAATCGATGAAAAGATCACAGATTGATTATTTGTTGTACTCGTTCTTTACATTTACAAGTAGAGGTTATTTTTATGAGAGAGAAAAAAAATAAACTGCATAGGGGATCCTAGAAGGATACTCCGTATATGATATTATTGTTGCTAAATAAAGGCTCACTAGAGTGAGCACATAAAAAAGGACTCGTTTAAAAAAAAGCATATAAAAAAGACTGACGTATGTATCGATGGCAAATTAAGATAGACCCAAAACTGAAGCAAGAAATACGGGCCCTTAATCTCCACTCTCGGTCTACGAGGCACGCTACATCAATCTTGCGTGTTTTTTCCCCACGGTTACTTTAAAATCAATATAAATTCTCCATTATTTTGTCCAGGAGGTTAACACGTATGACCCAACAAATTTGTGCTCACAAAGTCACAAGAATATCACCGTCCTACTTCTGCGCATGCAAACAAAAAGTAGATCAGAGTTAACAGACTCAGATTTACCTCTAACTACCGGCATATACAGGTGTATGCTAGTAGGAGACTAGGAGTAGCTAGATGGATGGATCATGGATGCGTGTGTCTTCTGCTCTGTACTGCCTTCCTCCACCAATGCGCGGTCAGGAGGATTGCAGGAGAAGGATGACCTGAGCAAAGCCACCGAGCCCACCCAGCAGCTGTGGCAGCCCAGCAGATTGGCTATAAAACCCGCGCACCGCACCTGCCGTGCTCCGCCTCTCCCCTTTTACATGCCTCACCGGCCTCTCCACCTCCTCCTCCCCCTCCGCCTCCCTCCTCCAATGCAATACCACTGCTAACCCCTGCTCCCCCAATCCGGATCCCCCAACCGATCCCCCGGATTCGCCGCCCCCTCGCCCCGTCCCGTGTCCGCAATTCCGTCCCAACTCCCGCAATCCGATCGGATCTTTCGTCTCTCTGGGCTGTTTCGATTTCCCATCGTCGTTTCCTCGGGGTGCGTGTGCGTGTTTCGGAGTGCTGTTTGATTGGTATGGAGATGAGGGGCGCGAAGGCCGCGGCGGCGGCGGAGAGGACGGAGGAGAAAGAGATGGACTTGCTCCTCAGCGAGATCCCCCGCGTCACGTCGCCGCAGGAGCAGCGCGGCGTCGGCGTCGGCGTCATCGGCCACGGCAACGGCGTGCATGGCGCCGCGGGTGGCCACGGGTACGCCGCGCCGCGCTACGGCGAGGACGGCTACTTCGCCATGGTCCTGAACCGTCGCGATGATGGTGCTCCACTCCAGGGCGGCGCTGCAGGGGGCGTGGGCTTCGCTGCGCCGCTCCCCGTGGGCTCCGCGCCGTCGCCGGGTTCGGGACCGTTCGGCGGCAGCGCGGTGCCGCCGCCGCCGGCTGGCGAGGGCGGGGGGCGACCCGGAGCAGCAGTGGCTCGCGAACCAGCTCCGCGGCCTGCGCATCGGGGACGCGCCCGCCGCTCTCCAACGCCAAGGCGCGCCGCCTCCGCCGCCATTCAAGAGCGCGGCCCCGACGGATGTCTCCGCGGCGCGCGGCGCGTACCATGGGTACAACTTCGGGGCGCCAGGTTCGTCCGTCCACCATGAACGCCTGTTCATTGATCAGGCCAAAGCGGTTGGGTACGTCGCCGGACGGCCGCAGCGCTTCGTGCCAGACGTCGGCTTGAATGGCTACGGTGGCATCCCCAGGGGCTTGGAGACCAGCATTGACGGCTATGTGTGCAATGGGATAGGGCATGGCACTGGCATTGGTTGGGGCCAAGGTTTGGTGCACCCTGATCTCGCCGAGTCCTACTTGCTTTCCAGGCACACTGGTGCAGAGTTTTGCAGTCCCAGTCCGATTGGTCTTGACGTCCGTGGTGGACCTAAGCTCCAATATGCATATGGTGTCCCATGGCAGACAATGGGTTTGCAAGAGATGGAAATCAGTTTGAGGCATTTCGGTGTGAGAACAGTCTGATGTTTGATGGGAAGAAGAACATGAACTTCTTGGAACGTGGGAGGGGGAGGAGATTCCAGCAGTTTGTCAATAACAGGGCACTGGAGCTTGGGAATTCTAGGACTATGAGGCATGAGAACGCGGTTCGGGTCAGGGATTACATCTACTTTATGGCCAAAGATCAGTATGGGTGCCGGTATTTGCAGCAGAAGTTTGAGGAAGGGAAGCATCATGTGGATGTGATATTTGAAGGAATCATCAGCCATATTGGAGAGCTTATGACCAACTCTTTTGCCAACTATCTTGTACAGAAGATGCTGGACGTGTGTGATGAAGAGCAAAGGCTGAGGATCATCGCTGTGCTGACGCAAGATCCTATGGGGCTGATTGCTATCTGTCTAAACATGCATGGGTAATGATCTTTTCTTCTGAAGTATCACACAATTGCATTATATCCTCTGTCTGACATTAGAAGTATTTATACTTCTTAACCAATTATGGCATTTGCTGATTTTAGAATGTTGTTGTTTGAGTCGGTACAATGAAGAACACAGTCGCCAACAAATTGTGTTGTCATGCTTACTCCGTACATTTCATTGTGTCTTTTTTTAGTGAGAGCATGCAATGACGCTGATGGTTCGGTTGTCTTGATTTGTTCAGGACAAGGGCCGTACAGAAATTGATAGAGACTGTTACAACCAGACAGCAGGTTGTGCTCATTACTTCAGCCCTACAGCCAGCCTTCATGGAGCTTGTCAATGATCCTAATGGTAATCATGTAATACAGAAGTGCCTGACAAACTTTGGGGCAGAGGAGAACAAGGTACATAAGTAGCTCCTAGTTTCTGAACTTGTTTCTTCCGAGTAAGTAGCTGTTGCATTCTGTCATGTCAATGACTTTGAGTAACTGGCACACAAGTTAGATAAATGATGATGACATATGGAATTTATTTCTGTGGATACCCATACAGTTTGCATGCTCTAGTGCAAGCACAAGTGTTTCATAATTTCAGTTAGCAATGTCTGTTCATATGCATCTGCAATCAGACATTTTCTTCCATGAAGTAGTTCCCTACAGATGCCCTAGCTCTTGCCATTTCTTTAAGGTTAGATTTTCTAACAAAGTTTCTTGCCAGTCTTTTCTTGTGTATGAAACTCTATCAAAGTTTACTACGGTACATGTTGTCCAGAGGTTTTGTTTGCATACGAAGCAGTATCATTTAACTAATTCTTAACTTTGTGTATTCATGGATTATATTGGTCTGGATCCACCTGAATTCAAAGTTGGAGGGATGACTTGAACATTTAGAAAGTTTGGGACCTGAAATAAAATAAAGTTCAGTAGCTCATCACCAAACATCTATGCTTTACTAAATTATCAGTATTTAAGTGTCAATGATCATTTCTTTATGCATAATTGCATATCACTTCTTAGTGGTGGTGATGTCTTACTCTTACGATCTACCTTAAGAGTTTTCCTCTCACTCTTCCTGTTCCTGGACTTGTGTTTTTTTTCTTCGATCTTGTCTTTGGCATAACTATACACATGACTTGTGCATGGGAAGATATGTTCTTTTACTAGAGTATCTGCAGCATAATTTATATTTACTCTTTCTAAACAGTTCATATTTGAGACCGCTGCAAGTAACTGTTTTGATATGGCGATACATCGCCATGGATGCTGTGTTCTACAACGTTGCATATCTGTTGCACGCGGTGAATACCAGGCCAAGCTAATTGTGGAAATATGTGCTCGTGGCTTTGAGCTTGCTCAAGATCCATTTGGGTAAACCCTTGGTTGCTATAATGTATATTATTGCAAGAAACACCTTGTGTTGTGCTTGTTTTCCATATAGTACTGATCTGTCCAGTAGATTGTTGAAATAATGCCCTCCTTGTGCCTTGTTAGCGCACTGTTTCATATTTTTCAATAATTTTTTTCCTGTCAAAAAAAAGTTTTCAATAATCATGGTCATCTCTTGTATATCTTGTATTTGAACGTTAATTTAATGGGAAAATGTATGTTTTCCCATATTGGCATGCCTCTGTTCGGGTTAACTTCACACAGTAACCTTAATCTAGTGTAGAAATACGTTTTCCCTTGTTGATATAAATCTGTATATGTGTATTTTAGTTCAGAATTCTATGTATGTTTCAAAAGCTCTCTTAGAGTCTTAGTATCCTGTGTAGATATATCTGAAGATAATATATTATAATACAGGAACAGTGATTAGTGGAGTAAAAAAAGTTTGGATAGTATTATAAACTTTGTGCCAAGACGCCACAGGTTTCTGGAAAATAAAGGGAACCAAAACCTGTGTTAAATGGAACAATATTTCTCATGGGTCTGTAGTAAATGGATTTCTGTAACTCTTGTTTGAATAGGCAGGGATTTGTCTGATTCCCTTAGATTGTCAAGGAATTCTATTCATTCATCAGTCCAAGGGGATGATACTAACCTCCATTCAAACAATCCTAAAATGTTTTCATTTATCTATTATATTTTAGGACTTAATTTCTCAAACTGCTGCCAATACACAGAACTGTATCAATTCATCCCACAAAACTAAGATTACTTTCCTGTTCCCCCTTATTTCAGGAACTATGTGGTACAGTATGTTCTGAATTTGAAAATTCCATCTGCAAATGCTCACCTGGCATCTCAGTTTGAAGGAGGGTATGTTTATCTCTCAAAGCAGAAGGTGAGCAGCAATGTGGTGGAGAAATGCCTGAAGCTTTTCCCGGATGATGCCAAAGCTGTCATAGTGCGTGAATTGCTCAGTGTTTCTCATTTTGATCAACTCCTGCAAGACCCTTACGCCAACTACGTCGTCTACACCTCCCTTCTCAACACCAGGGTGAGTATGCCATAGCACAGAAGTACATCATCTATATTGCATTCCCTCCTTTACAATTTTCCCACATGGCAGGGCCATCTTCACAATGCCCTTGTCGAAGCTTTCGCCCTCATGAGGATGCCATCCGGACCAGCCCTTGTTGCAAACCAATAGTATGGTGGCAGAGACAAGTAAATTCAGACGGCAAGTTGCATGGTCTTGCATGTTGGGGTGTCAACTGTCAACGAGCTAGTCAAATCCGTGGGTTGCATATAGCTGCAGAGTGCATGGTTTTGAGCTTTGACCATTCAACTATGCATGTAGCACACATAGCTATCACTATCAGATGACTGTGTTTGGCAGTTGGGAGAGAGCTTCAACTTGACTCCCAAAAGGAACGAATTTGCAAGCAAACGCGTCAAAATGCATCGGACAATCCTTGATTATATTTGAGTTTAATTTGGACTCCCACTCCACATGTACTAATCTAGTTTATCTTCTAACTACTGCATGTGTCTAGGTCGTATTTAGATACAAGTGGCGTTTTTAATTCGGAATATAGCTCATTTTTTGGAAAGCAATATTATATGCATCTATACGTTGCACATGCATCCAGCGTATATATAGTCATGTATATAGATCTCCGAGCATTGTCGGTAAATTAGTTACTACATCCATTTCAAATTATAAGTCGTTTTAACTTTTAGTTCATAATCTTTCTTATCCATCTAGATAAGTTACATCTAGATTTACGGCAAAAATTTATGAACTTAGAAAAATCAAAACGACATATAATTTGAAACGGAGGAAGTAATACTTATAAAACTACCGTGACAATGAAATGCTAAATGTATGTATGAACGCATCCATTTCAAAGCAAGGGAGAACTTTCTTTTCTGGGCGAGACCATCCAGCAGACAAGAACAGGAATGCAACGCCGCCCTCGCGAAAAAAAAATAAATTCAAATCATCTGCGCTCTGCGTACGTCAAGATTCAACAGAGGCATTCGTTCAAAAAGATTCAACAGAGGCGGAATCAACGAGTGGGAACACTACTGTTAATCTTGATTGTTTTGAAATCAACCACCTGCTGGTGATGAGTATTGGTGATCACACTGATTGATCAGGCCTTCAAACCCCTATTAATGACCAGACAATTATGCATCACAAGAATGGACACGACGGCAGATGGTTTGATTTGAATTTCGTCCAGGTCCAAGTTTGATTCCCAAGCCGTATACCGTCCGTACGTGACATCTGCGCATTAACTCGCGCGCGTACTATACGTACCGTATACAGAACCAATGCAATACGTGCGTGCCCGTATGCAGAGATACGTACTCCTGTATAGCCCCCTCTCGTACGCCTGCACATTTGATTTGAATGCATGCGCGCGTATATCATGTGGTAGACCTGCACACGTGCCTGAATGCGAAGTACAGTAAATTCCATTCAACGCGTAGAGGAGTACGCCGGAGAGCAGGAAGAACCGGCAAAACTAAACCCCGTGGCACGTATGTACGTCGTCGGTCTCGGAGGAAGATGATCCAAATTGGCGTCGTCGACGTCTCTTGATCGCTGCGTCGTGCTACTAGAATGGAAGCAGAGCTAGCGACGGTCCGTTCCAGTTCCAGCCTCCGCGATGCCGGCAGCCTGAGCGTCCGCCGCCCGTCGCCCGTCGCCGTCGATCGAGAAGATGGATTGACTCGTCCGTCGTGCAGTGCTGCAGGTACTAGAAAGAATTGAAGCCCGCTTTAGCAAACGGCTGAAGAAAGATGCCAAAGACTTGGCCCACTGCCGCCTCCGGGCCGCTCAAACGCCGAGACCGCCGGATTTCGCCGCCTCGCGCGGGCCATCTTGCGAGTTTCTCACGGGTCCTGGGCCTGTCAACGCACGCTACTCTTTCTTCTTTCTGCTGGCATAAACGGGCTGCCTCTCCTCTCTTTGGGCCACTCCCTCTCTTTGGCTCTGAATCTCTGATGATTACGAAGACGCAACTGTCAGTGACTTGATATGCGTCTACCTCACACGGTCAGAGACCTTCGGTCGGTTGAGTTAAGCTAGGATTCTATCATCTAATATAGGACTGTGTTCGGCTAGCTAACTCGGCTAAGCACGTCCACGCGTGCTAATAGTCGGCCCACATGTCAAATAATAAATCAGATGAATTGCAGCTGATATGTAGGCTCGATTTGTGATTAAATGGAACAATCACGAAGTTGTAATTCCATGAGAAGATAACTCAAGATATTAGGTTTGTGAGAGATGTGCATATGGCAAGTCTGTGACTACTACTCCTATATTGGTAAGTTTGTGAAATTATTTATTCCTTACTGTGACAACTACTCCATAATCAAGGGTCCTAACAAGAAAGAAAAGTTGCTACACTGCTGAATCAACCTTGCAAATAAACGACACAAAAAATAAGAGACATGTTTACTGTGTCCTCATTATAAACCTACCACGCACTCTTAGTGAAGGAAAAGAGCATGGCCTAGGCCTAGTCACATACATATTACAATATTGATGATTAATCAACAATAATTAATTATGTCATATTTATGGAGATACAAGTAGCTAAATGCTTATGCTACTAACAGTAAACAGTGTCCCTTTGATCAGTGTTATCTCCATGGTGGCAGTACCAGAAAACAAGCACAATAGAAAACGGGCTGCCTTTCTCTCCCGCGGGCCTCTTCTTTTCTACGCGCTCTTTGTTTTTCTTTTGAGAAACCTCTACGCGCTCACAGCTAGGTTGGCTTTCTTCGCATGGCCCGGTCCGGATAACCTCAGAGTGGCCGAGAAAAAGGCGATAAGCACCATCGTCGTTAACCTTGGGCCCGGCCGGGCATGTGTACTGGATATACCCTCCAAAAACGTGGTACTGGTGGATAAGCACGTCTCGTGAGCGTTTTTTCTTCAGGTAACCAAACGCATCCTGCAAGCAACTGAATGAAGCCTGGCGACAGGTGACGGCCGGCCACACCGAGCCACGCGTTTAGCGCACAGGCATTCAGGCAGTGAGGCGAACAAGCTTGGGGTCCAGTCCAGCGAGCTGCTGCTAATGGCCTTGCTTCTTGGCCGTCTACATCTTTCTCCTTCAATCCTTTTTTTTCTCCTGGTGTGGTGGTGCATGTACACATCACCCTGCCCCTGCAGCCATGCATCCGCCTGCTCGCGATTTATGTGCCGATCGGGACGCGACAATGACTGTGATTACGGCAGTGTGTCGCAGAGGCAACTGTGAACTGTCACGGCAATTGCAAGCCCGATCGGTGCACGTCTAGCTCAGAGTCACAGACGACCTGCTAGGAACGTCTTGTGGCTTCTCCTGCTCTTGTCAACCGCGGCATCATTGCAATCAACCTTGCGTCAGTTGCTTTAATTTAAGCTACAATTTCAGCTTAAAAAATCAGAAGCAGCGTCTCTTAATCAGCTACAACAAGAGCACATGCCGTCTTCTTCGGTTGCAGGTACCCATACCCACAGCTCATGTGTTAACTGCCGATGGCTGCAGAATCTGTAGTACTCGAGATCCCACCCAACTGCAAGAGCAGGCTGCTAGCTAGTTCAGTAGTATATTTGCCTTTACGTTCAAATTTTTTTTTGCCACTATTCTTTCTGAAAAACTATTTTATTGGCCAATAATATTCAGTTCCAGCACAAGATGGCACGATCGAACCTGTCAAGTTGTTGATGACGATCATGAGCGCGCCATCGAGCTGGACCAGCTGTCCGTACGTTGACGCCTCCCATCCCCATTGGCCCAGCTGATCCGAGAGCCAAGTCAGCATTCCCCCAGTCCCCGCGGAGTGAGTGGTCACCATGAACACGACGACGTGGTTATAAATTAACAAAATCGATTGCGCCACGTCACTATGCGTCGTCCTGCGATTAAGTTAACTCCACGATTAAGAAATTAATCATCGTTTCGTGCGGTGACGGATTTAATTTGGCTGGCCACAACCACATGTACGTCAGTCCGGCTAATCGCCGGCGGGCGGGCGGAGAGGCTCGTCGGAGCACGACACGACGACGCCGCTCTGCCAGTTACGTTTCCGTCCAAGGAATTGAACGCGGCCAGGTCCAGGTCATCGGATAGCCGTGCGTGGATTTGGCTTGGCTTCCATCCACATCTTGCCTCTGTCTATAGGAGTACATTAGTATGTGCTTAAACTAACCACACGCGTTCAGCGCAGCAAGCGATGAGGTGGCGGGAGATCGCATCGATCGGCGGCGTCATGTGGATCCGGCCAGAGATTGGCCTCAAGGCTACATATGCTTTGGTTTAGAATTTTTTTTCCTCCCCCACATGATCAACTTGATGAGCTCTCTAATTCTGAAAGAGGAATACAAGTGAGCAGCTCCAATCAGCAGCAGGGACGATACCAACAACCGCGGTTTTGGCGGTTACGCTTGTCGGAACTACTAGCCTACACTCCTAGGTGCGTGCCGGCCTTGCCGCACACTAACCGTAATCAAAGACTGCAAAGATTAAATCACATGGTAAATTCCCATTAGACAATTAGTTAATGATAGGGTTAGCTAGCTAGGTCAGTTGTTTGTCCAGCATTGGTGTTGTATTTTTCATCTTGACGCCAAGTCATGCAGATTTTTTCTGTTTGGCGTGTTCCCGAAAGAAAGAGAGATGTTTGGGATACTTATCCATTACGATGTCAACACCTGGCGGAGTACACTTTTTATACGTAGACGACGCTCGATCGCATGTGTACGATCAAAGTGCACACCGTATATATCCTTGCGAATGCTTACGCGCGAGACTGGATTATTGGCAACATATATCTTGAAATTGACAAAGGCACCACGAATAAATGTTTTTGTTATCGGCCGGTGGAAAAAAAAAAAAAAACTAGTTGCATTACTAATGCACATTGAGCTAGCATCAATCTGGTGTCATATCTAGTGAGTACAGGCTATGACCATACCTACTAACCATCCAAATTGTTGCTCGGTTCTCCTGTTAAACAAACTTGTTGGCCTCGCTCCCTCACAAACAAAGAAGGAAGAAGTCCATTTTGACCATTGAATTATACCTTCAGTTTGGTTTTGGCTATTGAACCGTAAAACCAGAAATCTTTGACCACTCAACTCTTAAAACCGTTCGTTTTTTTTGCCATGGGTGGTTTTGTTGAGTGGTTTTGATGATGTGGACGCCACGTGGCCGAGGGCCCACCCATGGCTGTCGGCCTCCATTCATGGCGCATGCGGTCCAAAATCCGGCACCGGCGGTCAAATCCCGTCCCCGCGCTAGCCCTCCAACCTCCCCTCTCCGACGCACGACAATGGGGTAGGAGCAACATCAGCCTCCTTCTCGTTCCGGCCGCCGCCACGCCCCTGCGCCAGCCTCCTCTCCCGCCTCGGCGGCCGTCGCGACTCCCTGCTCCAGCCTCCCTCTTCCGCTCCGGGCGCCGCCGTGCCTCCCTGCGTCGGCCTTCCTCCCCCGCTCTGTCCACCGCCGTGCCTCCCGCTCCGACGAGAGATCCAGGCATGCCTGCGGCCATGGAGCACGAGTCCTCGCCGAGCCTGAGGGCCGGACGAGCACCTTGTTTCACTCATGGCCGTTGCCTCGCGGGACCGTGGAGCCGCAGCGCGCGGCCGCATCTGACCCCTCCCCGTCCGGCCTGCACCGCCGCCGCCTGCGAGCCTGGCCTCACTGCAGGGACGACGGCTAGGTTACCTCCCGCGGTCGCTGCTCGCCGCGCGCGCTTCGTATCATGTCCTCTGCCGCTCCCCAGCACCTGCTTCGCCTAGATCCGAAGGGTGGGGCTGGCCTCCCGCGGCTGCAGGTCCGGCGAGGCTGCCGGCGTTGCGACCCAGAGAGAAGAGAGAGAAGGGGTAGAGAGAAGAGAGGAGAGATAGGTGTTGACATGCGGGCCCCACCGCCACATGTAGTCCACGTCACCGAAACCACCTAGCAAAACCACCTAATGGCAAAAACGAACGGTTTTCAAGAGTTAAGCGGCCAACGATTTCTGGTTTTGCGGTTCAATGACCAAAACCAAACCGAGAGTATAGTTCGATGGTCAAAAATAAACTTTTTCCAACAAAGAATAGCACATACTCTTCTTTTTGGCGATTAGCCCGTTATTCCGTTAATTAATTATGCTCTTTGCTAGCTCGAATTGAACGAATGCATGCTGTACACCATCACATCACGTCAGGGCCGATGAACGAACTATCATCCATAAACCACCCAAGTAGTGCAAGAAAAAGATTGATTTATTAAACCCGGGTGAATTATTAGCCACACCAGTTGTTGACCATGCAATCCGAAAGGGACGCAGAAGCACGCAAAGAAAATCAATTAGGGGGCGACACGGACAGGTCCATGGAGCATTGCACCATGTTGTGGTTGTTGAGCTAGCTGAAGCTGAACCGGTCGGTAGCGACGCAGGGATTTTAATTAATTTTTAAGGGACTGTTAGCAGACTAGGATGGGCCAATGACACAGCTCGTTAAAGTGGCTAGCACGACACACACATGGTATGACATGTACAAGATTGAATTAGCAACGCCATTTCACATTACTGCCACATTGTCTGCGACGCAGAGATTTTAATTGCTCGGTTAAATTAAGGGACCATTAGCAGAGACTGGGCGCAGAGCCAATGGCACCCGTTTAAGTGGCTAGCAACACACACATGATCTAACATGCACAAGATATATGTTTGTCTGCTCTCGATTAGTCCGGGTCAGCTCGGCCCTCAACTTTTAAATTAGCAGGCCATTTCACATTACTGCCACATTGTTTGTTGTTTTCCAGCTAGTGGTATTACTTAATATATTCTTCTTAGCTACTTACATGTGTCCACGAAAGAATGCAATTCTCGTTTTCGAGAAGTCAACCCATTTAAACTTTGACTAAAGTTTTATAAAACAGTACTAACATTCATGATACAATAAGTATCATTAGATTAGCTGTAGAATATACTTACACAATAAATTTATTTGGAAGCATAATAGCTATAATACTATTTACAATAAATTTGGTCAAAGTTGAGCCACTTTGACCGGCACAAATCTCATAGTTGCATTCTTTTGTGGACGGAGAGAGTAATAAGTAAGCATTTACTATTTCGTAATACAGCTAGTGTTCACATTTGTGTGTTTATTTGGCCGAGTACGTGAATAATGACATCTACCATTTTGTTTGTAACCGTTTGTATTACACCTATGCAAATCTCTTCGGCGTCATCAGCTAGGGTGCAATTCTCCACGACGATCATGGCATGCCATACTCGTGTGTACGGTGTTCAGATCACGTCGTCAAAATCTGAATATGATAACGTACGTACTGTATGGTCCATTCGCCAAAAAGAAAAGCTAAAATATGGGTAATAATAATAGGCTAATAGTCTAAGAGTATGGTTTATAATTTCGCCGGCAGGCAGCGACTCGAACTCCACATCATCCACGCGTGGGAGTCATAGTGGCAGGCCCTATCTTTCGGCCGCGTTTAGATGTTTCACGAAAAAAATTTACAGTATGTCGGGCACAATTGAAGTATAAATATAGACTAATTACAAAACCAATTACAAATTATGTCAGTTCATCGCAAGACGAACCTAACGAGTCTAATAATCCATCATTAGCACATGTTTACTGTAGCAATTTATTGTCTAATCACGACCTAACTAGGCTCATTAGATTCGTCTCGCGAAGTACACTCCATCCATATAATGGGTTATTTTTTCGACTACATTTAATATGCCATGCATGTGAGGGAACATACTCGAAAAAATTTCGCGAAACATCGGCCTTCATTTGATAGTCTGTGGAAGCCAGAACTAACGTGGGGAGGGGAATGGCAGTGTCAGGTGGTACAGCGCGAAACGCCCGCTGGGAGCCAGCGCCGGGTGAGACGTTCGCTTTCTTCTCTCTCCTGCTTCTCTTCTTCCCATCACCATTTAGCCTGCTATTCACCCATAATACTTGCTCTAGGCCCTGTTTAGATGGGGCTGGAAATTTTTTCGGAGCATGTCCCCTCACATGCATGGCATATTAAATGTAGTCGAAAAAATAACCCATTATATGGATGGAGTGTACGTCACGAGACGAATCTAATGATACTATTAAGTCGTGATTCGACAATAAATTGCTACAGTAAACATGTGCTAATGACGGATTAATTAGACTCATTAGATTCGTCTTGCGATTTAAATGACCGAATCTGTATTAGTTTTGTAATTAATCTATATTTAATACTTTAAATATGTGTCCGACATACTTCAAAAAATTTCAGCCTCCATCTAAACACAACCCTAATAGGGATCTACGTTGCACGAAGAAAGACTTAGCTAGAGCTTTCACAAAGCTCAACGCCCTAATCGAAGGACGAGTACGGCGAGTAGCCGAGTCCGTTCGGCAGGCGTCCACTGTTGCTCAACAGTTCGAGCGCATTAGAACGGCAAAACAAAAGGGCCCCTTTTCCCCAACCACCCTGAACTGTCCGCTCACCCTCACCCTGCGATGGCTCAGAGTCAGGTCAGGGAGCGAGTCGGGGAAACGAGGCACACGACATGCAGCGCAACCTGTTTCTGCATATACGCATGCGTGCAAGTCTGAACAAGGGATAATTATCAAGAGTCAATTATCAACGGCGGCACTAGGTGGAACAATAGAGGCGCATGTTCCACGTGTTCAACTGTCGCAACATGAACAATTGAACTGGAAGGCTTGTGACAGGTGGAGCCGGCACACTGGCAGCGCTTGGTGAACCATCTGAATCATCAGTGTCTTTCTCGTCGTCACTGCCACCTCATGAGATGGAATGGAACCAATCGAATTATTTCTCGAGATATAAAACGTTTTAAGGTTAGTAGTACTAGTAGTCCATAGCACAGGCGTAGAGAACCTGAAGTCACATTGCACGTCATGCGCGCGACTGATCTTAGTACTAGCAGCTTTCTGCAGGTCCTGGGACCGCAGTGCCTTTTCGACAGTCTTACAAAAACGGCAATTGCAACAGCAGGCAACAGACCAAAATCGCCCTTTTTCTATCTGCATTCAGGCAAACTTCCAGAATCTGCATATGTCAGTGTTCACGGGCTAGCTAGCAACAAAACACAACACTTTAACAACCTCCTCAGAATTTTACTGTCCACCAGTCTCTCAAAATACAAAAGAAAGTCGATTACTAATATGAAAAAACAGGTGAAATGAGTGTGTATAATTGTGGACTTGCTGCATCCAGAGTTGTAGCTACCTACCAAAAAGGGACATGCAAAAAGGAGGTTCCCTGCGCTCCTGGCATGGTGTCCATCACGCTATGCTACATGGCCATGCTCACGGCCACTTATTCTCCCCCTTCGAATCAAATCCGTGTGGAAAAGAGGGAGGGAGGGGGACGCACACCAACCTAGCAAATGCAAACGTCTCACTCTCACACTCCACAGTGCTTGCGTGCACAAATGCACCAGCAATCTGCCTAGGAAAAACAAACAAGCAATTTTTTTTAAAAAATAAAACAGGTCAAAGCAGGAGCCCAAAGGCGACGGCGCACCCAAAAAGGTTTCTCGGCAACGCATGTACGAGATTCAGAGCTCGTGTTCGAGGTTCCCTGCAACCCAACACCTGTCTGGAATGGAATCAGCTAGCAGAGCCAGTTGAGGAGTTAAACTGTAATAACCATGTAAAAAAAAAGTTGTCTTTGGATCATGCACGGCGATGTTGATGTGCTGGTTTGTAGATAAGCACGGCGTCTAAAAGATCGCTGCTTAATTATCGCTAGGTTTCTCCATCGAATGGCTGAAATTAGATGCTGGTCTTCCTTGAGCACACGTCATCGACCCCGTTGCCATTTTTTCCTCAGAGTCGAGAGCGAAGAAATGATTTCCAGTGGTCCCTGGGGAACAAATAGACAGGTGGTGCTGTTCACTCCACACATGTAAAAGGCCATAAAGACTTCCTTGTCAATTCAAGTAGTTGGGTTGATTGTGAACTGCACTAAACAGTAACAAACAATAGATTCCATAACTGTATGCAGTAACTGTGCGATGACTTGGCGAAACACTGTATAATCTTGCAGTAAAAAGTCTCCTTTTTGCCACAAGCGTGAGCTGAGCAAACTGATCAAAATGTTCATCAGCTTATTGGTCAGTGATGTATCATGTATCTCCTCAGCCTTTCATGACGAATTAAGATGAACTAGCTTCCAGTTCTTGGTCCCTCTTCAGAAAGCTAAGTGCCATCTGCTTGCACGCTTCTTCTCTCTTTCTCTTCTATCCTCTGTAAGAATTGCATTAATAGTACCATATGGGATGTTTGCTCATCCACGGACCTGAACCAACTTCCTAAATCCATTGAACTGGCAGTTCAATCCAGGCTTATATCAGTATTCAATTTTTAAAGCTTGTCACTCATAGCCATTCCTTTTTTTTTAAAGAAAACAATATAACACCTCGCTTAATAATTCTTTCAAGAAAACTGTTTCCAGCATTATTAACGTTCCCAGCTGGAGTAATTTGCAAGTTAAGCCACTGAAAAGGTTTAAAAATAAACCACAGAGTCAACGCTCAAATTTGAAAATTGAATTGAATTACTCATTGTTAGTAATCTTTAGCAAAAAATAATTGCAAAAGAATAATGATTCTTTTTGTGTTACAGCTAATAATGGAGTGGCATCGTTTTACTTCGTCATGCCGCAAAAAGCTCAAATTTACGGGTTTCCTCTCAGACGAGACGAAACCAAAGTTGTTCACTAAACTAACCGCAGCCGCAAGGCCGAGCCAGCACCAAAAGGAGGAGGTTCCTCTGCAGTTGAGTCTCTGCAGTTGAGTCAATGACATGTGGGTCCAAGCAGACCAGGGCCCATATGTCAATGACTCAACTGCAGGTGCAGTCACTGCAGAGGATCTCGTCGCACCAAAAGATACCAAGGAAGATACTGTTCCTTCAATGATTACACGGTTTTGCCCCGGTTGCCCAGCCACTCTCGTTCGCCGTTGCGTGGTGTTTTTGGGGACGACGACGCCGTCGTCGCCAGCCAGCTTCATGTGGCTCTGCGCTGCCCCCTTCCTCCCTCCCCGGCCCTCCAGAAAAGTCCATTCTTTTACCCCGAGTATTTAGGCTCGCCTATTGCTGACACAGCTCTCCCGCGGGCGTTGTATGCGTGGAATCCTCCCGTTCCACTCCACAACAAATCTCTCGTTGCCGAGCTCAGAGAAAGGAAATCTCCTCTTCTTGGTGTTCGGTTTTGCATCGATTTGTTTGGTTTCCGGGTCTTGCGCCTGCGCAGATCCAACGGTGGGGGAATCTCTAGTCGTGGGGGGTTGAATTGGATCAATTTCGATCCGTTTGTTCACTGTTTGGGCGTTCTTGATCCGAAAGTTGGGAGCTTTGATTGGGTTTTCTCTCCTGGAGCATTTGTGTTTGTAAGCAACAAGATGCTCTACTTGAAGCAGCCGACAAGGTGCTGAACAACCACAGAGAGTCTTTGGTTTTTTTCTCAAGTTCTCCGTCAGGACCTGGTGTTGTTTGTCGATCTGATCCGATGGAGGCTATGACTGGAGGCAAATTTCTCCAGAAGTTTCGGCTCTACGAAACCAGATCGGTACGGATCTCTCGCAAATCTCGTTTCCTCAGTACTCGCTTGATTTGGTGTCAATTGCAGGTTCTCCGAACTTGGAGATCTCTATATATTAGTAAACATCCTGTATTTGACTTTGTTACAATGGGTTTGTGTTTTTAGGTAAAATGGTTTATTGGATTCTTTATTCTTATGTGATGTAATGCTTGAACAGCGTGATGGATAATGTCCTTTATGCTAGGTTCAGGTCAATTAGGTTACTAGAAAGGGTAAAAGGCTGCAAAAAGTAGAAGAAGATCCATCCTTTTGTTTCTTTTGCAGGGAGGCAAGAGAATGAAAACAAAAAGGATGTTCCTTCTTTTTTGCCATTTCTCTGCAACCGTTTCAGGCATATTAAACGTATGCTGGAGTGTTTCAGTTTACTATTCTATTGGGTAACAGGCTTCTGCTTTTACTGTGAAGACAACGCCAAAATATAAGCCTTCAGCTACTGATTGTGTATGCACAAGTTTTTTTTTCTTCTAATTCTATGTTTCAAGGATAGCTAGCCCTATGATTAGGATGCTGGTATGCTACCTAGACAATAGGCAATTGTTCAATATTTGGACCTAGCATACTGTTCCATTGATTCACTGGATATAGTTTTGATGTTGAAAATCATATGCATTTTATCTAGCCCAACTGCTGTTGTTAATTTGTGTGCGCCTTTTTGGTGTAGAAATTTTATCTTATTGGAAGAGACAAGAGTAGGTCTCACTGGAGGGTGCTAAAGATCGATCGGATGGAGTGTACTGAGCTGGGTGTTGAGGAGGATCCAACTAGTTACACGGAGAATGAATGCCAAGAATTGCTTTGGCGGATTCATGAGGGGAATAGATTAACTGGTGGACTGAAATTTGTCACAAAATGCTACGGAATAGTTGGTAATGCAACATAACTGGCACTCCCTGAACATATCAATCACATTTCTCTAGTTTTTCTCTTCAAATTATAACATTTAATTCTTTGCTTATTCAGGTTTTGTAAAGTTTCTTGGTCCTTATTACATGGTTGTAATAACCAGGAGAAGGAAAGTTGGCACAATATGCGGCCATGAAATCTATTCCATTGGCAAGAGTGAAATGATCGCAATTCCAAGTGTTATAGTCTGGCCCAACGTGGCTTATTCTAGGGATGAGAACAGGTCTTTTATTTTTTCAACATGTAAATATTGTGTATTGCCTGTTGTAATAGTGGTTCTTAGCAATATAAAAAATGCCATATTGCTTTCTAGCGTACATTTTCTAGCTTTGTTATTTGTTTATCTCATTGTTCACTGTTTTCTTTTCCACACATTTGAATTTTTTGGCTCATTTGGTTGCTATGTTGTGTTAAGACACAATTTTGGTGTCAACGTATTTCCCCTTGTTTGCACTGTTTTGCATCAATTTGCATGATGACATACTAAGTTTCCTTCATTATTCTTGGGCATGGGAATCATTTGCATGATTCTGTTTTATTATACAGTGATAGAGTAATATAGTATTTGTTCACATACCTCCTATGTGTATAAATTGCTTGTTGAGAAACAATATACATCCAACTCATATAGCCAGTATACATAATGGGAATTCTTGCAGTTCTGAGCCTTGTGTAAGGTGTTCATGTGGTTGGAGGTATATAGAAAAGTTTCAAATTTTCTTGCTCCAGTAGTATTCTATTTATAATATTCATTTCTGATATACACAAGTTTCAAATTGTCTGAAGACATTTATGCTCTCGTCTCTCATTTTCTGTAGATATAAGCGCCTACTTTGCTCGGTTGATCTTTCGAAGGATTTCTTCTTCAGCTACTCTTACAACATCATGCGCAGCCTTCAGAAGAACATAACCGAGAAGAACACTGGACAGGTTGTTTATGAAACAATGTTTGTATGGAATGAATTTCTGACAAGAGCAATTCGGAATCATCTCAAGAATACCAGTTGGACTGTTGCCTTAGTCCATGGATTTTTTAAACAGGTATGTTCTTTTTGGGACAACTATGTTTAAAGTTATTTTGTTAGTGTGCTAATTGATCCCTCCTTTAAAATTCTGATTAATGAGCTTATCCGTATCACCAGTACTGTCAATTCATCATCGAAGACCACAAGTAGGGCTGCTGCTAACTCAAATGCCACCCAACTAACTTACGCGTTTCACTCCACGTCTCATGACCTGACATATAGTGAAAGCTTGAAATAAAGGGTTTGCAAAGGCATGGCTTTGTATAACCTGCTGACATTTTTCAGTTTGAGCTGCTTGAGGCTTTCCTGAGTCGAACATTTGCTCGTAAGTCTCAGCAGACTGTTATTTTTTTGTTCAGTTCTTCTAATTCATCTTTTGTATGTTGCTGATAGAGTAACATCATATAGTCTGGACAATCTAATTGTTTTCCCCTAATGCTTATTCCATTGCTATATTTTATCTGTTTTGATGTTCCTTAGCAAGTAAGTGTTGGGCACTCTCTTGATCGCCAATGACCTCAAAAGCATATCATAACATTGTCATTACAAACCAAGTGCCATATGAAGACATGCTAATACACTTGTTTTGGTTTGGCAGTCGAAGCTCTCAGTATCTGGGAAGGATTTTTGGTTGACACTTATAGCTAGGCGCTCACGTCATTTTGCCGGAACGAGGTTTGTGTTACAACTTCTAAGCCTTTAGATTTATAGTTTAATTTATATTAGAATTCCACATCCCTTTCATCTCAAATGTAATTTCTTAACCATTTTCTGAATACTTCTCCGCTAACCATTTTCTGGAAACTTCTTCGTTCATTTTGAATTTTAGATTCTTGAAACGGGGTGTTAATGAAAAGGGTAGGGTCGCCAATGATGTTGAGACTGAACAGATTGTTTTCGAAGATACATCTGATGGAATTCCAAGTCACATGGCTTCTGTTGTACAACATAGAGGATCGATACCTCTTATCTGGTTTCAGGAAACTTCAAGACTTAATATTAGACCAGATATAATATGTAAGTACTTCCATTAGATTTGTTATGAGTTTGTATCTCGACTCTCACGTGATATTTTAAACCTTGCTGTTGCAGTAAAACCTGATGTGGACTACAAGGCGACTCGCCTTCATTTTGAGAACCTTGCACTTAGATATGGGAATCCGATAATCATCTTGAACTTAATAAAGGCAAGTGCAGCATCAATGTTGTCCATACTTTGACATGAATAATGTGCCTTCTGCTTATTGTCACTGACTTCTATGCCCAAGAATTTATTCGCCAACCTGATAGTCTTTTGCTCTTTGCTGTAAATCTGAATATTCCCTTTGGATTGCTTAATTGTTTTTTATCAGACCCGCGAGAAGAAGCCTCGTGAATCTTTACTCCGTGCAGAATTTGCCAAGGCTATCCATTACATTAATAAGGAGCTAACAGAGGACAAGCGTCTAAAATTTTTACACATGGATCTGAGTAAGCTTTCTCGGAGGTAATGTATTGTATTCCAAGTGAATCTTATGTAAGATTGCTCTTGCTATGTAAGTCGATTATCTTGTAATTACCTGAATGCGAAGTACTACATGCTACTTTCAGGAAAGGCGCCAATGTGCTTGCTCTGTTGAACAAAGTGGCATCAGATGTATTGGATCTAACTGAATTCCTCCACTGCGAAATAAGTACATCTGCAAAATTTGAGGATGCGTCAAGGTAGCTTCTGGTCTACTTAGGAACATTCTAAAGTTTACTGAGACAACTTTTTCTTAGGAAACCATAAGCTATAGCTGTCAAATCATAGGAAATTGCAGTTAACCAGATTCCTTAAAAGAATATGCCTTCACAAAATAGATTTTTATGGCATTCTTTTGCTAGTCTTTATGTCAAAATCATATATTAGAGGTCGCATGCCTTTTATTCTATTTGTAAGTGCTCATTTGCAGTCCTAATACATTTTATCCATTTATTACAGTGGTGAAAGAACTGTTGCCAAATCACGTGATGACAAAAGTAGCAGCGATCAAAGCGAATGCGTAGCTAAGTTGGTACCACTTTTGTTACAGAAGGGTGTCCTCAGGACAAATTGCATAGACTGTTTGGACCGCACAAATGTTGCACAATTTGCATACGGTTTAGCTGCTTTAGGGCGTCAACTTCATGCACTGGGGCTTACTGAAGCACCTAAAATTGAACTGCATGCACCTCTGGCTGATGATCTGATGGATTTCTATGAACGGATGGGTGATACTTTAGCTATTCAATATGGTGGTTCTGCCGCTCACAACAAGGTATATCTCATGTTACATTAGCATACAAACTCATAATACTATGCTTGTTTATTTTCAAACTGTAATAAACTTAAATTTATTGCATCTGAACACTTTGAAAGATGTGTAAAATGCTCTGAACTACATGCACAACTTTCTTCCAAAGTGATTCTTTTGTATCCATGAACACCAATAGTTTCAAATTACTTGATTGAGTTACTCCTTGTGGTCGAGAATATTTGACATTTCCGACTGGAGGAATGAGCTAGCAGCAAGTCAAAAATATTTGTCTGAGCATCATCTATTCACATCAGGAGGTAGTATGTTAGTCTAATTTCCATTTCACTCATATGTGCCACAGATCTTCTGTGAGCAAAGAGGCCAATGGAAGGCAGCAACCCAATCTCAGGAGTTCCTCCGAACCCTTCAACGCTACTACAATAATGCCTACACTGATCACGACAAGCAGGATGCTATAAACGTGTAAGCTTCTCAATATATTGCAAAATAATATTCTGTAGGAATGATGGAACCAATGGAAAGCATTGACATTTGTGTGTTATATTTGCGTGCTTATAACCTGTATTGAAACATTCAGGTTCTTAGGTCATTTCCAACCTCAACAAGGGAAACCTGCATTGTGGAAGCTGGACTCAGACCAGCATTACAACATTGGGAGGCAAGGAACTTTAAAAGAAGAGATTGCAAGGTGCAGATTATAAGCTTCCAATACCTTTAGAAATGGCTGTATCTTATACTCAGCTTTTATTTATACATTTTACATTTTAATATGATGGTTTACCACTTATCACAAGCTCCTATTTCTAGCTGTGAAAATAGCATAGTCTCATGAAAATGCAGCAAGGCTGTCAATGTGGACCTTATCTTAGAGTGTGAAAATTCATAGGCTTTTGAGAGCTTAAAGCAACAAAAAATGAATGTTTTCTTACCTGTTTCAAGAAAAGAAGCATTTCTTGTTTCATGAGAACAGTTTCAAAATAACTATGCAACTGATGTATTAATAGGAGACCAGTGGGCATTGTTTGAAATTGCAAAATTTAGGGCAACAAGAGCTTAGGACAGAAAAATCTAATATTTAAGCAGTCTAGACTAAGCCTAGTCTGTCAATGTTTCTTGTATTGGTTTGTTAGACTATTTGAGGTTAAGCAATTCCCATCTTGTTGCACCAGATCATTCATAAAGAGGTCGCTATCAGATGGTAATATTCTGTTGGAGAACAGCCTACCTGTATCTAACTGCAACAATGGAAGGAACAACATAGCATTGCTCCCAATGCAACAGCTGGATGATATTAGAGAGCCTTCTGATTCCGCACCAGATATATCTATATGCGAACCTAACACGTGCTCCAGGTGCGACTATCCTTGTGCAAATTTGGAGGCTACTGGAAAACTTGTTCAGTCCATGAATATAACATGAACTAACCGTGGGCTTTTTGTATATGTTCAGTATGAACTATGGCACAGTGCCTGGAAGGCACTCCATGTCAGAAGAGCGGCAGAGTTATTTGAAAAGATTAGGTTACCCTGAGTTGCATTCTTCGAATTTCCTTGACCTTGATTTGTTGTCATCTTCGGGGAATTCATGTGATGAGGAAGTTTTTGAGAGGTAACATATGCTGCTCCATTAGTTTTTATATTCTACCCCTCTCTTTGCACTAAGTTGTTTCAAATTGTGATTTTCAGGTCATCACTGATCAATTCGCCTATGGATGAGATCAGTGTTGAATCATCTACTTCATACAGCGAACAAGGACACATTGATGAGGTTAGCCTTGTCAATTAAACCTTTCCTCAAGCTATCTGTCTGAAAGTGGCAATGATAATTAGCGACCGCATTTAATGTTTTCCCTTGTATCTGAACTTCATGCCATGAACCATGTTTACTTTTGCAGGGAAGGGATGACACTGATCTGTCTCGTTCGAGCAGCCAGCTCTCAGACGTTCGGGACTATTCTGACCGCTTTGCGAACTGGGTTGCTAATGGAGGCATGCTTTGCTACTAGGGCGGTGAACTTTCTGTCTTGGTGACAACTCTGTAGAAATTTTGACGCAGCATGAAATGGCTGATGGCTAGAGCCTAGAGGCAGATCAAACAACTGAAGGTTAAGCGCATATGCCTGCATAAGAGGCGAGACTGGAGAGATGACGGCCATGGGAGAAGCCTCGCACCATCGTGGTTGTGATCACTGGAAGGCTTGACGTTGATAATCAGAAAAGGAGATGGCGGCGGCTGGGTTGGGTACATGATTCAATTTGCTATGGTGAAGAATTTGACCATAGTTTAGACAATAAAATAGGCCAAAGTATATCTGATTCTTTTAGCTTAGCTTACATTTTCCCTTTCTTCATAGAAATTATATATAAAAAAGGTAAAAATTGTATTTATAAAAAGGAAAAAAAAGTGAACTACTAATAAAGACCACTGTTGCTGTAAATAGTACGTTACAGAAGTATAAATGTTTGCTGCTTATATCAGTTCAGTTTCGGAGGCCTCTGCTTTCGTTTGCGTTGTTCCTGTACACATCCATCTGATGCCGTGGCGCGTTGTTACGCTTCAGATCAGGGTTTTTTTTACCGACCCGTAACCGGTCCGGTCCGGTAGCATAATAGGGCCGGTTACCGCTCAAAACCGACCCTATCAAACCGCTCCTACTGGTTAACCGGCCGGTTTGACCGGTTTACTGGACCGGTTTTTATTCCAAAAAAACCGGTACTGTAGCGAAAAAAAAAAACCCTGCTTCAGATACTCAGATCTCATAAGCTGCGGCGTCGTGCTGTCACTGTCAGTGCCCGTGCATTACAGTTTCTTTCTCTCAATTGTAAGATCAACATGGATCCCAATGCTATGTGTAGCATCTCAATGTTGATTATTGAGACAAAAGTAAGTATGGAATGGATCATGCGTAATGCTGACGAGATGCACTTAAGAAGACACATCAGTTGAAGGCACTACCCACCACTCCCGCACTTGCAGCCCGCCCGACGTAGACGAGCTTCTGCGTCTCCATGCACACCCCCTTGTCGAACTGCCCCGTGACGAACGGGCACGGGCACGGGATGGCTGGCGATGCGGCCGACGGTTGTATCTTGGGGTTCCTACGAAGTTGGCGCGTGATGGCGTTTCATCACAAAGGTTTGGACAAGCCGGACACACAAAGCAAGCGCAACGGCCTTGTACACAGCGGCAAGCTACGACGAAATAGTTCGAAAAGAAATCTCTTTTACCTTTCTGAGTACGGGCCGAGTTCGCGTTTCATCATTGAACCGTAAAACTGTTTATTTAAAATACTCAACTATCAAAATTGTTCATTTTACCCCTTTGATGGTGTGGATTGTAGTTTTCGTTGACGTGGCAATGGGCCCTACTACAATTCTCTCTCTCTCCTCGTTCTCCTTTCTCGCTCCACCTCCTCTCCTCTCTCCTCACCACCGGCGCCGCCTCTATCCCGCCGGCCCTACTCCTCCGCACCGCCGCCCGCGCCTAAGCCCTCTCCGTAGCTCTGCAGTGACCGCCTTGTCGCCGTCGCCGGAGCAATCGCAAGCGAGCCGGGCCTCTGCAGGGGCCGACGCCTGCCGCTGGAAGAGAGAGAGCAGAGGCTGGGCGGATCAAAGCCGGTCGTCACCATGAGCCTCCGCGCTCCCGAGGAGCCGCGCCGCCGGAGGCAGCCGTGCCCTGCCTCGCCTCACGCCACTCCTGCTTCTCGTCGTGCGGGCGAGATCCGCCGCCACGGGGCGCGCAAGCGAGCTCCATCGTCGGAGCCGCGGGGCCCACGCAGAGGGGCCGGCGGGGGAGAGGCGACGCCGTCGGTGAGAAGAGAGGAGAAGAGGTGGAGAGAGAGAGAGAATGGTGGTAGGGCCTATGCGGACATGTGGGGCCATTGCCACGTCAGCGAAAACCACCGTCCACGCTATCGAGGTGATCGAGGTGGTAAAACGAACAGTTTTGATAGTTGAGGGTGTTAGATAAACAGTTTTGCGGATTAAGAATGAAACACGAACTCAGCCCATACTTCATGAGGTACTCCATACTCCAAGAAGGTAAAAGAGACTTTTTTTCTCAAGTAATTCTGACGTCGAGATACCTGGAACAAGACGATTACTTGCGCTAAAAAACGGGAGGATATTTAACCTTTTACCATTATAACGGAGGGCAACTCTTCAGATAGCACTTTAGCGGTTGCCAATACATTTTTACCACGATTGTGTGAAAAAGGTTACATATTTACCACTTTTGCTTGTGTGGCGTGCCAGCTGCGCACGCCACGTCGGACATTTGCCACCTACACCTGCAACATTTATGTTGAACCCCCTAAACTTCTACCTTCTTCTCACCGCAGCTCCTCACCATTCTTTGCTCGATTTCCACAGGTCCTCCCCGTTCATATCTCGTCCAGAAGCTGTTGCTGCTGCGCCGCCGGCAGGAGATGTGGCTGGTGCTCGTGGTGGTCGGGGAAGGAGGGGGGAAGCGGCAAGAAGTAGGAGGACGCCGGCGAAGGGTGGTGCTGGTTGAGGAGCAGTCTCGCCGAAGGGACGCCGAGGAGCGGGGGCTTCATGTTGGCGCCGCCGTGGAAAGGCCGAAAGTAGAGGTGGCCTTGCTACTGCTGCCGCTGCTGGTGGTGAGCCGCCGGGGTGATGCTGCTGGGAGAAGTCGAGCGGGTCCGAGAGCTTCACGGGCTTCTGCGTCGCCGGCCTCCGTGAGCTCCTAGCCGGGCTCGAGGACTCCGCCACCACGGCCGCCGCGCCGAGCCGCAAGACCACCTCCATCATCCGCTCCATCTTCTCCAAGCCCTTCAACGTCGCCGCCGCCATCCCCTCCGGCTCTGGCGCCGCCGCACTGCCGGACCTCCGCCGTTGCAGGTCCTTCGGCGGGCGTTGGGGCGACGCGCTGGCCGTCGCCGTCGCCGGCACAGGAGGCGGAGGGGAGAGGGAGGGAGGCGACCGGAAGGTGGGAGGGCACGGTGGGTTGCGCAGGGGCAGGGAGAGATCGTCGAGGCGGATGACGACCTCCCGCGGCGCAGGCGGTGGGTGAGGCGGGGCCGGGAGTGGCGACGGGGGAGATCAGATAGGGACGGATCGGATGGGGAGTTGCGGGTGTGGATTGGGGATAAGGACGAGGAGGAGCTGCAGTGAGAAGAAGATACGAGTTTAGGGGGTCCAATGTAAATGTCGCGGGTGTAGGTGGCAGATGTCTGATGTGGCGTGCACAGCTGGCGCGCCACGTAAGCAAAAGTGGTAAATATGTAACATTTTTCACATAATCGTGGTAAAAATGTATGGGCAACCGCTAAAGTGATATCTGAGGAGTTGCCAACCGTTATAACGATAAAAAGTTAAATATCTCAAAAACGGGACGGCCTGGTTTCGATTACAGGATCCATCCAGCCCACCTGCAAAACCAAAACCCCTACCACCATTAAAATTGTTGCCCGCCGCCGCCGCCGCCGCAGATGACTCAGGAGCGCCCCTCGCCGGCGTCCTCCGACGACACTACCACCACTAACATCTCCGACGAACACCTGAGGCCCCCGCCGTCGCCTTCTACATCCTTCGACTCTGCTTACGAATCCTCCGATGCCTCCACCTCCTCGGTGGATTCGGACGGATCCGAACCCGTCGTTTCCAAGAAACCTCGCCCTCCCGTGCGCTCGTGGCCAGCCTCCGACGAGATCGCGCTCCTCGAGGTCGTCGCGGACCACCGTGAGAAGCACGGCCGCCTGCCATCGCCGAAAGACCTCGCTGCGGCGCTCCGCGCGGAGGACCGCCTCAGCGCCGATCAGATCTTCAATCGGCTGCGCGCGCTCCGCTCCCGGTACGATACTGCTGCGCTCCGCCTGTCCCGCGGCACCATCCCAGTGAAGGACAGCGATGTCACCATCTACAGGCTCTCCAAGCGCATCTGGGCGGGCACGCGCACAGGGAAGAGGAAGAGCAAGCCCCGTGCGGCCGACGACGCGCGCAAGGACCCGAGGGAGTTCGGAGATCTGGACGAGCTGTACCCTTGCCTCTCCGCGGAGGTGGAGGCGATTGACGCGGGGTGCGGCTCCGGGGTGCTGAAGAGGGCGTTCGGGCGCATCGGCGATGACACGGCGGCACGGCTGGAGGCCAAGGTGAAGATACAGCGGGTGGCGGAGGCCAGATCGAGCTCAGCGCTTGACCGGCTGAGGACGAATGTTGCCAGGGAGCTTCTGCGGTTCGTCGAGTGAATGGTGGTTTCTTCATGTTCTTTCTGGGATTCTGTTGGTTAGGGTTCATGGATTTCTGTAGGAAAATTGATAAGCTTAGCTCAATGGCAATGTTATCATATTCTTTCTGGCAAAGTTTGGAGGCAATATAAGTATCAGAAATGTCATCTAGCAGATGGTAGATAGATATCATAAGATCTTATCTTTGTAAAATTAAGATTCTTTTGCACACCACGTTGTTCAAAATGAGAATCAGTAGTCTGCAGGAAAATTAATTAACCCACAGCATCAAAATTGGAAGTAGGAAGCTAACATTTCAAGATCTATCCTTTTTTTTTTCTCACTCTGCATCAATCGTCTATACTTAAAGTATACTCCATCTCATGGTTTGGTGGTTTCAAGCTGCTAACACACATGACACCTCCTTGCAATAAGTTAGTCAAGTTGTGGCCAAAACATTCACAAAGCCTATCTAGTATTCTAGTGCAAATGCAAAGTGTGCTTTTTTTATGTTAGTGTTGCATTTTGCATCAATCAATTTTGATTATCGTTTAGCGTTAGGGCAGTGTTTGGGAGGGCTTTCAGCTCCCAGATTACCATCCAGAGCAGCTGGAGTGTGTCCAACTACCCTCAGCTCTGAAGAAACAGTATGAAAACAGAATAGTCCAGAGCCACAAATTAACGAGAGTGGAGCAGGGTTGGGCAGCTGCACAAGCCTGCATAGGGAGTTATCCAAAATGATCTGCATTTGGTCTCTTCCCAGTGTTGCCCTGACTGGATGATGTTTTGGATGCCTCTGTTGAAGATGCTGCTACACCCTATTCCTTCCCACCATCTCGTCAGATGACACCACATATCATATATCAAGTTGTGTTGTGTGGTTTGGTTCAATTGCAGATTTGTTTGAGTGATGCCACATATCATGTATTAAGATGTGTTTGTGTGGTTTGGTTCAATTGCAGTGTGTAGGTACTGGATACTACTCCTTCCCTTTTTATTAGATGTCACATAAGGTTTGTTCTAAGTCAAACTTAGCTAACTTTGACCAAGTTTATAGAAAAATATAACGTCTACATTACCAAATTTGTTTCATTGGATTCACCATGGAATATATTTTGATAGTGCATATATTTCATAGTATAGATAGTATTATATTTCTCTATATGGAAAGTTGAGTAAGTTGGACTTAGGACAAACCTTATGTGACATCTAATAAAAAACGGAGGGAGTAAGTGGTAATATGTTGGTTCTGTTTGATCTATGACAAATGGAATCATGAACTTAAATGGATGTCAGTTTTTGTCATTAAGTGATGTGCTTGACTGTTTTTGCACTAGTATACACCCTACAGGCTTCCACACATATTTTAGTTTGGAGTGAAGGAGTCAATGAACTTCAATACATGAATATGATGTGTCAAATGTATAGAAATTAGAGAGAAGATTATTTTATTACATGGATGTGTTTAATTAATCTGTGGTCTTTTAATTCTCCCTTGTACCTTTGTTTGAACTCTAGGCTGCTCCATTAGTCTCTTTAGAGACGATCATTGAGACAAGTACACTAGTGGTGTGGTTAAGAATATCAGTGAATGTTTGCGATTGAGTGAATGAATTCTTGAAATGGAATAGTGAACAAGTTGTTTTCTCACTCGTGGTTATTTGGGCGAAATGAGTGATGTGTTGGTGCTTTTATCAGGTTTGCTCCCCTTTTTTCCCCTTAAGGCACGAAACAAATTGCATGAATCTTTTCTTTTCAAAGAGAGAAATGAGATGCTTGGCCCTCCATTATAGCATTTTGGTTGTTGATGTGGTGTCAAAGGTACCTGAAGATTAGGCCTCTCAGGTTTTTTTTTTTTAAAAAAAATCATGGTGCTTCTTGTGATGTCAAGATCAAATATGGGAAGGATAAGTTGGGTAATGTGCATTGTAATTTGTTGAAAAGCCTTTCGGTAAAGAAATCATGATGAGATGTGCAGCCGGTATAGTACAATAACAGTGGCATACAAGGGGTTCATTTGTTCAGTCTTGTCAGGCACTGGGATGTAGTAGAAACCCAATGGCACCGATGCAGATCTACATCTAGGCAAGATTCATATTTTGCACCAGTTGTTGCTCTGACTAGCAACTGGAGTCGAGAATTTGAACTGGGTAAAATAATGTATTCATATCTTCATGCACCACCAAGCAACAGCCAGAGTTCAGAGCATCAAAGGAGCGAGACCCTGAAACCCTGGCATCTTCAAATTCTTTTCCAAGTACTCGTAGTCGTAGTGAAGCCGTGAGAAGCAAAGGGGGTCTGGCCGACTGAGTTTTGCACAAGCGGATTAGGCAGCTACGGAGTACAGTATTTATTTACAACGTTATGGAAGGTTTCAGGAATTCAGGCTGAGCTATATAGTTGCAGGAAGGCTAATACCACCGAAGGGGTCTGTCAGAGTCTTGCTATTCTGCGCAGGCGCCATGAAAAAAGGGCAACAATCGATTTCCGTCTGACAGTACAAAACTTAAGCTTCATTCAAGTTTCAAAGGTAAACATGCAATTGCCATACGAAATCAATGAAAACCAGATTTTCTCAACTGACTGAAAATATTATATGGAACCATTCTGAACCACTGAATCGAGTTCGAACGAACTAATAGCCATACAAATAAATGAAAACCAGATTTCCTCAGAAAATATTATATAGATCCATCAAATGGGACGGATCCATGGAACATAAGCAACAGAAACAGAAAAGCTACTTATTCCACATCCTCCCAAGCTCTCACCCTCATAGAACAGCAATGCTGAAAACAGCAACAAGTAGAAAGCCCTAAAACAGGAGTGTTCGATGCATAGCTATAGAAGATGCCGTCTGATTTTGGACATTCATACTTCAAAAATACTAAATTTAAGCCGCAGACAACAGGCGGAGCCACATCAGAGGTCCACTCTGATCAGCTGCTTGGTAATCAGTGATAGCGGCAAAGTCAGGGCAGCGGCAGCGGCAGCTTCCTCCTCCTCCTTTGCTTCCTCAGGGTCTCTGTAGAAGAACAGGTCAACCTGCAAAACAATGCAAACAACATTATCATCACATAAGAAAGCAAAGGATACCAAAGAAACTTCACAAGTTGCATCTTCAATGTCAATTTGATTTTTGAACTACCAAGCTTCCGTACCATGACTTCCCACTTGTGCCAGCAAGAATAGTGCCCCCCATCTGCAGAACCATCCTGGCCAAGAGCCAGAACAGGCATCCAATGCTGTTCCTCTCCTTGTTGGCTGGGATGCCGATATCAACATACCGCATGGGTGAGTCAGTATCGCAGAAGGCAATGGTCAGGATGTTCCCCAGAGCAGACTCCTTGATTGGCTGCAAACAGTTATGCATAACAATTAGTTCACAATCATTTGTAGCAGCAAGGGATTCCCTCCTTGAGTTCCTGCCTGAGCTCCTCCCTGAGCTTCTCCCTGAGCTCCTCCTCCCTGAGCCGATCAAACCCTAGATCATCGAGCTCCCGATCAGCCCCCGGCTCCCCGAGTAGATCAGCCCTGGTGTCATTAATGGCGACACACTCCACAAGGCAGAATTTGTCCCAGCGCATGTGCACGAGGGTGGCACCTACATGTCTCTCATCTGGGTTCTTGCTGTACAACGTCTCCTTGCTGCACTTACAATCAGGGGAAGGGTGCAGTGCGTTAACAGTGTCGCCAGTGCCGGTGCTGGCCATGGTGCAGCTGTAGAGATACCCAAGGGTCTCCTTGCCATTGGAGAGACCGTCTAAGGCATCCAGGGAGTGGGTATAGTGTCCACAGTCTGTGAAGGGCAACGCCCAATCACCGTATAGTTCCCACACATACTTGATGGTGTCAAAGATGTAAGTGGCCGTGGCTGCGGTAGCATCACTCTTGATACTGATGAGGATGCATCCATCAGGTTGCACAGCGTAGGACAAGACCTCATGCCTCCTGAATGGCGGGTAAGTGAGTTTGTGCCACACCCACGGTGCAGTATCCGGCTCCCCGAAGCAGAATTCAAATGTGGCAATATCCAGAGCGAATAGCCGATCGCCGCCAATGGAGACGTAGATTGGACAAGCCGGATAGTTCGGCTGAGGACCAAAGTAGAAGCTCCGATTCTTGACGTCCACAATTGGGATGCCCATTGCTGACATGAAGTACCTCGGAAGCCCACGCGGCGCCCAGATGTGCGTGAAAATTCCAGGCAAGGGCAGCTTAACGCCTTCGCCTGAGTAGTCTGGGCCGGGCGATAAGCGCACCTTGCGGATGGTGTATCCATAGTCCCAGTAATCAAACGCAAGGTAAAGGTGCTGCTCCCGACGCTTTGCCCTACGCCGCCCCATCCTCGTTCCGCGCTCGTCGCCTTCTTGTTCTCTACTCAAGTATCGCAGAAGGCAATGGTCAGGATGTTCCCCAGAGCAGACTCCTTGATTGGCTGCAAACAGTTATGCATAACAAGTAGTTCACAATCTGCTACAATTACTTCCAGCCCTTTCTCACACAGTCACACGTCTGATTCTTATCAGGGTTGTGTCTATTTTCCATAGCAGGAAAGATCATGCATAATTTTACAAGAGTCACAATTCTTCCAGGTTCATTTCTCCTTCTCCCATATATCCTGCTAGATGTTCAGTCCTCATGTTAACTTTTGCTCCACCTTGCTATCAAGTTCAATTCTTCAAGATGTATACCCTTATCTTGGCATTCCGTGCAAACTACATATATTTTGCATGCATTCTTAACTATCTTCTCAATGCAATGCTCCTGCAGGATACAAAACCATGGGGGGCGGCGGGGGGAAGAATTTCTGGAAAGGGAAAAGGCTAAAAGAACGGTTTACTGGAGCATTTCCATGCAAGCTAGATTGGAGGCGGCACAAACGAATCACAACTTGACCCTGCATTTCCAATCCACTCATGCTGGTTTTGGCCCGATATCAAATGCCATCCGCAGCAAGGCAGCAACTTGTTCACAGCTTTTCTTAATTCATATCTGGTTTTGATGGATGATGGCATAACCAACATGACTCTCAACCACTGAATCAGGGTTTGAACGAACTGGATAATAATAGCCATAAAAAAATCGATGAAAACCAGATTTCCTCAAGTGACTGAATATATTATATAGAACCATCACATCGCATGGATCCATGGAACATAGCAACAGAAACAGAAAAGCTACTTATACCGCATCCTCCAAAGCGCTCTCCCTCATAGCACAGCAATGTTGAAAACAGAAAGGGGCACAACAAGTTCAGCTAGAAAGCCCTAAAACAGGAGTGTTCGATGCATAGCTATAGAAGATGGTGTCTGATTTTCGACATTCGTACTTTAGAAAATACTGAATTTAAGACGCAGAAGACACATCACAAAATGAGGGCCTATGCCTACTCCCAGCCTTGAGCGGCAGGTTGGGCTGCAGGGTCCCATCCAGTAGGAGCGACGGCCGGAGGAACTGCACCTTCAGTGGGTACAGGAGCACCAGCCTGATCCCAGCCATCACCAGTAGGGACCGGAGCTGCAATTGAAAAATAAGAACACTTGGTGTTAGCACAAGCTTGTAGAAGAGCAACACACTGCAGAAGCAAATGGGGTGAGCTATAGTTTCCAGTTGAACACAGCATAAATTTCTGCAAGAGTGCAAAATCAATGCTGGTGAAGTTTTATCAGTGCATACCTGGAGCAGCACCCCACTCAGCACCAGTGCCACCAACAGCAACAGGCGGTGCGACCACATCAGAGGTCCACTGGTCACCACCCCACTGATCAGCTGCTTGGTAATCAGTGATAGCGGCAAAGTCAGGGGCGGCAGCAGCTTCCTCCTCCTCCTTTGCTTCCTCAGGGTCTCTGTAGAAAAACAGGTCAACCTGCAAAACAATGCAAACAACATTACCATCACATAAGAAACCAAAGGATACAAACAAAAAGTGCACAAGTTGCATCTCCAATGTCATTTTGAACAGCATTCTAAGCTTCCATACCATGACTTCCCACTTGTGCCCAGGAAGAATAGTGCCCCTCATCTGCAGAACCATCCTGGCCAAGAGCCAGAACAGGCATCCAATGCTGTTCCTCCCCTTGTTGTTGGCTGGGATGCCGATATCAACATACCGCATGGGTGAGTCAGTATCGCAGAAGGCAATGGTCGGGATGTTGCCCAGAGCAGACTCCTTGATTGGCTGCAAACAGTTAGACATAACAATTAGTTCACAATCATTTGTAGCAGCAAGTTCAACCTAATGCATATCTCGGAACATTGAAATGGAAATTCTTTTCACCTGGTGGTCAGTCCTTGGGTCGGTAAGGATGAGCAGTCGGGGCTCACTGAAGGATGTCTGGAGCTGATTGGTGAAGGTACCAGGGGTGTGCCTCCCAGCAATGGCGTGGGCACCAGTGTACTGCGCGAACTTGAGGACAGCACGCTGGCCGTAGGGGCGGGCAGATTGGACAATAATGTCCTGAGGGTTCTCAATGGCAACAATTACCCGCGCTGCGAGCTGGAGCTTCTCCCATGTCTTGCCCAGGTTTATGATGTAGATGCCTGATAAAAACAGCAAAAGGAAGGCATATCACAACTATGCACTACTTGTGAGTTAACTAGGGTGCTAAATACGACATTGCAACGCAGATCACAATTAAACAATTGATACTAGATTCCCATAGCAAAAGCATCATGCCAGTATCCCACCATAGTACTAGCCTTGCGCAAGTTTTGGGTCACTAGGAACATGTAACTCTGATTACTGCTAAACAATCTTAGCTTATTATCCAAGCACGATGGTACAAATTCAAGGCTAACTACGCATGAGATTGAGATTTCATATCAAGAACACGGAAGCGCTAGAGGTTGTCTATCTAGATAGATGGATTTACATGCGGAGGAGGAGACAAAGGAAGGATGCTCCCGTGAAGGCACGTACCGTCGGTGCGGCGCTTGAAGACGTAGCGCTCCATCTGGAAGTCGCAGTTCTTGGTGCCTAGGTGGACGTCGGCGGCGAGCATCATCTGGATGTCCTGCTCCTTCTGGGACAGCGCCCGCGGCGCGCCTCCGCCTCCCGCCGCCGCCATGGTGGATGGGGATGCAGGCGTGTGGTGGTGGCCCGAAGGGAAGGAGGAGGAGAGGGCTCGGGCTCGGTGTGTGGGAGTGGCGGCGCGAAGGGGGAGAATGGGAGGAGAGGGGGTCTATTATCTGCGGCGCCTCAAAACCCTAGGAAGCTTGCAGCGAGTAGGGTTACCGGTTGGGCCGGGACAAAATATGGGCCTGTCCATTACTCGGCCCACCATCCTACTATTTTGTGTTTTTTTTATGAAATTCAAGCACATCATCGCCATGATTCTTTTTTTTTTCCTCTCTAGATGATCGAGCCACTATATCAACAGATGCATACGGCCTGTATTTATTATTACAAGAGCTGATCTTGCAGCACGAAGCCTCAGGCAATTCTCAAAAACGAACAAAAGTTGAATAATAAAATATCCCCGCGCATTAGCATGAACACGGCTAAACTTTCATCCATGGTTTGCAGATATCTCCAACATGCAACAGCCAACATACGAAGCCTCACATGGTCACGGCCGTTCTCTCTCTGTATCATTGCAGTGCCTATAACCCCTTGGCACTGAATAATAATACCTGGAAATAAGATTGTATCTTTTTTATTTGTCGGACACAATTTTATTTCAGCTGACCCAATGGCCCAAGATAGAGCTCTTGTACTGACTAAAAGTTGTTGTTTTGATCTAGAATTTGTACTGCAGCCAAAAATCCAAATGTATGTGTTTTATTTTTAGGTAATAGCAAACCAAAGTATACACTGTACAGGGTTCTCCAAAGGAACATGACATGGTACTCAAACAGGTGTCGAATTGTCTCATCATCACTGCAAAAAACAACATTTCTTACTTCCCTTCCATCTCCTCTCAAATTCTCAATGAGGATTGCCTCTTTGTTAGTAACATAATAATTTTTTGTTTAACTTTCAAAGTTCTGCAAAGTTTTTGTCAGGTAAAACATGATTTTTCTTAATCATGCCGGAAACACATGCTCATTTATTTGAAAAGTCAAAGTTGTCTACTTACCGTGAATGTAGCATAACTTGGTTGGCATGTACTGTAGCATAACATTTGAAGTTTGTTAAATCCTCCAGATTTTCTCCGTGGTCTAAACATGCAGTTGCCTCCCTTGCCAGCACGCCGAAATCGAAATGTGCTTACACTCTGTCAGTGTCTCTTTAATTCCCGTGAGCTTACAGAAAGTTTTCACTTAGAAAATCGTGTCCGTTCATTTTCTTTCTTTGTGCATACATCTAACCCCAAAAGTTTTATCATTTTTCACTGCTTTCACTCGAATTAAACAGGCCCTGACGCTAGACGGTGCCTGTGTCAGTATGTGCATGCGTTTAGCACAGTCAAAATCTTAACTGCTTCATTCAGTCTGATAGTGTCTTGTCCTTGTAACTTGCCTCCGAACATAGCACACGTGACACGTGGACGCGCCCTCCTGAATGCTCGGGCCGAGCGCGATGTTCTCTGGCGGCTCCCGTGTTCGAAGATGACTTGATCTGATGCAAGTGATGCCAAACTTATTGTCTGCCATAGGAAACGGGGCTGTGGAGAAGGGAGGAATCACAATCACCGCTAGGCGATCCATGGCTACGGCGCCGGCCGCAGCTGTGATCCCGGACGGGCGGCGGTGGATCAAGGGCTCGGGCTCGTCGTCGGTGACGACGGCCATATTCCTGTTCTTCTTCGTCGTCGTGGTCGGCGTCCTGGTGTCAGCCCGCTGGATCACCACCACTGTAAGTACCCACTGCAGAGTTACTACTTACTTTTACCAGAAGATGTTTTTTTTAAAAAAAGCATTAAAAAAGTTACCTTTACCAGAAGATGTTTTTCAAAAAAAAAAAAAAAACAGAAGAAGAAGAAACATCCTTTTGCTGGTACATTTAATCATGTACTACTGTTTGAGGACATTTTTACCTATGTTTTTCCGATAAATGCAATGGAACTGATGCATGGCCATGACTGCATGAGTTGCCAATCCTTTATAGGCTCTAATTAGAGTTTATTTAACATGCCTGCAGTCTCATCTGTCAGTCACAAATCTGGATCAGTGGCGCTCAAAGCCGGTAGGTAAGCCCCCACACCATTTTTTTTCCAAAAAAATTGTCATCGCCTAAAGTAACATATTCTAAGTTTGCAACACCATAACTCATACAAATAAATATTTGAAAAACAAGAATTTTTCATTTCTTATCAGCCTAGTCATGTAGAGTTAGATTGGATGTGCCACATTGATCACCCAGGGTTTTCCCCTTTCCCAAAAATGAAATTTCCCTATATTGTATGAAATTTCCCTATATTGTTTTTAACTCAAAGAAGCTGATAGCATAGCAATATCATAGAACAAAACGCACACAAAATTCGATTGGATTTCATTTTCTGAAAAAAATGAGCTGACTAAAATTTCTGAAGAAACCACCCCCGCGTACATAACAGTCGCTCACAGCCGTTGATCATCGTCTTCCTCTCCCTGCAGGCGATCCCGACCGCGACGCAGACCACCTCTATCCCGGCCATCCCCGCCGCTCCGCCGCCGCCGCGGCCGAGCTACTCCCTCTCCTGCTCGGCGCCGCCGCTTCCCCGCGACCCGGAAATACCCAGGAACATCTCCCAGACCCTCGGCCTCGTGCTCTCCGCTAAAGCCGCCTCCACCTCCACCTGCGCCGCCATCCCCGACCCGCCGCCGCTCCCCGCCACCGCCAACGCCTCCTCAACCTGCCCCGACTACTTCCGCTTCATCCACGAGGACCTCCACCCATGGCGCGCCGCGGGGGGCATCACCCCGCGCCATGGTCGATCAAGCACGCGCCAACCGCCAACTTCCGCCTCGTCGTGATCCGGGGCCGCGCTTACATCGAGCGCATCGCGCCGGCGTTCCAGACGCGGGACCTCTTCACTATCTGGGGCATCCTGCAGCTTCTCCGGCTCTACCCCGGCCGCATACCTGACCTCGATCTCATGTTCGACTGCGTCGACTGGCCCGTCGTGCTCCCTGAGCAGTACGAGGGGGAGAACGCCACCGTATTGCCGCCACTCTTCAGGTACTGCGCCGACAATGAGACGCTCGATATTGTCTTCCCAGACTGGTCTTTCTGGGGCTGGTAAGCAACTGAGATCCTAGCTTCACTTTTCTCCACCACAAATTAGCTATGTTTCTTTCGTGCATTGGCATGGTTATTCAGTACTCACTAGTCACTACTTTGTGGATATAATTGTGAATTCGACGAGAATCGATTGCGGAAGGTTAGTTGCATTGATGTTTGTGCTTTTGTGGGCTAGTGAAGTGAAATTGTTGTTGATAGTCAGTTCTTTTGTGTTTTGGTGTTCAGACAAAGTCAGTTCTTTTGTGTTTTGGTGTTCAGACAAAGTCAGTTCTTTTGTGTTTTGGTGTTCAGACGAAGGCAGGACCACTTAATATAACTGTCTGTGATGATGATGGCAGGCCTGAGATCAACATAAAGCCATGGGATGCCCTGCAGAAGGAATTGGACAGCGGCAACAAGAGGGTGAAATGGATGAATAGAGAACCTTATGCTTACTGAAAGGGAATCCAGATGTTGCAGCTACAAGGCAGGAACTTGTTAAGTGCAATGTCTCCAGTGAGCATGAATGGAACGCGCGGATTTATAAACAGGTGTTTTTGCTTCTCTTTATGTTGCATTGATGTTTCTTTTATTTGAGAATTGTAATGCCACATTCTCTTCTCACAACTTCCATCATATTGTTCAATTCCCATCCCATGAAATGTTTAAACCTTCATAATTAGTGGCTAACCACTTTTTCAATGTAACAGTTCTGGTAATGGTAATGGCTGTAATTCACATTGATTAGATAGTTCTTTTTTATTATTATTTAGGATTGGCTCAAGGAGATCAAGGCAGGATACAAACAGTCAGATTTGGCTAGTCAATGCACCCATAGGTATGTTTTATTTTCTTGCAGACAAGTCAAGATTATTGTTCTGTCAATAATGCTCCTTCTTTTGAGCGGCAGGTACAAGATTTATATTGAAGGATCAGCGTGGTCTGTCAGCGAGAAGTATATCTAGCTTGTGATTCAATGACACTAGTGGTCACACCAAAATACTATGATTTCTATTCAAGGGTGCTGATGCCCTTGCAACACTATTGGCCAGTTCAGGATGACAGTAAGTGTAGCTCAATCAAGTATGCTGTTGACTGGGGAAATTCTCACAAACAGAAGGTATTTTCTTATAGTTATGACTTCACATATCAGTAATGAAGTTTTGCTACACTATAGCATAACATGCTCTTGCTTATTTGTACGAATTGAAATTTGAAACACGTTGCTCATGACATATTAACACAAACACGAAATGCTGGTCTTATATGCTGCTCAATTTTCTTCTATTAAAAATATTGCAAGATCAAAATGTGTTGGCAAAAGCTTCCTATATCATGTGGAATACTTGCCTACTTGTCTAGTCTGATTCTACTTCATTTCACTAGTAATGTTTGTATTGGAGTAAAGAACACTTATTTCCTCTGTAGAGAATATTTGGTCTGTACTTATTGTAAAGATTTTGCATCTTTGAATATAACCATTTCCATGTATCTTCACTTCAAATATAGGCTCAGCTAATAGGAAAGCAAGCAAGCAACTTCATTCAAAAAGAGCTCAGTATGGACTATGTATATGACTACATGTTTCACCTATTAAATGAGTATGCCAAGCTCCTAAGATTCAAACCAACCAAACCACCTGAAGCTGTTGAGGTCTGTTCCGAGTCTTTGGCTTGCCAAGCTATAGATCATGAGAAGAAGTTTATGAAGGATTCCATGGTGAGATCCGCCAGTGATGTTGGCCCGTGCGACCTGCCACCTCCTTTCAGCCCTGAGGAATTAAAGAGCTACAGCGTAGGAGAAGAAGTCGATGAAGCAGATCGAAACATGGGAGCAGAAAGCTTCCAAGCCCGTGGATAGCAAGCCTCGAGAGCTTCATGCATTTCCCTCCCCAAAGAGATTCATATAACACGTTGTACATACCCAATTTTTGTAGTGGTAAATCACAGGCATTTCTAACATTATTGTGAGGATTGAATCAAATGTCTTGCATCTAGTGAAGTCATATATCAATATATGGTTTTAGTTCGTCGCTTCATTGTACATTTATTTTTCTATATGCTCTGTTTAGCTGTAACAATATTACTTGGTCCTTTGGAATATATCTTGGAATCTTGTCGAAAGGTAATGTAAGAAAATTTTGGAAACAAATTGCTTTATCTCTACAGTATGCTTCAGAAGTCAGACTCGTTTCCAACATTTGTCAATGCCCAGAATGGAGTCACCGTCACTATAAATCACATCAATTGATATGGTGTGGTCGTGTGGAGGTCGAACTGCACATGGTGGTTGCTCCAACAATATATTACCGAAATTACCAGTGAAACTACCTGATTTCACATATTTCAGCCCTTGGCCGAACGAAAATAAGATTTCACTAGTTCAAACCAATGACCATTTTTGAAATACATCGAATTCAAGGAATATCTCAGCTCTATTTTTCTTTCCAGCTTCCGATTAGCTCCACTTTATTCATAATCTGTTTGCAGAACCTCCAAACACATTGTTTTAATTTTTAAACAACCAATCCTCACAAAGATTATCAAACTTCATGCTCAGTTGCATAGCATTAGGGCAGACCAATATCAGCGTTATGATTTATTAGGACAAGGAAAAAGGCATCATATGCCATTTTGATATTACCGAGCCTTTCGTTAGAGCAATGGACTAGGTACCATCACTTGCAATGTACTAATTCAGCAAAAAACAGGCATGTCAAGATAATATCAAAATCTTAAAATGCCATACACCACAAAACAGAAGATACATGTGCTTAGAGAAACTTCACTCGCTCTGAGTTCTATATAAATCTCTCAGTACGCCTAAATCAGCTAAGGACAGGGAATATGCGGGTGACGTGGTCAAATGGAACAGTATCAGCTGTGTTCTTCTTGAGCTCGGGGTGATTGAACTCGTTGCGCGGAAGAACAATCACTTGAGACTGTCCACCCTTCTCAATCACCCAACCTGAGTTGGCAGCATGGTACTCCAGAAACTTGTCCAACGCGAGGCCTTCAATGTTGATAGCCTGTAAAGAGAAGTAGCATGTTAATATCAAGAAATTTGCAATACCCCATGTAAACAAAGCACAACCTGGATCATGCATGACACCATTGAAATCAAGCATATTCCTGCATATTAGTTAATATGGTCCTTACATTACCAGTATTGAGAAAAGTATTCTGCACTTAAGGACTTGAAACATTTATTAAACAGGGAAAATGTTTTACCTCAGCAAGAACAGGCCTTGGAACTTTCTGGTATGTCAAGGAAAGCAAGTGAATCGCATAGGCTTGGATTGCCTGCTCAAAACCTGCACACAATATGTACACATCAGAACAATTCAAGATATGTAGTCAAACTGCATATCAGATGGCCTAAAACATAACCCAACTGAACATCTTTGAATAAATCCACGCATCACAGGAAAAAAACGTAACAGACCTTAAGATTAGGAAAATAAAACATATAATGCACCTAGCAACAGGAGGTACAGAAAACAATTAACTTGGGCATAAATATGCAGTTAAATGCTAAATGAAAACCAATAATGAAAAGCACCAGCCTGGTGATAGGAAAACTAATAGAACAAGATCAACATCATTTCAAACTTCTACTGGGAATCCCATATGAACACTGAAATTTTAACATGCCTACCTCTAGTTATTAAAACCCAGATTGATGCAACAAGTCAAATGTGGTGACAAGCAATGCATAGTTTGAGTTCTTGACTCAATGGCTCAAGAAATATATTTACCTGGAACAACTTCCAATATCTGGCGGTTCTTTGCTGCTTCATCCCAAAACTGACGGAATCTAGCAGTCTGAATGCAAAGTAAAGGATTCAGCTATAGATTCCACACTATTTTTACATTTTATGATAATGTACATGGGTTCAACCAAGTATTTACCTCCAGGTAGTGAGAAAGAACTATCAGTGTCTTGAATTGCTCCTCCATTTGCTGAAACAAAGGCATATACATGTGAGCTCAAGATACTAACAAAACATTTCAAGTGGCCTAACACAACAATATAGGCAACAGGACAGCCCTTGTGACATCCGATACATTTATAAGATCAAAAAATCAAACTCTCACTAATCGCAGTACATACTTCAAACATGGTTGTGGAGCCCCTTTAGCAAGTGTATAAAGATAGGAGACTATGCATGTTCATCAAGAATGAGCCATTATTAAATATTGTGAATCACAGGCCTACACAGCATATCTCATAATATTCACTAAAAGGCAGGATGCAATTTTTCATACCACATGTTCAGGGATTAAGAATAAGCACAGGCTGAAGTCAGGGGCTGGCATTGCCATGAGAGCCTGTCAACAGAACATCATGGATAAAGTTAGACAGAAAGCCAATAAATATATGCTGATAAATAAAATCAATGCAACCATCAGGTGTTATGACCTTAATCAATATGCGGGCTACAATTTGTATGCTCATCCTTTCTGGCTCAAACTGCATAAGGAAACCAGTGTTAAAAAAACGTATAAATGGAGCCACAATATTGGTAAAATTGGTCTCACTGGAGAATCATTGTTACCTGGTACAGGCGAAGGAGGCTCAGATTTGCATCCAAGTTGTATGTTTGAGACGAGACCTAAACAGGACATAAAAAAAAGGACAAACATTCAGCAACTAATTCTTGAATAGAATAGAGCTAAGCGTAAAACTAAAAGGCAAGTATGAACATAGAACCGAAAGATTGTTCACCCAACGAATTTACTGAAGTGGACATTCTATGGGTACCATACACCTTTTTTTTCTTTCAGTATGGCCATTGACCGCAGAGCATACAAACTGAAAATGGCTCTTCATAATTAACATTCCTGATGGGTGATGATCACACATTTACGAGACACAACACTTGACACATCTCATAACGGCGGTTGCATTCCTAAGTTCCCACTACAATCATAGAAGAGTCCTCTTTTTCAGTCACCACAGAACCCCTTACAGGCTCCTACAAAGGAATATATAATCTACTAAAAACAGCTGAACGATACATAAAAGGAGCACGGTCTACATCCAGTAAATTCACCACTACCCAGCAAATATGTACAAGCCGCCTGTAAAGGTTGAGAACATTGCTAATTTCTATAAACATTGAAAAACGACGGCACCATTACATGTGCCAAGCTGCGCCGTTTAATCTAGCATCCGACTAGCCCACGATTTCCCAGCCGTTCAAACGTAACCATGAGAACGCTCTATTCATTTGCACTACCAGAGCCAAAATTTAAACCTCACGGAAAGGAACAAGCAGAAGCAAGAGCATCCCGGTCGCTAGGGTTTACCTGCTCGTTGACGAACTTCTCGAGGTCGTTGAGGATGTCGGGGTTGTAGGGGTTCAGGGCCACGAGGTCCTCCACCGTGTAGTTCTCCGCCGCTTGCTCGGTCGCCATCGCCGCCGGTCCCGAGAACCCGAACCCTAGCTAGATCTCGCGCAAAACCGTGGGGGAGCTCGCAAGAGAAGGAAGTGGCGGCGCGGAGGAGAGGCGATGGGAAGGGTTTTCGGGGCTGCGTGAATTTGTTATTTGGGTCCCTCGAATGTCTGTGTCCCACATATGGGGGCCTGCACTGCAAAATATGACGGGAAAATGCATCGGTGTCCAGCTAGTGTGTGTAAATTATTTATAAACCCTCTCCTAGATGAAAAAGTGATGAAATCGGTAGAAAATGCAGGACGGCAGGACGGGAGCATAGGGTATGACTGTATATTTGATGAGGACTCCAAATTTTGATATATGAACTTCCCAGATAATTTAGTTATAATCTAATGACATAAAAAGAAAATACAAGCTCGTATCTATGTTGATGATGAGTAAGCAATAAGCATTTGCACGAATTTAAGTGCATGAATATAATTCAATTTCTATAATTATTTGTTTACACTTTACTCCCTCCGTTCCAAAATAGATGACGTTATGGGATGCGTGCCGGTCAAACTTTCTCAACTTTGACTAGATTTGTAGAAAAAAACGTGCAACATTTTTATCTCCAAATAAATTTGTTAAAAAACTAGACTTAAAGATCTTTATACTAATTACTTAGCATAAATATTTATATATTTTAATATATAATTGCCTGTATTTTGAAAATGTTGACTTCTCGAGAAGCGAGAATGACATCTATTTTGGAACGGAGGGAGTACACCTTAAGATGTTCCACTCCAGGTATGCAACAAGTACCCAGTTATATTTTACACTAGGTAAAAGAAACATTTTACATTTCCGTATTTTTCTTGGAACTCTGTTAAAATAGTAACTTAGCGTAGCTGTGTGAATAACAGTTCCATCTCAATTGATTAAATTGCTCGTACACTCGAGGTCATGTGCGTGAGATTTACGTGTTTTTCGCATCGTCTTTTTAATTTGGGGGAGATCTTAGGGAAGGACATGTGTTAACTCTTTGCAATTTGGGGGAAGGATCTTAGAAGAAGATCTTAGAAGAAGTAATGTTACACACGAACATTGATTATCTCTCGTTCGAGACGTACAGTAAATTCGGCACTCTTTAAAAAGGTTGAAACTTCTTTTTTTACCTGCGGCACGTGCCCTTCTGCTAGTTTAAAAAAAAAAGTTGAAACATGTCCATGTCGTTTGGGAGGAAAATCTTCCCAATCATAGCCAAATTTGACCTTCTAGGGTCCATAACTGTTGCTATTCTATCACAAACACATTGCTCACACACCCACTCGCTATCATCACACATATATAATCCAATCCAGCGATCATACTAAAGTCTGCTGACTCTGCAAACATCAGTGTTAATTGTTCAGCTCGACGTTCAGGTGATGATCAACGAAGCACACTTTTTTTTTTTTTTTGCGGTTCAACGAAGCACACTTGAAACCAGCCGGACCAGCTGCCTCTCGCGGGTCTCAAGGTCCCTCCGCAGGGCGGCGATCTCTTCCATCTGACGGCCGCATTCGGCGATCAACGCCGCGTACGGCAACTCGTGGGGGCCCTTCTGCGTGGTCAGCTCCTTGATCCGCGCTAGCGTGCTCTGCACTGCCTCGCCGCCCATCCCTGCCGAGACATTAATCATGTCGCACATTGTATCAGTGAACGAATCGGTTAGCACTTCGCAGTGTCGCGTGCAATAAAGCATGCTGTCACGAGACACATTGGTAGCACATTACCTGCACGGCGAACGCCGCCCGCATCTTCGACGGCACCATCCATCCCGTCGTCGTCGAGGTCGCCGGAGACGGCCGGCAAGTTCAGATCGATGGGCACCGGCACCGGCGCGCGCCGCCTTGTGGGCAGATCCTGGTGCGGGAAGTTGAGGCGCGCGCTCTTGCCGCGGATCCGGCGGGCCTCGCGGTCGTACGCCCGGGCGGCCTCCTCGGCGGTGCAGAAGGTGCCGAGCCACGCGCGCCGCCCCTGACGCGGGTCCCTGATCTCCGCCGCCCACCTCCCCGACCGCCGGTACCGGACGCCCCTGTACTTCTTCTTTTCGCTGCTGCTTGGACCCGCCCCTGCCGCGATGCGTACGCGCCGAGCCGCCGGGCTCGTGGAGACGGCGGCGCCTGAAACTGAAACACAGAGGACAGAAAGCGAAGACATCTCTCTTTCAGGGGACACGATCGATCGAGATTAGAGAGGTCGAAGTTGGCCGGCATGGTGATCTGATTGATCGTACCTTCAGGAGAAGGGGCAGCCTTGGAGATGGCGGCTTGAAGCGAGGCGACCGGAGACGGCTCCTCATCATAGTCGTCCACGAAGAGCTGGAACTCGGCCTCGAAGTCGTCGTCGTCATCGTCATCGGTCACGGCCTCGTCGGCGTCGCCCGCCTTGCGCTTCCCGCCGGCGGTCGTGCTCTGGTCCGCCGCCGGCCAGAGCGTGGCGGCCGTCAGCGGGCGGTGCACCCGCGCGGGGATGAGCGCGGCGAGGATCGCTCCCCCGCACATATCGTCCGAACGTTACCTGGAACGAGGATTTGCAGCGCGGGAGAGCGACCGAGAAGTGCAAGCCTCGCGCGTGGAAACTGTAAATAGAGGAGCCGGATGACGTGGGCCGTCGAACACCGTGGGCTCCTCTTTATCCCGCGCACCGGGTTTCTTCTTCTTTTCCCTGTCTATATTGTGGGCGCCCACAGACTCTGTGGGCTTCTACTCGAATGAGCACGAACACTTGGCAAAAAGATCAACAACTAGTCAGATTAGCGCGCTATGCGCGCTACTATAAATTTTTTTATGTTATGAAATATTAATAAAATAACATATATTGCTTGTATTGTGTTAGTAAGTAACATTGTATTATTATTAAATCAAGAAATCAATTAAAATAATTAAAATTTTAATTGATCAATATTAGAATATAAATTCATCCCAAAATAGTTATACCTTACATCATTGGTTATTTGAGTCTGAGCGTCATACAATAATTTTCGTGATTGAGAATTTGATAATTATTAGGCATTTATGTTGTATTGGTTCTTTAAGCACGATATAATATTTTTCAAAAATTGTAAGTCCTGTTTTGCAAAAAAAATGGTGGGCCCCACATATAGTGGTCCGTGGGTCCCACGTACGGGTATGCGGGTCCCACATATGCGGGTCATGTGGGCCCCACACACGCGTGTCACATGGGTCCCACGCATGGTGGGTCCCGTGGGACCCATGAATAGTAGCACCTAGCCTAGGATTGCTCCAATTCTTGGAGCTTTAATATATAGGAATAGATACCACTCGCACGGCCGGCGCCGCTGTGGTGGTGTGTTTGCTCATCACGATACCACGGGCTCTTTTCCAGCCCACGGAGACATGGGTCCCGTGGGTGTCTCCGTGGGTTCTCCTCTGCTTTTGTACTCCCACAGACCTGTATGAGTTGGTTGGCTACTGCTATTTGCAGATAGAACAGAATCTTGAGGCGTATAATCCATGCTTGTAGACAGTCCCAATTCCCCTTTTGCGGAAACCGTTGGGACCCCTGCGGTTTTGATGCGTATACACATGACGTGCCATTGCTATTTATAGCATACCGAGTCATGAACAACACTAGTTTGCCCTTGTCAGTTGTCAGGTAAGATGCTACCCCTGTCCAAGGTGATGCCTCAACTCTGAAGGACTGACTGACTGAATTCCGCCATCGACTGCATTCGTTTCAGCACAAGAGCGGTGATTTTAGCAAGGCCCTTGAGGGCATCAACCCTTCCATTTTTTCGAGTAAGTGTTGGATCATCTACTGGTCTACACTTCATCTCTGTTTTATATGCCTTGGCATTTCCTCTGAAGGACTGAATAGGAATGCTGTTTTTTTTTTGAAGGGTATAGGAATGCTGTTGTTTCCAGTCAGTTGCAGATTATGAAGCAACAAATGCATCAAAACTGGCATTTGCTCTGTTTAACGAGCAGAAAGATCGACCGGCGCTCCCGCCTCTGCAACTTCAGAAGCATATCCAAAATCTCTTCTACAGGCTACAATCGACCAGATATACAAACTTGTTGAGAGTCATCGGCCTCCGCACGCATGGACGAAATAGCAGTGGCACTGAATAGCCTTACCGATCTTGAAACTTGTGTCGTTCTATGTCAGAAAGGGATAAGCTCGCGAGGACCTTTTCTTTTTTCGCTGCAAAGAACTTTAGCATCTAGAGGATCGAGTATTCTTATTTGTTTTCGAGCAACTGGATCAAAGATCCTATCATTCTTCTACAACGATGCGGTGGGGGAATTCTCCAGCTAATGAAACAGGTGAGAGTAACCAAACAAATTATTGGGGACCTAGACCTAGGCAACTACTTATCAGCAACCACGTATGGAAGATCCAATCGTTGCGAAGGATCATGGACCGAAAATTCAGGCCATCATCACGGGCGGATTATGCAGATGACCCCATCAGGTGCAACTGGAAGTTTTCTGAAGGTAAGATTAGGTGCTGCCGACTGATAATGGAATGGCATGGGCTAAGTCAAGTTGCAGAAAAATAAACGCAAGGGGCTGAAGCGTTTGCCTTTTGCTTCCACTTGTGAATTTTTTCTGTCTTTGCTTGAGAATCCTGCAACTCAACTCAGTTTGGAACGCAGTTGAGTCCGAGTCGCTGTCGCGGCCACATCGGAGCGAGCAAAGATAATAGCAAGACGTGCAAATTGCAGCCTAAATTATCGTCTCCGGCAGCTGTCGAAAACCAGTGGTGGTGCGCCCACCGGATTGCGAGGCGGTTTCTGCACCCGTCACAAGACTATTTCTGGAAGGATAGCTTGGAAAAATTAGAGAAACATTTGCAGGTGGTCAAAAAATGTGTCATGGAATCAAATAAAATGGAAAAAAGAACTGTTGCCAGCGCACAGGACTACCGTGTTTTTGTTCTCTCATGAACTAGTCCCCTTTTTTTTGGCTCTGAAAACATAGTGAAGTCATGCCGTTATGGAGCCTTTCTTTTTTATGTTTGCGAAGGTACTGCTATTGTTGTTCACCATCTGACCAACCTCAGAAAATTATGATACACATAAACAAGATACTGATGCATAATACAGAACCAGGTTCACAAACTTATTTGGCATAACAATCACAACCGTACAATATAGAGGACCATTGCCGACATGATCATATTCATAGGACTATTGACCAACAGTAATACAAAAGCACCAAACGAGCAGTACAACATGTACAATACAAATATTCAAAGTAGAGTACAGTTTGATCAGGACGCCGGCAATTGCAGTACAGATACAGAATCTAGCTAGCAAATTCAAGCAGTACAGTACTCTTGACATATGATTACACACCAATCAACAAGCAAAGCGATCGCCAATCGCTCTCAGCAGTCCGCTGAATCGATCGTCCAGTTGAGCACCAAACGCCGTTCCTGAACTCAGAACCTGACAAGGTGTGATCCGGTGGTAGATGAACACAAGGAACAGAAGCCATGGATATGGATTCAGGTGCTTACAACTGAGTGCAACAGGTAGGGTACATTAGAAAACAGCGCTGTCAGGTGGGAACTCGTCGAAGCTCCACAGGCTGACGCCGTCCATGTCGTTGCTCACGCCGTTCACGTCCTGGACGGCGGCGGCGGCGTCGACGGCGAACAGGCCGTCGAGAGACTCGTACCCGCCCGAGTAGGGCAGCTGGAGCAGCATGAACGGGTCGAACGCCAGCTCGTCGGCGAGCTCCAGCGCAGAGCCGGCGCCGGAGCTCATCCCATCCGACGAGTCGTCGACGTCGTACCTCAGCTTCTTCGCGGGGCTACCGGAAGACTCCTGCTCCGTGCTGCCGGTGAAGGATTTCTCCATGGCAGCCACCACCGCCGCCGGCGCGGCGGGGAACGCCGGGAACGTCATGTCGAAGAAGCTGCTCACGTCGAACGCCTCCGCGACTTCAGGCTTCACGGTGATCGTCTGCTCCTGCTTCTTCTCTCCTGCAACTGCAAGCAACGCGGGCTGCGACTTCGGGTTGCCGCGGCGCGGGCGCGCGGCGGCGGCGGCGGGAAAGTTGACCTTGGCCTTGGTGCCGCGGAGGCGGCGTGCCTCGACGTCGTAGGCACGGGCGGCGTCCTCGGCGGTGTCGAAGGTGCCGAGCCAGACGCGGGTGCCCTTGTGCGGGTCGCGGATCTCCGCCGCCCACTTGCCCCATGGCCGCTGCCGGATGCCGCGGAAGTGGCGGCGGCCGCGCTTCTTCTTCTGGCTCGCGGCCGACGCGCGAACGCCGCCGTGGGCTACAAGAGTTCTTTCCCCTTGAGATTTACGCTAACACTTCCCGTGCACGTCACGATCAGAGCCAAGAACGCGCGTGAACATTCTGCCGGTACAGATTATTGCGCTGCACTCTCGAATGACACTGATTAATTACCTGAGGATTTGGAGGAGAAAACGAAGTGGCGGTCCTCCGCTTCCTCGTCAAACTCGTCGTCGAAGTCCTCGAAGGCGGCCTCAAAGTCGTCGATGTCGTCGGCGTGGTGACGACGCCCATTGTTCCCGCCGCCGCCGCCGAGTTTCTTGGAGTTGGAGCCCGCCGACCAGAGGTGGCCAGCAGTCACCGGCTTCGACGCCGCGCGCCGCGGCGACGGGATCAGCTCCGCGAGGATGGCGCCTCCGCACATTGTTGTTCACCGTTCCGGAAAAGTTTTCTCGTGGGTTGTTCGTGTTGTTTAGAACCTGGAGGAAGGCTGCCGACGGAGGGAAGAGATTTATAAACCAGCTAGGACCGTTGGTGTGGGTGACTTGGCATAGCGACTGGCGTGCCACGTGTCGTGCTCCTAGGGGGTTGTATTTCAGAAAAAAAAAAAGAACGAAACTCGAATTTTGTAATTGGAAGTGCTGTCATGTGAAGAGGGTCATTCGTACTGTATTTCGCATCCAGCTGAACTGATAAAGATATGCACACATCAAAAAGATATATTTTTCAGTAACATCTTATAATACCGATAAACCATCTCAAAACCAAAGTTAAAAATTCAGAAAGTGATGCCACGAAGTAAATGGTTACTCATAAACCATCTCAAAACGACGATTTGTCTAAAAGTATTATATGTTGTTCTCTCTTTCTATAATGTAAGAGGTTTGAATTGTAGGAAAAAAAAACAATGACATCTAAAGGTAAATAGTTTTCTCCTCCAAATCCTCAGGTAATTAATTAATTTAGCATAAGACTAAAAATATTATACTCTGTAACGTAGGAAGCAGGTACTGCATGGTCGCTCAATGCTCCTCAGATCGGATTCACTTCATAGCACTGACCGATGCTTGGGCTAAGCACGAATTACTGTTGCTGATCACTTTAGGACTAATGGAGAATCGTCCTACTGTGCAGGCTCCTGCAATTGGAGGAGCATCTTGTGCTCTGTTCGTCAGTTAATGCCACTTGTTCTGCAAGTATTTGGGTTGCTGTCCCTTCAGCTGCCGGTTCATCCCTCCTCGTCACTCTCGCTCAGGGCTAGCAACCATCCAGAGCAACTTGTTCCGGCCACGTTCCTGCCCACTTGGCCGTCAATGATAAACTTGCAACAGGACAACGGCGAGATAATCACGCTCGTTCCACTGCATTAGCCCATGTTGATTACTTGAGCAATGACGTCACGACCACATAACAACAACCTCGTCAGTCGTCACGCCAACAACTTGGTTATAAGGTAGCGCAAACAGATCAACAAACAGGCAAATAGCTAAGTGATCAGATCGGGCACACCAGCTAAACAGAAATCTTATCTGCCTAACACCTTTATCAAGCATGTATCCATCATAATGTAGCTTGTACTTTTGACTACTTTATCCCAATGGCAAGTTCAATGCTCCTATGTTTGGGCATGGCTTGTGGTCACCACGTTCCACTTACCTGTCCAAAGCAAGGAATATACTACTTGTTTTTAATATACATAACATGGATTTGGGAAAAAAATATTTTTAATTTACCTTTGAATGTATGAGTAATTGTTATAAAATCAATATCGTATTAAAAGACATGCAAAATTATTTGTGTCAAAGAGATGACCCAAAAAAGTCGTTGGTATATAGAACAAATCACTAGCAAATCCCTTATTTCTAGATAGTCATAATATGATTTACCAAATCTCCATAGCAGCTGCCTGTCACATGCTTGGTATGCTAAAGGCTTGTACATGACTTCGGCCTTTTTTTGGGAAATGAGAAAATATTTCAATATTTCAACCACCATCGACCAATGCATATAGTTGTTTCTTATTACATGCAAGGAGCACCTCAGCCTAATCTTGCCAAGTATTTCTCTTCTTGTGATTACAGTACTAAATACAGAAGTAGTTGCGTTCTTATTAGTTTTTCTAGAGGAAAGGCTGTTTATTGAATGTATAGTATAGTGCATCTGTGCATAGATGTTGTAAGCCAAAACCCGCCGTTATATTCTGTCCCTGGTTTTGCCAACCTGATATTCTCGAGAACTACATGGTTGCTCATAAGATCATCGGTGACTATAATATTTACACTTGCTTTATCAAGGTGAAAAGTGAAATGCCTACATACTATACCGATAGGAGTATTTTACACTCATGAAAGATACCTCTTTGTCATACTCTTATGCTATATTGTAGCGTGACAACTTGCTGATGCAAGAATCACAGAACCCACAGCTCAGTAATGAGGATCATCGTAGCTTCATAGGACGTTGTTTTACTTCTTTTTTATCCCGCTTCCTTCACAATTTATCTTTCTATTATATTCCCATAACAAACGTTTAGTAATAATAATGCCCTCCAATATTGTCACTAGTTTTTATTATGTTATATTAGACTTAAGTTGCCACTAGTTTTATTATGTTATATTAGACTTAAGTTGCCACTCGTAGCCACATGAACTATTTGCGCCATTCATTTGAGATCAACGGTGAGATGAATCACGGGTAGGAGAGAATCTTAAGTAGGTGAAAAATTCATCGGTTGGATGGATATCATGTGAGAGAAACAAAGAGTCGAGATAAACCATGTGAGCCATGTGGTTTATATATACTTTTCCGTAACCATGCAGAGCTACGAGCTATGCAGCATGTTGCCCGGACCAAAATATACAACTGGTTTGGGTAGGGTAGCTACCATTTATTTTCACATTTTACATCTATGTAGTTTAGTTTCTTTGTGTTATATATTAGGGTATCTCTTTAATTTCAAAAAAGAAAATATTAGGGTATCTCTAACAGCACAAAATGAACTATGATATGGCAGGGAGAGTCAGTAAGGAGACACAATGTTGCAAATATCAATACTCTATTAATGCGTGGATCTATAAATTCTTTGTTATGTATCGGTGCAAACGCCTAAAAAATAGCAGCGAAAACCATTTTGTCACTGAACTTGTGCATGCTAGCTAGTCTAGCATGTCCAGACAATCGGACAAAACACTTGCATTTCTGTTTGTTTTCCATTTTCTCCTCGGTAAAACACTTGGCATTTGGCTACAATCATATATATCACTCTTAACCGTATCACAGAAAAAAAAAACATCTTGCGTCTTAACCATATGCCGTAGCTAGAGTCCAGGCAATCGGACAGGCGGACGGCGCACGGCAGTGAAGTACTACTCCACATCGCACGGTCTGCGCATCTGCCGACGAACACCACGCGACGAGGAGCCTCTCGTCCTCTGATCCCCTCTGCATCACGTTCACATCACACGATGTTCTGCTACCGCTGCCACGTTCATTAACCAGGTTCAGGCGACCGGTCGATCCAACCCGATCCCGCAGTTGTTCAGTGCAAACAACACGGTGAATGTCGAAGATTAATTTCCTACAGTCAGGCTAAACGCTAGTACAACAAGGCCACGCACCGTCTTCACTCTTCAGAGACAAACGCTAGCAATCGATAAACGATCCAGATTGACAGTCAGATATGCTTGTGTTTTCTAGCCATGGCGAGTTTGTTCTGGTCTTCCTCACATAATACTATTGAAACTGTTAAAATCAGCCACAACCAACAAACTTATCTACGGAGTACTAGTGGAAAGGCTCAAACGTTGAGTTCAGATGTTAGCAGGACAAGGTAACTGAAGATAGACTTGAAAACCTCATGTGCAACGCGGGTATGCAGCACGGAGTTACTCCGTACAAAACTACAAGAGCATTTGTACAGTACAGTGCAAGAGGTGAAGCCGAAAGCTCAAAGGCTTCTCCAATGTTACAGGGACAAGAGGGGGACAGGAAGAACGACCGACGAACAAAAAGCCTAGTAATAGCACACGGTGTCGTCGAAGCTCCAGAGTCCCACGCTCAGGTTGCTATTGCTTTGCACGGCGTCGCTGCCGAACAGGCCGTCCAGGCACTCGTACGCGCCGCCGTCGAAGAAGCTGAACTGGTCGCCGCCGAACATGAACGCGTCGAACAGCATGTCGGAGGATTCCTCGGACGCCGCCGGCGCCGGCGCCATCTCTGCCTCGTCTTGACGGGGTTCGGTCCGGGCCCGCTTGCTCGGCCCGCCGAGCTCGACGTGGTGGCTGAAGTCAGCACCAGGCCGCGCCGCGGCGTCGTCGGCCGCGGACATGCCCTGCCACGAGAAGTCTGGCAGCGCGCTGCAGCAGCTGCTGCTGTCGCCGGAGGCGGTCTCGCTGGCTTCGGCCTCGCTCTCGACCGGCGTCGCGTGCGCGGCGAGGACATCGTCGACGAGGTCGACGTACGGCGCCGCCACGATGGCAGCGGCGGCGTTGCCGTTGGCGCGCGGCGCGGCGGGGGACGGCGAGGGGAAGTTGAGCTTGGCGGCGGCGCCGCGGAGGTCGCGGGCGGCGGCGTCGTAGGCGCGCGCGGCGGCCTCGGCGGTGGCGAAGGTGCCGAGCCAGACGCGGACGCCCCTGACGGGGTCGCGGACCTCGGCGGCCCACTTGCCCCAAGGCCGGCGACGGACGCCGTGGTACTGGCTCGGCCGCCTGCCGCCGCCGCGCCGGGACGCGAACGCCTTGCGCTCCGTCGTCGCCGGCACGGCCTCTTCGTCCGAGTCGGAGTCGGAGTCGAACTCCCGGAAGGCGGCCTCGAAGTCGTCGTTCTTAGCCGCCGCGGCCGGGGCGGGGGCTCGCTTCCGGCCCTTGCCGCCCGCCGGCACGGTCGGTATGAGCTCGGCGAGGATCGCGCCGCCGCACATCTTGCTTGCTTACTGTTGGTTGCCTAGCGTGCTCTGTTGGTCGGGGTGATGAAGGCCGTGAGCTGGGAAGGAGTTGTGGGCTTGTACTTGTAGCTCGGTGTAGTGCTGTGATGGGATTGTGTTGTGTTGGTCGCCGGCGATGGCGACTATTTATGGAGGTTGGAGGTCGTGAGCCGCTTGGATGGGGCTAGGGGTCAAGGGCAAAGGCGGGAGAAGGAAAGCGCTGCGCGACCGCGACGGCGAGGCCTCGTCCCCGACGAACAGGGAAGCGATGCCAAAGAAAAGGGCATCCAAGTCAGCACGTACGAAAGGACGAGTACGATTTTTTTAGCCGCAAAGGGCGCGTGGCTCAGCCTCGAAGCTCGTTCAATGGCCGGGCCGATAAATGGCAGTGGCAATGGGCTGGTGGTGGTGGGCTTTGCACTACACTGGCACGGTCGGTCCCACCCCATCAGTCCACCACCAACCAGATGAAGCAACTATTCTGCGCGAGGAAGGGCAACGATTCAGATCAAGCACAGCATGATGGTGGCTTCGTCCTGCATTCGCGGGTCACTCAATTCCCGTCGACCTGAAAAATTCAACACATCTGGATGGGCTTGCCTGCGCCCTATTGGCACGGTAGCAGCTCGCGTTCTTCATTTGAAAGAAGTGAGGTTGTGGTGATCTGGGGCGCCAGGACGATAAATCTGCGGAATTTCAAATGGGGGCATTGCACAGTATTGCGAATTTCAAAAGGTGGAATCGTGCGATACCGGAACCAGGTACGGCCTGCCAGTTTCCAGGACGGCTGTATGTACCTATCACCAAGTGGACGCCGAATTGCAGGCTTTCGTGGCGCTTAAAGCTAGCTAGTTCATGCGATTGGGCGGATCATGCTAGTTTTATGTTGCTAGGGACCATATTTAGCATCAACTGGATGCGTATATTAATCTGATCTGTCGAGCAAGCCATCTGATGCTACCTTTTCCGATAGGAAGTAGCAATCCTCCTGTATCAAAGTGTCATCACGCTCCGAGTCATCGTGCTACCCACCTAAGCTAGGCCTGTGATTGTTTATGCATGGACCATCCAATCAGTAATCACCTGGCGATTATTATATCAGCACCGGCGCTAACCAGCTTTTCTGCTGAAAACGTACTGCGCTTCAGTACATACCGTGGCGGAGCACAAAACCATGGATCATTTCCTACAGTCCCAGGTATCAATGGGAGAGCGGTATCTCACACTGAACAAACGTGTAGCCGGGACTTGAATTTGGGAACAACATCTTAATTAAGACGATGGCAAAAATTATGACGAATAGGGAGTTCAGATCATTTCCACTTCCACACCGCAGTTCGTTGGCACTGTGTCAGCGGAACGGCGAAAACTGGAGACTTTGGACACATGCATCACGCGTGATAAAAAATTAAATCCGGGAGTATGGATACCTCTTTGCTGTATATCAAAATACGATTCAGAGAAAAAAGAAAAAGAAAAACGCTGAAGAGACAGGTGCACTGTGCACGTCCACAAACAGCCAGGCTTGGCGCTGGAGTCCTGATGATATGGGCGAAGATGGCAACATCTCGGTTTGTTTGTTTAAGACATGATGGAGTTGCTGTGCGTGTTAGACGATGGGATGGAACCCGTATGTCGACACCTTTCTAGAGCCGGGCTGGCTCTGGTGGTGAGTGAGAGTGCGACGTGTAGGATTGAAAATTGCAACTTGAGCGACGCCTTGCAAGCAAGGGAAAAGCCAAGTTCAGTGTCTCTCCCCGATCTAGGGGTTGCCAACAAAATCATGCAAACTGATGATTTAATAATAAAAAGAAGAGAAATATCTTCCCTATCGTTTGGGGGGCTCATGCTTGAAGCTGGCAAAGTTTATCATATCTTCATCAATCTTCAACCATATCCCCTTGCCATAACCGAATGAATCATTGACACTGACTTTGTAAAAATACAAGATGATAAACTCTGCCTCCTCCCGCGTCAATTACTCAATTATGTAGCACACTGATGTGTCACCGTAAGCCTGTCCGACGATTTCCAGAAGGAAACCACATATGGCTTATTTTTTTATATATTTATAAATATAATGCATACCCTTTATGTATGTAAAACAAATCTAACAATTAAAGTCGATAATATTGATTTTGATAAATACATTTTATTTCGTGAGCTTGAGTGCACTTATTCATGTTATTTTCAATCAAACTTCAGATTTAATTTGAACAAAAAATAACCATAAGTCAATCATTTAAACAATCACATGCATAGATAATTATTGCATCATTTAACTTGTCCTGATGCGCGTGTTATGTGAAGAGTAAGACCAATCTCAGTGGGGAGTGTCATAAGTATTAATTATTTCACATCAACAAAATTGCTGACACGATAGAGTTATTTACGAGGAGTGAAGAGAGGAGTGTCGTAGGATGAGAGAGGATGTCATGGTGATAACACTCCTCCGGCACAATTCTCAAGTTTCCGATCTCGACAACTGTGCGATGACACTCTCCACTTAGACTGACCTACTAATATGTCAAGTTAAAGTGTAAAACTTAATTGCTCGTAATACATAAGTTGCTGACCAATTTAATGCTCACGGTCACGATCCACAGTATTATCCTACAGCTCACGAGATCATAGAGACCTCTCGATCTAGGCCATGTTCAGATGAAACGCGAAATTTTTTTCGAGTATGTCGGGCACACATTTAAAGTATTAAATATAGATTAATTACAAAACTAATTACAGATTCTGTCAGTAAATCGCAAGACGAACCTAATGAGTCTAATTAATCCGTCATTAGCACATGTTTACTGTAGCAATTTATTGTCTAATCACGACCTAACTAGGCTCATTAGATTCGTCTCGCGAAGTACACTCCATCCATATAATGGGTTATTTTTTTCGACTACATTTAATATGCCATGCATGTGAGGGAACATATTCGGAAAAAAATTCGCGAAACATCTAAACAGGGCCTAGGATTATATTATAGCGATTATTTTCAGTGGGATCAATATCCTTTTGGCTTTTGTAGAATATATAAGTACGAATGTACGATCCTCAGCTTGGATCATACAATTGTGATACTACAAAATAAATTATGGTGTTTTGTAGAATCAGTAATTTTTTTTTTTGGCTCGTAGGATTACGAGAATAATCATGTTTCATCTTTGTAGCATACAAATCTTTGCTCTGGCCGAATGAAGGTCTGGCTGGTTCTAGTATCTCGGAATCTCTGATCACTTGATCAGCCCTGGCCCGTGGAGCAACGCACTTTGCAGACTTCACAGAGAGACCTCAGCCTCACGATTTGCAGGCCAATTTGCTTTGCCTGTTTCAGAATTAGGATTAGGATTATGTGGTCAGTGGGACCAATATCGATCCTTTTGGCTTGATCTATCAGCTAGGATCATACAATTACGATACTAAAGAATTAACTAAGATGTTCAGTGGAATCAGTATCTTTTGTGGCTTGTAGGATTACATGAACCATCATGTTTCATCTTTGTAGTGTAAAATCTTTGCTCAGGCTGGATGAAGGTCGACTGGTTCCAGTATTTGTGGTTAGCCGTGGAGCAACGCACTTTGCAGACTTCACAGAGCAACCAGAGGAATCATCAGCCCCTCAATTTGCAGGCCACTACATGCTTTGCCTGTTTCAATGCCGTTCGGCCGTTCATCATGTTCCTTTCAAAAAAAAAAAAAATGGCGTTCATCGTTTCAATTTCCTGGTTTCCTCCACCTTCCTTCCAGGTTTTATTGGATAAACATTTTTTTTCCTTCAGGAACGAATTTTTATTAAACCACTTGGTAAGACTACGTTGATCATCAACGCTTGCATATGAGGCGAGGCGCAAGATCTTTTTGAGAACGGTAGTTTCATCTCTTCCTCGATCCAAAATTACAAAGTAGTGCACAACAACCTCCGTATTTTACAAGACATGAACACACAGGTTCAGGAGCTTAATTAAAACGACAGGTTGTCCTCGACGAGGCAGCCGTCGTCGAAGCTCCAGAGGCCCATCCCGTCGTCCGCCGCGACGACGGCGGCGGCGTTGGCGCCTTGCACAGCGTCGGCGCTGAACAGGCTGTCCAGGGACTCGTAGGCGCCGCCGTTGAAGAAGCTGAACTGGTCGCCGAACATGAACGCGTCGTCGAACAGCGCGTCAGATTCGGAGTCGGAGGCCCGTGGCGACGCCTCGTCCGCCGTGCTCTCCGGCTCGGTCCTCGGGCGCTTGCTGGCACCGCTCTGCTCGCCGGCGTCGAAGACCTCCAGGGCGGCAGCAGGGTGCGCCACGGGGACCTCCTCGTCGTAGGCCGACACGCCCTGCCACGAGAAGTCCGGGAGCGCGCCGGAGGACTCGGAGCTCTCGCTGTGTTCGGCCTCGTGCTTGACGGCGGCGGGCGCCGCGTAGCTATGGTCGTCGTCCTCCTCGTCGGCGACGAGGTCGACGACCTCGACGGCGCGTCCGCGCTTGCGGCCGGCGTCGGCGGAAGAGGGGAAGTTGAGCTTGGCTCGAGGCCCGCGGATGTCGCGCGCGGCGGCGTCGTAGGCGAGCGCGGCGGCCTCGGCGGAAGGGAAGGTGCCGAGCCAGACGCGGACGCCCTTGACGGGGTCGCGGATCTCGGCCGCCCACTTGCCCCACGGGCGGCGCCGGACGCCCTTGTACTGCGCCGCCTTCCGGCGCCTGGTCGTCGCCGGCGCGTCCGCCTGCTGCCTCCTTGGCTGCTTCCTCGCCGTGGCGGGGGAGGAGGCGCCGAACACGAACGACGGCTTGCTCTCCACTTCCTCAGAGTCGGAGTCGGAGTCGAAGTCCCGGAACGCCGCCTCGAAGTCGTCGGCCTTCCGCTGCTGCGGCTTGGCCTTGGCGGCCTTCGGCGCCGGCCAGAGGTGGCCCGCCGTGACGCGCCGCGCCGGAGCGGTCGGTATGAGCTCGGCGAGGATCGCACCACCGCACATCTTTCTCTCTTGCTGGTCTCTGAAGCGAGTCGCTCACTAGTCGAACGCTGGGTGCTCTTGTGCTTGGTTGCTGGTTGGGTTGGGAATGGATGGAGATGCCGACTCGAGGAGGCGCTGTTAAATAGGAGGAGGACGCGCTTGGTGGCGACGGACGCCGTGTCGTGGCGTGGGGGCTCCCAAATTATCGGGGCGAGCAGGGCAGGCACGCAGCTTCATCATGGCGTGTGATGGGATAAGGCCGCGGCGGACACGCCGGTACGGGCCCGCCCGCCCGATCGGCCGTCCTCGTCGCTATCGGTGGTTGGACCCCGCGACGCGGAGGTGCAATGCATCTGCCTCTTCCCTTCCTCCCATCCCAATTCCCAAGTTGCTTGCGTCCGCGCGCGGGCGGGGGGACAGCGACGGCAACAGCCAGCCCAGCCGTGTAGACCCGGCCTGCCGGGGGTGGGGTTGGCCGCCCCGCCTGGTCCGCGGTTTTCAGCTTTTCGGCGATCCTTGGCGGCGGTCTCCACTCTGCGGCCATCGTTGTTGCCGCCGAACACAGAGAGAGGAGGGCGTGTGCCCGCCACGCGCCGGAGCTGGAAGAGCCCTTGGAGCTCGTGGCGAGGCGGCCACACGGGACGCCGCATAGACGGGTGCCCGCGTCGCCAAACCGGGAACCACCCACCTGCTCGTCCTCCTCCGTCCGCCCCCAAGTTTGTGGGAAAGGCTGTATTGGCAAGTGGGCTCAGCTGGGAGCTTATTGTAATCAGGTGTGTTAACCACCCCACTAAACCCTCCCTTTGCTAAACTAAGCAAGTGGGGCTGAGCTGAGCTTTGCGATAAGACCGAAGGATTAGCGACTGATGATGGTGATTTGACAAAGTTAGCAAGTGGATCTGTAGACGGGAGCCTCCAAGCTCCAGCGTTTCCAAGTGGGGCCCACAGAAGACGACGAATATCATACCTACCAGTCTACCAATAGTACTGTACATGCACTTGAAATAAACATACCGCCGCAATTCATGAAATATACAAGTCTTCCTCCCCCACAATGCGTGTCGGGTGCAGACACCTTCTTGGGTCACGAGGCCCACGATCACCGAGCCAAACCAGGCACCAGGGTGAAGTGCGGCGTGCCCAAGTTTCTGGAAAAGCGGTATTCGTATTGCATCGGGCTGACTGGAATGATGGAGCTCACTTGGTCGCCAAGCTGAGCTCATTCGTTTCAGAAAAATAAAAATAAAAAGGCTGAGCTCAGGTCTTGGCGACCTCAGCGCTACGCACAGAGTGCATACTAGAGAGATCCACGCAAACTCCGAGCACATAAATAAAAGAATGAAAGTGGCATACGATTGAATAGAAAAAATCCAATGGCAACAAGTTTTCGCTGTCGGTGTACGATATATAGCGGCTAGAAAATAAAATTATCTCATCGAGAGGAAGGCGAAGCTGCCCCGGATGGCGTCCTCAATGTTTTCCTGTGTTGTTGGGCCCTTCCATGGGCTTGTTAGGCCTTTTTCTCTGCATCCCGGAGACCTGCAGCTAAATGGATTGGGCTGTCTTCCTTTATGGATTGGGCTGCAAAAATAAATTGCATGTACGCTTGATGCTGCTTCTTGTCGGTGCCTGAATACAATGGCTTGAGCTTGATTCCTCTATTTCTTGCCCGCAGCTGAATACCGCAGCTTGATTCCTCTACTTCCTAGACAATGGCAACTCACAATGTAATTCTGTAATCAAATACTTCATCTGATTAGGTCACTTAAATTAGGTTTCTAGCCAATCAAACTACCTTTACTTGTTCAGTCAAAAAACTACCTTTACTTGATTCATCAATATATGAAAATTTACAAAGGTTTATAACACATGGTTAAACTTAATATTGCTAGATTTACAATGAAAAATAATTTTATAACATGCAATTTTCTTTATTTCAACTATTATATACTGAAAGTCAAAGCGTCGCAATAGAGATCAAGTTGCTGTCCTCAATTACTTACATTTCGAATCAAAGAGGCAACATGGAGCAGTTAATTGCATATGGCAAATAAAGGCATTGCTTCGTAATAAAACATACTCCATGAGTCTATTATATTATCCATAAGTTGCCTCTCGTTTAGTCGTTTTTTGCTTATATAAAAAAAAGAAGTCGTCTTAACTGGCACCCCGGGCCTGGCCAAAGGTCAACCCGCAAAACTGGGGAGATCACTACCGTAAGTACTGGCAGTATCCATTACACAAAGGAAGAAGACAACAAAATTTACACTGTATGAGACTACGATACTTCAAGTCCACATATTTAATTTGTATCATCGTGCGGCGGTTTGCAGTCTCAAGATCCGGTTTGGCCCCTGCATCTTAGCAGCAGCAGCGTGCCGCCGGTGGAACGCGTCGCGGCGCTTCCTGATGAGCATTTCGATCTCTCGCCGCTCCTCTCTCGCTATGTGCCGGCACCGGCACTCGGCGCTGCAAAACGCGTGCTCTCCTCTGCAAAATTCAACCCGAAACGACCCACATATATGATCAGCAACTAACTCAACGGTCGTGCAGTGGCTCGAGAGAGTGTACAAGCATCTGAGAGATCGAGGCACAGGCAGGGATTCTTACTTGTACACGAAGACATCCATGGTGGCGTCGAGGTTCTTGTGGCAGCAGAAGCAGTTCTTCAAGAACTCCAGCCCGACAAAGATCCTGCCGTTCTCGCGGCACTTGCTGGATGCGGTCGTCCCCGCCGGGACTATCCTCACGGCGGACCTCCTCAGCACCGTCGGCACCTGTTTCCTCGGCGACGGCTGTATGATGAGGCGGAGCCCCACGAGCTCGCCGGCGGAGATCGCAGCCATTGGCGTCGAGGTCGAGGCGCCCACCCCCTCCTCAAGGTGGAAGAGGCTTGGCGCTCTTGGGATCATGCTGCCTGCTTTGCAAGTTTCTGCTTCGTCTTGGAGCTAGCAGCGTCTCTACCGACTACCGTGTGCTACTCGGAGAGACTGAGATAGATCAGAGAAGGTATTGCAGGAGAGCTTGGGAATGTCGTGAGGTGCCAGGTGCGCTCATATATAGGAGCACCATATCTTTCACTGTGGACGCACGCGTTTTATTTGTTCTTGTGGCTAACAGTTCAGTTTGGTTGGGGCCAAGAAAAGCTCCTGTCCTGAAGAGAGAGAAATATTTGTTTTGTACTGTAGATAGGATACACGCACATGCTACACATGGGGCAAAAGCAGCTAGCAGCTGGGCCAGTTTTCACTGCGTGTGATCACGCGATTGGATTGGCCTGGGGCCTGCAGTGTCGCACTGCTAGCCGTACGTGTGGGTGCCACACTGCCACGTTAACCCGGATAACACATCATAGTCGTGAGACGTGACAAATATTGGCATGTGGGTTACGGTTTCACAAGACAACAAGGCGTCCTTGCGATTTTCAGTATCTTTTGCTAACGTCACTGTCCGGCAAGCAACGGTCAAACCAGCGCGGCGGTGAACAAGTGGAACCACACACACCCACTGCGGATTTGGATAATTAAGGGACGACTCTGGCGATTGATCAGAACTAACTGCCCAACTAAACTATGCAAATGTAGGCTGCAGGTCACACCTTTGTCGTAAAAAGTTGATAGAAATGTAGCCGCGCGTAGATAGATAAATAAAGAAATATAATAAATCGATATGCCACGTGAGGCGCGCGTTAGAATCTCGCGCGTGCGCGTGTGGACGTACTACGCTGAAAGCGACGACGAGGACGCGGCACATATGAGCCACCGGTTGGCATCCGATCCTTGTTCTCTCCCACTTTCCCGTGTCCCTCATCCTGACTCTGATCCGATGCTCCTCTCGCTCGTTCGCCTCCACTCCACAAACGAGTGCACGCATGCCACAGCCTGCTAGTCTGTATCGATCGATCGAGCGGCAGAAATTTTAGAGCCCGTTTGGTGGAGCTTTGCCTGGCTCCGGCTCCACCATTATCGTGGTACCGTAACACCGTAGGCGCCGGAGCCGGTGAAGCTAGAAATTGTAGCTTCACTGTTTTCAGGTTCGTTTTGGCTAGACAGAGAAAAACAGCTTTGATGAACAGTGATAGAAACGCTATAGGATGAGCGTCAGATGGAGTCAGAGCTGTTGAATCTCGGCCAAACGGGCTCTTAGTCTGGAAGAAAATTGGGTACGCACGGTGCGCATCCAAGCCACCGTGCGCACCATGCTGCGCTATTTGGTTCGGTTGGACCGCTCGATATCCATTGATGAACTCTTCATCATGTTTTGTGTCATCACAACCATTGCCTTTAACCTTGAGACTGTATGCAACAACCACATCATGAGGTGCGGATATTCCTCGAGTAGGGGGTGTCAACAATAGATAAGGTGAGTCATGTTTCATCAGCAGAAAGTTAACTAGGCTGCTCCAACATCATTAAGGACGTTCGGCGTGGGGACGGAGCCGGCACAGGGGGCGAGCTACGCGTGGGACGCGATACGGAGCCGAGTCTGATCCAATTTTCTGCGATAGGAAGCCGACGCGTGCGATCCATATTCTACGGCATCGCCGCATGGTGCGCACGGTGGCTTGGATGCGCACCATGCGCACCCAATTTTCTTCCCTTAGTCTCGTGCCGCACGTGTTTCTCGGCGCAGCGCCTTCCTTTTGTTTTCAAGAAACAAGTCGTTTTGGCTTTTCTTGATACATAGATTTTGCTATGTATGTCGATCTACATCGCAAAATATATATACATTAAGAAAACCAAAATAAATTGTAATCTATTGTCTTATTAAAGCAAAAGTAAAAGGAGCCACCAGATTCACCGAGAGAGCCTAGAAAATCTCACGTTAATCTAAAAAAGAGAAGAATACACACCGTTGAATTTTATGTAAATTTAACGGCCTAGATTCATCGATCCAAAGTGTCCATATTGAATACTATTAAACATATTAGATTGCTATAAAAAGAAATGCTCAAAGGATACGTAATAGAGAAGGAGTGCTCAAAGGAAAACAATATAGTATACAACTCTTTGTAATATTTACTTCTCATATGATCTACACTCTTCCATGAAAAATCAACGACAATAACCATAGTAATAGAGAAGGAGTAGAGAAAGAGTGCTCAAAGGATTTTATACTCCGGCCCTTTGGTGTCTTGCGATACTAAGCTAGCTGCACATAATAGAGATACAAATGGGTGTGAAAAAAGGACACAAATAATAAATCCACAAGGCATAAGTTGGTCAAGTGCAGCGGTAGCCGGTGGTGGTGGAAAAGGAGATGGTGATACAAGATGGAGTACAAGCTCAATTGCATCCTTGCGCATCTACCGGCAAGTGTCCATGTCACATAAATAAAAGGTCTAAATTAATTTAGTTACATTTGAGATTCGTGGAAAGAAAATTTACACCATGATTCTTATATATGTTGAGGCAAAATATAATTGTTTATCAGTATGAAAGTATTAAACTACGACATCAAAAAGACATGTGACTATATTCTATCCGTGAGATAGGACATGCCTAGAGTGTTTTGTTGGAAAACAATATCACGTAAGGACTATTTTATAAACTTTCAGACTATACTATTTTTCCTCTTTACAAAATTGATTAATAAACCTTTATGCAAAAAAAATGAACAGTAGTCCACCATACTTTCACAGGTCCAATGGGCAGGAAGAGGCCTTCGTTGTCTCATTTTGCCCAACTTGCCATAAGGAAGGTTTTTTTTCTTTCAAAGCACAACACAAACACACACGCTTAAATATATGCACGCACACTCGTCCATATGAATACACAAACGAGACCACATCCTCTATGAGCAGTTCTGAAAAATTACACTTACTGATCTCGAGACTGACAAAGTCAACACAAACACTTCAATGTCAAGGAGTGCATTGCTTACTACTGAAATAATAGGCCAGTTAAATCCTAAAATAAATCTAAAAAGATCTGAGCGCCCGCGTCAAGTTGAGAACTTAACTTGGGTGGACAGGTTCCACCACAAGGAGCCTCACCAGCTGAGCTACGTTTAGTTCGCACAACAAAAAAAATATGGTCACACAATTATCATCATAAGATGTGAGCGGGAAGAAGCATAGGCATGGTGATTCATCAGGAACAATGATGTGATTCCGATCTAAAGATCGATGAGATAATACACAATATTGAGAGCCACGTCCAAAAAAAAGTGCACATGAAGAAGCACAACTTAATAGTAGCACTTTGTAAATATTATTATTCAATAATATTAATTTCCATATTAAGACGACAGGGGACTTCGAATATCACCAGCTATTATCTTTCTACTTTTTTTATCATTATAACTATGTCTCCTTGATCACAAGAACATGAGGGAGAACGCAACGCTGCATAGGAAGCAACTAACAGTATATTAAAAATATTATTGTTTATTCAGATTGCTTTACATGTTGAGGCCTGGAGAGGAGGCAGGAAATCACCGGCTATTATCTTGGTAGACTTTAACATCACCTTGATGGCAAGCAGGTGGCGAACGTGTCATGATATAGTATACCTAGGTGCATAACAAAATCTATAAATCTAGAATGCCAAAAATAACCTATAATTTGGAATGAAGGGAGTACTAGCATAAACAAAGCATCGTCCATTAAAGTCATACACTATGATAGCAAAAATGTGCTCAAAGCACATGATAGTTGTCGCTAATATGATTGATTGATCGAAGAACTCACCAGATAACCTATACCTGACATGCTGGATTAAAAATGAAAAGCCAAAGACGCATACCATGATACTTTGCAACTCGAGGTAAAAAAATCACTGAAACATTTTTTTTACAATTGTACACCGATGCGTTTTTGGAGAATGGTGCAAAGATACACGCTTATGCTTCCGATCATGCTACAAGCAACATGCACGACCATCCAAACAAAGATGGAGGAAGTGGTTGATGAGAAGAACAATGTACACCATCAGAAATGCATCTTTGATGGTTGTAGTATAGCGGGCAAAACTCTTTGAGGGTAGAAGCACAAAAAAGGTGATGAACACAAACGAGAAGGCTATACTACCTTACCAGCTCTAACAATATATTTGTTGACCCCACGCATTGTACCAGGAAAAAGGATGAGTCCAAATAATGAGAGCATGCAATCGAGTTATAGCAACCGCAGGTTAGAGAAAAGTAAAACGAAAGGAGATTATAGCTTTTGCGGGCATACATTCAACCATTTATCTATAATATTCTAAATATCTAATAGTAATTAATCATGTACTACTATAATTAGAAATCTCATGTAGAATTATAGACTGCTAAGTCAAAAGTTAAAAATATATATTCACGTAAAAAATGTATACATCTTTATATTTTTTTAGTAAATATCAACAAATATGTTTCTATATAAACTATTCCCCTTTTATTTTGTTTTTTAAATAATACACAACATAATATAGGGATTAAAAAATAGGCAATATCTTGGTTTGAGCCATTCGGACAAAACAATTACAATATACCTCTAAACAAAAAACTAAATTCTTTTTTCAAGTAAAAAACTAAAATATTTATTAAAAAAACTAGATGAGAAGGAACATTGTGCATCCTTAGGAACATTGTGCATCCTTAGGGATGCATCTTCGATGACTATAATATAGCGGCCGAACCTTCGAAAAACAAGAAAAATGATGAACGTAAAGAAGAAGGCTATTACTTCCTTATCAGGTCTAATAATAAATTTGTTGACCCCATGGATTCTATCGGAAAAAGGACATGACCATGCAGATGAGAGCATGCAACAGAGTTATAACAAATCAGAATTTAATTATGATTATTTTTGGTTGACAATCATTTGGATCTTCTTTTAGGAGTTTACGGACAAATTATCATCACAACAAAAACTATCAAACAAACATATAGATGGCCGACCAAGAACACGCTAAAATGTTAAAAATAAAAATATTATGTTTATGAAATATAAAAACATATGTTATGCATTTCTTTTTTCTCTTGAATTCATGTTTTAAAATGGATGTCGCAGAACATGATGAGAAGTATAAATGATATCGTGATCTTGGTTAGTAGAAGAAAACAATTATGATGACATTACTAAACAAAAGTATTTGTTTACATATTTTAAAAAATATATAAAAATATTAATTTACAAATGCTAGCTACCCGCGCAAATTGCGCGGGCCAGCTTGCTAGTTTGGAATAGAGAGAGTACTGTCGCCATAGTAGGTGTATTATATGATGGTAATAAAAACAATAATGTCAACACATTATCACTTTCTGTCAGAGCTCACGCAAACACGAGGAAAGAGAGGAACCCGGGCGTCCAGCTTGCACTATCACATTATTTATCAGCTCAGTTTGCGTTAGTGCCAGTGGCATGACTGAGCTAACGGGAGAAGTAGAGTATGCATAGTTTATATGGTTTCGCCAGCAAATTATTGTAGGCGACAAGCAACACCGGATTTAGCAGTTAAAAATCCTGAGGGTGAAGTCCTTTTCCATTACCTAAAAGAAGCAGTTAAAAAGCTGAGATAAATATAATCTGACGGCCTAGGAGCCCCGGCTGCTGGGTCAATCCACACGTGAGGCGCGCGTTAAAAGCTTGACCCCCGCTCGTCCTGATTCCACAAAACTAGGCCGGCTGTCGCCACGCGGAGCAAGAACGGTGGTTATGTACGTTGGTGCGTGCCTGTACGCCTAGAAAGGCGCGGCAGCCATGGAAACGCAACACGCAGCACATGGTCTATCGCATCGCCGGACATGCATGATATGATTCCTACTGTAGCGGTAGACGGGGGTTAGGGCATGTACGGCTCGTCGGTATACCCCGTCGGTATACGACATATTTGCATTTTCCTCCCCGCGTCCGGCTACAGACGACCCCCGCGTCGCCTCGCGAAAAGACGGCTCCGTCCCGTTCCCCAAGGTTCTGCAGACGACAAGCGCCGCGCTGTACCTCGCGTCTTCTCCAGGCGACGACGTCAGCGGATCGCGCACGCCCGCGCTCTCCCCTCTCCCCCAGTTCCTCCCCGCGCGCCAAAACCAGCACCACGAGGTGCCGAGCTTTGCCCCCAACCCGCCATCTGCTCCGCCGGACGCAGCCTCGCCGGCGCCCTGGCCGGTCGCAGCCCCACCGTCGCCATCGCTTCCCTCTCCAACGTTGCTCCCAGCCGCCCCTGTCTCTCTATCTTCCTTTTTCTCCGCCCCATCTCTCATCTCACGGGCTCCATCTCTCTTCCTGTGCAGGTCCATGGCTTGGCCGGCGAAGGCCAGATCCGCTGCAGAAGATTCGTCCCTAGACTTTCTTGTCGCCGGCGAGCTCCTCCATATCTGGTTGGCCTTCGTCGGGTATTTGCTTGCTCAAGGAGATTCCCAAGGTTAGAGGCAGCAGCTTCATTTTTTCCCAACCCTTTCCTTCAATCTTTCTCCAAAATTCGTAACCAAACTTTTCAAACTTCCTATATAAAAGTTGTAGATGGATCATTGGTCCTATATAAAAGATTAACCAACCAAGAGATTTGAACTCCAACAGATCGGTAAAAACTGTAAAACTTGAAGTCTGTCAATTTCGACAGTTAACTCTTCAAACTTAGTTTTATTCATCCATCTTGGGATTCTCCAAATAAATAAAAACAATGTTTAATTCCTTTGATATCTAGCATGATGATTGTCCATATATCCAAGATTCCATTTTGCATATTACAGCAGTATGTTCATATACAAAAATTAGAGAAATTCTTTTCTGAAGATAGCTCAAAATTTGCTCAAAGTGTCCATCACAATCTCCATTCAGTTTCGTCAGTTAAAGTCACAGGACAGTTTCGTTTGGCCATCTTCCAATCAACATTTAAATTTGAGAACCTCAACCTCAAACTCGAGCAAGTACTGAAATCATTTAACCACATGTCCAATTTCTTACTGTGAAGATCTCATAAACTTTTTATGTACAAAAACTTCTCGAAATCGAGATCCAATATGACAATTTATTTATGTTCTGCAGACTTGGGTAGCAGCTAAGGTGAAATCATTCCAAGTTCCATAGTTAATCTTGCTGCTCGGCAATGCTTTGTGCAGAAAAACATGAAGATGTTTCTCAGATATGATCGTGTACAGCAAGCAAGTTTCAGTTTGATTTCAGCTGTGATTTGTTTGTTTTGACTCTGTTCGACTACTGCTAGCTGGAGAGAAATTTCAGTTTCAGTTTGAACTGACCAGTTTCTGCGTGATGATATTTCTAGTGTGAACTGAAACTAAATTTTGTGTGTGAACTTGAATGGCCATGTGTGAACTATTATTGTAATCATGTTTCTGTTATTTGTGCTTGATATTATTCTATCAAATTGCCACACAATGGTATACACAAATATATTTGTAGTTGATCTTAAGCTACATGCAAAGCATTAAACAGCTTACAGACGACCTATTTGTCTGTGGGTTGTATGAGCTGTCTGTACACCTGTCTGTATGCTAAATTCGAGGTTCTGCAGACGCCAGGTCGTCTGTGGGTTGTACGTGCCATGTACGTTCGTGCAGCATGTGTGCCGGGCGACCCGGCGCTACGCGTGCGCAAGGGCTGGAAGGTCCCAAGCCCCAAGGGGCATGCCGCATATATGGCCGTGCCGCCCACCCCAGCGCCGGTGTCTATTGCTCGTAGCGCGCTGAAATACCACGTCGGCGCAACTCGCGCCAGGTGCTCGGCGGTGTCCGTGTGCAGAGCGCGGCGAGGCCATCGTCGGCATATGTATGCAGCAAAGTGCACACGGCGTCAGTGGCGGAACCACCTGTATGGCGAGCCATGGCGGCCGCCATACCTGCCGCCGGAGAACACCCCCCCGCGCGTCTTTCCCAGTTTCCTGTCGCCATGGCCATGGATGGAGAGCTTCTGTTCGTCAGGTTGTTCATTCCCAGGAGGCTAGGAAGAAGATAACGGTTCGATGGTGTAATCTGGGCCTTTGGAAAATTGGGCCACCAGCCCATCACTTAATGTATTGAAGCAGCCCACCCGCAGCCATAGGCCCACGCAACAAAAACGCTGATTCGTGAAGGAAAAAGTCCCATTTACCTCCCTCGATTGTGGGCCGAGTTCGCGTTTCCTCCCTGAACCGTAAAACCGGATATATCACACCCTCAACTCTCAAAACCGTTCGTTTTACCCCCCTCGGCGGTTTTGAGGGCGGTTTTGGCCGACGTGGCGGTGGGCCCCACATGTCAGCGCGGGCCCCACCACTCTCTCTTCTTCCTCTCTCCTCTTATTCCTCTCTCTCCACCCCTCTCCTCTACCGCCGGCGGCGCCTCTCCTCCGCCGCCGGGCGGAGCTCCCCGCGGCCCCCGCACCGCCCGCACGCCGGCGCGGCTCTGGCACCGGCGGTGAGAAGGGACCCCGACGCCGCCGCCCAGAGCGCCCGCCCGCCACGCGAGGAGTAGTCGCAGGCGGGGAGGACGCCGGCGAGGTAGAGCCGCCGCCGGACCTCCGCGCGACGGAGCTCGCGCCGGCCTTGCACGCCGCCGAGCGTGGCGGACGGAGGAGCTCGCGAGGCGGCGGCGGCGGCGGAGCTCTGACGGACAGAGGCGACGCGCCGACACGGCAGGGCTTGGGTGTGAAGGCGGCGGCCAGCGGAGCTCGCGAGGTCCAGAGCAGGGCCGAGCGGCCGGCGGGAGAGGGGAGGCCGGCGGCCGGCGTCCGGGGGAGGGGAGGCCGGCGGCCGGACAGGGCCGAGCGGCGACCGGCGGGGGAGGGGAAGCCGGCGGCCGGAGCAGGGCCGAGCGGCCGGCAGGCTTCGAAGTCTGCCACCTCGAACTTGATGTACTCCGTCCTGAAGTTCTCTTGCGTGCCAAATGTGACTAGTAGTGTGACCTGGCCGAGAGGGAGACTGCCGTTTTCAGGGACAATGCCGTAGAACGGGGATTTGGTGGGAGTCAACATCTTCTCGATGTCGAGTCCCATGCTCTTCAGGGTGCCAGAGAATAGCACGTTCAGCCCCGCCCCGCCGTCGATGAGCACCTTAGTGAGTTGTGATCCCGCCACCGTAGGGTCCAGGACGAGTGGTAATTGCCCTGGTTCATCATAACTGTTCCATTGATCCGCCTGGAGAAAGTGATTGGGACCTCCGAGTACTTTAGGTACTTTGGGACGGCTCGCTCGACTGCCATGATGTGCCGCAGAGCGAGCTTGTGCTTCCTCCGAGTGGGAAAGCCATGGTCACCGCCCATGATGACCATGAGTACGTTCCTGGGTTTCTGGAACTTGTTCGTCTGGTCCTCGTCATCCTCTTCTTCTTCGTCGTCAGCCTTTTCCTTGTTCTTGGCTTCAGAATTGAGTGGTTCCCTTGCCGGCTTCTTCTTGGCTTTGCTCTCACGGTCCTTCTCTGCTACACACGTTGGAGATCATAGCATTGGCCCATGGTGTGCTTATGCTTTGGGTGCATTGGACACGGCTGTCCATGATCTTCTCGACGTCGCTTTTGCCGTGGTAGTTCTTTTTCTGGCTTCGCATGCCAGTCTCCAGAGTTACGACGGTGTCGTCTGGCTTGCGCTTGTTGTGCTGGGAGCCCTGCTGGCCTTTGTTGTTTTGCCTCTCCCTGCCCTGGGGAGGGCCGTATTTTTCAAGGTCGCGGTCTTCTTGCTCAGACTACGCTTCAACCTGGTCGCGCAGGGCATCCAGAGTCCTTAGTCGATGCAGACCAAATTGTCCGTCCAAGAATCTGTTGGTGATGCCGTTCTGGAACAAGTCGATGCAGTCGCGGTCAGAAACGTCCACCACCAGAGTCTTGATTTCCATGAAGCGATGCATGTAGTCGTGTGCGCTTTCTCCTTTGTGCTGCTTGCACATGGCGAGGTCATGTCGAGTCTTGGGGCGACTGTATGTGCCTTGAAAGTTCGACACAAAGATCTTCTTGAGGCGTTCCCAGGACTCGATGGAGCGTCGTGGCAGGTTTTCGAACCATGTGAGTGGAGCGGGCTCGAGTGCCATTGGGAAGTATCTACACTTGATGGCGTTGTTGCCACCCGCGCACTCTATAGTCGTAGAGTATATGCGCAGCCACGACTCAGGGGAGGTCTTGCCGTCGTACTTCTCGAAACCGACTGGCTTGAAAGGCTGCGGGTATACCGCCATCCGGATGTCCCTGGAGAACATCGGGTACTCATCATCTTCTTCTCTGTATCCCCGGGCTTCATCACGCTTCTTGGATTCGAGTATGGAGCGCGCATCGCGGTTGGCGTTGATGGTTTGCCGGAGGTCGCCACTGTGTGCTGGCCTGTGGGACGACGTGGCACCATCGTTGCGACTAACATTGACACGTCCACCTCGTTGGCGATCATCCTCTGGTCGACGTGGGGGCACGACTTATCCGTGGTTGGCTTCCCCCAGCCGGCTTGGATTCGGTGCACGATGCTTGTCGCGAGGAGGTTGTCCGCTGCTTCTGACTTCTTCGCTTGGAGCTGCCCGACCGCTGCGCGATGGGGCAGCAGCGATGGCCTTCTCAAGAGTGCGGACCATGTCATTGATCCGTTCAAGCGCAGCTGCCGTTTCTGGGGTTCGTGGCAGGCTACGGACGTGGTAAGCAATCTCCATGGCATTAGCCATAGGAGAGTCGTACCGTGCCACCCGTGCGAACTCTTGAGCGAGGTTGCGACCAGCCATGACGCGATTGCGAGCGTTTAGGCGGCGCTGAGCCCTCCTGTTGTTCCGGATTTCTCTCTCCATGGCCGCTTGGGTGGATTCACCAGCAGGTGGTTCCTCGTTCGCAGAGACGTAGCTTCCAGCTCGAAGGCGTAGCGCGGGTCGTTGTCGACGTCAACAGCTGCTGTCGCGCCAGCCATGAAGACTTGTCGATTGGGTTCGACGGAGTCCGCTGGAGCTTGGAGTGACGAGTTCCGTAGAGCTCCCCTCTTCTGGCAGCAGCGGTGTGCCGTGTTGGAACGGCAGATCGTCAGTAACTTCAGACCCAAAGAGTACAAAAATCTGGCGGGACTCGTACACGTCCCGCGGGATCCTGACTCTAGGGTACACGGATCTTCCTTCAGGCGTGGCGTAGATCACCAGGCTATGCTCGCCATCGTCTTGTAGCATCTCCTCGTCCGAGTCCGAGTGGCATTTAGGGACCGCTTGGCTCAAAGAGTTGGTGTGTCCTGCCTTGACTAGGACTGGGACGTCCCGCTTCGAGTCCGTGACGGGCTCGATCTGGCTCCGCAACGCCTCACAGTATGCGTGGGTTGAATTGCGGAGTCCGAACGGGAATTGGGGTGGGAGGGTTGTTTGCTGCTCCAGAGTCGTGATTGACTCGGACTCTTGCCCGTGGATCAAGTCCGCGAGCGTGATCTCGCCGAGTTGTTCGGCCAAATCTTCCATGATGGGCTGCTTGCTCCTGCTTCAACTCCACGGGTGTCTCGATGTAGCTATAGAAGCCACCCGAGCCGTCAGCGATGTAGACCCACGAGCCGAAGTGGAACGTTGTGCCCTCCTGAGGCGCTTCAGATTGGATGTAGGTCACCATTGCGTTCTCCACGGGATCTTTGAGGAAAGCCCCTACCTGGCGCGCCAGATGTCGGTGTTCTACCGTCGATCCTACCGAGGGGTATCCCGAGGTAGTAGAGTTTCAGGTGGGTTTCGCCGAGATCAGGAACGCAAAGGCTAAGAGACTCAGGATTTTAGACAGGTTCGGGCCGCTTAGATGGCGTAATACCCTACGTCCTGTATGGTGGTTTGTATTGATGAGATCGTCCTCTTTTGGAGGGGTCCCTACCCAGCTTTATATACACGGAGGGCAGAGTTACAAGGTCGGTTCTGAGTAGAATCCTAACCTAATACAACTCGTGGAGTGCTTTGCACGTCAGTCCGAGTAGTTTACATGTCATACGACTGGTTTCCATGTCACACGACTGGTTTCCATAACGAGGAGAGTCCTTGCAGTACTCTACTCGCAGTCTTCACGCTTGGTACGACTCCTTCTGAAGATTATCCATGCGTCCCTGTGGGCCCATAGTCGTACCTCCAACAGTTCCCCACAGTCAAGATCTTGGCATTACAGATGCCTAAGTTGCCAGAGTTGAATGTTGTCATAGCCTATTGAGTAAATTTCACCAGCGGTCCATGAACTTGTCCCGAGTTCTCATCTAGGTCCCGGTACTCTCAAAATGCACGTATAGGTCCTTAAACTTGTCCCACGCTCTCATCCATGTCCCGATACTCTTAAATTGCACACAACGGTCCTTCAACTTATCCTGCAGTCTCATCTAGGTCCATATACTTTCAAAATATATTAAAATTTTAGAAAAACATTTTTAAATGTTTAAAACTTTCATGTTCTCAAACCAAGTTCAAATCCTACTTAAAACTGATACGAAATTCATGAGAAAATAATAATAAATGGTTGACTAAGAATATTGGATATAATATTTAATGATTTTATGAGTTGTTATTTTAGCACAACTATTTAACAACTAATTTTATTTTAGAGATAAATTATTCTTGATAAAATGAAAAAAATGATTCTGCGTTATTTTAGAGATTTCTTGATTTCTCCAATATTCTTAATCAACCATGTGTTTGTGATTATTTTCTCGTAAATTTTGGATCAAATTTGAGTGGGGTTTAAACTTGGTTTGAAATCATGAAGGTTTTAATTGACAAAAATGTTTTTTCAAAATAAATAAATGCATTTTGGAAGTATATGGACCTTGATGAGACTGTGAGACAAGTTGGAGGACTGTTGTGTGCATTTTAAGAGTATCGAGACCTGGATGAGAGCACATGACAAGTTTAAGGACCTATACGTGCATTTTGAGAGTACCGGGACCTAGATGAGAACTCGGGACAAGTTCATGGACCGCTGGTGAAATTTACTCTAGCCTATTTAAGATGTTTTCCTTGCTTGGAGAAGCTCAAGATCAAGGTGTCTTTCTCTTGCAAGCCACTTTTTACTGTCAGATTTAATTCATGAGTAAAATGCACCGTAGTCCTTGAACTTCTTCAAATCTAGGATCATGAACTTCTATTTTGCACTTTTATCTCCTTAAACTTGCTAAGTGATTCGGTAGAGGTCCAAATTTTCTTAAGTAACATGGGGATGTTTGGACCTCAAGTGAGCCATTTAGCAAGTTTAGGGACATGCATTGATAGCTCTGGGACCTAAGTGACACCTTGGAACAAATTTGAGGACAGCTGATGTGCTTTACTCTTAACTCACCACACACTGCTGGCTTGTATAACATGTTGGTGTTATTTTAGTTTGTCAGGAACAAATGGCCAGAGAGTTTGAAAGACGCTGTGCACTGCGCCCCATCTGCTCCTGTCCAGTGTCTTGACCACAGCCTCAAGATCATTGTGCTGCAATCATATTCAGGAGAGGAGCCACATGCTGATTTTGCTAAGTTCTTTGTTAAGAGAGCCAGGATCCTGGAGATCATGAAGTTCTGTGTCGCTGCGTGGAGCACCACGCCAATATGGCTTGAAGACCAGTGTAGGAGGCTTGATATTGAGAACAGGGCCTCACGCTGTGCTCAGTTTCCATTTGTGGTTTCGGGCGACTTGCCCTTTCGGTTTTGGATGGAAGGTGCCTTCTCCAGAAACGACCCCTTCATAGATGTTTTGGACTGATGATGGCTTCTCCGATTCCATATCTACTCAGCCAGCTCCCCGTTGGCATTGTTTTTCTTTAATTTAAGTTTTGGCACCAGCTGATCGGCTAGTCTTAGAGCATCTACAAAGAGTCTCAAAAACCGCTCTCTTCATCATTTGGAGAGTCATTTGCATAAAAATCGTTTTCTATATCTTTCTGTTTTTCGACAGCCTTTCTATATCTTGCATGCACTCTAGAGAGCTATTCTCTTTTCTATATTTTGCTAGTGAGAAATCCAGAATAAAGAGTGATTATGTTTGAATAATCTAATAAAGAGTCTGTTGGAAGATATATTTTTAATCAAAATCTCTAAAACTAGCATCAAAAGATGTTGCTCTTAGATTAACGTCTTTTGATGCTTCACCGATTGTAAACTAGTCAGATATCAGTGCCATGCTGTGCACATACTCTGCGCACTATGACGGAAATTATGTGCACACGAAGCCAAATTCAGACAAGGCACAAACCTTTTCTAGTTTTGTTTGCCAGTACAACAACGCATGCAGTGCGTATATCATCTGCAGGTTATGAGCACGAAGCCACGAATGGAGCGAAGTTGGCTGTTCCTGCCGCTGCTTCTCCGCCGTGCACGCAGTCAGGCCCAGTAAGTTCGCCGCGAGGTGAACATCGACTCGCATCGTGAAACGTGGAGCGGCATGCTAGATAGGCGCCTCCTGAAATCTTTCATTCGACAGCAAAGGCGCCGGCGGCGGCGTGCGAGAACGCGCCGGCGCGGCCATGCCAGCCGGAGCTGTCGCGGGACCTTGCTGTGCCGCGCAGATCGTGGGACTCTGATGTGAGCGCGGCAGGACGACATGATCCGATCACCTCCAGATCCGCCCCGCAGCCGGCGGAAGGCGGCGGGAAGCGAGCGACCGCGGCGGCGACGGGGAGCCGGGGCGGACGGTATTTCGATTACCGTCCAGGGCGGACGGTATTTCATTTACCGTCCACCTCTGGGGCCACTGAGGTCGTCAGATCGGGAACGAGCGGCCAGGATCCGAGCTGACGGAGGCCTGCGGGAGCGTTGCATGGGCCGGTAGGAATCAGTCTGGCCCAGTTTACTGCCGCGGCCCAGAAAACGAATCGCGGCAGACTCGGTTGTCGTCGCGCACAACATGGACTTGCACGGCGCACGCGCTCTGCCGGAGAGGGAGAAGACGATGGCTATGTAGCCATGTAGGAGCTGTCCTTCAATGGAGGCGGCTGTTAGTTCATTGCCGATGCTTCAAGTCCCTGGGGAAGTTGAAGGGGGCATATCGGTGGCGCGGCCACACCGCCGGCGTGGACTTGGCAAACTCGCTCTACAATGACGATCGAGGGAAGGAACCTGCAGTTACGGGGTGGGTGATTGACACTAGTCCTTGGAACAAGCAATTTGACTACATTGATCGGGAACGTAGTAAGGAACAGGGACAATACGAAACAAACGCTGTTGTGCTTTGTGTTGTTGCTGTCTTGCTCAAAATCGAAACCCTGACATTACTGACATTGGTCTTTTCACTTGCGCACTTGCTCTGAAAATCTGAAATGGATGAGCCAGTGGGGGTTGCCAAGGTAGGCATGGGAAGCAGGGCCGGGATGGATCGATCGGCGGCAAGCCGACATCCGCATCGCGCTTCATATACATCAAGCTAAAAGGGCACCAGATCTCCGGCCTGCAGCCTGACCGCGGCATGCACCGGGAAGTGCACGGCGGATCGGAGCGACCACCGGCCCCCCTCTGGCGAGGCCGCGTTTCGTCTTCCCGTGACGATCTCAAACGGCACCTCGGCCTTGGCGGTGCCTGCGCGCGGCACCCGCGAGCCTCTCTGCGGGCGAGAACGCGCCGCCATGGCGAGGCGGCCCATATCGTCGATCGTCATGCTGCAGACGGCGCGTCGCGGCACCGGAGAGCTGCTCGGGGGATGCACAGATCGAAGGGTCCTGATGTGAGCGCGGCGGAAGGACAGGACGGTGGTGTTACCTGCTGGTCAGAACGAACGCGCCGGCGCGGCGAGGCCATCGTCGTCAGAGTGCCACAGACAACGGCGCGCGACGCGGCTATGCCAGCCGGAGCAGCTCGAGGAACACAGGGATCCGGACGCGCACACGGCCGGACGGGACCACCTGCCGGGTCCCATAGCCACGAGGGTCGTTCAGCGGCCGACGGCAGGCAGCTGGAGGCCGGTGCCGCCGCGAAAGCGAGGCAGACGGTATCTTTGTTTCACGACCGGGGGTGGACGGTATTTCATTTACCGTCCACCCCGGAGGCCACCGGGACCGTCAGATGAGGAACGAGCGGGAGGATGGGAGCGTCACGTGGGCCGATAGAATCAGGCCGGCCCAATTGACTGCCAAGGCCCAGAAAATGAATAGCTAGGCGGCAGACTCGACGCGCATAACATGGCCTTCTTGCACGCGACGCGAGTCGCCGAGCAGGAGCTGCAGAATGGAGGTGCGATGAGCGCGCTGCCGGAGAGGGAGAGGAGATGATGGCTACGCATGCAGGAACTGTCCTTCATTGGAGGCGCTGTTAGTTGATTACCGATGCTGTGCTACTTCAAGTCCTGGGGAGACTGTATAAAGGAGCAGATCGGCGTCGGCCACACCGCCGGCATGGACGGACTTGCTGGCGACACCTTTCACCATCTCCACAGAAGAGCACCCGTTGCGATAATAGGCGCTCTGGAAGTCTGCCGTAACGCCGTCTACTCGTGGGCTTCGGCACGTTCGTCTTCCTGAATGCTGAATGGCTGAGACTGCTGATCGATGCTTTCTTCTGCTGATAAAGAGTATCAACAAGAGTGCTGCAATTGATGATCACTCTGGGCGGCTGATCAACATCAGTAGTCCCTAGAACAGGGAAACTGTGGTTCCTTGATCACCGGGGAACTTAAAAGAAACAGGGACAGCACGTGCACTTGTCATCCTGGATGCACTAGCAAGCGATCTTGCAGAACCTCTCGAGCTACATCACGTTGGCGTCCTCGGACAAGCTCTCCGTCCAGGCGTCCAGCAGGCTGACCAGTGACCACGTCGCTCGCGTGCACCCGGAAAGAAGTGCGCACTTCCGCACGCGCAGCCCGGCCGGGTGATGCGGCGTTCCGGCGGCCCGAGACCTTGGCGGTTACCGGCCCCCCCGCGAGCCTCTCTGCGCTCTGCGGGCCAGAACGCGCCGGCGTGGCGTCGCCGCCCGCACCGGAGCTGCTCGAGGCGGACAGGTCGAAGGATACTGATGATGTGAGTGCGTCGATCGGGAGGACGGTGGTGTTACCTGCCGGTCAGAATGAACGCGCCGGCGCGGCGAGGCCATCATCAAATCCACGCCACAGACGACGGCGCGACGCGGCAAAGCCGGCCGGAGCCGCTCGAGGCACACGGCCAGATGGATCATGATGCTTGCGGGGCGGGAAGGGACGACCTTCCAGGTCCTGTCACCGCCAGGGCAGCCCGACGGCCGACGGCAGGCGGCTAGAGGCCGGCGGACCGCGGCGCCGACGGGCAACCGAGGCGGACGGTATCTCGTTTCCCGACCGTGGGTGGACGGTATTTCATTTACCGTCCACCCCGGAGGCCATGGGAGTCGTCAGATCGTGGACGAACGGCAGGATCCGAGCGGGCGGTGGTGAGCTGGAACGTCGCGTGGGCCGATAGGAACCACCTCGGCCCAGTTCGCTGCCGAAGCCCAGAAAACGAATTGCATATTTGGAGGTAGAAGCCCACACAGCTGGATGGAATCCGATGTCCTTCGATGCCGAATAAACCACCTCGCTTGCTCATGTTATGTGTGCTGATTATTTTGATCATACCAACCAAAACATCTGAATTATACATTCATGCCTAAAAAACATTTTCGAAGATATAGGGGCTATACACCCAATTCTTACTGAAAAAAGTATTCAGTACAAACACCTACGCAGTCTAGATGAATGATAGAAATGAAAAGGCTTGACACATGAAAAAAAAAGTTTCCAATTATTTTTATTTATTCAGGCATTAACAACACAAAAAAAATGACAAAGGAGTTAGGAGTACAATATATAATATAATTTTGGCACAAAATAAGGTGAACAGACCCACTGACTATGCTATTCACGTACAGATCAACTTCACTTAAGAGCACTTGTTTGCAATACATGAAAATTAATTGGGTTGAAGTTAGATGCCATGCGCCACAGCTTGATTTTGGGATAGCAGACAGACCGCAGTGCGTGTTCAATAAGGCCCCGTTCGTTTACTCCGGAACGATTCCCCTGTAACGGTTTCAGCCGGAATGATAGGCTTATTTGTACTAAGATTGATCAGCTGGAATAATTTCCGGCCTCAATCTAGGCCAACCGAACGAGGCCTAAGGATGCATCAGACACACTGTCTACATACCTGAAGGGGGGGAGTCTTAGGGCGGCAGGCTAGGGTTTCTGCCGCCGACTCCACCTCCACAATGGTCGCCAAACTGGAGCTCGCGAACGGCAAGTCCGGGGCGGCCGCGGTGTCCGTCATCGTCGGCAAGAAGACCAAGGCCGCCACCGCCAAGCTCAGCGCCGCCGCCGACCCCACCACGTCGGCCGAACCCACCCCTGCAGCCTCAACCTCCGCGATGGGTGCCATGCTGGAGATCGCGGACGGCAAGTCCGGCGCGGCCATGGTGTCCATCGTTGTCGGCAAGAAGAAGATCGAGGCTGCCGTCGCTGACCCCGCCAAGCTAGCGAACGCCGCCAACCCCACCAAGCCGGCCGACGCCACGGACCCCGCCGAGTTGGCTGCCTAGGACAAGGCCGCACTCGATACCAAGCTGCAGCACGATAGTGGTATGTGTCTGCCGCTTCCCAACTCTTCTGTTTCCTGTCATCATATTCAGTGCCAGAGATGGTGAATCTCCAAACCTAGGGCCATAGCTAAGTTCCCAAATCACCCTGGGATGTAAGTGGGGGCGAGGCGGGCCTTAAGCCCTTAACCCGTTTCTGATTGCCTAACCCACACCCAAAGCCCGAATAGACTTTGCTCGATGTAAGGCCGGATTCCATGAAATCCTTGTACCCTGATTCCTAATTTCCTACCAAGTAGGAGCGCATGTATCAACTAATTATTCAGCTGCACAAAACAACCGTGCTTAATTTACATAGAAAATTTAGCAGTACAGCTAAAGAAACACAAGTATAGAAGTGAAACAAAACAATATGCTATGCAGACCTGCAACTGCTGGTGTTGCCCTGCTGGCTGGCTGGCCTCACCGTCTACGATTTCTCAGATTGGGGTGTAATCAGGAGGATGTGCGCCGCCGTGAGAGGTAGCTGGCCTAGTATGGTTTAGCATGTGTGAGAGACGAGGGGAGAGAGAGGAAACGCGAGCACAATGGACAGATGATGCGCAAGCAAGGGAGAGACTTGGCCCTTTGCTGCTGGGCCAGCCATCACCTAGGGCCAGCCCATGAACAAACTAACTGAACCCTAGAAAATTTATGAGGCATAAGGGGAGTTTGGGCCACGCCTAGGGCCATGGACCTAGTGGACCTAGCCCCAAATCCGCCCCTGATCAGATTAGATGATCACGCTGGCTGGTTTGATGTGTTATGATTGTCAACGATCTTTAGGTGTGTATTCAAGTATTGTAGTTTTCATGTGCACTTTAGTTTGCGTTTCACCCGCCATGCTCTTGCTAGATGCCAGGTATAAGAAAATGTCAAAAAGAAATCAACAAGTTGAAAGAGGTTCTACCAGGATTGATGGTGGAGGAAACAAAATTGATGGATCAAGGAGCAAATGAAGGCCGTTTCAGGGAGTTGTCCGAGGAATAGGAGAAATTGAGGCAGGCGCTGAGGAAACTGATCGTGGATAAAACTTTATTACTACAGCAGAGAGAAACTTTTTGCATGGAACATAGCATTGCTTTGGATGATGACGAGAAGAAACACAATAGCAATTATCACAGCATCAAGTCAGGTTCTGGCCGCAAATATGACGATGTTAATGGCAGTGTCTACAACCATAGTGATAATTGTGGTTCCGGCAACTGTGGTGGGAACAATGACCAGTATCAAACATAGGTGGATGTGGTGTCCGCTACTGGGACTGAACAACAACAGAAGGAAGCTAATGCCAATAATGTTGTACCTGTTTCTGAATCTGCAGTGTAAGTTTTCTAATGGCTCCCATATCCTCAGAAAGCCGCACTCAAGTTCTCTCTAAGGCTTTATGACCTTCTCGATATCTTTTTTTGTGGGTTTGATAAGTTTTAGCGGCAGAGGAGTAACTGTTTCAAGCATCTCGAGGTGGGTTTAGGGATTTGATTTGATTTAGTAAAATTTTGTCACAGTCAATTTTGATGCTTTTGGGGTGATTCACTGTTGGAAGCAGTAGCTAGATGCTACCACCAATGTGGTTTGGTCATGTTGAAATATCGGATGTTTCTGTGGCAGTTCTATTCCTGATTTTAGTTGTGAATTATGGCGTATGATAATGTGTATTTGGGCATATGGGAACTACTTAATGCTATAGTTTTACCTTACCCGTAATTTCATGTATCACATGATATTATTTTCAAGTATGGGGTTAAGTATTTTGGGGTTAAGCTTTACTAGAACGATCTCATGGTCTCTGTGCTTTTCACCACAGGGTTTGGAGAGGTTTAATGTGCACTAGTTTAACTTGTAGAGATTAATAATTTTTAAAAATTTGGAACTATCATCATTAGTAGGTGAACTTATGCTGTACGCATCTCATGAATATGCAGATTTACTATTTTACTTGGAACCTCTTGAAGTGTTTAAAAGGGATAAACTTGCCGCAGTCCTCGTCAATTCATTTTATTGGTGATGCAATGCTCTTAAACTTAATGTGCTAGATGTAGTTACAACAAATTGACACATATTCATTGGATGTATAATTTGTATCCAGAATCCAGATCCACAATGATAATGTAATGTGCTCATCTTTCCCTTAGGTTTCTTTAGATTGAGCTCCGATCAACGGTTACTGCCCATTAACTTATTCTTCTCTTTATGAGCTAAGGATGGTCATTTTGGCACACAGTAGGAGCCCTTGCCGGCTTATTGAAAAGTTATGTAGATATGGGTTGGCTCGATTTTTTTCTCAACACAAGTGATTGTGTCCAGTCTAGACTAAGTGATGTATCCATTGTAATGGACGATCTCATACAGTTATTTGATAAAGTTAAAGTGGTCTATACTAACTTTGTCAATTGATCACTGTTTTTTCTATGGTGTTCGTTATTTTTCTTTAGTGCATTTCGCTAACTTCATGTTCTCAATATGTTATCTTTGCCATGTCACCTTTTGAATATATGCTGACTCTAAATTTTTGTATTGTGCTAAATTAAGCTAAGGAGCGTCTTTATCAATAGTTGCTGCTTGCTGAGGAACAACTGAGTATGGTTAAAGCTAATAACAGTGAACTAATCAAAACAAATAAGAGATTACAAAATGTGCATGATAACTGTTCAGTTGAGTCTGGTATTACATCAAAGAAGCTTCGAGATAAACTTGCCTACTGCCATGACATCTTCCTGTGTTCAAATGAAGTTGGTGTGAAGCAACGGCAAGACCATTTATCTGCTTCAAATGTGAAGCTTCTTTGCAAAATTTTGATTCCCGGTGCCATTACAGGAGACCCTCATTGGAGCTTCGACGAGCTCGAGAAAATGACACCATCCTGTAAGGTCATATTTCTTGGAATGATTGAGAGGATGTACCATTTGCATAGAGTGGAGTTATCTCTTGGCGGTAAATTCTCTCTAAAATATTTCTACTGAACTCTTGATATTTCTACTGGACTCTTGATCAGAAGGTAAAGTTGGGTGCTTCTGTCAAAGAACCAAACAAGCCCTAAGTACTAGGAGTTGATAAGGTACAACTTCTGTCTCATGGATGATGTATCTAAAAGAGTTATATCTCTAAATAAACAAAATTGTGAGAGGTTTGAGAATTAATTTGAGATGTACAAAGCTGTCACTTCTTTGATTTTATGAAAGTACTAGAAAATTGGTCCGATTGTCATGAGGTAAATTAAGGAATTAGATTAAAAATAAGATACATGTGGTTGTCTCTGTTTTATATGATTATCTACCATCCATACGACATACATGTAGTTGCTGAGATTAAAGATGCTAAAGGATTCAACCATAACATGATGTTATGATCATTGCTTCTTTCACATTGAACCAACAATCGATCATGTAATAGTGCAAATAAATTTTAAAGCAATCTGATATTAGTATTCCTATTAATTTAGAATATTTAGTTGAGCTTATAAGATCAAATGGCCCGGTGGTGTGATACAATGTAATGTCCTTATGTAATGTCCTTATGGATAATTTTAGGAAGAATGATATGCAATTACATTGTTTATAAATATATAATGACTATACATATTAGATAAGGTTAGGTTTGGCAAGAAAAAAAAAATCAAATTATATGAGTTATATCACCGTCAAAGAAGAGTTGTGATACTTTTATGTGTAGTAATAGGTTTGTGAAGAAGGTTCGTGAAGGCATCAACGTCAATATGGTACACCAAAGGATAAGCAAGAGCAAAAAAAATCATCTATGTTTGACTCTCTTGTGAGAAGAAAATTAAAAAAATATGATTTATATATCCCTAGTGCATTATGTTATGAAAGTAAATATATGGAATTCTAAGCTTTGGGTTGACATAAGTAATGGAAGAAGTAATAAATAAGAAAACAAGAATAAAATCGAGGGCGAATAATGTCTCTTACTTTTTCAATAGCCCAAAGGGAAGCTTTTTTTTCTAGTGAACTCATCTGCAAAAATGTAGCGTGTTAAAGCTATTACGCAGCCTACATACGCTCGGTGTGCAAGCAACGGCTTTTGGTTCTCAGTGGGCACAAGTGCGGTAGGCACTCTAGGTAGTGCGTGCCGTAGTGCGTATGTGTGCAGGAATTATCAAGCTCATGTTGAGCAACTGGAGAGACCAAACGACAGTGGCAAATTTTGTACTTTTTCTGAAACTTGCATTTCATGTTGTATCAATGCAAATTAAATCATGCTACATGAAATCAACTATTGGTATTAAGAATTTAAGATGAAGGTAACATCCATACACGCTTTTGTTGGGGACAATGTACTAGACTCTCAGGCAAGCCCGAATGGTTATTCGATTCTCCACAATGAATGCAACAAGATATACTACTAATTTTGTGCTGTGCAACAAATAAAATTTTCTCTAAAAACTCTTGAGACAAACCAACAAATCGTTTGAATACAACTTATAATTCATTGCAACACATGCATTTGAGCCAATCACCAACGAATCAACCAAGCCAACAAATCATTTGAATACAACGTATAATTCAATGCAAGGCATGCATTTGGGCCAATAATCAACGAATCAACCAATTGCAGTCTACTTTACAATAAAAGACGATTGTCCTACTCAGGGTGGCTAACTTGCTCTTCTTGCCACCGGCACCAATGTCGTAGTTCGTCGTACTGGTGGGAGCAAAATGTGGACAACGTTTCAAATTAAAGACAAGCGACCACAAGACGCACCTTAGGCTGCTTAACTATGGGCATGTGTTAAGGCCGCACACATATCTCAAAGCATGCACGACCATGTGTGGTTGGATTAGCACATGGACATCATGCGCACAAAATCCATACTCGATATTTAATGTCATTGTAGGGATTTTTAGTGTTTTGATAATTACGTTTGCAGTTTAAATATGTTGTAAAGATCAATCTCAAAGGTCTTTGCACTATTGTAGTCATTAGTATTCCACGAGCGGCCAAAGCCGCCCCATATCCACACATGGTCGTCATCGCCCTTGCCGGCCACCAAAGCTGACACACAGCCTTCATAGCACGCATCCATGGCGCTCCATCCTCGCGAGCCCAGACTTCTGGAAGCCTGGAAAACTATCTACTTGGATGGCGAGCCTGCCTGCCTAGCTTAGGGCCTGTACGGCTACCTGCACTCGCGGCCCTCTCCGTGAAGGGCTCATTCGGTTTTTCTGGATTTGTTCCACCCAAATTGAGATTTTATAGAAAGATATAACAAGAAATTTATGATAGTTACAACAATAGACCGGGATTTATTCTGGATCAGGAACCAATTTACTCGAGATTGTTACAATAAAAGACCCGGGTTGGTTCCACACCTCTTGACTAGTGGATCAATTCTTGGTCTCTTGTTGTGTCATGAGTAAATTGGTTTCCAGTCTGGAATAAATCTTGGTCTTTTGTTGTATTTATTATAAATTTCTTGCTACATCGATCTCAATCCGGTTGGAATGGTTTCTGCACAACCGAACGAGCCCGAAATGATAAGAGCATCTCCAAGAGCTCTTTTATTTTGTTTGTTAAATATTAGAATTGTACCACCTTTGTAAAAATAGAAATCCTCCCTAATTCAATGGCCTAATCCAAGAGGCATGCTAAAACGTGGCCTCTGTAGCAAACGGACAACGTTGGGCAAAAATAACAAGCGAGGACGGTAGGATAGCAATCCTCGATTTATAGCAAAGCAGATAGAAAAGCTGTTGGATGATTTTTTTTAGCCAACGGAAGTTCATATACGAGAAGAGCTCTCGGAGATCTCTAACAACAAATCAGTTTGCCCGCCGCTATTGCAAAAGCTAGCAGCACAGCTCACTGTTGGCGTGCTAGCGGCCGGCGATCGATGACGGCGCGACGGTACGCGCTGCTGCTGGCGCGCTATAGGACTCGGACACCACACTCTGCCACGAAGGTGTACGGCGGGTACCACAACGTCTTCGTCGCCCGCCGGCGGTGGGACACTTCTTCCGCGTGATCGCCAGCGAGTTCCCAGCGGCGGAGGACCTGGCCTCCCACGACGGCTTCGTGGTCAGCCGCAGACCTCACGGCTACGACCCCTGGGGTCCGCCGCATCTGGCCGCTCTTCCACGCCATGGGCAAGCGGGTCCTCGGCATCACCTTGGGCCACCAGTGCACCAGGTCTGTGCCGGGTGCTGGAGCGGGACTCGGGAGGGTGGGCCGGGCCTTCAGGGCCTCGGGTTCCTCGGCGGTCTCCCCAGGAGCGCCGCCATCGTCGAGGTCACCGGGACGAGGTGTGGGGCCTCCCCAATCCTTCCTCTCAGCCTTTCCCTCCTTCCTCACCCAAATTCTAGGACCCAAATCGGGACGGGACAAACCCAACCTCTTGTATTTGTATCCCGATCTGATTTCCCTGTTTCACCATGGACCGCATCGTCTTCTCCAGGAAGCCGGAGCGGCGGCGGCGGAAGCGCAGCAAAGAGATCACCACATACGAGGGTCCCGATCTGATCAGCCGCCTCCCGGACTGCGTCCTCGGATCCATAATCACCCTCCTCAAACCCGACGAGGGCGCCCGCACCGCCGCCCTCTCCCGCCGCTGGCGCTACGTGTGGCGCTCCGCGCCGCTCAATCTCGACGACGACCTCAAGTTGGACCACTTCTCCTACCAACGCATCCATGCCATCTCCCAGATCCTCGTCGCTCACCCGGGCCCCACCCGTCGTTTCGCCACCAAATCCCTTCGCCTCGCCCCCAACACCAGCCTCTACGACGATTGGTTCCGCCTGCCGGCGCTCGACGCGCTCCAGGAACTGGTCCTCCATTTCCCCCTGACCCCCTGCCAAGCCGAGCTGCCTGCCTCCGCGCTCCGCTTCGCCTCCCTCCGCGTGCTTGACCTCAAACACTGCTCCTTCCCGTCCGGCTGTGGCTCGCTAGCCTTCCCCTGCTTGACCTACCTCTCGCTCCATGGCGTTACCATCACCGAGGAGCTCTTCCACCGCATGATCTCCAATAGCCCCGGCATCGAGGCTATAGTGCTTGACACGAATTCCGGATACCGTCGGCTGCGCTTCTCCCTGCCGAGGCTCAGTTACCTGGCCGTCGCGGACAACTCCCTTCCATGCAGGAAGGAGCTGGAGGAACTAGTCGTCGAAGATGCTGCGAGCTTGGAGCGGCTACTGCTGCATGAGCTGGACAGTGGTATGTCGGTAAGGATAATTGGCGCAACAAAACTAAAGATGATAGGTTACCTTGCAACTGGCTTCCCCATTTTTGCGCTCGACAACTCAATTTTTAAGGTAAAACATTTCATTCCTGCAAGTTTATTCAAAACAAGGTAGAGATCAGAAGGACCTAAAGCTACATCTTATTGACTCATTTTGGGTTAGAAATGGTATTGCTGCTGCAACTAGTCGTGAGGAAAAAAAAAAGAGTAAGATACAGCTGTTTTTCTGCCACTGGATGTCGTTTTAGACGCACCAGTTCTTCATGTAGACAAAGTACAAGGCTCCCTCTCGATTTAGTAGATCTTAATTTCATTGGAATGAATTATGTTTCCCTGTTGTCAATCTATTAGCTTTTCGTTGGAATTATTTGCATAGACAGAAATGTGAAAATACTATGCCCAAACACATAAGGTCATAAGTTCATAACAGGTTAAAGAAAACATACGCCCTTTTTTCCACAAGCACTAAGACTCACCTTTGAATTTCACATCTGACGCATCTGCTCTTTGCTTCACTATTTATATGAATGCTTTGGATGCAGAGCATGGTTCCTGTCACCTTGGTGGAACAGTTCCCCACTGTCAAGATCTTGGCATTACAGATGCCTAAGTTGCCAGAGTTGAATGTTGTCATAGCCTATTTAAGATGCTTTCCTTGCTTGGAGAAGCTCAAGATCAAGGTGCCTTTCTCTTGCAAGCCACTTTTTACTGTCAGATTTAATTCATGAGTAAACTGCACCGTAGTCCTTGAACTTCTTCAAATGTAGGATCATGAACTTCTATTTTGCACTTTCATCTCCTTAAACTTGCTAAGTGATTCGGTAGAGGTCCAAATTTTCTTAAGTAACATGGGGATCTTTGGACCTCAAGTGAGCCATTTAGCAAGTTTAGGGACATGCATTGATAGTTCTGGGACCTAAGTGACACCTTGGAACAAATTTGAGGACAGCTGATGTGCTTTGCTCTTAACTCACCACACACTGCTGGCTTGTATAACATGTTGGTGTTATTTTAGTTTGTCAGGAACAAATGGCCAGAGAGTCTGAAAGACGCTGTGCACTGCGCCCCATCTGCTCCTGTCCAGTGTCTTGACCACAGCCTCAAGATCATTGTGCTGCAATCATATTCAGGAGAGGAGCCACATGCTGATTTTGCTAAGTTCTTTGTTAAGAGAGCCAGGATCCTCGAGGTCATGAAGTTCTGTGTCGCTGCGTGGAGCACCACGCCAATATGGCTTGAAGACCAGTGTAGGAGGCTTGATATTGAGAACAGGGCCTCACGCTGTGCTCAGTTTCCATTTGTGGTTTCGGGCGACTTGCCCTTTCGGTTTTGGATGGAAGGTGCCTTCTCTAGAAACGACCCCTTCATAGATGTTTTGGACTGATGATGGCTTCTCCGATTCCATATCTACTCCATGGAAGGAATGGACAGCCAGCTCCACGTTGGCATTGTTTTTCTTTAATTTAAGTTTTGGCACCAGCTGATCGGCTAGTATTAGAGCATCTACGAGAGTCTCTAAAACTCGCTCTCTAAATCATCATTTGGAGAGTTATTTGCGTAAAAATCGTTTTCTACATCTTTCTGTTTTCCAACAGTCTTTCTATATCTTGCATGCACTCTAGATAACTATTTTCTTTTCTGTATTTTGCTAGCGAGAAATCCAGAATAGAGAGTGATTATGTTTGGATAACCTAATAGAGAGTCTGTTAGAAGGTACATTTTTAATCAAAATCTCTAAAACTAGCAATTAGGAATAATTTAGAGAGTCCCTTGGAGTTTGTCGGTGATATGATCTCCGGCAGTCTTCCACGGGGTAGCCCACGGAAGTGATTTGTATGTAGGGAAGATCGCAAAGATCGGAAGCAAGATGGTTAGGATGGACAGACACAAGGGTTTAGACAGGTTCGGGCCGTCGACTCGACGTAATACCCTACGTCCTGTTTTGGGGTGTTGTATTACGTGGATTGTGTGTTGATGATGAGATTCCTTTTTTCTTCTCTATCTTCTCCTTCCAGATCCTTCCTCCGTGCGCCGACTTGTCCCGCACGTCTTCAGGTCCAGAACGATGGGCTGGGCCGCCCCCTTTTGGTGGGCTGCCAGGCTTGCTCGTGAGGTACCCGGGTACTATATCCCCACAGTAGCCCCCGAGCACTTCTTGGCCGATCGTTGGCTGTAATTGTTCCATCTTTTCTTGCATGATTCGAGTGCTCCAAGTTGTCTAAGATCTCCTCCGAGCGGTTTCGAAGAAGATCTGAGTGGTTTCAAGGAAGATCCGAGTGCCTACTCGGACGTTTCTGAAAATAATTCTTCAATTACAGTCAAAATTAGGGGAAGGAGTGCTCTTTTTCACGACGCGACAGCGAAGTGAATACACTTAGCCCCCGGGCTTTGGGCAATTTTAGTATGAAATTGGCCAAAGGTCTTCAATTTTTACACATCTGTATCTTGATCTTCAATGGTGTGCACCTCCAGGTGCACCCATTGGGTGTAGCCCCCGAGCCTTGAGCAGAATAGAATATTCTGGTCGAGGATCAAAAAGCAAAATATTATGAATCTCTTTTTTAAACTTAATCCATCAATGGTGTGCACCTCCAGGTGCACCCATTGGGTGTAGCCCCCGAGTCTTGTTACGACTCAGCATGATCGTGTCAAGACTCTGAAAGCCATGAATTCCGACCGATTTTTTCAGCCCCCATGCCTCTGGACATGGATTTTAGATAATCTTTTCCTTCAGGGGCTTTTTTGTTTCCCCTCTATAAGGATTTTATCCTCAAGTTCTTTGAACTCGGCATGACTCCCGAGTCGTGTCCCACGACTCAGCTTGACCATATGGTAAGCCATCTTCTCGCAAGATTTATACTTGTTAGCATTTGACCCAGATTTCTGAGTCAATTTAGCGATAGTATCGCATGCCTTACGTAAAAATCAATTGCAAGGATGCAATATTAATTGCAAAATTGAGTCTAGTCGTCGACTAATTTTAGCCTCACGACCGAGTGGTTTCTGCCCCTGAACCCTAGCTCAGGAACCCACAAATTTATTATCGTAACAGAACCGAAAGGTCGTGCTATATTTCAGCCCATTTAGGCCCATTAGTCCGTTGCGTCCCTAACGGTCGCTTTACGGAAGGCGAGATATCACGAGATATCGCGATTCCCTGCCGCATCTTTGAATTCAAAGCGACGGGACGTGCCTGCGTCGGTTGAGTTCCCGAGACAAGCGCCGCGCCGCGCGCGGGAGGAACGGTTTATTCCTTTATAAGCCATCCCCGCCGCATTCTTCTTCCTTTACTTGCCATTTGCCTTCCCCGACGCTCCAGTTCCCTTTGCGCCAGAGCAAAACCCTAGATCTGCTCCCGCAACCTTCTTCCTCGCTCTCCAGCACCGCTCGCTGCCATGGCGCCCAAGAGGAAGGAAGCCTCGAAGCGGAAGGAGAAGTCGCCGGCAAGGGCCCGGTCGTCCAAGGGCAAGGCCACCGCCGAGGTCGCCGTGGATCGCGCCGCCGAGTGGAGGGAATCCATCACCACCACCAGGCGCCTCGAGCAGCACGTCGTCGACGGCGTCCTCCCTGATCAGCAAACCGCCGAGTGGCGCGCCGCCGCCAGTGAGTCTTTCCCCACCCCAAACTCCTCTGATTTGGTGGTGTTTGAATCCTTCTTTCTCCGTGGTTTTGGCGTGCCCGCGCATTCTTTCCTCCGCGGGCTGCTGCATTACTATGGGATCTGCCTCTGCGCATTGAATCCCAACTCCATCCTTCACATCGCCATCTTCATCAACCTCTGTGAGGCCTATCTTTGGATAGAGCCTCACTTCAATCTTTTCATTCATCTTTTTCTCCTTAAGCCTTATCCCCGAACCGACTGCCCACAAGTAGTCGGGGGCGCCGGACTCCAACTCCGCGAGGGTCGAACTCGGGAGTATTTTGATATCCCTTTCCTTACCTCCAATAAGGGGTGGCAGTCCGAGTGGTTTTACGTAGGAAACCACTCGCCTGCCATCTCTCCAGAAATTGATTCTCGTCCTGTTCCCTCCCAATCCTGGACCGCTCTTCCCAAGGAGAGTGAAATGGATCAGGTTCGGGAGCTCCTGGGTCTTATTTCCCAGTTGAAGGACAATGGGCTGTCTGCCGTCGGTGTGGCAGCCAACTTCGTTCTGTGCCGGGTCCAGCCACTCAAGCAGCGGGCTCACCCGGCGTATGAGTATTACGCCGAGGGGGACAACACGCGCGAAGCCCCCGAGCGCGTCGACAAAGTCCAAGCCGCCGCTCGGCTTGGCAAATTCTTCGCACCTGCAACGTCCCTGAGGACCACTGACTGTCCTCCGGCGTTCAACTTGGGAAATCCACGCCCTGAGGTATTTAGTCAGTCTGTTGTTGTTTTTATTTCAATTCCACCCATTGGGTGTAATCTCAGAACTGAACCCAATTTTTGCAGGGTCGAGTTGCCTTTGTATCCCTCCCTCCTTTGCCTGAGATGCCAAAGGGAGTGGATCAACCTCGTCGACGCAGGGCCGTTGGATCTGAAGAAGCAGTCGGGGAAAGTGAGAGTGATCTGCGCGACTCGGATATCACTCTGTCATCCTCTCCTTCCCCCGATGTGCAATCTCCGAGTGGTGGGAAGGCTGCTCCTGCTCTGAAGAAGCGGAAGATCTCCACTGGGATCGTGTTCAGGGATGCGCCAAGCCGCCGCCAGCTCCTTATCTCTGAGTCGTCTGACTCGGAGAAAGATGAAGCTGGCATCGCCGAGTCGTCTCTCCACCCGCCAATCACGAGCTCGGAGCAGTCTCCCCTTGCAGTAATGCCTCTGAGTGCTGCAAGTCCGAGGGACCTCCCTTCCCCTACTCGGAAAGAAAAGCGCCTGAGAATGCGCATTTCTACCCTGTAAGTATCCTTATCATCTCTTGATTTCCTTAATGTTCTTCTATTAGTGATCTATATATGCTTTATCCTGTAGCACGCCGTCTGAGGTCCCCTTCTCGGGTCCTCCGCCTCAGTCGGCGGTTGAGACCGAAGCCCCATCAATCCAAACTCCAGAGGTGCCGATCCACTCGGCTGATCTTCTCAGCGATCAGCCTGTGGGTCCGCTACCCGAGTCGCAGCGGGAGCCAACCCCGCCACCGCCGAGTCCTACACCGGCATTGCCGACCCCGCCGCCAGTTCCTCAAGGCAGCCCCCAACATGCTCCTGCGGTTGAACCGACTGCAGCAGTGGAGTAGCCCCAGACTGCGGCGGTCGAGGTTTCTTCTGCGGCGGTCGGCGTTATGAGTGGTGGTGCTCCCCTGACTCCTCTGGAGGAGTTCCTGTCCCTTCATCGTCGCATGGGCCACATAGCCAAGGTACTTCCCGATCTACTTATCTTGTTGATATCAAATACCGAGTGGTATATTGATTCATATTGTCATCTGACTTGTTTTTGCAGAACTTAGCTGCTGATGCCGAGGCTAAAACCTTGGTTATTCAAGAATTATCTTCTGCAGTCGCTAAGGCCGACTCCTTGGTGGCCCGAGTGGCTGAGCTCGAGGCTGCTGCGGTCGAGCGCCAGGCTGAGTTGGAGGAAGCCCAGCGTACCACCCGCGATTTATGCGGGGAGGTAGAGCAGGCTAAGCTCAACGAGGCCCAGGCCGTGCACGAGCTCAGAAGTATGTTCTTCCTTATTTGTTTTTCTGTCAGACGTGAAAATTTTATTCAGATCTAACCTTCTTTAGATTATCGATATCGGATTATGTCCCAATTCGCAGAGCTCACTGCCAAGGTGGCCCGGCTGCAAGGTGAGGCTGAGGCGCTGCGCTCTGAGAAGATAGCGCTGGAGGATGCTATCCGAGTGGTGGCGGAGGAGATCGAGCCGGAGGCGTCATCGTCTTCAGCTTCCATCCTCGACCGCGTTCGGGCGCTCCCACGCTACTTCCGGCGGCAGCTCTGCTCCATCAGCCAGGCCAGCTGTGGCCATGTCCTGGCGGTGCTGAAGTCTCTGTTCCCGGCGTCAGACCTGGAGCCACTCGGCCGCGGGTATGCTGCCGGTACCTCTGAAGACGATGTGGGCAGACTGCTCCATGAAGTCGAGCCCATCGCCAATGTCCTGTCCAAGGACGTTGTTGATGACTCGGACGAAGCGGCCCCGTCCGGTGCTGGTGACCCTGCAATGTAAACAAAGTATTTGTAGTATTTGGTCGAACCAGTACTGTTTTTGAACAATGTTTGAATTGTCACTTTTGTATATAAGTTTTTATTGGTCTACAACTCCCTTTCTTTCTGCGCTAGCCTTAATTTCTGAGTGGTTGACCTGTTACGGAGTAGATTAGCCTCGTTGGTCTCAGTCTCATGCCGCAGAGTCTTTGTCATACGTTTAGAGCTTTGACTTGGCGAGTACTTTCCCTCTCGATTTAAGGTTTATTCCCCTCATACTTTATGTGCGTGACGCGAAAGAGGAAATGCGAGTAGTAGAAATAGATGAAAGATGAAATCAACTTTATTGATAACTCATTGTGAATATGCTGAGTCGTAACTGGGGGTGACTACCCTCCAAAATCACTCGGAAAAAATAAATCTAAAAATAAAAAAGACAAATACATAACTGATTCAGGCGTAGAAGCGCTGTAAGTGCTCGATGTTCCATGGATTTGGGATGTCTACGCCGTCTTCGGTCATGAGTCGATATGAGCCTGAGCGACTTACTGACTTGATAATATATGGACCTTCCCAGGGGGACGCAAGTTTGTGCGCGCCCTTGGTGTCTTGCTTCCTTCTCAGAACCAAATCGCCTGCTTCAAAGGACCTCTGCTTAACTGATCGATCGTGATAGCGTCGCAGGACCTGAGCGTAACGCGCGGCTTGCATCTGGGCGGCCAGTCTCTTTTCCTCGATGCTGTCGAGGTCTTCAATGTGCGCTACTTGCGCGTCGTATTCATCATAGAACTCCACTCGGGGGGAGCCGTATGTGATGTCCGTTGGTAGGATAGCTTCCGAGCCGTAAACCAGAAAGAACGGAGTTTGCTTCGTGGCACGACTCGGCTGTGTGCGCAGCCCTCAGACTACAGCCGGCAACTCCTTAATCCATCGTCCGTCATGTTGCTTCAGCTGTTTGAATATCCGGGCCCTGAGCGCCTTGATTATTTCGCCATTGGCTCTTTCGACTTGGCCATTGGCCCTTGGGTGTGCCACGGATGCGGGGCATAGCTTGATGCTCCTCTCGCTGCACCAGTCTTTAAACTCCTGCGCCACGAAGTTCGTACCATTATCTGTGATGATACGATTTGGGACTCCGAAGCGGTGGGTGATGTCGGTAAAGAACTCGATGGTCTTGGCTGCCGTGTGCTTTCTGACTGGTTTCACCTCAATCCACTTGGTGAACTTGTCAATAGCTACAAGGACATGGTCAAAACCACAAGGAGCCTTCTTAAATGGGCCAATCATATCCAAGCACCAACAAGCGAAGGGCCAGGACGCTGGTATGGTTTGTAGCTGTTGTGCTGGTGCATGTATTTGCCTTGCAAAATACTGACACCCTTTGCAGTGCCGCACGATGTTCTCTGAGTCTGCTACAGCAGTCGGCCAGTAGAAACCAGACCGGAAAGCTTTACCAACAATGGTTCTAGCCCCGGCGTGATTGCAACAAATTCCTTTATGTATGTCAGTCAAGAGCTCTATACCCTCAGTGCGACTCACGCACTTTTGTAGGATTTGGGAAGCTCCAGATCGACGATACAGCTTGTCTCCGATGATGACGTAGTTTTTGCTGCGCCGCACGATTTGTTCGTGGAGCGAGTTTAGATCTTTGTCTTCCGCGACCTCTGCGGGTAATATGCCGCTATCCAGATAATCGATGATCTGTGTCCTCCAGTCCAACGGTTCGTCCACCACTAATGTGGCTGACTCTGGGGATTCTCCGACTTGTTGCTCCGCGACAGTGCCATCCGGGTTTATCTTGATAGATGGTTTGACAAGATCTTGTATGAAAACTCCGGGTGGGACGCCTTCACGGGTGGACGCCATCTTAGCGAGCTCATCTGCTGCCTTGTTATGGTCACGCACCACGTGATGGAACTCCAAGCCATAGAATTTCCCTTCCAGCTTCTGAATTTCCTCGCAGTATGCGTCCATCTTTTCGTTGGTCCTGGACCAGTCCTTGTTTACCTGATTTATGACCAGGGCAGAGTCCCCGCGTACCATCAGGCGTTTGATACCCAAAGATACTGCAATGCGGAGGCCGTGCAGGGCTGCTTCATACTCAGCTGCGTTGTTGGATACTGGAAACATGATTTGAAGGACGTATTTTAGTTCCTGTCCACTTGGGGAGATCAGGAGTACGCCTGCGCCGCCTCCTTTTATCTAGAGGGAGCCATCAAAGTACATCTCCCAGTACTCAACTACCTCGTCGTCAGCCGGAGCTTGGTTTTCTGTCCAGTCTGCTACGAAGTCGGCCAAGACCTGAGACTTGATAGCAGTACGTGGAACAAAGTTAATGTGATGAGCGGCCAGTTCTATTGACCACTTGACGATTCGGCCGCTGGCATCTCGGTTATGGAGAATTTCCCCTAAAGGATTTTCGCTCACCACCGAGATTGGGTGGGCCTCAAAGTAGTGCTTCAGCTTTCTTGCTGAGATAAGAACTCCATATAATAATTTCTGCACATGGGGGTAGCGTACCTTAGATACGGTCAGAACCTCGCTGATGAAGTAGACTGGTCGCTGAACTCTATATGCGTGTCCTTCTTCAGGACGCTCGACCACTAGTACCGTGCTAACCACTCGGGGAGTAGCAGAGATGTAGAGGTAGAGCTGTTCTCTTGGTTGAGGTGGGACGAGGATGGGAGGACTCTGCAGGTAATCTTTGAGTTCCTGGAAAGATCGCTTCGCCTCGTCATCCGACACGAACTTGTCCTGCTTTTTGAGCAGTTTGAAAAACGGCAATCCGCGAACGCCGAGTCGTGATATGAAACGACCGAGCGCTGCCATGCATCCAGTAAGCTTCTGCACATCCTTCTGACAGGTTGGTGGTAGCATCTTGGTGATGGCCGTGATCTTCTCGCGATTTGCCTCGATCCCGCGGTTGCTAACCATGAAGCCGAGTAGTTTACCTGAGGGTACTCCGAAGACACACTTTTCCGGGTTGAGCTTCCACCGGAATACGCGTAGGCGTTCGAAGACCTTTGTCAGATTCCCTATCATGTCCTCGGGGTTCATGATCTTAACCACGATGTCGTCGATGTAAGCTTCTACTATGTCTGGGATCAATTGATCCAGACATGCTTGAATTGTCCTTTGGTAGGTTGCACCTGCGTTCTTCAGACCGAAGGCCATTGTGTTGTAACAAAAGGCACCGAACGGCGTGATGAACGCGGTCTTTATCTGGTCTTCCAGCTTCAGGCCTATCTGGTGATATCCTGAGTAGCAATCGAGAAAGCAGAGCAGGGCGGAACCTGCCGTGGAGTCAACGACTTGATCGATGCGGGGGGAACGAAGGGGTCTTTAGGGCAAGCTTTGTTGAGATCTGTATAATCAACGCACATTCTCCAATCATTATTATTCTTTTTTCTTACAAGAACTGGATTAGCTAACCAGTCGGGGTGGAACACCTCCTGAATAAACCCGGCTGCTAACAGCTTTGTAATTTCTGCCCTAATTGCCTCCTTGCGGTCCTGCGCGAATCGACGAAGCCTTTGCTTGATCGGTTTGGCAGTCGGATTGACCTTCAAGGAGTGCTCGGCAAGTTCCCTTGGGACACCTGGCATATCGGATGGTTTCCACGCGAATGTGTCGGCGTTTTCCCTTAGGAATTTGACGAGCACTTCTTCCTATTTGGGGTCCAACTCTGCCCCGATGATGGCCGTCTTCTTTGGGTCGTCCAGGTCCTAGAGAGATCCTCTTCAGCTCCGTCTCCTTGCTTGGCGCGATGGCTTCTCTTGCTGGCTTCTTAGTGGGGATCTCTAGAGCGTCCTTGTCCACCTCCTGTGATGCAGCCAGTACTTGTTCCATGCGCTTGGACATATCCAGGGCGGCTGCCGCGTTGAGAGTTTCCTGCTCGCACGTGTATGCGACTCGGACGTCTCCCAAGACGGTGATTACGCCTTTCGGTCCTGGCATCTTGACCTGCAAGTAGACGTAGTGAGGAATCGCCATGAACTTGGCGAGTGCCGGCCTCCCAAGGATGGCGTGGTATGCAGTTTCAAAGTTCGCCACCGTGAACTGCATGTGCTCGGTCCGGTAATTATTCCGGTCTCCGAAGGTGACGGGCAGCGTGATGTGCCCGAGTGGTTCTGCCCCCTCTCCCGGTATCAAACCGTAGAACGCGGATTGGGGGGGACTCAGGTCGAGAGTGGTCAGGCCGAGCTCCTTCAATGTGTTAGCAAAGAGGATGTTCAGGCCACTGCCACCGTCGACTAGTACCTTGGTGAGCCGAACGTTGCGAATCGTCGGGGCTACCACCAAGGCGTGGGACCCGGGCTTCGGTATGAAGTTTGGATGATCCTCCCGGGTGAATGTGATCGGAACTTCCGACCACTTGAGGTACTCAGGTACCGGTGGCTCCCTCGCGTGCATAACCTGTCGATGGGTGAGCTTCTGCTGGCGCTTCGACTCGAACTCTGCTCCGCCATAGATCATGCGGACCACTCGGTCGGCTTCCTGAAAGTCATCACCAGGCTCGTCGTTTCGCCTGTCGTCTCGCGGGGAACCATCGTTCCTCTTTCTGTATGGGGGGCCTCTGTTGCCCCCGGTGAAGGCTCGCTTGAGCCCGTAGCACTCTCGCGCCGAGTGCTTGTGTTTGTGGTATCGGCATTGCTCATCGAGCATGCGCTGGAAGTCCTCTGGAGTTACCCGGCCTCTGGACCGGTCCAGGGCGGCGACCATGTCTCCTTCGCTCTTCTTCTTGCGAGGTTGGCTGTCATTGCGTCGATGGTCGTCGTGTCGGTCTTCGTCGTCGCGGCGGTCGCGTTTGCGAGTCGTCTTGTTCTCTTCTTCCCAGCGACTTCTGATCTCGCTGAGCTGTTCTCTTTCCGCGATCTCGGCGTCCGCCCACGTGCTAGCGACCCGGAACATGTCATTGACAGTCGCGGGTGGCTTCCGAGTCCACTTATGGATCAGTCTCCCGTCGGAGATGCCGCGCTGGAAAGCTGACATCACCTCCTGATCCGTGACGTCCGTGATGGAGTTGCGCTTTTCTGAGAACCTTCGCACGAAGTCGTGCAGGGTCTCATTCTTGCGCTGCCTGATCTGACCGAGGAGCCGCTTGCTCCCGGGCCTTTCCCAGGTACCGAGATAGTTACCGATGAAGAGTTCGGTAAGCTGTTCCCAGTTGTCGATGGCGTCCTGCGGGAGTCCTGCCAGCCAGTTGCGGCAGTCTTTGGTGAGCATGATGGGAAGATAGTTTGCCATCACGTCCTCGTCGCCACCGGCCGCTTGTACGGCGGTGTAGTAGATCTGAAGCCATTGAGATGGGTCAGATTTCCCGTCGTACTTGTCGATATCCGACAGCTTGAAGCCTCTGGGCCACGTCACGCTTCTCAAGCGCTCGGTGAAAGACTGGAATCCGCCGATCCGACCTCTAGGGCGGGAATCGCTCGGACCCGATCCGTCAGTTGCTCTTGGGGGTGTGCTGTCCCTCCTGCGATCCCGGTCCCTGGGCGGGGAACGGGTCCTCCGATAGTTCCGAGTCCTGGGTGGAGTTCGGTCCTGCCGGTAGGTTCTGCTGCGCGGTGGAGTTCGATCTCTTGGTGGAGTCGGTCGCCTGGGTGGTGGAAGCACTCGTCGTCGACCGCCATTGTTGCCGCGCCTCGGGCTACCGGAGAGGTCAGAGTAGTCTGACTCTGTCGAGTAGCCGCTCCTGTTGGGGTCACGACGGGGATTTCCATGATCCCGATCGTACTCTTGGCGCCGTCGGATTTCCTCGCGATGGCGCTCTTCAGTGCTGTTGGTGATGATGTCCCTCGCATCTCGATCTCTGTTGATCGTGGTGCGGAGGTCTTCATCACGACCTGATCCGCCGCCGGCCCGGTGTCGAGATGAACCGGGTTCAGGAGCGTCGGTGGTCGTTCTGCCTTGCATCTGGTGAACCTGGACGGAGGCGGCCTGCACGAGAGCCCTTACCTTTTCCAGGCCCGGAGTGTTAGGCGGCAGCCGATTGATTTCCTCGTTGATAGTAACGAGGTTCTGGACCGGTGTCTCGTAGACCTCGTGTCCGTTGAACTCGAACGTGCCGTCGCGCATCAAGTTCCGGGCGCTCCTCCGCTCGTGTTGATCCCGTTGGCGACGATGATCTTCAGAGCGAGGCTCCTGGAGTCGAGCAGTGCCAGATCCTGACGCGGCGGCTCCGTGCGGTCGTGCGGCTCTGCGAGTCGCCCGACTGGCATTGCGTCCTCGACGCTGGTTCCTGGCTTCGGTCGTCTCCTCAGCAGGAGTGACCTCATCTTCTGAGACAGGATTGGTTGGCGTTGCTGGCGCCACCATGTAGCAATATGATCCGACTCCCTCTTGCGCGAGGTAGTCTTCCTCGGACTCGGAGAAGTCGGATGTGGGCGTGTAACGCTCCAAACTACTCGGAGTCAATTCTCCGAGTGATCCTAGTAGTTCCGGCTCTGTAGAGGCATCGGACACCGTGTATCCTTCCGGCAGATCGTCCAGGATTGAGGGTCCCAGTAGATCTAACCCGTAGGAGTCGCTCCCGGAGAAGTAATCATCCGACTGGATGATGTCCTTCATCTTTTGCTTCCGAGCAAGCGCGCAAAAGCCAGGGGTCTGAACAGCAATGACCTCAGGGCTCTGGACGTGTGTGGGTTGAGCGTTTACGCTCTGCGATGAATCGGCGACGCGACTCTCAGGAGTCGGATCGGAACCGAGTGATTGTAGATCTGTTCCCGACTGGTCTGGCCTCGCGTTCTGCGAAGGACTCAGCGGGGTAGATCCGGTACGATCAGAGGCGATCGGACCGGATTGGGCCGTGATGGCCGAAGTCGGCGCCAGAGAGGAGACCTCCGTGGCGACCGTAGCTCCTGCCGCCTGGGTATCCAAGGCGGTGGTGGTGATGACGTCCCCGAACTGGATCTCGACTTCGTCGACGTCCGGGAGGTTGCAGCTGTCCAAAATCTTGACGCGATCCATCGAGCTTACCAGATTGATCTCGGCGATATCCCCTACCTGGCGCGCCACTGTCGGTGATATGATCTCCGGCAGTCTTCCACGGGGTAGCCCACGGAAGTGATTTGTATGTAGGGAAGATCGCAAAGATCGAAAGCAAGATGGTTAGGATGGACAGACACAAGGGTTTAGACAGGTTCGGGCCGTCGACTCGACGTAATACCCTACGTCCTGTTTTGGGGTGTTGTATTACGTGGATTGTGTGTTGATGATGAGATTCCTTTTTTCTTCTCTATCTTCTCCTTCCAGATCCTTCCTCCGTGCGCCGACTTGTCCCGCACGTCTTCAGGTCCAGAACGATGGGCTGGGCCGCCCCCTTTTGGTGGGCTGCCAGGCTTGCTCGTGAGGTACCCGGGTACTATATCCCCACAGAGTTGCTCTTAGATCGACATCTTTTGATGCTTCACCGATTGTAAACTACTCAGATATCAGTGCCATGCTGTGCACATACTCTGCGCACTATGACGGAACTTATGTGCACACGAAGCCAAATTCAGACAAGGCACAAACCTTTTCTAGTTTTGTTTGCCAGTACAACAACGCATGCAGTGCGTATATCATCTGCAGGTTATGAGCACGAATGGAGCGAAGTCCTCCTGTGGCTGTTCCTGCCGCTGCTTCTCCGCCGTGCACGCAGTCAGGCCCAGCAAGTTCGCCGCGAGGTGAACATCGACTCGCATCGTGAAACGTGGAGCGGCATGCTAGATAGGCGCCTCCTGAAATCTTTCATTCGACAGCAAAGGCGCCGGCGGCAGCGTGCGAGAACGCGCCGGCGCGGCCATGCCAGCCGGAGCTGTCGCGGGACCTTGCTGTGCCGCGCAGATCGTGGGACTCTGATGTGAGCGCGGCAGGACGACATGATCCGATCACCTCTAGAGCCGCCCCGCAGCCGGCGGAAGGCGGCGGGAAGCGAGCGACCGCGGCGGCGACGGGGAGCCGGGGCGGACGGTATTTCGATTACCGTCCAGGGTGGACGGTATTTCATTTACCGTCCACCCCTGGGGCCACCGAGGTCGTCAGATCGGGAACAAGCGGCCAGGATCCGAGCTGACGGAGGCCTGCGGGAGCGTTGCGTGGGCCGGTAGGAATCAGTCTGGCCCAGTTTACTGCCGCGGCCCAGAAAACGAATCGCGGCAGACTCTGTTGTCGTCGCGCACAACATGGACTTGCACGGCGCACGCGAGCAAGGAGGTGAGGTGAGGTGAGCGCGCTGCCGGAGAGGGAGAAGACGATGGCTGTGTAGCCATGTAGGAGCTGTCCTTCAATGGAGGCGGCTGTTAGTTCATTGCCGATGCTTCAAGTCCCTGGGGAAATTAAAGGGGGCAGATCGATCGGTGGCACGGCCACACCGCCGGCGTGGACTTGGCGACCTCGCTCTGCGATGGCGAGGGAAGAAGGAAACCGGGCGATTCATTGCCGAGCTTGCAGATTCTGAACCTGCAGGCTGCAGCTACTCTTGTGCCTGATCACGGGGCGGGTGATTGACACTAGTCCTTGGAACAAGCAATTTGACTACATTGATCGGGAACGTAGTAAGGAACAGGGACAATACGAAACAAACGCTGCTGTGCTTTAATTTGTGTTGTTGCTGTCTTGCTCAAAATCGAAACCCTGACATTACTGACATTGATCTTTTCACTTGCGCACTTGCTCTGAAAATCTGAAATGGATGAGCCAGTGGGGGTTGCCAAGGTAGGCATGGGAAGCAGGGCCGGGATGGATCGATCGGCGGCAAGCCGACATCCGCATCGCGCTTCATATACATCAAGCTAAAAAGGCACCAGATCTCCGGCCTGCAGCCTGACCGCGGCATGCACCGGGAAGTGCAAGGCGGATCGGAGCGACCACCGGCCCCCCTCTGGCGAGGCCGCGTTTCGTCTTCCCGTGACGATCTCACACGGCACCTCGGCCTTGGCGGTGCCTGCGCGCGGCACCCGCGAGCCTCTCTGCGGGCGAGAACGCGCCGCCATGGCGAGGCGGCCCATATCGTCGATCGTCATGCTGCAGACGGCGCGTCGCGGCACCGGAGAGCTGCTCGGGGGATGCACAGATCGAAGGGTCAGAACGAACGCGCCGGCGCGGCGAGGCCATCGTCGTCAGAATGCCACAGACGACGGCGCGCGACGCGACTATGCCAGCCGGAGCAGCTCGAGGAACACAGGGATCCGGACGCGCACACGGCCGGACGGGACCACCTGCCGGGTCCCATAGCCACGAGGGCCGTTCAGCGGCCGACGGCAGGCAGCTGGAGGCCGGTGCCGCCGCGGAAGCGAGGCAGACGGTATATTTGTTTCACGACCGGGGGTGGACGGTATTTCATTTACCGTCCACCCCGGAGGCCACCGGGACCGTCAGATGAGGAACGAGCGGGAGGATGGGAGCGTCACGTGGGCCGATAGAATCAGGCCGGCCCAATTGACTGCCAAGGCCCAGAAAATGAATAGCTAGGCGGCAGACTCGACGCGCATAACATGGCCTTCTTGCACAGTTGCACGCGACGCGAGCAGTGGAATCGCCGAGCAGGAGCTGCAGAATGGAGGTGCGATCAGCGCGCTGCTGGAGAGGGAGGAGATGATGGCTACGCATGCAGGAACTGTCCTTCATTGGAGGCGCAGTTAGTTGATTACCGATGCTGTGCTGCTTCAAGTCCTGGGGAGACTGTATAAAGGAGCAGATCGGCGTCGGCCACATCGCCGGCATGGACGGACTTGCTGGCGACACCTTTCACCATCTCCACAGAAGAGCACCCGTTGCGATAATAGGCGCTCTGGAAGTCTGCCGTAGCGCCGTCTACTCGTGGGCTTCGGCACGTTCGTCTTCCTGAATGCTGAATGGCTGACACTGCTGATCGATGCTTTCTTCTGCTGATAAAGAGTATCAACAAGAGTGCTGCAATTGATGATCACTCTGGGCGGCTGATCAACATCAGTAGTCCCTAGAACAGGGAAACTGTGGTTCCTTGATCACCAGGGAACTTAAAAGAAACAGGGACAGCACGTGCACTTGTCATCCTGGATGCACTAGCAAGCGATCTTGCAGAACCCTCGAGCTACATCACGTTGGCGTCCTCGGACAAGCTCTCCGTCCAGGCGTCCAGCAGGCTGACCAGTGACCACGTCGCCCTCGCCCGCGTGCACCCGGAAAGAAGTGCGCACTTCCGCACGCGCAGCCCGGCCGGGTGATGCGGCGTTCCGGCGGCCCGAGACCTTGGCGGTTACCGGCCCCCCCGCGAGCCTCTCTGCGCTCTGCGGGCCAGAACGCGCCGGCGTGGCGTCGCCGCCCGCACCGGAGCTGCTCGAGGCGGACAGGTCGAAGGATACTGATGATGTGAGTGCGTCGGGAGGACGGTGGTGTTACCTGCCGGTCAGAATGAACGCGCCGGCGCGGCGAGGCCATCATCAAATCCACGCCACAGACGACGGCGCGACGCGGCAAAGCCGGCCGGAGCCGCTCGAGGCACACGGCCAGATGGATCATGATGCTTGCGGGGCGGGACGGGACGACCTTCCAGGTCCTGTCACCGCCAGGGCGCAGCCCGACGGCCGACGGCAGGCGGCTAGAGGCCGGCGGACCGCGGCGCCGACGGGCAACCGAGGCGGACGGTATCTCGTTTCCCGACCGGGGGTGGACGGTATTTCATTTACCGTCCACCCCGGAGGCCATGGGAGTCGTCAGATCGTGGACGAACGGCAGGATCCGAGCGGGCGGAGGTGAGCGGGAACGTCGCGTGGGCCGATAGGAACCACCTCGGCCCAGTTCGCTGCCGAAGCCCAGAAAACGAATTGCAGATTTGGAGGTAGAAGCCCACACAGCTGGATGGTTGCTCATGTTATGTGTGCTGATTATTTTGATCATACCAACCAAAACATCTGAATTATACATTCATGCCTAAAAAACATTTTCGAAGGTATAGGGGCTATACACCCAATTCTTACTGAAAAAAGTATTCAGTACAAACACCTACGCAGTCTAGATGAATGATAGAAATGAAAAGGCTTGACACATGAAAAAAAAAGTTTCCAATTATTTTTATTTATTCAGGCATTAACAACACAAAAAAATGACAAAGGAGTTAGGAGTACAGTATATAATATAATTTTGGCACAAAATAAGGTGAACAGACCAACTGACTATGCTATTCACGTACAGATCAACTTCACTTAAGAGCACTTGTTTGCAATACATGAAAATTAATTGGGTTGAAGTTAGATGCCATGCGCCACAGCTTGATTTTGGGATAGCAGACAGACCGCAGTGCGTGTTCAGTAAGGATGCATCAGACACACTGTCTACATACCTGAAAAGAAACTCAAGAGTTAAGGTCAGAGTAACAAAAGTGAACACGCTTCAGAGTAAAATTAGCAGGGTAATCAGAAAGAAGCAACCCACAAGCTTGGAAGGTAAAGTGCACGCGCTAGAGCTTTTAATCGATGCCTAAGTACGGACTAAACATAAAGGCTGAACACCCGTGCACTGCCGCAATCATGCCAACCTGTTCCGTGTTACACGCCACAAATCATGGCCGGTAAAAACTTCAGAAACAAGCTATGCAGCTAGCCTATCCTCTCAGCTTTTAGCTTCACAGTAACTCCTGCAAGCACTGCCCTTAAATGCGAAAGGATCTCTGGATCTGCCAAATTCTAGAAACGCGCCGGCTCCGGCCATCGTTTGCTCCGGGCCTCCAGCGTTGCCTGCTGCCTTCAACCTCCGGCACTTGTTAGCTGTTGCGCTGTGCTCATTTGCCGCTTGATGAGGTAATGCTGCTGGTGCCCTTGTGCTGCGGATTTAATGACTTAATCCTGTTAGCTATTGCGCTGTGCTCATTTGCCGCTTGATGAGGTAATACTGATGTTTCTTTTATGTACTGATAGGTGAGGATCTTTTGCTGATTAGAGAACATGAACAAGAGCTGCAGGGGTCACGGGGTCACCTGTGTTCAGCACCTCGATTGTTGCCAGGTGAAGATTTTTTTTCCTTTTTCTTTTTCCAAGTGCGATGCAAAGTTGCAAGGAATTTCACCTCGTTTTTTCTCTTCTCGCATAATACTGTCACACAAACTACAGAACAACACACGATGTTCGGTTACTTCGTTGAGTGAACTAGAACAGGAACTGCCCAATGTCTGAATCGACTGGAACTAATAGCACGGCAAAAAGAAAGCGGTAGTTTGGTCGTTTCATCTCTCTTTCTGCCAGATATCACCTCACATGATTCTGACTTCTTGAGCATTCTACCACTGGATAGTGAGGAAAGCATGTATGATTCAGAAATTCAGATAAATGACCTGCTGTGGCATAACAGACGGTTCTGACTTTTCCCTATGTACACTTTCTATCTCAGTTCACGGATGGAGAAGGAAACCAGCAACGACCGAACCTGAACAATTCAGGCATTCAGAAACAAGCCGGAGACGGGGACATCAAGAGAAGCCACCTCAAGTTTCAGAACAAAGCGTTGCTCCTCTCCAGCAGGGAGATACTAGTCAGAGAATGCGTCAAACTGGCCAGCTCGATCAGGCGAGCAGCAGCAGGGTGTCTCGCGCCATCGGGTGGCACTGATGAGGACGAACTCCCTTACATGCAGCTGGACAAGGTGACGCATGCAGTTAGCAGGGAGACATTTGGGCCGCTTTACTTGGTCACATGATGCTCGCGGTTGGTGAATTCTGGATTTGGCGCGTTTGGTGCCTCTGAAGTTGTTTTCGGGTTCCATATGTTTCAGCGATTTAGTTTTCAGAAGAAGACTCTTTCGGACATGTGTAGGTTGTTGTAGGCTCGTTTTAGTTGGGCCTATCTTACACTTACGCGGCCCATATGACATCAGCTCTTTTTTTTCTTTGGAAAAGAAAAGGCTGAAATGTGAGTGGGTATTATTAGCAGCCGATAAGATCACACCTGTGTTGGCGAGTGCGTTCCTTCCCCCCATCCACAATCTCTGCATCCTGATTGCCAGCACGTTCCTATCGACCCTTGCATGACGTGTCACAATTCTGGCAGCTCAATGGAAAGTTAGTTGGCGCGTCGAGCTCAATGGAACGGCGACCTTCATATTTCGCTCGAAAAGGTAGAGGCCGAACGGAAAAGATAAATTCTAGTCCAATAGATTCCATACAATGAAAAAAGAAGAAGTCTAGCCTAATGGTCTAATGGAACAAGAGGCAAGACAACACGAGCAAGGCCAAGCTTGGATGTTGGTACACTTAAAAACTAAAACTAAAACTGAAGCGCGGGCGGTGGTTGCAGAGTCACTTTCTGTCAAGTCTGAACTGAACTGAAGCACGGGTGAGATGAGAGACCTGTACCACTAGGGGGTGCGAAATCCGGGTGAGACACGTGCAAGGGTCTGTGCTTTCCAGACAATCAGATCTCTCCTGACCCGAGTTGCTTGCACGGCGTTGCAGAAAGATCGCGTCCATGTGAAAGCCGACGCAACCCTTTTTTTCCATTTCAGTTTTTCCCCTCTGAAAAAACCTCTCTTTTTTTTCATTTCAGGTTCAGCAGGATACCTCCCATGTCAAACCCCGAGTGCTCGCCAAGTACGAAACATAATCCAAAGCTCTGCAGGCCCGGGCGATAAATCTTCAGATAATTCGAGCGGCGCGTTGCTGTGGGCGTGGAGAGACGCGCCGGGGAGGAGAGGAGGAGCCCGTTGGCGTTGGGCATAGCCGTTGCCCGTTGTTGTCCAGAGTCCAAGGATTAGATTAGCGTGTCGCGTCCTCGCGTTGTTGCATTGGCTGCCTGGCTCAAGCTGGGCGGTTGGTTGGCCGCATGTTGCTGTCCAGCTTGCCACGACTGAATTGATCAGATGCAATGCGATTTTTTTTTTCTTTGAAAGGTTTGATGCAATGCAATTTCAGTGGAAAAGCATGTCTTCGTCCCTGGTGTGGCGTGGCCGCGTGGATGTGGATGATAACATGGCATGGTCCAATCATTACGTCAATGCCGCTTCTGCCCCTCGTCCTAACCCTCTGTTCAAATCCTGCAGCGCACCGCTCGGTCAGTGTAGGGCAATAGTCGATCGGGCCACACCACAGGGATGCATCGCATGCAGAGCGTGCCGTCCGTCATCGTACGCGGGATCAGTTCGCCTGCAGTCGACTGCAGGCTGCATTTGTCACTGCATGTGGGCCTATTCACCCATCTGGCCCACATGGCAGCCACTGCAGTCGACTGCAGGGGATCTCAACCCATCGTACGCGGCGCTGACGATAGCTCCGTGTTCTTGGTTCGCTACCCGCTATAAAGAAGGCACTAAAGAAGGCACAGGGTCTCTCGCCCTATTCGTTTAGCTGGGTTTGACTAAAAAAGTTTTAAAAGGAGAATAATCTTTTAAACTGATTTAATATTGTTATATGTGAAGAATAATCCGTTATTTTATTGACCTTGCGCTCGCAGTTCCGTTTAACGTCAAAAGAAGATCCAGCTCGGCAGCTCGGATATGCGTGTCACGGCGGTGGAACGAGCCATCTCGCCCTGGCAGCACGGTCGCAACTGCACCACGGGATCGTCACTGCTCCAGGATTCAAAAGAGAGGTTCCTCCAAAACCAAAAGGGAAAAACACAAAGAGGGGCAGAGAAGAAAAGGGAACCGCATATCGCATCGCATGGCGGTGCATCGTTGCAGGCATATATGGTGCAGTACGTGCACGGAATCTGACAATGTGTTAAGCTGGTACCGTTACATTTTTTTAAGTATCACACATGCGGATGCAGACGCTTACAAACACGCACACACATTCGAAACAACATGTTCAGTTTCTGAGGTCCATGTTTTTTTCTTAGGCCCTGTTTAGCTCCTTCAAAATGCATAAAGTTTCTCTATCAATTTATGTGTCTCCCCTTCACAATATACGTCTCTCGATACATAAAACTTTCTTCAATTTTTAGGGACTAAATATGGCCGGATACTGAACTACCGACCGATTCCACGACGAAACAAAACAAAACAAAAGCACCGCCCATCGGGCTGACAATTAGCAGAATAATCTGCGGCGGTTCGTGCACTGATTTCCCTATATTCTAGCATACCCTCTGCCTGTCACAGCTGGGAAACAATACACAGGGGCCAAAATTCCTCTGCCGCTGACCACAGCCGATACGGCCAGCTGCCCAGCTCAGCCTCGCCTGCAGGGCACTTGCCACGTTCTCACTCCCAATTTCCTAATCCCCATGTTAACGTAACGACCTCTGTCCGTCCCAATAATTGCCATCCTCTAACTGTTGATTGTCCTGCGTGGTACTAGCAGCACTAGCATTCTTTATTCCCTTTTTTATTTGAGAAAAAAAGAGTACGTACTGGCATTCTGGATAATATAGTAAATCTAATAAATAAATTGCTGGGATCTCCTTTTTTATTTTTCCGATGGAAATAAAACCCTCGATTTTCTGCCGAACGTTTACCTTCCCTGGGCCCCCGGCCACCGGAATCACGAGAATGCCCCATGACAGGGACACCAGCAAAGCAATTGACCTCATCACACCACGGTTCTTGTCCCGGCGCTCTGCTGCCAGCTGCTGCCGTGCTAGTTTCCAAAATTCCAATGCACACGCACACGCGCAATTCATTCATCAGGTTGAAAAGCGGCGCCACGATCTGTAAAAAAGGGGTGATAATTCGGTCGGATTTGCAGGCGCCGAGAAAACAAGGGAGGGAGCTCCTCCCGGTCCAGCAAGCGCTTCCCTTCCGACTCCTAGCGGAGGAGAGCATTGCTGCGCGAGATGGCGAGGAGGGGAGGCGGTGGCGGGGTGGTGGGCGTGCCATGGCTGCTGCTGCTGCTCCTAGGATGCTGCGGCGGCGGCATTTGGCCCCGCGGACGGATCTTCGCTGCTGCGGACACGGACCCCAACGATCGTGAGTTGGAAACTCCTGCTCTCCCAGCGATTCTTCTTTTTGGTTACTGTAACTGGATTGCTCTTCGTAGCTCTGTTTGCTGTCTTCAGTTCATTCAGAAAGAAAGGTTTGATTTTTCCCCTACCAATTTCCAACGGGTGAATTTTCCAATTTCTTTCGGGATTTCCACCAGATGGGTGCCGAGCTCTGGTAGATTCGTTCTCGGAATTAGAAAGTCTGCTGAACTGCTCTCTTCCCTAACCAAATCTTGTTTTTTTTCATCGCGATTCCTCCCTCGTTCTAGTTTTTAGTATTCAACGTTACTTTTAGAAATTGGTTACAGAGGTTTTGCTGTGTGTGAGATTTGAGAATGCTCTTTATTTTATCCCTTCAACGTGGTGGGCATGATGTTGTCTGAATTCGTCTGTTTGTTTCGCTCACAAACTCATGAAATGTACTGTTTACTGTGCGTCCGGTAGTTTCTGCCTCAAAGCGCAGATATAAGTTAGATGGTGCTAGCAGGCGCCTGCAGTTTTTTGTTGGAATTGGAGGGGCAATTCAGCAGCGGGAATGCGATGGGTTCAGAGGAAATTATAGCTTCTGCAATGTTTTTCTTCTTGCTGCCTTTATCTATTGTTGTTCCGAGTTTCCTTCATTTCTGTTGTCAAGGACTTGAATAGAAATCAGAAGGGTTCTAAAAGAAAATTCTATTGTTAGCTGATGCCTTTGAACTTAATACCTCAAGTAGCACTGTGATGTAGAGGCTGGAATATTGAACTATTCCTTTATCTAAAAAATATAGCACCACTTGAACTCGAAGTGCTATTTTTAGATTCTTCCAAGTGTTGATGGAGTTGGTGGATAGAGGGGTGCCATTGTGAGAGGGGCATTTTGGTTTTAACAGCTCCCCTATATGACACAGCTGAGTTTCATGCAGCTTCTTGACTTGACCCCTCTACTAAATCTCATCTTCAACTAAAACATGTAAATTGTCCTATAGATTTCTCTGAGCCAATCTTTTGATTTTCCCCATTAGAAATCATGCTATGCTAACTTGAATCTATGCATGTTCAGATTTTAACGACAGGTCTTATCTATTGTTCTAATTCATGTCTCTCGTGCATGCAGTTAATGTCCTCAATACGCTCTTTACTAGTCTGAATTCTCCTGGGCAGCTCACTGGTTGGCAGGCAAGCGGTGGTGATCCCTGCGGCCAATCATGGAAGGGCATCACTTGCTCAGGATCAGGGGTCACTAAAATGTGAGCTTCGTGATGCAATATAGTTGCTACCAGACTAGCACAGCTTTCAATCCTTACTCTGTCTTACTATATTTTTCCTATTGTTTGATGCTGTAGCTTATTGCCAAACTTGGGACTCTCTGGGAATTTGGCCTACAACATGAATAACTTGAGTTCATTAGTTGAGCTGTGAGTCCCCAATTATAACTTTTTCCCAACTTTGTTTGCCATGAGACTTCAGTTGATAGCCATCCTAAATCAATTTTTGATGCAGTGACATGAGCCAAAACAGTCTTGGTGGTGGGAACCAAATACAGTACAATCTTCCCAATTTGAAGCTTGAGAAACTGTAAGTTCATACAGCGAATACACGCATTTGTAATTTTGTCTAACTATTCAGGTGGCATGACTGTTAGATGATTCTTCTTGTTCTGTAGCAATCTTGCAGGAAATCAGTTTGGTGGAAATCTACCCTACTCGATTTCGACAATGCCTAATCTTAAGTATTTGTGAGTATCTTTGCATGCAGGAGTTGATTTTACATTGGAACATGTATCACCTGAAAGATCTAAATGATTTTTTTCTTGGCATATGCAGATATCTTAACAATAACCAATTACAAGGAAATATCATTGATGTATTTTCCAGCCTTTATAGTTTGTCAGAAGTGTAAGTACTTTGTGGGCATTGTCAGATGGGTCTTAATTTGTGTAGTAAAATTCCTTAGTTTTGTCCATTTTCCCTCTTTTTTTATTCTCATGATTTTAATATCTAATGTGATGCAGGGATCTCTCCTCTAATTCTCTTACGGGTGATCTACCACAAAGTTTCACTGGATTGTCAAGCCTGAAAAAATTGTATGAATGGATGCTTGCGCGTTTATTTTTCACCTCCTAGACATGCCCTTTTTTTTGCATTAACCCATTCCTTTTCTTCTCAGAAATTTGCAGAACAATCAATTCACTGGTTCTATCAATGTCCTAGCCAATCTACCCCTTGAAACGCTGTGAGTAATCAACAGTGCAATTCAGTGGTGCTTTATTTGCATGTTCCTCATAACCTGCTTGCCTGTAGGAATGTCGCAAACAACCGTTTCACTGGTTGGATTCCTAGTCAGCTTAAGAAGATAAACAGTCTACAGTGAGTTATCTTGACTGCTTGACCTGCAACTGTTAGAGAGCTATACCTTGGACTAATAAGCTTCTTGTGTATAGGACTGACGGAAATTCTTGGAGCACAGGACCAGCGCCGCCGCCACCTCCATATACAGCGCCGCCTCCTCCAAACCGTCAGAACAGTCCAGGTCAGAATGGTGATAGTTCATCAAGTTCTGGCAGAAAGTCCGGGATAGGTGGTGGAGGTGTAGCAGGAATTATCATATCACTGCTTGTTGTTGGAGCAGTTGTTGCGTTCTTTCTAATAAAAAGAAGAAAACGCAAAGCTTCTATGGAAGAACACTTTGAACAGCACCAGCCATTCACTTCCTTCCCCTCAAACGAAGTTAAAGGTCAGTTAGCTTGATGGCTGTCACACTTGAGAGATGTTTTATCAACTTTATATAGTTACTTATCTAATTATGTGAATATCTGCTTATTCACATGTTGCAGACATGAAGCCCATTGATGAGTCTACCGCAGTAGACATAGAGTCTTTGGCTTCGCCGGCTTCGATTAGTCTGAAACCGCCCCCAAAGATAGAACGCCACAAATCGTTTGATGACGATGATTTTTCAAACAAGCCTGTTGCAAAGAAAAGGAATATAACACCTATAAAGGCAACTGTTTATTCAGTTGCAGACCTACAGATGGCAACAGATAGCTTCAACTGCGACAACCTTGTTGGAGAGGGTACTTTTGGACGTGTTTACAGGGCACAATTCAACGATGGGAAGGTATGCTAAATATCCTCATGTCACAATTCCGATGTATTTCGTAAGGTACACGAAAAGTTTCTTTACATAAGTACTGTCTCTATTCTGTAAGGCCTTTGAAACTGGGCTAATATCTTCAATCATACCAAGCTAAGAAGAAAGTATATTTGGTGTACATTATAACATTAGTGAAAGGTGTCAATCATACAGAGCTAAGAGAAATTATATTTGTGGAGCAAGATGTTTTAATGAAGAACAAAGTAACATTGAAGATCCTGAAAATTTGACTAATTTCTGTTGTATAATGATAGCTTCTATTTCCTTGTTCTAATATTTGTTCCTCTTCTTTAGAATGTAGTTATGTAGTGGAATACAGAATTGGACCATTTATTTGAATATAACGTGCTTACTTTTGTTTACTCTATCTAGGTTCTGGCCATCAAGAAATTAGACAGCACTGTGATGTCATTCCAATCATCTGATGACTTTGCTGAACTGGTCTCTAATATTTCAAAATTGCACCATCCAAATCTTAATGAGCTTGTGGGCTATTGTATGGAACACGGGCAACACTTGCTTGTGTATGATTTCCACAGGAATGGATCGCTTCATGATCTACTCCACCTTTCAGACGAGTACAGCAAACCACTTAGTTGGAATTCTCGTGTTAAGATCGCACTCGGCTCTGCCCGTGCACTAGAGTAAGTGGAAATCTGAATGGCATGAATTATATATTTGTTAATCAAAATGGCATGGGTTATAATATTTTGAGTCTACATGTGTGCCATATTTTAATACTAGTCTACATGCGTATCATATTTTAGACAGTGAACTAAACAGTATCCCAGCATAGACTTTTTGTCTATGCATATTTTTTACTCTTTCCTAATTCTTGTGGAATCTGTCTTGTTGGTTAAATATGTCAAAATATTAACCGGATGATTGAAGAACCTGCTTGTTCATTACTTGATATACTGTAACATTCTATTCTCCTTTCGAAATATGTAGATCCTTATAGTTTCCCACTAAAATGTTATCCATAGGTATCTTCATGAAATATGTTCTCCATCCATCATCCATAAGAATTTCAAGTCATCAAACATTTTGCTGGACTCGGAGTTCAATCCACACCTTTCAGATGCTGGACTTGCAAGCTTTATCCCTGATGCTGAATTCCAGGTAATGTTCAATATACTAACATCTAATTCAAGAAGATTGATTGCATGATCGAGTTAAAAGATCTTTAGTACATGCAGAACTCTTTGGTATATGCATCAGCTATGCAGTTAATGTTTACCGCCATATAAATTCATGCAGGCAGCAGAACAAAGTGCGGGATACACTGCCCCAGAGGTGGACATGACCGGTCAGTACACCCTCAAAAGTGATGTCTACAGCTTTGGAGTTGTCATGCTTGAGCTATTGACGGGACGGAGACCGTTTGACAGGTACACTCTCATTATTTGTTTTTCAGCCTTTTAAGTTGTAAACTAGTTATAATTTACAAAGCTGGTAGTTGGTGATCATACATGCCATTGTGCGACCATTTTCATTACAGCTCTAGACCCAGGTCAGAACAGTCACTTGTGCGGTGGGCGACTCCCCAGCTGCATGACATTGATGCGTTGGATAGGATGGTCGATCCTGCACTCAAGGGTCTATACCCAGCCAAATCTCTATCTCGATTTGCTGATGTGCTCGCACTATGTGTCCAGGTAGGAGTTTCATTCTTTTCACATATGCAGATTAGTCATATGAAACAAACATATCCATCAAAATGAAGTTCTGAACCTTGTGAGCCAAATTCTTGTTGCAGCCTGAACCAGAATTCAGGCCACCAATGTCAGAGGTGGTGCAAGCACTGGTTCGACTTGTGCAGAGGGCAAACATGACAAAGAGAATGCTCGATGGAGATACTTCTCGCCGACCAGATGACGAGGACCAAGATTTCATATGATAGAAAGAAGGGGGAAAAGAAAACAGAGGAGTTTGTCAGCTTCGCCAGTACATAATCACAGGTTTTTCTTGGTAACGAAGGAGTTGTGTTCTATGGTTGATGGTTGTATTCTTTGGCTGTGCAGTACCTTGACCTTAGATTAATGTCATTCTGTTGTATTCTTTGGCTAGATCATATGCAACTGCACCTGATAAACAAAACCTATGGTGTTTTTTGAATGTTAAAATAATCAATTAGTCTCAGTACTGCGCATCATCTGAAAGAAGCAGCATAAAATCGGTGCAACTTTGGCGGTCTGTTCCATCAAATCTCTCCCATTTAGCATTCCCTTATTAAGAAGATTCAGAAACACTAATTTTGGTTTTTGGAGCTGGACAGAAGCTGTCCCCTTTTTACTCCGGAAACAACCACCACCTTAAGGTTCAAGCAGGTCGGACTGTTTGAGCCCTCCGTATAATGTGACTATCCACACGCTTCAGCCTCATTAGAGACACCACATGTGCTCTTTCTCCTAACCTGCAAACAAAATCACTCGGATTCTCACTCAGGTTTCCTGCCTTGACATTGCCCAACCAAGAAGATCAAATCTCCCAATCGCCACAGCACTTTTACCTGGCAATCTCGGCGCGCCGCTTCGCCTGATCTGCGATCCGAGAGGGTGGCATTGAGCTGCTGAGAAGATGATCAGAGAACGCGCTCTGCTGAACATCTCTCGGGCCTCCTTCCTGAAGTCACTGTTCCTTGTAAATGCAGTCTGAAGCATGAAAAATGCAGCCATGAACGAATTCTGAAGGAGGGGAGCAAGAACAGCTGTGCAGTACCTTCCTGTCGAACAGCAAGTTCCATGCTTTGCCACTAAGGATGTACCGGACAGCGACCTTGATCAGGTCAAGTGGCACTGGCACATAGCACACCAGGCTGTACAGCCATATGATGCCGGCCCAGCGCCACCCGATCGTGCTGATCGATGCGAAGCCGATGGTCGTATAGACGGCGACATAGATAGCTACCTGTGATCAAGAGATTCAGTTACAAGCACGTCTTCACTGAATCTTCAGTTGAAGGACTGACAAGAACTTCCAAAATCTGGTGCAACCCACTCTTCTCCAGGGGCTCAGAAACTTACCAGTTGTGCTATGACGAAAGTGCATGTCAGCAGAGCTGCGGGCCTTTCCAAGAATGAGAAGCCACGGCTGCGTGTGACGAAGATCAGAGCCTGGCTGATAATGCTGACCTGGAGGTACATCGCCGACGAGATCTTCTGGACGTCTTCCTTCAGAGATCTCACCTTGAAATGTGACTGAAATTCAGAGATAGATCTTCAGTCAGGTTGATCAATCAAATACATCTTCAGTCATGGATGTGCTGCGACCAACGTTATGTTACCTCAAAGAATGTGGTCATTGTCATTGCCCAGTAGGCCAGTAGAACAGCACCGTGACTAATGCAAGATAGGTTCCCATTACGGCACCAGTTGCAAAGATCTCATTCAGCTTCCACCTATCTGGTCTTCGCAATGGCTTCACGCGATCCTTTGATATCGTCATGATGGTCCCTAATCAGAGACAGAGTGAGTATATTTCAAATCCATCATCCTGATGCATCACTCATTCAGATGAGATGAAAAGTTCAGAGATGCATCACTGTCACTCAGTGTGGCTATGGTTAGAACCATAAAAGGAGGGACACGGCATTAATCAATCTTTTTTTTTTGCAAGGAAAAAAAATCAATCTGAAAATACTCCGGGTGTAATGTATTTGAAGTTAAATTTGATTCCTACCACTATCCGTATGACGGACACGGCATTAATCTGCAGAGATGAAGCAGCAGTTACGGGAAGCCAATTTTTATCACTGAATTTACTGTGTGCATTGCAATACTGAATCATGTCATGACACTGAATGCAGAAGGATCGAACCGTGTAGTCCTTTTACCCGCCATTTTGACTGCTCCAACCACACCGTTCAAACTGTCCCGGCAAACTGCTGGCTGCCCCTCCAAACCAAATAGTCGTCTTCATGGAGCGCGAACTCTGAGTGCAGATGCGACCCGCCAATGAGCATCGAGGTGTGCAAAGCATAGGGTTGGTGTGTCCATCAGTCCATGGCTGCCATGCCACGGGTTGAAAGTTGGAACTGGAACTACAACTACCGGTACATGGCTGAATGCAAATTAAAATTTGTTGGCAGATATGAACCAAGTAACCAAGTGCTATGGGAACGTCAAACGCTGAGCATGTTGAAGCTGCAAAAAATATTTACATTGTTTTTTAGAGAAATTTCATAATTTATTTTCTAGAGGATTTCATTATCATGATAAATTTGATTGAGAATAGAGTTGCGTATTTTTGGGCCGAATCGTAGGATCCCGGGTCAGTCGCTTTGGCAGTCCTTTTTTTTTTGTTGTGCTGAACCGCCGCCGGCAGCATTTCAACAACTTTAGGCGATATAGGCCCATTGGGCTAGAGTTGTGCTTTACAATTTCCGTCCAGGCTCTAACGTGCGCGTATATACGAACGCAATCGTCTGTTCTCGAAAAAAAAGGGACGCAATCGTCTATATGACCATATAACTTTTGGCAGTGAATTTTCATGCTAATGATCTAATTTCCTTTTTTCAAGAAAAAGAAACAAATCCTTCTCTCCATGTTTAGTCGACTAATTACAAGGAACAAAATCATGGATTTAATTACGATTATACAGCTGACATCTTACCAAAAAGTGTCGTTATACTTTTCTTTTCGAACAATACCGGGGGAGATCCCCACCTACATTCCATTGATCGAAGGAAACAATACAACATTACGCCCCCGGCATACCGGGGGTGGAGTACAAGCAAGTAGGAGAGAAAAAAGACCGATTACAGGGGGTTGTTTACAACTCTTAGGAGGCACCTAGCAGGAATTCGTGCCACAAAGCGACATCTGTTCTGTGTTTCTTGTAGCGGAAGCTCCAGAGGTCCAAATCACGAGCTGCACGCCGGATTACTTCTGTTGGTGACAGGTCCTGATGATCGAATATCTTCGAATTCCGCGCTTTCCAAATGTGCCAGAGAACCAGGAGGACCACATCAGTACGGACAGTGTTCGACAGGGTCGCGACACTGCCAATCGTCCATGGCATTCGATGGGCGCCATCACAAACAGCGAAGGAAAGTTGTGTCCAAAGTGCGGACGCACGCGGACAATGCAGGAAGAGATGATCGTCTGTTTCAAGCGTCCCTGGGCAGTTTTCACAGTAGCTCTCTTCCAAGGTTCGGATGTTTTTTGCATACAGGTTTGCATGTGTCTTGAGGCGTTGATGATGGAGAAGCCAACCAAAGAATTTTACCCGAGCTGGTAACTTGACGTTCCAGAGTCGGAGGGCGTCCGGATCCTGTGCATCATTGACATGCATGGAGAGGTGGGCTCCTTTGGTGCTGAAAGGCTGGTTGTTGAAGTTTGGGAGGAAGCGAGTATCCGCGTGGCGACTGAGTTGCACTTGTGCTAGGCAATCTCCAAGAGAGCGCCTCTCATCTTCAGTTGTACGAGAAAGCCGTGGCCTGAGTTGTTGTTGTAGATTAGTTGCCATCGCTTGGCAAACCGTAATATCCTCATTTGTGCAAAAGGAAAACAGAACAGGGAAGGTTTGTGCTAGTGTTCCATTCAGTGTCCATTTGTCGCGCCAAAAGGAAGTATGTTTCCCATTGCCAATTCGAACCATTGTTAGATCACGGTATCGCGGGAGTTCTTCCCGAACTAGCCGGCACAGGAAGGAGTCGTCGTCACCTCTGGCTGTGTGGCGGTGGAACCAGGTTTTCCACGACAGCTGTGTCGGCTCATGTAGTTTGTGGATGAACTTCATAAGGAGGCAGTGGTTCTGATCTTCTAGGCGCTTGATGTCGAGCCCCCTCCCCCCCCCCCCCCCCCCCCCCCCCGCACTCCTTACTGGTGCAAGCACGGTCCCAAGCAAGCAGGCACTGCGAACCGTGGCATTTATCCTCACCGGTCCATAGAAAGGCTCGGCGGCGAGCGTCCAATTTGTCTAGTACCGACTTGGGAAGCAACTGCGCCGACATGTAGTAAACAACAAGACCACCCAGAACGGTGTTGACAAGCACCAATCTACCCCCTGAGCTAAGTAATTTTGCCTTCCAGCTGGACAAGTACCGATCAAAAGTGTCAACCAGTGGTTGGTAATCTGTGACTCGAAGTTTATGCGGGGAGAGAGGCAGGCCCAAGTATGTGTATACTCATGTGCGTGTGTGTATATAAGCCCTCCCAATACACACAGACGCAGGCCCTGCACAATCGCGTGTCCAATACGATGAATACGAGGAATAACATCCGTGGAGGCTTGGTGTCTATGACGATGGTCGTCATCATGCTCTTCTTCCTCGTTGCTTCCCCTGCACAATGTAAGTGCACCGATTCATCAGAATAGTAACTGATTTTTATTTATTTATTTTAGGAACATACTAACTGAATTTGATCAGAGACATGCATTCTTCTTTCTGATGAACACGATACTGAAGCAGGTCGCACTCATCACGAGCTTGCAAATGTTGGAACTGCAAGGAACCACGCGTATGGTCTCACAAACACAAGCGATAGCATCACGCGCCTGGGAGAAGATGAGAGGAAGGTGGCGCTGGTGTTCTGCGCCAAGGTTCAGTGTGAGCCGAAGCATTTGTGCTACTGTTGCATGACTGAAAAGCCGGAACCGCTGTGCTATGACACTTTGGGCGAGTGTAGGGCCGTGTGCCCTTCCTGCAATCCCACGTGCCCGCCATAGTTCCGATTTGTTGTATGGTAGACGTACATGATTAATGATAATTAAGCTCTATGCTTAGATCTAAATCTTTGTGTTCCTTATTTCTTTGGACTCCATTTGGGTCCTCAAAGGTCACACACTCACACCGGCCTTGAACGTATGGGATGAAAAAGTGAACTGAGGACGTGCCCTTTCTTTCCCCGGCCCATGAGGACTTGTTTATTCACACTACTGGAAACAAGATTTTTCTTAATAAAATATATTGCAACAGCATATAAACTATAGCAATAGATAGGAGATACTTCCACGATTTGAAATATATATGTGGCGACATGCATTGCTTATATTGACACAAATAAATAGCGTGGCCATATTTTTGGCTTACTATGTGTTAAGTTCATGCCATGTATTGCAACAGAAAATAATATAATGGCACTAATTATTTACTTGTTTTTGTTTTTAAAGTAAATTGCTTGTTTTTCTTGTCGCGATCTACTAATTTTTAATGCTTCAAAATTAGATGCAACAAAAATTGTTAATTGAGAGACCAATGGTGGTCACCCTTTGACGACAAGCGATTGTCAACCATTGCGTGTGATGTCTCTTTTGCCTTGTAATGTAGGTGATGAACAACATTGTGGTCGATGGTACATAGTGAAGGTCGAGCAAGATGTTGAGACACCGAGAAGAACGAACGGATTTAGTCTGCAATGGATGAATCAACCTTGGATTGAATGACCCGAGGATGCCAGGCAGGGCAATGGACGGTTCACATGGTGCATGGAAGGGCAAGAGGATAGTGACGAAGACAGTGTCGGTCAAGTCAACCGGAATGCTTTGAGGAGGACATTGACACGTGGACATCGAATTTTTGTAGTTTGGCCTTAAAACCACAAACGATCATGCGAGCGACCCAGCAAGACACCTTGTGCGATAAATGGTGGAGATACATCTGGTGCAATGCCAGATGGATAAGGCTGATTTCTCGGTTTGGGCTCGAAATTAGGCACGGCCTCGCGATGGGGGAGCATGGATCAGAGAAAACGTGGCACCATCGTGAAGCTTACATCGAGACGAAACAAAGTCGTGAAGGTGTCGGGTCCGTACGATGCTCCAAGAAAAACTTGGACGATTTTATCCCTAAGAAGTGTTTGAGTTGTATGCTTTATGTAAACGATTTTATCCCTAAGAAGTGTTTGAGTTGTATGCTTTATGTAAGGGTGTTTTGGACATTTTTCAATCGCAATTGTCTAATGCGGGCAGCAATCCAAGGGTATATTTGATGGTGGGCTTCTCATTTGATCATTTGAGCGGATGATAGCTCTTCTACGGTTTGAGAGAGAAGAGAGGATCTTTTAGTTGATCTTTTTGCCATTTTAGTTTTGTTTGTGTTTAATTGGCTTGCAATCGAACATGGTGAAGCAATTCAAAGATTGATTTCGTACTCAGTTGTTTTTCATTCTCAAGATCTGAAATTTATCCTTTACAGTTTTTTCGAAGTCATTTTTGAAAGATTTTCCGTTCTTTCGATTGGCTGAGAAATTCGTGAAATTTGTTGGAGACCTTTGTTGCTTGGATTCGTGTGAGAATGTTTGGTATGATCTCGCTCAAGTCCTTCACGAATTTGGCGTGAATTTGAAGTTTCCCCCAAATGCCTTTTGAAGAGTGTTCGCTCCCCCCCCCCCCCCCCCCCCCCCCCCTCCCCCAAGGTTCGCGATGAATACTTGAGCTCTTTTAGAGATCTTTTTTCTGGATCTATTAGTCCTTGAGGAGTTGCATCTGTGGTTCAAGTTTTGTTTCGATTCGTTGAGTATTCAGAAAGGATTTTTAGTTTGAAGTGAGCTTGTGTTCTTTTGTTCATCTTCGGTTTCGGATCGAGCTCAGCGTTGCTTGCACGCGTGAGAGGAGGGGGACGGCGGCAGTTGCACAGGTCAGCAGTCTTCAGGTGCGGCCCAACATCAGCCTGTGTGCGCGACGCAGCCCAGGAGCAAGGCTCGCTCCAGCGCGGCCTGGCCCCCAGGTGGGCACAGCCTCTGGCCTCTCGCGAACGCACGCGAGGCGACGCGGCCCAGAGGAAGCAGGCCGAACAGCAGCTGAAGCCCAGCAGGCCGGCACGGACGAAGGCCCGGATCGGGTGACCCGGCGTTGCATCGTACTAAGCAGCTTTGTTCTAAAAAAAAGGAAAAGGAAGAAAGAGTTGTCGATGCAATTAGCTTTTGGATTTACATAAGATGTAGTATCTGCATTAGCTATTTGTCTCTCTCCAGCTACAAGATATATTCATTGTTTGCATGCCTTTGTCCGTATGTGTGGCTGATCAGGTTGTTAATCTTTTTAATGAGCATTGATCATCTGATAAGCTTGAACGGTGGCTCTCTATTTCTTGTACATGGTGTTGGTAGTCAGTAGTCAGTAGCTTTGTTTCCTTGCCTTTAACTTTTGCTTCTGTCATTTGACAAGTATATAAACTATCCAACTGAGTCCACGGCTATGCAGTATGCGCGACAGATTAATTATCGCCTGCTTACAGTTACAGCCTGATCTCTGCTCAGGAATCAAGATCTTCTAACATGAATACGACGGACGTCAACTGTCGAGGCCTGGCTTTCGCGGGCATACTCTTGTTGCTCATCGCATCGCCTGTGGTACAGTGTAAGTGGACTCCTTATTCATCACTGAATTGATTGCAGAGATGATCGATACATGTGTGTTACCTGGTGTTGATGACCATGCAAACTGAAGCAGGTCGCACTCATCACGATCTTGCAAATGTTGGAACTGCAAAGAGCCACGCGTATGGTCTCACAAACACAAGCGATAGCATCACGCGCTTGGGAGAAGATGAGGGAGGGGAGGAAGGTGGCGTTGGTGTTCTGCGCTAAGGTTCAGTGTGACCCGAAGCATTTGTGCTACTGCTGCATGACTGAAAAGCCGAACCGCTGTGCTATGACACGTTGGGCGAGTGTAGGGCCGTGTGCCCTTCCTGCAATCCCACGTGCCCGCCATAGTTCCGGTTTGTCGTATGGTCGACGTACATGATTAATGATAATTAAGCTATATGCTTCTCTGTTCGTTTGGCAGGATTGACATGAAAATTCTATTGATTTTAACTGATTCTAAACTGATTCAATAGTATTTTGTGAGAGAAATAATCTGCTGAGTGATAAGCGAAGCGAACAAAGCGGAATCGAAGGTCACACCTTGAACGTATGGGATGAAAAGGTGAAATGAGGACATGTCATTTATCATTGTTTTTAGAGGTTTGTTACGGTGCTTGAAAGGAACCTGCGGTTCCTTCCGACTAAAACTTTTTATTGGTTCATTGTAAACAAGGGTAGTTTAGTAGTTTCTTCCAAGGGCCTGATAAAAAAATCGGGTCGTTCCCCACTCGCCGCCGCCGGGAGGTCACATCCGCGCTCTCTGGTTCACCCCGGACAGCCCACCACGCCGGCGCAATGAGTATCGGCCGGGAAACAAGGGCACGACTCTCCGCCGCGAGGGATCGCCGGCCAGGCCTAGGCGTGTTAGGGCTTAGCACCCTACACCTCGCCGTGCCAGGGCTCTACCCAGCCACCTCGGGGTTCGCCGGTACAAAGCCAACATGTTTTCAGCTTCGGCCACTCGACAGGCGAGCAAGATGCCAAGACGTCAAAGGCGAACACAGTAAAGCCGAGATCAATTGAAATGTGCAACGTCGATAGTTGTCTTTAATTTCTTGAGCTACATCATGTCATGTGTTGTCGTCATGATTGTTGTGGTTCATCCATCTGTCTCATCATGCATTTTCGGATGTTCCCACCTAGATTCACGCTGCTGCAGCCCCATCACCGTGGAGATCGCAGAGACGCGGAGCAGCAGCGCTCTAGGCGATGGTGCTGCGCGCGGCGGCAGCAAGAAAGACCGGCCAGCGGGAGCCGTCATGATGAGCAGATGAACAATATGCCCAGATCTCCATGGCATCGACAACGGCGGGATACGGCATTGGCATGGAGGATGCGCCGGCGGGAGTCGCTCCGGTCAGCAAGATATTCGGCCGAGGAGGAGATTCTAATTTCTGTGGACCGATTTGATCCGTATCTCCATGCTCATACGAAAAAGGGAAATGTAAAAAGTACTAATATGCCTTTAGATTTAATTTCGGGATTAGTCCCTGGTCCACACAATTTTAAGTACCGGCCCACCACTTAAGTTCCTTGTAAAAGGTTCCTCTTAATTTTTTACCACTAGATCAACACTCATGAACGGTTATAATAATTTTCAAGCACTGTAAAAATTCTCTTGTTTTTACCATATTTCGAGCCTCCCATTTGTGCTAAGTGTTACCGAGAAGTGGCCTGAAATGGCTGCGTGAGATCTATCTCACTAGGCTGTTACAACAACGAAAAATAAGAATTCAGAGAAAGTGACGTGGCGGTATATACCACGGAAACGTAGAGCGCACCAGGCGCCAAAAGGCATCCTCCTCCACCACACCCCCCTCACCCCGCCTCGTCGTGCTCTTGTCCCTTTCCACCGCCCCGCAACTCCAACCCAAATGTGCAGGCCGCCTCCCCTTATCATCGCCCGCGCACGAATTACTCCCACCTGGGCTCCCCCGCCTCCACGCCACTCCGCTACGCGCTACCCACTGCCCCGCCTCGCCTGGCCCGCCTCCGCTGCCTCCCTGTCTCTCTTCTCCGGTGAGTTCCTTTCCCTCCGCATCTTCCCAAGCCAAGTCCCTTTGCTTGTTCACTCTGCGTTTCTGTTTAATCATGCGGTCAGGCGCGATCCGGTTCCTCAGGGGGATGGGTGCGGGCTCTCATGCCACTCACAAGTGGAAAAAATATTAATAGGCTGTAGAAATGGGGGATTTATTAGGGTTTGTACTTAAGTATCAGAAATTTGTGATTGGTTTGGAAATTGGCAGTTACAACTTACATGGATTAGGCTGCAATTGCTGGACACTGAGGTTTAGCAGGGAATTGGCAGTTACAATGTACATAGAGTAGCAGTAATTGTTGGGCACAGATGTCAAGTGCGGAATTGGCTGTTACAACTTACTACATGGAGTAGGCTGCAATTGTTGGGCACGTAGGTTTAGCGGTGTTCTGGTAGTGGCTGTTCATTATGGCTTAGTACACTAGTACGGAGAGACATGGTTGAAGTTAACTTTACACAGTGGTGGTGCTACTAAATGTCCTAGAAAGAGGTCCAAGCCGTGTTTTCTGTTTCTTTTGCACTGTTGTTGTTAATTCATTAATTTGTTGTTGTTCGTAAAAAAATTCATTAACTGTTCTCAGCACAATAACTTCACTAATATTTGGATAAGTTTACTTACTGTACTTGGACGATGCACATAAGAAAGGATCTCATGAAGTATGGGTCTAATGGCTCCTCTTGACTATGCAGTAGTCTGCCTCTGTTTATTGGTTAAGCATAGCTGACAACAAGCTATCGAGAGTTGCTTCGACATGGATACTGGCTGTCTGTCATCTATGAACATTAATGGAGTGAACCAAGCAAGATCTTTCGTGGGGCAATTTCCTACTCAGAAATGCTTTGCAAGCAGTCACCATGCGAGCTTTGCCGTGAAATCTCTTGTCGTAAGGAATAAAGGAAGAAGGTCACACCGTCGACACTCGGCTTTGCAGGTTCGTCTTTTTGTTCATTTGTTTTTTCTTATTTTCAGGTCATTTCTTGTGAAAATATAATTCGTTGGCTTTTCTGCAGATTGTCTGCAAAGATTTTCCAAGGCCTCCACTAGAAAGCACAATAAATTATTTGGAAGCTGGGCAGCTCTCTTCATTTTTCAGAAGCAGCGAACGGCCCAGTAAACCATTACAGGTCGTGATTGCTGGTGCAGGTCCGACATGATTTGTGATTAATGTTCTCACGGTTTTTTAATCGTAAATTACCTTGAGGGCAGCCACAATTGACGTTAGCTTTATGAATGTGTGATGTGACTTTTGCAGGACTGGCTGGTCTATCAACGGCGAAATATCTGGCAGATGCTGGTCATAAACCCATATTGCTTGAGGCTAGAGATGTTTTGGGCGGAAAGGTACCTACTTGATTGGTTACCACTCTCTGAATTGCTTGCATTCACTGTTTTCATCAATTGCTCCTTTTATGATTATATGTTTGTTTATGTGTTGAACAGATAGCTGCTTGGAAGGATGAAGATGGAGATTGGTACGAGACCGGGCTTCATATCTTCTGTAAGTTACAGTTTCTGGTCCTCAAGGTTCTCTCCATGCTATTTGATTTAATAGGTTATTTCTATTAGGAACAATACTGGGCATGTACACATGTTATCAAACTGTTAAGGCACACCATCATGCAAACTTCTAAACCACAGTTTACTTGTGTCTATCTTGCCTTTTTTTTCCTTCATTATGTTGCAAGAATTTCGTTTAAGGAAAATTTTTAAATGTTTGTGCAAAATCATTATTGAGAAAGGAATTTTGTTAAATTGCTAATAGTGCCAAAATAACCTGAAAATTTTGCAGACTGCTAAAGCATACATCAGTTCGTGTTTTAATGTTACATAAACCATGTTGACCCATACACCATAGTATCCATAATGCGGTAGTTGAATATATGTTCTTCTGTTCACAAGAGCACTGGATTGCTACAATTTCCTTCCTAGCATATATGACACTTACTGTGTGTGTATGTAACCATGTATTTTTGGTTTAAGTTGGAGCTTATCCCAACATACAGAATTTGTTTGGCGAGCTTGGTATTGAGGACCGTTTGCAATGGAAAGAGCACTCGATGATATTTGCCATGCCGAACAAGCCAGGAGAATTCAGCCGGTTTGATTTCCCAGAAACTTTGCCAGCACCTGTAAATGGTAAGATTGTACACAATGTTGCATCGGATTTCCTAAAGAATCTAGATTCTAGAATTGCATTCGAATCGTAGTTCTCTCATTTTGCTAATATATGGACGTTATTAGAGGGTTTATTAGTGGCAACAACACTATAGCATTACCATTCAGCTTAACTCTTCTAATTGATGCTGTACTATGATTCACCATTGTACTTTTAACAGGAATATGGGCCATACTGAAAAACAATGAAATGCTTACCTGGCCGGAGAAGGTGAAGTTTGCTATTGGACTTCTGCCAGCCATGCTTGGTGGTCAACCTTATGTTGAAGCTCAAGATGGTTTAACGGTTTCAGAGTGGATGAAAAAGCAGGTACAAGTTCAATGTGTTGATTAGATTAGTCTGTATACTAGACATTCTGCCATCTCATCACTACTAGAGGGCTTGTAGTTTGCCGATAAATTGTTTCCTTTTTCTTTTCATATCTTCCTGAAGAAACATAGATAGCTCCATGCACAAAAATGCTTGTATACTCAAGCTGTTATCTTATATTTGGCTGTAATGCCCTTTCTGTGCAAATTTAGGCTGAGCAATGTTTATAGATGCATTAACTTTTCCATTTAAAGTCCAGTAGTGCCATCCTTTTAAGGTCAGCAATGTACTAAAAAAAACACTAGAGCACATAAGAGTTTCTTTGGTAACTGATATACATATGCAGTCTTCTTCAAATTTGGTTTCACTTTTCATTTGAAAAACAGATGTAACATATTCTTTAATGTTTTTATGGAGCAATTTGGTGCCTGATACAATTGTTTGATCAGCACAGGGTGTTCCTGATCGAGTGAATGATGAAGTTTTTATTGCAATGTCCAAGGCACTCAATTTCATAAATCCTGACGAGCTATCGATGCAGTGCATTCTGATTGCTTTGAACCGATTTCTTCAGGTACAACTATTGCTTCTCTGTGTGATTGTGTAACATATCTCTTGCTTGTTCTGTTGGGAGAAATAGCTTACACATTTTGATTCTTCCTTTCTTGTCTGTATTGTTTGTTACTAGTTGAGAAATAGCTTACACATTTTTATATATACTGTTAGATAGCATGCAGATCTTTTGAAAAGATTATTTTGTGTAAATGTGCAGGAGAAGCATGGTTCCAAAATGGCATTCTTGGATGGTAATCCACCTGAAAGGCTGTGCATGCCTATTGTTGATCACATTCGGTCTAGGGGTGGTGAGGTCCGCCTGAATTCTCGTATTAAAAAAATCGAGCTGAATCCTGATGGAACTGTAAAACACTTCGCACTTACTGACGGAACTCAAATAACTGGAGATGCTTATGTTTGTGCAGCACCAGGTTTGATTTATTTCCAACGAACTCTGTTTCCTGTGCAGCTATTCAATTTAACTGACTAGTCTTTGTATTTAGTTGATATCTTCAAGCTTCTTGTACCTCAAGAGTGGAGTGAAATTTCTTATTTCAAGAAGCTAGAGAAGTTGGTGGGAGTTCCTGTTATCAATGTTCATATATGGTTAGTTTTGATTGAAATATTTGGTTCTGAATTGGAAACAACCTTATTACCTCGTGTGGTTATGCTTCTTCCTCGAGGCATTTTTGAAGCTCTGCTGATAATTTCTGTTGTTTTGAATACCTCAGGTTTGACAGAAAACTGAAAAACACATATGACCATCTTCTTTTCAGCAGGTACATCTCCTGGCCATATTCCTGTAGTTCATGCCCTTTTTGTGCAGCGTATTTGATTATGATCATCTATCAAGATGTTTCATGTGCTATTAAGGTTGCACACATTCTAACCATGTGTGAGTGACCATCTTCAGTATTAAATGCCATATGCCCCTATATTGATCTTGTTTATTTTCTTTTCAGGAGTCCACTTTTAAGTGTCTATGCAGACATGTCAGTAACCTGCAAGGTACCAACTTGGAGACCTTAAAATATTCTACAAAGCATAGTAATGCATTAGCCATGATATCTTCATTATTTTTAGGGTCTCAGACCTATCTCTGTGCTGCATGCTTAGAGCTAATGGTATTTTACCCAAGCATCTGCTCTAGCATACTAATTTTACTTTATTAACTACAATAAAAGGTCCTACAGCTTACATGATTTTAGAAGCATTATTAAGTGGAAATATAAGTATCTTGCACATTACGAATTTTAGTCATCTGCACTAGGTTTATTGAAGTGTAGGACTTGAGTCGTCACAAACATATCATTGGATGCTGTATAGTATTGATGATCATGATATGGTAGGTATCAAAGGACATGAATGGACACTCATCTTTTTCCCATTCCTTTTGTTTTCTAATTCTTTACAGGAATACTATGATCCAAACCGTTCAATGCTGGAGTTGGTCTTTGCTCCTGCAGATGAATGGGTTGGTCGAAGTGACACTGAAATCATTGACGCGACTATGGAAGAGCTAGCCAAGTTATTTCCTGATGAGATTGCTGCTGATCAGAGTAAAGCAAAGATTCTTAAGTATCATGTCGTGAAGACACCGAGGTGAGGATATTTGTCAAAGATCCCTTCGTGATAGATAAGCATAAGTAGCTCTAGCTCTGACAACTTTGTAATCTGGCTTGCTCTGACAGATCGGTTTACAAAACTGTCCCAAACTGTGAACCTTGCCGACCTCTCCAAAGGTCACCGATCGAGGGTTTCTATCTGGCTGGTGATTACACAAAGCAGAAATACTTGGCTTCCATGGAAGGTGCAGTTTTATCCGGGAAGCTTTGCGCCCAGTCTATAGTGCAGGTAAATACTCACCATGGTCCTGGTTGCACATAAAATCACCGGATTGCTGTGTTGTCGGATCATTTCAGTATGGTACATTTTTGCAGCTAATGATTTAACATCTGCTGCTTTCAGGATTATAGCAGGCTCTCCCTGAGGAGCCAAAAAATCATGCAATCTGAAGAAGTTCCGGTCGCATCTTAGCTGTAGTTCAGGCTCCTACTTGTGTCATCTTATCTTATCGCCTATTTCATGGGAACCCACCGACTGGTCATGTTGGAGGGAGCTGAATTGTGATAGTAGTTGATATCATACTGGGAAAAAGTGACATGTATGTAAAACGACCTGCATAGCAATTCTTAGACCTTTGGAAAGCAAAAGCGAAAAAGAGATCTCAGATAGATATTATCTTTGGATGGTGTGGGCGTGTGGCTTTCCATCAGTTCATCCCACGTGGGAACTCGTCCATTGTGCGCGTCAGGTAAGCCGGATCAGCAAAGCCATTGGCTTGAACCTTTTTTTTACGACAAGGTGCTGTGCACCATTGTCCGACATATTCGAGGTTTGCGTCAAGAAAAAGAACAGATAGGAACATAGATAATCTCGAAGCTGTGTGCGGCTTGTCTTGTTGGGCACACTATATTTGCCAAGTTGCAGTTACCAAAGGAGGTCCAGATTGGACTTTGGCCATGAGATATTTTTCGTCCTCAGATACCTAGCGTGCCAATAATTGTCCTTTTGAGCCCAGATATTATCACTGGCCGCATTTCTCTTATCTGCTTTCTACTGGTACCAGTACGTATTATCTGGCATCCTGGTTGTGTGCCGAAAGAAGCCACAGCTACCTTGGTGCAACAGAACAAACAAAGCATCAGAAGTTATCCAAGAACAAAAAAGCATCAGAACAATAATACTTTTATTGTTCAGTTTGTATTGCCACAGAATCATTTGGTGACTTTGCTTAGGATATATATAACAGAATAAAGCATGCAAGATTTATTCAGAGCGTCATACGGCAGCAAGACAAGACAGGAGCTGAAGATAACTATCGCTCCAGGCTGTGATGATCCGATCCCATGCCAACGCCCATTGCTTCGTCCAGTCGAGTCTTCCTCCAGCGGCGGCGGCGGCGGGGCCCTCTTGGAGTCCCAGGTGCTGCTGGTGCAGATCTTTCTCGCCACCCTTTACCCTTTTCTGGCGGCAGGAGAGGCCAACAAATATCTGAGGCCAGATATTTTCCCCGCCCCGCCACGTGTCGGGTCGCCACGTGGAAAAGCGCTGGCACGTAGGCGTAAAGCTCCATCCAGAGGGTCCGCGGTCGGGTACCGATCCCTTTTAATCCTGTCTTTATTGTCCTTGCGTTTCAATGGCCGTTCCCTCCGCGGCTACATACCTCTCTTTCTCCCCTTCCGTCGTCGTCCGTCGTTTATCCAGAGCCTGAGCCAAATCCAGGACTTTCCTTGATCTGCTTGCGGAGGAGGGTTGTTTGATTTTCTGGGGGTGCGGTCAAGAGCCCACCTTGAATTCCGCCGAAATTTGGTCGTTTTCTTCTTGCCTAGGCGTGTTGTTGGTTTTGTAATCCTTGTGGGGCGTTCTTGGTTCTTGAGTCCGGTGCTCTGTCTCTCCGATCCATAATCATCCGGTGCCTGGGAAATTGCAGCTATTTCTTGCATCAGTTTTGCTTCTTTGTTGATCTTCTGCGTTTCATCATCTTCTTTGCAATTCCTCAAGGGGAGAAGGTTTTTGTTCATCAAGGGAACAGGGAACACAACACTGGTTTCGTCAGATAGAGTTTCAGGAAACTACAAGCAAATTCTTTGCTTGTTCCTTGTCTGATTCAAAGAATCCAATGGGGGATGTGTCGTTGAATCGACCCATTAAGGCCGACCCAGCTGCCGGTGGCATTGCCAAGGTACTAAACAACATATTTTTCCCCTCTTCTGTCATATCGTGTTAGTTCTTTAGTTCTAGTTCCTGTAAATTCCTTACTATCTGATGAACTGTTGTCTAGGTAATTTCATGATCTCTTTCTCTTAACAATGATCTTAGGAGTCGAGCTTGGTAGGATGATTGTGAACTACTATTCCGATTACTCAGGTGTCGAAGCAATGGACGATGGATAGAGGCATATGAGTTTGTTTGCAGTTTGCTATCTGTTGTTGAGTGCTGTAAACGCTTTTGGTCCTTTAAGATGCAATGAGCCAGGGGCATCAACCAAGCTCATTTCCGAGTCATAAAATGTTTCCTAAGTTCCACTTTTGCTTCTCTTTATAAAATAAAAAGGTATTTTTAGGACTAATGTCGTTTTAAAAATAATATAGTATGCTTTATCTGTTCCACACAATCATGGAAATAGTACTGGTGTGCCTCTTGATCATGGCTTTTGTTTTCTTTCTTACATCATTTTGTTGGTCAATTGCTACACACATTAAATAGAATGTTTCATTTGATTCTTTGATAGGGAAATCGAATTCTGGACACGATGTCGGCTGGATGGACAGATGAGAGACACATGTTGTATATAAGCTCTATGGAGGCTTCTTTCATCGATCAACTCTACAATCATGGACACCGTCCGCACAATACAAATGGCAATGGCTTCAAGGTTCTCCGCAGGGGTGTGTGGGAGTACATCAAGTATGAGAAGACTAATGCTCGTGCACAAAGTGGGACCAAATGCTGTGTTCCTGCAAGTCCCTGGATACAGCATTTCAGGCCACGCGATTGTGGTAGCAATGCACAAAGTGATGGGCTGGAGGCTTCAGTGGGCGATGATGAATCGGGTACTCAGACAAACCGGGAGAGGCTTTCAGTGTCTCGTGGAAGGGAATGGGAAGCTTGTAAAGGAGAGAAGCAGCTTCTTATTGCAAGTACAGGTTGCTAACTTGTTTTTTTATCTCATTGATACATTTTGGCCAAATGCTCAAAATTCTGCTGCAATTGTCTGAACACCTTTGCTAATAAGTTGGTAGTCATTTTTTTAACTAAGTGCCACAGCAAGGTGTCCTAATTAGCTATGCAGCTAGTTTGCAATTTAATGCAGTCCATCTATGCTAGCTTTCCATGACATGTACTGAGATTCCAAAACCAGTGCCATAAAAATTCATTCATATCATCATATGTTTAATTAACACTAGCAAATTTTATAGAAGAGACATGAATAACAGAACAGATCAACTTGTGCTTATTCTTCAAGAACTTGTTTGTTTCTGTTTCTTTCCTATATATAGTACGGTAACCTTGCAGCTAATTAATTAATTAGTAGATATTGGTGGTGCTGAATTCATGTAGCACTGCTCAGGAGCAGCAGCATGCAGTATACTTGTTTCTAATGCCAAATTTATATCTTCTCTCCCTCTCCAGAGGTCTCCGATCAGAACTTCGCCGACGATGAGGCAGAAGTTGAAGCAGAATCAAGTAAAGCACGCAAGAAAAGGAGATTAAGCAGCACGTCCCACTACCGTGATGAATAAGTAAATTCGCCGGACCAGTTAGCTTTGTCTATTTCAAGAATTGAGGCGAGTCCCTCAAAATTTCTCTGCAGCCACAAAAGCAGTTCGAAGCAAGATACTTCGATCCGAAGGAAAACGTTGTATTCCCAAACGCCACCTAAGAGTAGTTATTAGTGATTTTGTAACCTTTTAAGTACTGGAGCAGTTAGTAGTGGCATTTTGGCGGATTAAGTTCTTTTTATATGTATCTAGTATTTTTGCAGTCTTCAGCAGTGGTGCTGTTTAGTGCTTCACTCTTTCGTCAGAAGGATAATAGGCTAGTTCTCTACTTTGCAGATATACTATGTATTTGGCTGATCGTATGAATGTAATGCTTGTTACTGCAGTTAAGAGTCATGAGTGAAATGTACGTGGCCCTGTTTAGATGTTTCGCGAAATTTTTTTCGAGTATGTCGGACACACATTTGAAGTATTAAATATAGACTAATTACAAAACTAATTACAGATTCTGTCAGTACATCGCAAGACGAACCTAATGAGTCTAATTAATCCGTCATTAGCACATGTTTACTGTAGCAATTTATTGTCTAATCACGACCTAACTAGGCTCATTAGATTCGTCTCGTGAAGTACACTCCATCCATATAATGGGTTATTTTTTTCGACTACATACTCGAAAAAAATTTCGTGAAACATCTAAACAGGGCCATGTCTGTCACATGATTGACAATCATTTCAGGTTTCCAATCCCCAACCCATTTTTGTTGCCCCAACTCTCTGGATGTCGCACATATGTAGCATGTTCCCGTAAGAAAGGTACATGCTTTGTCGCTTACCGTTGAATGATCATGAGTCGTTTAGCTTCATGTCTAATAAACGTAACTGTTGGATCTGAAGATTTTTAACGATATCTCATACGCATAAAGGCAAAAGGTCCTGCTGCTAGGATGGCACAGTTACTACCACCTTATTTTTCCCACATCTTTAGAATTTTTTTTAATCATAGGATTAAAAAAAATTAAAGGGCTCCTCCATGGTATCTACATTATCATTTCAAATGTGGCAGTACAACTTTTTCATATATGAGTAAATGCCATATTCATCCTTCGCAGTAGTAATCCTCTTCACGCCTTTTCGATACTTCTTAATTAAGATGGAATGAGAAGGATTGAAGAGAATATTAATTCATTTTAGATCTAATCCCTTTTAATCCCATCGATAAAAGGCCCTGTCAAAACAAGGGCTCATCGGGCAACCAAGAAACTTCCCGCCTACGAGACAGACCACACGCCGCCCTTCTCTGCGCTCCTCCATGGCATGGCCACCCACTGCGTCAAACTCTCAAAATTCTTCAAAATCACAGGGATACGACATCAATCGAAGCAAAACCGCGGCAAATTCTTCGCCTCCTCAGCTCCGACGAGTGAGGCTAGGCAGCTCGAAGCCCTCACCGTGCTCCTGCGCGGCACCTGTTCGCAGAAATGCCTCAGAGCGCTCCACGCGCGGCTTGCCGTCGCGGGCGTGATTCGGGACACCTCGGCCGTCATGGGCCTTGTCGAGAGGTATCTTTCTTTAGGGAAGCCCGCGCCCGCCGCGTCTCTTTTCGCCGGAGCTTACCGCGGTCGCCCCACGGTTTACTCGCTGAATCTCGCGGTCCGCTGTTTTTCGGACCATGGGTTCCACAGAGAGCTTCTTGATCTTTACAGGGAGCTGTGTGCCTTTGGGTCCGACAACTTCACGTTCTCTCCGGTCATCAAGGCTTGCACGGCTGTCTCTTGCCTTCGACTGGGGAGGGAGGTGCACTGTGGGGTTCTGCGGACTGGGCATGGGGGCAATGTTGGTGTGCAGACAGCGCTCCTTGATATGTATGCTAAGGCAGGCCAGATTGATGTGTCAAGGAAAGTCTTTGACGGCATGGTGCAAAGGGACTTGATTTCTTGTAACGCGATGGTCTCAGGGTATTCACTCAATGGGTGCTTCCTAGAAGCTATTCAGGTGTTGAAGGAGATGCAGCAGGGTGGCATGAGGTTGAATGCAAGCACACTTGTTGGAATCATTGGTATGTGTGGTGGTTTTGAAGCAAAGGATGTTGGTAGTTCGCTCCACGCGGTGGCAATGAAGTATGGGGCGATAGCTGATGAGTCCCTTACATCTGCATTCATCTCAATGTATTCTGCATTTGATGATCTTTCGTCATCTCGATTGGTTTTTGATTTGCAACCTGTGAAAGATTTGGTATCTTTCAATTCCATGATATCAGCGTACATGCAGCACTGCAACTGGAAGGAAGCTTTCGAGGTCTTTAGATTGATGCATTGTGCAGGCCTAGGACCTAATCTGGTCACAGTGGTGTCCGTCCTTCCATCTTGCAATGGTTTCTTTGGTATAGACCAAGGTGAGTCTGTGCATGGTATGATTGTCAAGTTTGGCCTTGCAGAGCAGGTTTCTGTTGCCAGTGCTCTTGTTTCCATGTATTCAAAGCTTGGGAAATTGGATTCTGCTGTGCTCCTTTTCTGTTATTTTACTGAGAAGAACAATTTAATGTGGAACTCTATGATTTCTGGATACCTTGTGAACAATCAATGGAGCATGACACTTGACTCATTCTGCAAGATGCAGATCGAGGGTGTGGCTCCAGATGCAACAGCTATTATTAATGCCATCTCTGGATGTAGACACACAAAGGATTTGCACATGGCAAAGTCAATACATGCATATGCTGTTAGAAGTAGATTTGAATCAAACCAGAGTGTAATGAACGCTCTCCTAGCTATGTATGCCGACTGTGGAGATATATCAACTTCCTACACATTATTCCAGAAAATGGAAGTACGGATGTTAATATCTTGGAACACTATGATATCTGGTTTTGCTGAAATAGGGGATTCAGAAGCTTCTCTAATGTTATTCTGTCAGATGTGCCACGACGAAGTGCAGTTTGATCTAGTAACTCTGATTAGTGTTATTAGCAGCCTTTCAGGGTCCGAGGATGCCACAGTTGGAGAATCAGTTCATTCTCTGGCAATCAAAAGTGGATGTAATTCAGATGTTTCTCTTACAAATGCCCTCATTTCCATGTACACCAACTGTGGAATTGTTGAAGCAGGTCAGCAACTTTTTGACAGTTGTTGTTTTGCGAATACAATCACTTACAATGCTCTGATGAGTGGATATCGCAAAAACAACGTATCTGAGAAGATATTGCCTTTGTTTTACCAAATGGTCAAGAATGATGTGAGACCAAATCTTGTAACCTTACTGAATTTGTTGCCTGTTTGTCAGAGCCAGTTGCAAGGGAAGTCTATACACAGCTACGCAGTACGAAATTTCACCAGGTTGGAAACACCCCTCTTCACATCAGCAATGGGTATGTATAGTAGGTTCAACAATATAGAATACTGCAGCAAAATTTTCAGTTTGGTTGGTGAAAGAAACATTATATTATGGAACGCATTCTTATCTGCATGTGTCCAATGCAAGCAGGCTGATATGGTAGTTGATTACTTCAAGCATATGCTCTTCATTAATGTCAAACCTGATGCAGTAACCATTCTGGCACTCATCTCAGCATGTTCACAGCTTGGAGATGCAGATTTCGCTGCATGTGTTACAGCTGTCATTCTTCAGAGGGGTTTTAGTGCAAAGGTTTTGGTTCTCAATGCTCTTATTGACATGCATTCAAGATGCGGAAGCATATCGTTTGCAAGGGAGCTCTTTGATAGCTCAGCGGAGAAAGATTCAGTCACTTGGGGTGCAATGATCAATGCATACAGTATGCATGGGAATGGCGAGGCTGCCCTTGATCTTTTCTCGACGATGATAGATTCAGGAGTGGATCCAGATGACATAACTTTTGTTAGTGTCCTGTCGGCCTGTAGTCATAGCGGCTTTGTAGAGCAAGGAAGAACATTGTTCAAATCACTACAGGCAGACTATGGCATTACGCCAAGAATGGAGCATTATGCATGCATGGTGGATCTATTGGGCCGAACTGGCCACTTGGATGAAGCGTATGATATTGTTAGGTCAATGCCATCTAGGCCATCAGATAATTTGCTTGAATCGTTACTTGGAGCATGCAGATTCCACAGTAATTCTAAAATTGGCGAGTCTGTAGGCAAATTACTCATTGAATCTGAGCATGGCAAGTCAAGATCTTATGTCATGCTCTCAAATATCTATGCTTCGGCTGGCAAATGGAGTGACTGTGAGGAGCTGAGATCAGACATGGAAGCAAAAGGATTGAGAAAAGATGTGGGGGTTAGCTTAATTGGGATGACATAGTAGCCCTGATGAAACAAAGGTCTAGAATCTTGAGAATTTTTTGGTCGCGTATTACAGCTTGGGTGATGTCTTGAAACTATGCTCATATCTAAGTTAAATTTTCTTGCAGGAAGTAGCCAGAGCATTTATTTTTGTTTGTGCACAAGAAAACATTTGATCATTCTTCCACGGCTTAATATTTTGGGGGCTGATTATTGCAACAAAGACCATTGCATTTAAAATCTAGTATACAGATTGCAAGGAAGATCGTGGGACATGCAAATGGTAAGGCACTGCACGGTTGCACTTGCACTTGCAGTACTGATTGATATCATGTTGGTAACTACACGAACTTCTTTGACCTGATCTTTTTCTTAAGATGATGCACAGACTGACTCAAGGAGATCTTTTTATATTCCAGATCGGATATCAGTTACATGAGCACAGCAATATATGCAGAAAAATAGAGCAGACAGTTGAAGATTTTATAATGCAGGGACGTACAATTCTGGAATACCTTTACTGTCCAGTTGTCAGGTGAACGTTTGGTTTGATGCCCAGTCTTCTTTGCAATTTCCAACTATCATGAGGGTATATGTGAATATTTGCCAATACAGCTGTTCGCCTGTCCCTGCTTCATGGTGGCACACAATTTCCTTAGGCTATCCAGCTTGTGCCAATAGAACCAATATAAAGAAGTAAACATACAAAGAATAAACTACAGAAATAAATCAAAACAAGTATTAGATTGAGGAATGAGTCCAGGTCTTCTCCTGTAATTATTGTATGGGTATTCCCCTCTCCCAAATGGCTCTCCACTGCTTCAAGTCTCTGCCCTGCCTCTAGTTTTCTCCCTGAAGCATCATGCATACTTTGCCCAAAATCCCTTGTCCTACCTTTAGTATTCTCTTGAGATAAAAACGTACACGCACGACTGTCTTGAGTAAGGTTCGGATTATGCTTTTGTATTTATACTTTGATTTATTTTCTGATTCATGGTCTTTTATATACCTTCCTTTATGTGTTGTTTTAGATTGGCTTCACTTATTGATTGTTCTTGTCTTGAGTTTTTTGTGATGTTCTTTTGGTTCCTGTTTTTGACATGGGGTTTGCTTACATGTCATGACAAAAATTAGTGAGGGTATTCATATGCTTGCAGTAATCAAATACTCATTTTTGAGGTGTGATAATTAGCTAAAAGGAGCTTTGTCCTGACAAATAATCATGTCAATGGTTTGTAGCTCATAAAGATGATTGTGCACCATGGACTGAATTTTACCAAGGTCTGGATTGTGATCATTCCTGAATATTCTTTTTTGAGCTACTTCATGGATGAAGGATACTTATTCAGCTATACAGTACTATAATTCTGTTACTGCATCAATTTGATCAATAGTTTTGACATTTCATATTTAGATTGATGAAATACAAGCTTCTTGTTGGGTACATAGGCTTTGACTATTTTGTTGTCCATCCTTGATTCTCATCTTCAATGTTTATTCTTCAGTTAGTGACAAAGTTGAGTTGCGGCTGTAAAGGATGGCAGACAAGGATATTGAAGAGGCTGATTCATCTCGCGTTGTATCCTCACCAAAATCTTTGCAAAGTCCAGTAGAACCTAAGCTAATTGAAGGTACTGACGAAGCTTATGATAATAACCTTCAGAAGACAGTAAGTACCAATTTTGAGGCACCAATGCAGCAAGAGCATCCTATTAGCCTTGTGTTGGCTGAGAACAAAAGCAATTTGCAAGAAGTTTCAGTTGAACAAAAGGTTCCTGTTGGTGATTCTATTAACCTTTCACCAAATGTGGACAACAGTGAATTGCCACCTACCAATGAAGTTCATGATGGTATTCCATCTTCCTCTAGTGAAGCCCATGATGGTTCTAATACAATGGACATGGCTAGTTCCATCTTTGAGGCACCAATGCAGCAGGAATGCCCTATGAGCCTCACAATGACTGACGGAAAAGGTGATTTGCAAGAAGTTTCAGTTGAACAAAAGGTTTCTATTGGTGATTATGTTGCCCTTTCACCAAAAGCGGACAGTTGTAACTTTAAATCCACCAACAAAGTTCCTGATGGTTTTCCAACTTCCTCTAGTGATGTCTATCAATCAAAGAAAGCCCAAGATGATTCAATTAAAATGGAAGCTTCAGAAGTAAATGTCTGTGCAGCTTCACAATCTTTGCTTAGGTTAAGTGAAGGGGTCCAAGTTGATTCTTCTTGTATTGATTCTGGTAATGTTACCTGTGGAACACCACCTGCCATCCTGAAAAGAGTGAAAGAAGATAAACCACTGATTGACAACAGATTCCGTAAGCGTCAAATGAGCCTAGGAGACACACGGCAAAAGGGGCCTTCACCTGGGAGCAGATCAAGCACCAGCAAGTACTTGAGAATGGATAAAACCATTGTTGATACTACGACCCCTATTGAATCAGTAAAGGTTGCTGCATCAAAGTTTGGTGGTAGCATCAACTGGAAAACTCGCAGATCACAGACAACACAGGTAGCTGAGAATTACTTTCCCTTCCTTTTATTTTTTTATATGGACTCTATCAGTTATAACTCTTTGACATACTGTTACTTGTTCAGGAGAGTGACCATATTATGCTTGAGCTTGATAAGCTAAAGAACGAAATTTCAGAGTGTAAACGTCAAGCAGAGGCTGCAGAAGCTGCAAAGTTATCAGTATTCAATGAGCTTGAGAGAACAAAGAAGATTATTGACGAGATGAAACATGTCCTGGAGAGGCAACAAGCCATAGAGGTGGATGCCAAGGAGGACTTGGAGTTGTTTCAATTTATTTTACAAGAGATGGAGGAGGGAATGGCCTTTGACGATAGTATTGTGGTTGAGGAGAAGTTGAATAATATTCAAGAACGGCAGAAATCATTGGTTGCCAAAGTGGTGTTAGTGAAAGATGACTTCAGAAAAGTCAAGGAGGATTATGATTCTTTGTTGATTGAAACAGATATTTCTGTTAGAAAAGCTCAGACTGCCTTTGCAATGTCCAAAGATGCCGAGAAACAAGTAGAGGAGCTCACCTTAGAGTTCCAAAGACTGAAGCAGGTGTTTGATTTGGCTCAGGTCACATGCCATGATGCTGAAGAACACAAGAGAGGCACGTTGATGGCGCGTGATGAGGATTGCCTGGCATGGGAAAAGGATCTCAAACAATCAGAAGAAGAGCTGAATCAAATCAGCATGTACCTCTCTTCTGTTCAAGAATTGCAATCAAAGCTTGATGCATCATCCAGCTTGTTGCTGGATCTTAAGAATGAGCTAGCAAGTTGTTTGGAGGCAAAGCTAATCAAGGAAGCACAAGAACAAGAAAGTAGAACTCATAAACCCATGCAAGAAGAAACCATCATTCTGTCAAGGAATGAGCTCGAGGAGCACAGGAAAAGCATAGCTAAAGTGACAGATGAGTTACGTTCTCTAAAAGCAACTGTCGCATCATTCAAATCAGAGCTGAACAAAGAGAAAGCAGCACTTGCTGCCATTCAGCAGAGAGAAGTGATGGCATCCATAACCATCCAATCTCTCAAGGTGGAGATTAAACTGTCTCAGGAGGAACTTGACGCACTTCATGCCAAGGGGAAGGAGCGTCAAGATAAAGCGATCGAGTTGCCCAAGGTTCTGCAAGATGCAGCCAAGGAAGCCGACGAGGCTAAGTCCGTGGCTGCCGAGGCACAGGAGGAGCTAAGAAAGACTAAGGAAGAAGTGGAGCACGCCAAGGCTGCTCTGAGCACTATGGAATTCAGGCTTGAAGCAGTTCTTAGGGAGATAGAAGCCGTGAAAGAGTCAGAGAGGCTTGCGTTGAATGCTCTGGAGGGCACCAAGGTTGCAGCAAACATCACACGACAGGGTTCTTCTCAGATGATCACGCTTGCTTTGGATGAGTACACATCTCTGATCGAAAGGTCCCGTCGAGCAGAAGAGCTTGTGCATGAGAAGACAACTGCTGCTATTGCACAGGTCGAAGCAGCCAAGGAGTCCAAAGCATGCACCATATCAAGACTGAACGAAATGTACAAGGCCTTGGAAGAACGAAAGCAGGCATTGCTCGACGCCACAGAGCAGGCGGACAGGGCCACGGAAGGCAAGCTGGCCATGGAGCAGGAGCTGAGGAAATGGAGAGAGGAGAACGGGAGGCGCCGCAAGGCTGGTGACCAAGCCTCAAAACCTGAAGCCAGATCTTCATACACTGCAGAGATCATCTGTGGAGGCACGAAGCGCATGAGCAAAGAAGAAAGTTGTGCCACCTCGTCAGTTCATCCACTGTCGGATGCGTCCGGGAGGAGCAGCCCCAACGATCTGGCCCTGCAAGCGAAGACGAAGAAACTAAAGAAGCTGTCGTTCTTCCCGCGCGTCATCACGTTCCTGGGCAGGAGGAGGCTCAAAGCCGCGAAGTAACAGAATGCGCTTTCCTTTATCTGTTTTCTTTTGTCAGTGCCTGGAGTGTCTAAATTTGCAGTAAATGTTCGATGCACGTTTGTCTTGCTGTATGTGTTGAAGTTGTGAGATAGCTTCAATATTTTCTTTGCTGTATGAGATGCTTCTGTAACACAATTGGACCTGGTTCTTCTGCTCCTGAATTCCTGAACACTATGCAGTTTGTTTGCAATGTCGCTTCTGGGCAGAAGTATTTCGATTTTTTGTAACCAAAGATATATTTAATTTTGCCTTCTTGATGTTGTGAAGTGTGAAAAGAAAGCACAATCAAGCTGCTAATTCTAGCTGGGTTTCGATATCGCGGCACGATGACACAGCCGAAGAAAAATAGCTCGATCAGGGTTGGTGAAATGGAACTCTCTGGATCGGTACGACGTGCTTAGCTCATTGGTAGAGCAGCTGTACGATACAAATGCAACTATAGCCGCAGCATTCATTTGGTATTGCAGCTGTGCAATACAACTATAGCGTTGACTGCAGCTCACCGTGTGGATGGAGCCTCCCCTTGCCGCCCATCGCCCGGGATGCGTGCAAGCTGGTCCAGCTTGCGATTGAAGCGGTCGTGTAGTAGAGAGTAGAGACCCCAGGACGAACGTCGACGTCGCCTACACGACGATGTGCAAGCTGCTGGATCTCGCATTGGAGGGAGAAGAGGCCGGGGGGCAAACGAACGACTTCATCTTTGTCTTTGTCCCAAACCTGGTGGGTGGGTCCACCGTTCACGAAAATAAAAAAAGGGAAGTGAGCCCAGATGCATACTTGTATGGGCCCAACTTTATTCTCGGCCCAGTTTTAGCCCTTGTGCAAACGCGCCTAGTACTTCGCGCCGGTCGCTACAGTAGCACTCAGTACGCTAACTACTAGAGGCTAAAGCACAATTTTCAGTTCAGGCGTGAGCACTGTCGAGTGTTGACTGGTGCTGTACAGGAGTCAGAAGTAGCACGAGTTAGGCTTTCAGATCGGTCGATGGCAGGCTGGATGCTGGCTGGTGCGCCGTCGGCGAGATGGACTTGCTCCCTCACATCACATCTATATCGAGTTATCGACGTTCCGTTCCTGACATGTTCCATGATAACAAGAGCCAGGGGTAGCTGGATCGCGGCTGCCGTACGTCGCCTCACGCGTCCCCTCGAGCCCTCGGCAGATCGATCAAAGACGCCGAAAGCAACGGGCGGTGCACCGTGATCCCAGACAGAAAAGCAAATCGCAGCTGTTGCATGCCGGAACCGACCGACGACGGACATACAACGCGCTGCACGGCGCATCTTGCCTCGTCCTGGTCCTGCCGCCAGAATTGAAGAAAAGCTCCTCCAATCCATAGCCATCGTCTCCTCCTACTCCGGCACCGGCACAGGCGCTCACCTCACCTCACCTCGGTGCAGCAGCTCCTGCACGGCGGCGATCCATTGCTCCTCCCGTGATGACGCGACGGAAACTGGCTGGGCAGGAGCTTCAGTTGGGCTTCCAAATCATTTTCTGGGCCTCGGCAGCAAACTGGGCCGACATGATTTAGCCTCCTAACGGCCCACGCGACGCGCCTCCGCGGCCTCGGATCCAGCCGCTCGCCCTCGATCTGACGGTTCCCGCAGCCTCCGGGGGGGACGGTAAATGAAATACCGTCCACCCCCGGTCGGCCAACCAACCACCGTCCGCCCCCGGTTCCCGTCGCCGCCGCGTTCACCGCCGTACCGCCGCCTGCTGAGCGGCGCTGTAGTGATAGAAATCGGCCCTCCTGACGCGCCCACACCGGGAACGTTAAACTTCTGTCTTTCTATGCGCCGCGAGCCCGCGATCGGCTCCGGCTGCCGCCTGGCATTGCCGCGCCACGCCGCCGGTGGTGCGTCTGTCCTTGGACTGTACATGCTGAGTGAACATGGCTCCGCCGCGCCGGCGCGTTCTCTCCCGTAGGTCCCAGAAAATTTATTTGCGCGGCGGCTCAGATGGCCGTGAAGACGGCGGCCGGCGGCCATCTGTCGGCGCGGCGATGAATCGCCCGGTTGGCCTGACGCACGCGCCGCCGCACCGCAGGTTGCGCCCCGTGAAGCTATAGAGGCTCGCGCCATCGTGCGCGCACTTCTCTTCGTTACGGTTTGCATCTAGGCCCTCACTGCCATGGACAAACCAGGTCAAATGCAGAATTAGAGACCAACGTTCTTCTCGGTTCTCGCACTTCAGAATTAGATTAGTTGGGGAAAGCAGGTTCACACTCAAAACGACACGTACGATTCCTTACATCATTTACTGATGAGGCAGAACGACTTGCAATTTGTACTGAAGAAATTTATGCGTGTTTAGTTCCAGGAGAGAGAGTGAAGAATGGAAAAAATTTATGCGTTGGGAGGCATGCATTGTGAGAGGGGACAAGAGAATCGAGATGAAAATTTTTTGCAAAATGTAGAAACTAAACAAGGCCACCAGCAGGTCCAGTCCACCATCCATTTCCATTCTTTTTTGTTTCCCCTGGATTGGAATGATGTAGCAAGAACCAGTAAGCTTTACAGCCCAGCTAAAAGCTTTACCTGCAATCCACCATTCTGAAAGAAAAAAAAAAATAGCCCTCCTGCTAAAACGTGCCTAGCAGTAGTCGCCAGTTCCAGTCAGGCGCGTGTGCACTGTTGAGTGTGTGACTGGTTTTGTGCAGGAGTCGGCCGAAAGTAGCACGAGTTGGCGTCATCGCGTGGTGACCCACTACTAGAAACGACCTTTGGTCCCTGTGTATTTAGTCCCGGTTGTGTTAAAATCGGGACTAAAGTGCGAATTTAGTCTCAGTTTCACGCAACAGTGCCTCCGGGGTGCACTTTAGTCCCGGTTGAGAATACTAGCCGGGACTAAACTGCACCTCGAAGGCTAGAAGGTGTCCATTTAGTCCCGGTTTGTATCCTTATCCGGGACTAAATTGCATCGAAGAAGTTTAGTCCCGGTTTATTACTTCACCCGGGACCAAAAGTTACCAGAGAAAAACGCGACAGCTGCTAACTTCTTTTATACTGTCAGTCCGTCTCTTCCTCTGCTCCCTATCTCTTTCTTCCTTCTTTTACCTTCTCTCTGTCTTATCTCTAACTCACCCTCTCTTCTCTCAGGCAGGTAGCAGCCGGCAGCGCTGGTGGGGGAGCGGACGGCGGCGCAGCCGGCAAGGCCCGGCGGGCGGTGCGCCTCCAGGGCGCGCGGGCGGCAACGCGCGGCGTCCCCAGCCTCGACACAGGCGGCGCGAGGCTCCCTGCCGCGGCGGCGGGCGCGGCCTGCGCGGGCGGCGCACGGCTCCTGGCCGCGGCCCGCGCGGCCCCCGGCGGCGGGGGCCTGGAGGCACTCGAGTCAGTGAGTGCAGGCTTGCAGCTGCTTTCCCTGGCAATTTGGGCTCGTCCTCTCGCTTTTCCCGTTCTTGCGATTCCACTCGCGATCTCGATTCCCTTCTGCTTAGCTTGTGGTCAATATAAATGTTTCCGTGTAAATCTATATATGCAATTGGAAACGGTTGCACATGAAGTGTCTTTCGCACATGCTGATGCTGCCAAATTGCAGGAATCAGAGTTTGTTTCTGGAATATGATGAGAATTTTTCTCACTATTATGGGCCATTGATGCCTCCTGGAGTGGACATGGATGAGATTGTTAGATAGGCGCGGGCGGCGCGGGGCTCCCCCGCCGGCACCGGCGAGCAGCCAAGGAAGCACAGGAGGATAGAACGTTGAGTTCATTATTTTTCTAATTTATTTTCAGATCTTGTAAATGATTTTTGGTTGTTGAGATATGAATCTGAGAACATACTGTGTATGTGTGTATGGTGTTCAATCTTGATCTGGATGTGAGCTTCTTACGCATATGTTTGTTCAATCTTGAAATGTAAAAAAAAAAAGTCAAAGCAAACTGGAGCACACGGGGGGCAGGAGTGCTCGCTAGGCTCCAGACACTTTAGTCCCGTCCCGGTCGGTAACTCCGACCGGAACTAAATAACGCCCTTTAGTTCCGGTTTCACAACCGGGACTAAAATGTCGAGCCATTTAGTCTCGACGCTTTAGTCCCGGTCGTGGAACCGGGACTAAACCTGGCTTCCTGACCGGGACTGAAGCCCATCTTTCTACTAGTGACCGGTGAAGCCAACGTCACAACCTGATCGACACACGGCCTGCTGGCACCGATTGGTACACCCAATTTAATCCATCTAACAGTCATCTAGAGTTCGTAGGCTCCACGCCTCGTCTCCGGCCGCGGCGAAATCCATAGAACCAACAAGCCGCCGTCGGTCGCACGCTTATTCCTCTGCGAGACGACACGCTTTTGCAGAAGCGCAGGTGGGCTTTCCCTCATCCTACTCATCCAACTTCAGCCGCCTCAGATCGACCGGTGGCTGGCTGGCTGGCGCGGCAGGTGTGCCGTCGCCGGCGAGATGGACTCGCTCCCTCACATCGAGTTCCGTTCCTGACATGTCCCATGATATATAGAAGAGGGTAGCTGGATCAAATCGAGATGGACTCGCCGGCGAGATGGACTCGCTCCCTCACAACACGTTGCACGGCGCACGCATCTTGCCTCGTCCTGCCGTCAGAACTGTAGGACAGCTACAGAGCTCGTCCATGGCCATCGTCTCCTCCTCCGCCACCGGAGCTCACCTGACCTCCATGCCGTGCTGGCATCTCTCCTGCAGACCTGCACGCCGATTCATCGTCTCCTCTTCGCGTTCGCCCACCTCCGCCGCTGAAATTCACTTTGTGGGCCTCGGAACTGGGCCAGCCTGCTTTAGACACTTAACGGCCCACGGGATGCGCATCCGCCAGCTCGAATCCAGCCGCTCGTTCTCGATCCAACGGTTCCCGTGGCCTCCGGGGTGGACGGTAAATGAAATACCGTCCACCCCCGGTTCCTGTCGCCGCCGCGTTCGCTGGCTTCCCCGCCGCCGTCCGCCGGCTTCTGAGCGGCTCTGTGGCAATATAAATTGGCCCTCCCGCAGAGCCCACACCAGGAACGTTCTACAATTCTGTCCGTGCGCCTCGATCGGCTCCATCTGCCGGCCGGCATTGCCGCGACGCGACGCGCCGTACGCAGCGGCCGTTGGCGCGTCTGTGCACTTTACGTGCTCAGTGAGCATGGCTCCGCCGCGCCGGCGCGCTCTCGACATCAGGTGATGTTATGTTCTGTGGATGATGAAAGGAAGGCGCGGCTGCTTCAGATGGATGTGAAGACGGCGGCCGGCCGTCCATATGCCGGCGCGGCGGTGAACGAATCGCCTGGTTGTTGCCTGGCGCGCGCCGCGCGGCATCCCAGGTTGCGCCCCGTGAAGCTGAAAAAGGCTCGTGCAGTCGTGCGCGCGTGGAGTCACTTCCCTTTGTTACAGTTACCATCTAGGCCCTCACACTGCCTTGGATAAAGCAGATGGAAATCAAGTTGGAGGCCAACGTTCTTCTCAGTTCTCTGTTCTCGCACTACAGTAGATCATGCGTGCGTAAAGTTTCTTACATCATTTCCTTATCAGGCCGCACGACTTGCAATTCGTGCTGAAGAATCCATCTTCTTCCTCTGCGGTCTGCAGATATACTCACTGGATTGGAATGATGTAGCAATGAAGAACCAATAAGCTCTACATCCGAACTTTCTTAATTGAAGGACAAAGAAAACCATCAGTCAGTCCAGACGCGTGCACTGTTGAGTGTGACTGGTTCTGTGCAGGAGTCAGGAGGAGAACGAGTTGGCCGGCGAAGCCAACATCGCAACCGCAGAATCCCCCTACAGGCCGGCCGGCCTACACACGTCTTGGCAGTGGCACCGATTGGTCCACCCAATCCATCTACCAGACCGGTCATCTCGTTCTTCTTAGGCTCCACCCCACGCCTGACGCCTCTTCTCGTCTCCGGCCGGGGCGAAACCCATCGAACGAAGCCGCCGTCGGGCATTTTGTTGCCTCGTCCTGCCGCCAGAATTGAAAGGAAAGCTCCTCTATGCCGCCCATCATCCCCTCCGTCTCCGGCACCGCCGCACCGGCGCTCACCTCACCTCCTCCTCCTTTGCTGCAGCTCCTGCACGGCGATTCTTTTTGCTCGCGTGCGCCTCCACGTTTGCGCGCGATGACGCGACGGAAACTGGGCAGAGGAGCTAAATCAGGTGGGCCTGCAATTCATTTTGTGGGCCTAGGAGGTAAACTGGGCCAACCCGCCGAACGGCCCACGCGGCTCGCCTCCGCCGGCTCGGATCCAGCCGCCCGTTCTCGATCTGACGGCTCTGGTGACCTCAGGGGGTGGACGGTATTTCATTTACCGTCCACCCCCGGGACGGTAAACGGAACACCGTCCGCCCCCCCGGTTGCTGTCGCCGCCGGGATTGCCGCCGTCCGCCGGCTGCTGAGCGGCGCTGTAGTGATAGAAATCGGCCCTCGCTCCGGCTGCCGGACGGAATTGCCGCAACGCCGCAGCACGCAGCCGCCGGGCGGCGGCTTCAGATGGCCGTGAAGACGGCGGTCGGCCATCTGCTGCCGCGGCTATGAATCTCCTGGTTGGTCTGACATGCTCCGGCGCACCATGAAGCTGAATAGTCTCGTTCCTTCGTGCGCTCGTGGAGTCAATTCTCTTCGTTACGGTTAGCGTCTAGGCCCTCACGCCCATGGAAGCCATATGGAGAGTTGGAGGCCAACGTTCTTCCTGGTTCTCGCTCTACAGAACTAGATTCGTCAGGAAAGGTTCAGACTCAAAACACATGTACGATTCCTTGCATCATTTCCCTTCTTGATGAGGCAGCACGACTTGCAATTTGTACTGAAGAATCCAATCTTTTTCCAATGCATGCAGTCGTCTGCAGATCACTGCAAATGCAAGAGTGTCTGAATTAGGCGTCATGTGCACATCACTTCACTTCCTTCAAAGTCAGATGAGTCAGCTCATCTAGAGTTCATCTTAAGTCTCCACTCCACGCCTGACGCCTAGTCTCGTCTCCGGCTGCGGCGAAACCCATCGAACCAAGCCGCCGTCGGTCGCACGCTTATTCCCCCGTGAAACGACACGCAGTTGAGCCGCCTGAGATCGGTCGGTAGCAGGCTGGCTGCTGGTTGGTGCACCGTCGCCGAGATGGACTCGCTCCCTCACATCCACGTTCTATTCCTGACATGTTGCAGGATAAGAAGAGGCCGACGGGCGGGCCGGTGGTAGCTGGATCATCGTGGCTGCCGTAAGATGCCGAAAGGAACAGGCGGCGCACCATGATCCGCGCCGTCGTCGTCGTCGGCAGAAAAACAAATCGCAGCTGTGGCCGGATCCGACCGACCGACGACGCATTGCACGGCACATCTTGCCTCCCTCATCCGGCACCGGCACTGGCACCGGCACGGCGGCGATTCAGATCATTGCTCGCGTGCGCCTCCACGCCATGACGCGACCGAGAGAAGTGAGTCCGCCCGCGCGATTCATTCTATGGGCCTCGGCGGTAAACTGGGCCGACATGATTTAGCCTCCTAACGGCCCACCCGACGCGCCCCCCGCCTGCTCGGATCCAGCCGCTCGTCCTCGATCTGACGACTCCCGTGGCCTCCGGGGGTGGACGGTAAATGAAATACCGTCCACCCCAGGACGGTAAACGAAACACCGTCCGCCCCTGGCTCCCGTCGCCGCCGCCTTCCTGCCGCGGTCCTCCCGAAGCGCCCACACAAGGAACATTCTATACTTCTGTCTTTGCGCCTCGATCGGCTCCGGCTGCCGGCCGGCATTGCCGCGACGCGACGCACCGCACGCAGCCGCCGGTGCCGCGTCTGTGGACTGTACATGCTGAGTGAACACGGCTCCGCCGCGCCGGCGCGTTCTAGACCGCAGGTCCAATAAAATTGATTTGCGCGGCGGCTTCAGATGGCTGCGAAGAGGGCGGCGGCCGGCCATCTGCCGGCGCGGCGATGAATCGCCTGGTTGGCCTGACGCACGCGCGCCGCCGCACCGCTGCCCGCAGGTTGCGTCCCGTGCAGCTGAAGAGGCTCCTGCCGTCATGCGCGCGTGGAGCCACTTCTCTTCGTTACGCGTGGAGACCGTGAAGCACGACTTGCAATCCGTACTGAAGAATCCATCTTCTTCCTCTGCAGTCTGCAGGAGGAGTGACAGATAAAAGGCTTGTCTGAATTTGGCGTCATCTGCACCCTCACCCCCTTCAAAGTGAGATGACTCAGCTCACAACTCGCAACTAGATTCCCACTGTCCAGATCCAAAGATAACCTTTGAGCCAGACACAGCAGGTCAAGTTCCCCATCCATTCTTTTTCTTTCCTCTGGATTGGAATGATGGATGTAGCAAGAACCAGTAGGCTTTACATCCGAACTTTCTTAACTGAAAGACAAAGAAAACCATCAGAAATTTGGTGAGAAACCGATCCATGTTCTAGCGATCGAGCACCGACGTGGCCTGGAAGACGAAGAAGAACGGGCTTGGTCAGGAAAACGAACTGGAGAAAAGGCTACTAGGGGGTTAGGGGTAGGTTCGGCTATGGAGTTGCCTTCAAAGTTCTGTAACCCTGCTGCCACGCAGACTTACTCTCCTGTAGTACATTTCACTCTCACCTTTTTATCTCTCTTTTGCGTTCAAATCGTGTGAGCTCTAGAGGGACTCGGATGAGTTGAATCGGACCGGCCAACCAACGGTGTCCGATCGCCTTTTATTTTCTCGTACATTGGCGCCAAAAGATATCTTTGATGGCTGTAACCTAATAGCTCCAAATGTATGTGCCATGTCTTCTTCAGCAACACATGATTAAATAAAGATGCTGTTCGCTATATTTCAGCTTACTAATCAACAAAGCTAGCAAGATTAGACCTGTTGGATTTTCTCAAGTGCTGCTCTGAAATTCACCTGGTATGGCGCGTGATGAGGATTGCCTGGCATGGGAAAAGGATCTCAGATAATCAGAAGAAGAGCTGAATCAAATCAGCATGTACCTCTCTTCTGTTCAAGAATTGCAATCAAATCTTGATGCATCATCCAGCTTGTTGCTGGATCTTAAGAATGAGCTAGCAAGTTGTTTGGAGGCAAAGCTAATCAAGGAAGCACAAGAACAAGAAAGTAGAACTCATAAACCCATGCAAGAAGAAACCATCATTCTGTCAAGGAATGAGCTCGAGGAGCACAGGAAAAGCATAGCTAAAGTGACAGATGAGTTACGTTCTCTAAAAGCAACTGTCACATCATTCAAATCAGAGCTGAACAAAGAGAAAGCAGCACTTGCTGCCATTCAGCAGAGAGAAGTGATGGCGTCCATAACCATCCAATCTCTCAAGGTGGAGATTAAACTGTCTCAGGAGGAACTTGACACACTTCATGCCAAGGGGAAGGAGCGTCAAGATAAAGCGATCGAGTTGCCCAAGGTTCTGCAAGATGCAGCCAAGGAAGCCGACGAGGCTAAGTCCGTGGCTGCCGAGGCACAGGAGGAGCTAAGAAAAACTAAGGAAGAAGTGGAGCACGCCAAGGCTGCTCTGAGCACTATGGAATTCAGGCTTGAAGCAGTTCTTAGGGAGATAGAAGCCGTGAAAGAGTCAGAGAGGCTTGCGTTGAATGCTCTGGAGGGCACCAAGGTTGCAGCAAACATCACACGACAGGGTTCTTCTCAGATGATCACGCTTGCTTTGGATGAGTACACATCTCTGATCGAAAGGTCCCTTCGAGCAGAAGAGCTTGTGCATGAGAAGACAGCTGCTGCTATTGCACAGGTCGAAGCAGCCAAGGAGTCCAAAGCATGCACCATATCAAGACTGAACGAAATGTACAAGGCCTTGGAAGAACGAAAGCAGGCATTGCTCGACGCCACAGAGCAGGCGGACAGGGCCACGGAAGGCAAGCTGGCCATGGAGCAGGAGCTGAGGAAATGGAGAGAGGAGAACGGGAGGCGCCGCAAGGCTGGTGACCAAGCCTCAAAACCTGAAGCCAGATCTTCATACACTGCAGAGATCATCTGTGGAGGCACGAAGCGCATGAGCAAAGAAGAAAGTTGTGCCACCTCGTCAGTTCATCCACTGTCGGATGCGTCCGGGAGGAGCAGCCCCAACGATCTGGCCCTGCAAGCGAAGACGAAGAAACTAAAGAAGCTGTCGTTCTTCCCGCGCGTCATCATGTTCCTGGGCAGGAGGAGGCTCAAAGCCGCGAAGTAACAGAATGCGCTTTCCTTTATCTGTTTTCTTTTGTCAGTGCCTGGAGTGTCTAAATTTGCAGTAAATGTTCGATGCACGTTTGTCTTGCTGTATGTGTTGAAGTTGTGAGATAGCTTCAATATTTTCTTTGCTGTATGAGATGCTTCTGTAACACAATTGGATCTGGTTCTTCTGCTCCTGAATTCCTGAACACTATGCAGTTTGTTTGCAATGTCGCTTCTGGGCAGAAGTATTTCGATTTTTTGTAACCAAAGATATATTTAATTTTGCCTTCTTGATGTTGTGAAGTGTGAAAAGAAAGCACAATCAAGCTGCTAATTCTAGCTGGGTTTCGATACCGCGGCACGATGACACAGCCGAAGAAAAATAGCTCGATCAGGGTTGGTGAAATGGAACTCTCTGGATCGGTACGACGTGCTTAGCTCATTGGTAGAGCAGCTGTACGATACAAATGCAACTATAGCCGCAGCATTCATTTGGTATTGCAGCTGTGCAATACAACTATAGCGTTGACTGCAGCTCACCGTGTGGATGGAGCCTCCCCTTGCCGCCCATCGCCCGGGATGCGTGCAAGCTGGTCCAGCTTGCGATTGAAGCGGTCGTGTAGTAGAGAGTAGAGACCCCAGGACGAACGTCGACGTCGCCTACACGACGATGTGCAAGCTGCTGGATCTCGCATTGGAGGGAGAAGAGGCCGGGGGGCAAACGAACGACTTCATCTTTGTCTTTGTCCCAAACCTGGTGGGTGGGTCCACCGTTCACGAAAATAAAAAAGGGAAGTGAGCCCAGATGCATACTTGTATGGGCCCAACTTTATTCTCGGCCCAGTTTTAGCCCTTGTGCAAACGCGCCTAGTACTTCGCGCCGGTCGCTACATCATGCTACAGTAGCAGTCAGTACGCTAACTACTAGGCCCGTGGCCCGTGTTTAGTTCATGAAAACTTTTCGGTGAAAATATTTCGGCTTTCGATTTTACCAATTTAGGATTAGTAAATGTAGACAAAAAAGGTGGAAAGTTATATGGATAGGTTGGAAATCTCGAGACCAATCTAACGATGGTAATTAGAGGGTAATTAATCCATAATTAGGGGATGGTTACTGTAGCATTACTATTGCAAATCATGGATTAAGTAGGCTCATTAGATTCGTCTCGCGATTTACAGCCTATCCATATAACTTTTCACCTTTTTCGTCTACATTTAATGTTCCATGCATCTGAGATTCTCCTTCGATGTGATGGGTGAAAAGATTTCGTTTTGGAACTAAACAAGGGCAAGGGCTAGAGGCTAAAGCACAATTTTCAGTTCAGGCGTGAGCACTGTCGAGTGTTGACTGGTGCTGTACAGGAGTCAGAAGTAGCACGAGTTAGGCTTTCAGATCGGTCGGTGGCAGGCTGGATGCTGGCTGGTGCGCCGTCGGCGAGATGGACTTGCTCCCTCAAGAGTCAAATCACATCTATGGCCTTGTTTAGTTCCAAAATCCAAAATCCAAAATGAATATTTAGACACATGTATGACGTACTAAATTTAGGTAAAAAACAAATCGCATTATATAGATGAACTGGAATTTGCGAGACGAATCCAATGAGTCTAATTAGGACGTGATTAGACACTAAATTGCTACAGTAATGCTACAGTAAACATGTGCTAACGACAGATTAATTAGGTTCGTCTCGCGAATTCCAAACGTAATCTGCAATTAGTTTTTTAATTAGTCTATGTTTAATACTTCAAATGTAAAAGATTCCATTCCAAAATCTTTTCACCGCGGAACTAAACACGGCCTATATCGACGTTCCGTTCCTGACATGTTCCATGATAACAAGAGCCAGGGGTAGCTGGATCGCGGCTCCCGTACGTCGCCTCACGCGTCCCCTCGAGCCCTCGGCAGATCGATCAAAGACGCCGAAAGCAACGGGCGGCGCACCGTGATCCCAGACAGAAAAGCAAATCGCAGCTGTTGCATGCCGGAACCGACCGACGACGGACATACAACGCGCTGCACGGCGCATCTTGCCTCGTCCTGGTCCTGCCGCCAGAATTGAAAAAAAGCTCCTCCAATCCATAGCCATCGTCTCCTCCTACTCCGGCACCGGCACCGGCGCTCACCTCACCTCGGTGCAGCAGCTCCTGCACGGCGGCGATCCATTGCTCCTCCCGTGATGGATGACGCGACGGAAACTGGCTGGGCAGGAGCTAAATCAGGTGGGCCTCCAAATCATTTTCTGGGTCTCAGCAGCAAACTGGGCCGACATGATTTAGCCTCCTAACGGCCCACGCGATGCGCCTCCACGGGCTCGGATCCAGCCGCTCGTCCTCGATCTGACGGTTCCCGCGGCCTCCGGGGGAGGACGGTAAATGAAATACCGTCCACCCCGGTCGGCAAAGCAACCACCGTCCGCCCCCGGTTCCCGTCGCCGCCGCGTTCGCCGCCGTACACCGGCTGCTGAGCGGCGCTGTAGTGATAGAAATTGGCCCTCCTGACGCGCCTACACCGGGAACGTTAAACTTCTTTCTTTCTATGCGCCGCGAGCCCGCGATCGGCTCCGGCTGCCGCCTGGCATTGCCGCGGCGCGCCGCCGGTGGTGCGTCTGTCCTTGGACTGTACATGCTTAGTGAACATGGCTCCGCCGCGCCGGCGCGTTCTCTCCCGTAGGCAGTTCCCAGCAGATTGATCCCAGACAGAAAAGCAAATCGCAGCTGTTGCATGCCGGAACCGACCGACGACGGACATACAACGCGCTGCACGGCGCATCTTGCCTCGTCCTGGTCCTGCCGCCAGAATTGAAGAAAAGCTCCTCCAATCCATAGCCATCGTCTCCTCCTACTCCGGCACCGGCACCGGCACCGGCGCTCACCTCACCTCGGTGCAGCAGCTCCTGCACGGCGGCGATCCATTGCTCCTCCCGTGATGGATGACGCGACGGAAACTGGCTGGGCAGGAGCTAAATCAGGTGGGCCTCCAAATCATTTTCTGGGTCTCAGCAGCAAACTGGGCCGACATGATTTAGCCTCCTAACGGCCCACGCGATGCGCCTCCACGGGCTCGGATCCAGCCGCTCGTCCTCGATCTGACGGTTCCCGCGGCCTCCGGGGGAGGACGGTAAATGAAATACCGTCCACCCCCGGTCGGCAAAGCAACCACCGTCCGCCCCCGGTTCCCGTCGCCGCCGCGTTCGCCGCCGTACACCGGCTGCTGAGCGGCGCTGTAGTGATAGAAATTGGCCCTCCTGACGCGCCCACACCGGGAACGTTAAACTTCTTTCTTTCTATGCGCCGCGAGCCCGCGATCAGCTCCGGCTGCCGCCTGGCATTGCCGCGGCGCGCCGCCGGTGGTGCGTCTGTCCTTGGACTGTACATGCTTAGTGAACATGGCTCCGCCGCGCCGGCGCGTTCTCTCCCGTAGGCAGTTCCCAGCAGATTGATTTGCGCGGCGGCTCAGATGGCCGTGAAGACGGCGGCCGGCGGCCATCTGTCGGCGCGGCGATGAATCGCCCGGTTGGCCTGACGCGCGCGCCGCCGCACCGCAGGTTGCGCCCCGTGAAGATATAGAGGCTCGCGCCATCGTGCGCGCACTTCTCTTCGTTACGGTTTGCATCTAGGCCCTCACTGCCATGGACAAACCAGGTCAAATGCAGAATTAGAGACCAACGTTTTTCTCGGTTCTCGCACTTCAGAATTAGATTCGTTGGGGAAAGCAGGTTCACACTCAAAACGACACGTACGATTCCTTACATCATTTACTGATGAGGCAGAACGACTTGCAATTTATACTGAAGAATCCATTCTTCCTTTGATTACCTGCAATATACAGAAATTTATGCTTGTTTAGTTTTAGGAGAGAGAGTGAAGAATGAAAAAATTTATGCGTTGGGAGGCATGCATTATGAGAAGGGACACGAGAAAGGAGAGGGACAAATTTTACAAAATGTATAAACTAAACAAGGCCGCCAGCAGGTCCAGTCCACCATCCATTTCCATTCCATTTTGTTTCCCCTGGATTGGAATGACGTAGCAAGAACCAGTAAGCTTTACAGCCCGGCTAAAAGCTTTACCTGCAATCCACCATTCTGAAAGAAAAAAAATAGCCCTCCTGCTAAAACGTGCCTAGTAGTACTCGCCAGTTCCAGTCAGGCGCGTGTGCACTGTTGAGTGTGTGACTGGTTTTGTGCAGGAGTCGGCGGAAAGTAGCACGAGTTGACGTCATCGCGTGGTGACCGGTGAAGCCAACATCACAACCTGATGGACACACGGCCTGCTGGCACCGATTGGTGCACCCAATCCATCTAACAGTCATCTAGAGTTCGTAGGCTCCACGCCTCGTCTCCGGCCGCGGCGAAATCCATAGAACCAACAAGCCGCCGTCGGTCGGACGCTTATTCCTCTGCGAGACGACACGCTTTTGCAGAAGCGCAGGTGGGCTTTCCCTCATCCTACTCATCCAACTTCAGCCGCCTCAGATCGACCGGTGGCTGGCTGGCTGGCGCGGCAGGTGTGCCGTCGCCGGCGAGATGGACTCGCTCCCTCACATCGAGTTCCGTTCCTGACATGTCCCATGATATATAGAAGAGGGTAGCTGGATCAAATCGAGATGGACTCGCCGGCGAGATGGACTCGGTCCCTCACAACACGTTGCACGGCGCACGCATCTTGCCTCGTCCTGCCGTCAGAACTGTAGGACAGCTACAGAGCTCGTCCACGGCCATCGTCTCCTCCTCCGCCACCGGCGCTCACCTGACCTCCGTGCCGTCCTGGCATCTCTCCTGCAGACCTGCACGTCGATTCATCGTCTCCTCTTCGCGTTCGCCCACCGCCGCCGCTGAAATTCACTTTATGGGCCTCGGAACTGGGCCAGCCTGCTTTAGACACTTAACGGCCCACGGGATGCGCATCCGCCAGCTCGAATCCAGCCGCTCGTTCTCGATCCAACGGCTCCCATGGCCTCCGGGGTGGACGGTAAATGAAATACCGTCCACCCCCGGTTCCTGTCGCCGCCGCGTTCGCTGGCTTCCCCGCCGCCGTCCGCCGGCTTCTGAGCGGCTCTGTGGCAATATAAATTGGCCCTCCCGCAGAGCCCACACCAGGAACGTTCTACAATTCTGTCCGTGCGCCTCGATCGGCTCCATCTGCCGGCCGGCATTGCCGCGACGCGACGCGCCGTACGCAGCGGCCGTTGGCGCGTCTGTGCACTTTACGTGCTCAGTGAGCATGGCTCCGCCGCGCCGGCGCGCTCTCGACCTCAGGTGATGTTATGTTCTGTGGATGATGAAAGGAAGGCGCGGCTGCTTCAGATGGATGTGAAGACGGCGGCCGGCCGGCCATCTGCCGGCGCGCGCGGTGAACGAATCGCCTGGTTGTTGCCTGGCGCGCGCCGCGCGGCATCCCAGCTTGCGCCCCGTGCAGCTGAAAAAGGCTCGTGCAGTCGTGCGCGCGTGGAGGTGGAGTCACTTCCCTTTGTTACAGTTACCATCTAGGCCCTCACACTGCCTTGGATAAAGCAGATGGAAATCAAGTTGGAGGCCAACGTTCTTCTCAGTTCTCTGTTCTCGCACTACAGTAGATTCATTGGGGGAATTAAAGGTTCACACTCAGAAGTCAGAACATGCGTGCGGTTCCTTACATCATTTCCTTATCAGGCCGCACGCCTTGCAATTCGTGCTGAAGAATCCATCTTCTTCCTCTGCGGTCTGCAGATATACTCACTGGATTGGAATGATGTAGCAATGAAGAACCAATAAGCTCTACATCCGAACTTTCTTAATTGAAGGACAAAGAAAACCATCAGTCAGTCCAGACGCGTGCACTGTTGAGTGTGACTGGTTCTGTGCAGGAGTCAGGAGGAGAACGAGTTGGCCGGCGAAGCCAACATCGCAACCGCAGAATCCCCCTACAGGCCGGCCGGCCTACACACGTGTTGGCAGTGGCACCGATTGGTCCACCCAATCCATCTACCAGAACAGTCATCTCGTTCTTCTTGGCTCCACCCCACGCCTGACGCCTCTTCTCGTCTCCGGCCGGGGCGAAACCCATCGAACGAAGCCGCCGTCGGTCGCACGCTTATTCCTCCGGGAAACGACACGTTCCATAGGTGATTTTCAGCTGGCCGCCTCAGATCGGTCGGTGGCAGGTTGCCTGGCTGTTGGCTGATGCGCCGTCGGAGAGATGGACTCGCCTTTGCTCCCTCTCACATCGACATTTTATTCCTGACATTGTTCCATGATAAGAAAGAGGGCCGGCGGGCGGCCAGGGGTAGCTGGATCGCGGCTGCCGCTCGTCTCCCTCACGCGTCCCCTCGAGCTCGCGGCGGATGGATCAAAGTTGCCGAAAGTAACGGGCGGCGCACAGTCATCCGAGCCGTCCCGTCGACAGAAAAGCAAATCGCAGTCGCGCCGGTGGCCGGATCCGACGGACGGACGGACGACGCGTTGCACGGGGCATTTTGTTGCCTCGTCCTGCCGCCAGAATTGAAAGGAAAGCTCCTCTATGCCGCCCATCATCCCCTCCGTCTCCGGCACCGCCGCACCGGCGCTCACCTCACCTCCTCCTCCTTTGCTGCAGCTCCTGCACGGCGATTCTTTTTGCTCGCGTGCGCCTCCACGTTTGCGCGCGATGACGCGACGGAAACTGGGCAGAGGAGCTAAATCAGGTGGGCCTGCAATTCATTTTGTGGGCCTAGGAGGTAAACTGGGCCAACCCGCCGAACGGCCCACGCGGCTCGCCTCCGCCGGCTCGGATCCAGCCGCCCGTTCTCGATCTGACGGCTCTGGTGACCTCAGGGGGTGGACGGTATTTCATTTACCGTCCACCCCCGGGACGGTAAGCGGAACACCGTCCGCCCCCCGGTTGCTGTCGCCGCCGGGATTGCCGCCGTCCGCCGGCTGTTGAGCGGCGCTGTAGTGATAGAAATCGGCGCTCACTCCGGATGCCGGACGGAATTGCCGCGACGCCGCAGCACGCAGCCGCCGGGCGGCGGCTTCAGATGGCCGTGAAGACGGCGGTCGGCCATCTGCTGCCGCGGCTATGAATCTCCTGGTTGGCCTGACATGCTCCGGCGCACCATGAAGCTGAATAGTCTCGTTCCTTCGTGCGCTCGTGGAGTCAATTCTCTTCTTTACGGTTAGCGTCTAGGCCCTCACGCCCATGGAAGCCATATGGAGAGTTGGAGGCCAACGTTCTTCCTGGTTCTCGCTCTACAGAACTAGATTCGTCAGGAAAGGTTCAGACTCAAAACACATGTACGATTCCTTGCATCATCTCCCTTCTTGATGAGGCAGCACGACTTGCAATTTGTACTGAAGAATCCAATCTTTTTCCAATGCATGCAGTCGTCTGCAGATCACTGCAAATGCAAGAGTGTCTGAATTAGGCGTCATGTGCACATCACTTCACTTCCTTCAAAGTCAGATGAGTCAGCTCATCTAGAGTTCATCTTAAGTCTCCACTCCACGCCTGACGCCTAGTCTCGTCTCCGGCTGCGGCGAAACCCATCGAACCAAGCCGCCGTCGGTCGCACGCTTATTCCCCCGTGAAACGACACGCAGTTCAGCCGCCTGAGATCGGTCGGTGGCAGGCTGGCTGCTGGTTGGTGCACCGTCGCCGAGATGGACTCGCTCCCTCACATCCACGTTCTATTCCTGACATGTTGCAGGATAAGAAGAGGCCGACGGGCGGGCCGGTGGTAGCTGGATCATCGTGGCTGCCGTAAGATGCCGAAAGGAACAGGCGGCGCACCATGATCCGCGCCGCCGTCGTCGTCGTCGGCAGAAAAACAAATCGCAGCTGTGGCCGGATCCGACCGACCGACGACGCATTGCACGGCACATCTTGCCTCCCTCATCCGGCACCGGCACTGGCACCGGCACGGCGGCGATTCAGATCATTGCTCGCGTGCGCCTCCACGCCATGACGCGACCGAGAGAAGTGAGTCCGCCCACGCGATTCATTCTATGGGCCTCGGCGGTAAACTGGGCCGACATGATTTAGCCTCCTAACGGCCCACCCGACGCGCCCCCGCCTGCTCGGATCCAGCCGCTCGTCCTCGATCTGACGGCTCCCGTGGCCTCCGGGGGTGGACGGTAAATGAAATACCGTCCACCCCAGGACGGTAAACGAAACACCGTCCGCCCCTGGCTCCCGTCGCCGCCGCCTTCCCGCCGCGGTTTGCCGGCTTCCGAGCAGCGCTGCAGTCGTAGAGATCGGTCCTCTAGACGCTCCCACCCCAGGAACGTTCTAGAATTCAATCTATGTGCCTCTATCGGCTCCGGCTGCCGGCCGGCATTGCCGCGACGCGACGCGCCCGCACGCAGCCGCCGGTGCCGCGTCTGTGGACTGAACACGGCTCCGCCGCGCCGGCGCGTTCTAGACCGCAGGTCCAATAAAATTGATTTGCGCGGCGGCTTCAGATGGCCGCGAAGAGGGCGGCGGCCGGCCATCTGCCGGCGCGGCGATGAATCGCCTGGTTGGCCTGACGCACGCGCGCCGCCGCACCGCTGCCCGCAGGTTGCGTCCCGTGCAGCTGAAGAGGCTCCTGCCGTCATGCGCGCGTGGAGCCACTTCTCTTCGTTACGCGTGGAGACCGTGAAGCACGACTTGCAATCCGTACTGAAGAATCCATCTTCTTCCTCTGCAGTCTGCAGGAGGAGTGACAGATAAAAGGCTTGTCTGAATTTGGCGTCATCTGCACATCACCCCCTTCAAAGTGAGATGACTCAGCTCACAACTCGCAACTAGATTCCCACTGTCCAGATCCAAAGATAACCTTGGAGCCAGACACAGCAGGTCAAGTTCCCCATCCATTCTTTTTCTTTCCTCTGGATTGGAATGATGGATGTAGCAAGAACCAGTAGGCTTTACATCCGAACTTTCTTAACTGAAAGACAAAGAAAACCATCAGAAATTTGGTGAGAAACCGATCCATGTTCTAGCGATCGAGCACCGACGTGGCCTGGAAGACGAAGAAGAACGGGCTTGGTCAGGAAAACGAACTGGAGAAAAGGCTACTAGGGGGTTAGGGGTAGGTTCGGCTATGGAGTTGCCTTCAAGGTTCTGTAACCCTGCTGCCACGCAGACTTACTCTCCTGTAGTACATTTCACTCTCACCTTTTTATCTCTCTTTTGCGTTCAAATCGTGTGAGCTCTAGAGGGACTCGGATGAGTTGAATCGGACCGGCCAACCAACGGTGTCCGATCGCCTTTTATTTTCTCGTACATTGGCGCCAAAAGATATCTTTGATGGCTGTAACCTAATAGCTCCAAATGTATGTGCCATGTCTGCTTCAGCAACACATGATTAAATAAAGATGCTGTTCGCTATATTTCAGCTTACTAATCAACAAAGCTAGCAAGATTAGACCTTTTGGATTTTCTCAAGTGCTGCTCTGAAATTCACCTGGTATGGTATCTGTTCCTTTTTCTCTGAAGCTTTTTGAAAAGATATTGTCGGCCATTTACCGAGATCCATTGTACAGTACTACATCTAAACGAAAAAAGTGAAGCATAGAACCAGCAGGGGACGGAGTAGGGTAACATCATATAAAAAGTGCAAGCAAAGCACAGCATTTTTCTTTCCAATTTCCAAAGACCAATAAAGAAGATCATATTTTTCACCAAACGGTTAAAGTGGTTTCTTTTGGTAAAAGGGTAGTAGTAGTAGACTAGTAGGAATAAGAAGTGGTGCGTAAGCAATTTTTACAAGACCGAGCTAGCAAGCTAGCACTTCAGAGTTCAGACTTGAATGTACTTGTCTTATGCTCCAAAACACTTAACAAACCTCTTTATATTGAGGTGAGACGTAACGTCACAATTTCTGATGATCCCCCAAACGGCCGGCTTTTGAATGTTCAGCGGATCCGTCGTCTCGCAAATCCCCTGGCATTACAGTGGAGTAAAGTTACTGAAAGTGTCACCGCCGGCTACGGAAAGGAACGGACAAAAGGAGAAGACGAGGGAAGGAGAAACCAAAGTGGAAAAGGAGCAGAAACCAAAGCGGAAAGAAAAGGATTCTTTGAAGCATTCGGTCCAACTAATTGGTTGCTTTTGCCCCGTTGCTAAATGCGTATTTCCTTCCAACACCGCGATCGACACAGGGCGTCGTCGTCGTCGTCTTTCCACGTATGCAAATCACGACGGACGAGCTCGAGCACGATGGGCATGTACGACCCGAATCATCACTGAAACAAATTTAAAAAACACGGCTGTAGCATGGATGGGAGCACCTGATCTGATGCGATTTGGGCACGCATTTTCTGTGAATTTAGCATCGTTTTCAGTTCAGTTCTGTGTTTGACACACTTCTCCGGTCATTATTGCTCGTTTATTGCACCGGCAAAGAAAACATCAACTTGTCAGGAAATTCATCAGGATAATATATCTCTCTTTGTTAGCTTTTGATGCAAAGATAAGATCATACTTGATCAGCAAGTGTGGTCTCTGCTATGCTTGTATGGCATTCTTGATGGGCAAGGGATAAATTCAGGTTGTTATGCACATGCAGTAGGATCAGCTCCTGGATCAATGGTGATGATGTGCATTAATTCAGATACAACACTTCAGGACCATTGAATTTCTGCCTTTAATTGCGATGGTTACAGGTGTGAGATGCCTAGACATAAATCCGATCTCTTCGATCAGTTGTACTGTAGCTGTAGTTGTAAGCGAGCACATCGAGGACAATCCAGACGTTAAAATCAGGGGCGTGCAAGCTAACTGGATGGGCAATGATCAACTCGGTTGCTTTTTGTTCATTCCTGAATAATGCACAGAATGTAAAAGTACCAGTAGCACTAGGGTCGCTGTCGACTCCATTTCGATCTGCATCAGCAGCTAGATAGACCCTCCTTTTCACTTCCCTGTTTTTGGAGCTCCTGCTAAATGCGATGGGGGCCTCTCTTAGCTATTTAATTAACACTTAACAGTGTCTTTGTTCTCAAACTCCTTTTGATGAGAACAACTTATCATTCTCCCAAATCCCTAGAATTGTGAATTTCCTGCGTTCCAAACAAAGCCTTTGCCTTCCCTGCAGGCGTCAGGTGAAATCTCAATGCGGTGCGGATGACAGTTCCTGATGCCGCCGCTTGATCTGGGGCGTTGATCGAAGCAGTAAGGCTACATACGCGGAAGGCGGACGACGAGGAAGCGGGCCTGCAGGTGCCAGTGTTGCTGGTCCTGATCGAGCCCTGGCAACTGAACCGTACCTTGGTGTGCAAGCGCCAACAGGAACGCCGCATCAGCGACCATATCGAAGAACTGACAAGTTGCTGTCAGGAACAGCAGCACGGAAATCAAACCGTGACCAAATCACTGATAAATTCTTTAAAGTACTAAAACTGATGAGAAGCATCGGTGTATCGATGGGCAGATCAAGCAATGGCTTCTGGAGGATGCACCAACAACCCAACAAACGGGGTGGCATCCCAGAGCCTGTATTTGGTTTTTGTGTGGCTGTGACCAACCTGACGGATTTCTAAATGCAGAAAAATGGAGGTTAAATTGTCCGGGATCACTGTATTTTAATGTGGGGGAGTACTTATGCGTGAAGCTTGCTTATCGACAGAAGTGGAATAATGGATGTTCCACCATAATAAGGTGGGAAGGGTATGTCAGAGACACTGCTACCTGCAATGCAGCTAGGTAGCTACGTTTGGACTAATACTGAATTAACTAACGTGCTACAGTTGCAGCGCAATACTGATGAGCTACACTGACGTAGCATATTTCTCCATGCTCTTCCTACGCTTCAATCGCGTAATGATGATGCAATCCTAGTCGACACCAAATCGAACAATGTCGGTGAGATTATGTTAGCGGTCGGGATTGGCTCCAGTAAGGGAGCAAGGGCAAGGGATAAAACATACGGGACTGGGAGCTTCAGGGCGACAAGGGATTGGTGCATTGCAACTGAAGAAAAAGTAAAAACAGATTGGCAGGAGAAACAAGAAAGGAAATCGAGTATATCTGCTCGGACAGCTACAAGACAATTACAGAGCTCGCCAGAAAGCATCCATGTAAAGCCACACAAATATTTTTCCAGAAGAATCACAAAAGCATTCATTAATGCATGGGCACGCAACAGATGTAGCTATAGCTTAGGTCAAGTTAAGCTCAGTTGTCCTCATCATAGACTCATAGGAAAATCACAAAACCTACGTGATCTAGGATGGTGAAAAACCATGACTGCAACAGCACATCACCACGTACTACGGCACGATCGCACGAATGAAGAACAACCAAAAGGGAAAGAGCTTACTCACAGCAGGTACCGTACCACCCCCTAGAGCTAAGCTAGCTAGCTCATTCTTGCTGGTATCGAATGAGTCGAGATCGATCGCTGTGAAGCGACAAGGCCAGTCGAGTCGTGCAGTACGTCCTTGCGGCCGAATGAACCGTGACACGTGGACCCTCGTTCGTTACAGCCGTCCTTTCAGAGCTCACCCCACGCCCAACCACCGCTCATTGGCCGCCCTCGCTGGCTCACACCCTTGCTCTGCTTGCCGCGCACTCACACGGAACCCTCCCCCTCCCAGCTTTCTTCACCCGATCCATCCCTCCCCAAGCCCACCACCGCACTATATAACCCCTCGCATGCAACACGCGCCGCCCCGGCTTAGCCAGCTCGACCGACGCCGCCGCGCGCACGCCTCGCCGGGCCGACGAACGCACGCCGGGGAACGAGCGAACGGCCAACGCGTACATATACTAGTGCGGCGAGCGCGCCATGGGGGTGGGCACGGCGGGCGAGGCGGTGAAGTCCCCACCGGGGCGTGCGGCGTCGGTGATCGTCAAGCTCAACGCGGCGTTCCTCGCCTTCTTCCTGTTCGCCTACATGGCGCTCCTCCTCCACCCAAAGTACTCGTACCTCCTCGACCGCGGCGCCACCTCCCTCGTCCGCTGCACCTTCCGCGACGACGCCACCTCCTGCCCGCCCTCCACCCAGCTCTCACGCAAGGTAAGGTGAGCACGCCCCCACCGCCACGTACGCCGGCCTCGCGGCGTTCCAGCTTTTCCTCCGGCCTTTGACGACCTTGCGTGTGCATGAACCAACGTGCAGCTGGTGGGCGGCGCCGTGGCGGCGAACAAGGCGGCGGCGGCGGCGGAGCGGATCGTGAATGCGGGCCGGGCGCCGGCCATGTTCGACGACCTCCGTGGCCGGCTACGGATGGGCCTCGTGAACATCGGCGCCGACGAGCTTCTAGCGCTGGGCGTGGAGGGCGAGGCGGTGCGGGTGGAATTCGAGCGGGTCTCGGATGTCTTCCAGTGGTCGGACCTGTTCCCGGAGTGGATCGACGAGGAGGAGGACGACGAGGGGCCCTCCTGCCCGGAGCTCCCCATGCCGGACCTCTCCCTCTACCACGACGTCGACGTGGTGGTGGCGTCGCTGCCGTGCAACCGCACGGCCCCCGGCGGGTGGAACCGGGACGTGTTCAGGCTCCAGGTGCACCTGGCGGCGGCGCGTGTGGCGGCGCGGAGGGGCCGGCGCGACGCGGGCGGGGCCGTGCGCGTCGTGCTGCGGAGCGAGTGCGGCGAGCCCATGATGGACCTGTTCCGGTGCGACGAGGAGGTCGGGAGGGAGGGGGAATGGTGGATGTACAGGGTCGACGTGAACCGGCTCGAGGAGAAGCTCCGGCTGCCCGTCGGGTCGTGCAACCTCGCGCTGCCGCTCTGGGGATCGGGAGGTACGTGCAGTGCACACGTCATCCGTCTATCACTGCAGATTTGTTTTGCTTTTGTTTCCTCGGTTCTTCCATCTCGATTACCTGTCTTGTCTGCTTCGTCTTTTTTGCACCCCCTCCATGCATCCAAGTCATGCCAAGCATCTATCTAGTTGCACCTAGGCTAACTAACATGCATGAAAGGCAGCACGGGCAGCTAGTACGAACAAGGTAGATATGATATGGATGAGTGCATGACATTAATTAGGATCATTTCCTGGCCTGTGGCGCTCCCAATAGAATTATAGCTTCCTCTTTTTTTTCAAATTTCGTTCAAAAAAATCCAAAGGGAATTAAAACAAGATTGAGACATACAGGGGGAACTACGAGAGTACTTGCAAGGACCAAGAAAAATTCAGGGTACACTAGTTTTACTTGATTTGAACTTTCTATAACATCTTTATTCTTTAATAGTGAAACTATAAATATGGTTTCGCTCGATTTTTCATAGTAAATTAAGGGAAAAAGTTCTTGTTAGGCGAACGTTTTATGTGTGTCATGCTTTCAAGCAAAAAAAGAATGGTAGTGTCACACAAAGTCTGTGTGTTAATTAACATAAATAGGCCAAATTTAAATCCCAACACCTTGCTGGGGCAAAAAGTTTTAGAGAGGATAAGCGCATTAGCATGCACATCGACTTGGAACAAAATAATGTTTGGAACATGTGCTACTAGAAATGTGTTAGGGCCAGGGGCATAACATACCACCTAATATTGGAATAAAGCACATAATCATCGAGCTACACGATGCTTATCTCTCAGGCATATATGATCAGCAGGGACGACCGGTACAATGGGGGTGTGTAGGGCAAGCCATCAAGAACAAAATGGGGAATCTGGTCGGGAGATGTGACAAAAGGCCACGACCAAGCTTATAATGCACGAACCGTTTATTCTCACCAGCACTCGACTCTCTCTTTTTAGTAGGAGAAGGAAATTAAAGAAAAAAATTAGCTAGAAACACTAGCCCCCATGCATGCATTCTTACCCAACATGAAGAACCTTGGTCGATAACGCTGTAGCTAACATGGCCACGATTAAAGCTAAGCTAGAAAGAAATCTCTACTGGTGTAGTGATAGATGGATCTATCAGTGTCATTGTTGTTATCAGAAACAGAGCCCGAATTAAGCTGTCCTTGCAAGAAGCAGACAGATAGATCCACTAGGTGTGAGCCTTCCAGTCCACAAATTTCGGCTCCTGCAATAACCTGACAGGAGGATTGCCAGATAACAAGACACAAACAACAAGTGTTTTTATCCAATTTTCACATTTAAATACTGAAGTAAATAAACTTGTGGTAAGAAAAAAGAAACTAGAATTCCGGCAGGCAGGATAGACTGATGGGGCTTTACCTAACGTTGTGTGGTAGGAGGCCTAGCTTTCGTTCCCACCCGTCTGATCGATCCACCGATCGATCGATCAATCGAGCACACACGCTATGATGGCAGGGCGAATACGCCGACACGCCTGGCGATTGATTGACTAAACTGGATACGGTTGGTGAGCTGCCCTGCACGCAGCTGCTGGCCTGGCCTTGCTAGCCAGCCACCAGCAGCTTGTGCACTGCGGTGCACACCAAGAGATACTTGCATGCTACTGCATTCTACCAGGTGGATCACCAACCGTACGCAACGCCGGTCGCAAAGTCCTTTTTTCATTCGTGGTTACTGGTTACTAGCTAGCTAGCTGAGCTCTTTGGTTTTGACTTGACGAACACTTCAATCTAGCGCTTTCCCTTTTCTTTTTGTGGTCACGCTTCGCTAGATGGATCGACATATTATTTTTTTGAACTAACATTCCGACGAGATATGTTTGCATTAATTATGAACGTACTAAATCCATCAAAACGCGTGTTGCAGGCATCCACGACGTGTTCAACGTGTCGGATCTGCCGGCGTCCCCCGGCGTCCGCCCCCGTCGCGAGGCGTACGCGACGGTGCTCCACTCCTCCGACACGTACCTGTGCGGCGCGATCGTTCTGGCGCAGAGCATCCGCCGCGCGGGCTCCACCCGCGACCTGGTCCTCCTCCACGACCACACCGTCTCCAAGCCGGCCCTCCGCGCGCTGTCGGCCGCCGGGTGGACCCCTCGCAAGATCAAGCGCATCCGCAACCCGCGCGCGGCGCGCGGCACCTACAACGAGTACAACTACAGCAAGTTCCGGCTCTGGCAGCTGGCCGACTACGACCGCGTGGTGTTCGTGGACGCCGACATCCTCGTCCTCCGCAACCTCGACGCGCTCTTCGCCTTCCCGCAGCTCGCCGCCGTGGGCAACGACGGGTCCCTCTTCAACTCCGGCGTCATGGTGATCGAGCCCTCGGCGTGCACGTTCGACGCGCTGATACGGAAGCGGCGCACCGTGCGGTCGTACAACGGCGGCGACCAGGGGTTCCTCAACGAGGTGTTCGTGTGGTGGCACCGGCTGCCGCGCCGCGTCAACTACCTCAAGAACTTCTGGGCGAACACCACGGGCGAGCGCGCGCTCAAGGAGAGGCTGTTCGGGGCGGACCCGGCGGAGGTTTGGTCCATACATTACCTGGGGATGAAGCCGTGGACGTGCTACAGGGACTACGACTGCAACTGGAACGTGGCGGACCAGCGGGTGTACGCCAGCGACGAGGCGCACAGGCGGTGGTGGCAGGTGTATGACCAGATGGGGGAGGTTATGAGAGGGCCGTGCGGGCTCTCGGAGAGGAGGAAGGTGGAGATCGCGTGGGACAGGCACGTCGCTGAGGAGACTGGGTTCGCGGACCAGCACTGGAAGATCAACATCACCGACCCGAGGAAATGGGACTGACTGCTCGATCTGCTTGCTGATCGATCGTTGCCTGATGATGATGAGAGCGAGGTATCGCTACTAGGCCGCCGCAGCTGAGAGCTGATCGAGCTCCATAGATCGCCACATTTTGATTCGTGGGTTCCTTTTATTTTTCTGCCCTTTGTTCATATGCATAAGGGAGGAGCGTGTGTAGAATTTGGATCGACCGAATAATGAATGAATAACTTCTGTTCATCTCGCAAAAGAAAAGGAGAAAAAAAAAAACTCATTCCACTAGCTACCGCCCCGCCGCCAGGAGTGTGTTCCGCTACTAAAGCCGCTTGTTCGAGGTCCAGATGAAGATCCATTAATACTTGCTGAGGCCAATGATACCATCGAGCAGTGCGAGAGGGAACTCCTGGAAGAAAAGGAGATGATCCGGAAACAGTACGAAGAGAAAGGCTATGTCGAGTATGAGGCCTACGACGATGACGAAGAAACTCAAGCTCGGCCTACATCGAGGAGCACGAGGAGCCGTCCAGGAGCTGTGAAACATGGAGGACAAACTAAAAGACTGCACTAGTCTCGACGTGTACGGAAGGAGATCAGGGATTGTGAAACAAAGGATTCGTCCAGTTTGCTTCAGAATTTTGCACTCTTTCTACTAGTACTGACTATATGTCTATATATTATTCCATAACGTAATTTGAGGTTTTAGTCGGTCTACCTTTATGGTCAGTGATTTCAGGCTTGCTCGTGCTACTTGCATTGTGAACTGTCGTTTGATATTACTAGTTTAGTTGAAATCGCGGGCTTGATTAGAACTATGTAAGGAACTTGACTGATGATGTCACCCGAGCCAATTTTCTTTACAGAAGTAAAAAGGATAAATGCATCTGAAATACGATTTAATGAAATAAGAATTTTTCATATGAATTTCCTGTACAAAGTAATGATGGAATGTGTAATTTGCAAGTTCGGGGACTACTATGACACTCGAGGCCAAAAGTTCAGAGTACCAAATTTTGCAATTTTGCTATATGATGACTTGGTAATAAATGAGTGAATGGTATGCTGATGACATTCAGGGTTGAACATGAGGGTATGCTTTGAAAAATGAGCTGCATGTAGGGTTGAACATCAGGGTTGAACATGAGGGTTGTGTTTTAAATATTAACGTGTGAAGAGATGTAGACAATCATCTGTCCTTTGTTTTTTGTCCCCATTTTTCAACAGCTCCGTGGCATCACTGCAAGTGTAGTAGCAGGAGCAGAAGCAGCAGCAGCAGAATGGTGCAATAATGTCAAACCTATTCAGGTTTTCCCTTAATCTTCTACGATTTCCCACATCCCTTATAATCCTTATAGACTTTTTATATGATGTTCTAGTCTCCTTAGTATTACGAGATAATAGGGTTTAGAGTAAGAATGTAGTATCAGTGAATTGATTGTAATTTTTTGATGCATCGATGTTCAGGAGATTTGTTGGAGGTGTCACCAGTCCCTTTGGATACGCTGATACAACCTGGGTTCTGGATTCAGGCAGCTCTTACCATATAACTGGAAACAAAAGCCTGTTCAGGAGGCTAAAAGAAGTTGATGAGCAGTCAAAAGCTGAATTTGCAACTGCAAGAGAAGGGGATGCATTCTCTCCAATGCACATCGGAGATGTGCGCACTGAGAACATCAATTTGAGTGGTGTATACTTCATTGAGGGATTCACCATGAACATTATTTCGGCTGGAATCCTAGAAGCTCAAGGCTTGCAGATAGAGTTTGGTGATTCAAGTTTCAGCATTGTGAAACCAACTAACCAAGTACAGGAGCATTAGTTGGTTCTGGTTTTCTTGATAAACAAAGAATGCATTATGCTGTGAACAATCTGAACTGGAAGAAGAAGACGCATCACAGTTCTGATGTTGGACATGACAAGGAAACAGTAGAGGGGTTCAAAACAGAGATCCAGGAGGAGCTAGAAGACGCTACAAGGGATTCGAATAAGAAGTGGAAAAGAAAAGAAACAAGAACCAAGAAGGAGGTACACTGCTTTTTTCCCTACCTTTTCTTCCATGCTTATACTACATTACTGCATCTGTTCTTAAAATTAAGAAGATCATTTACACGTAATTTTATCTGTGTGTGAGCATTGATTCCTTGTAACATATGAAGTAAAGTTATTTTAGGCTTTATTAGAACTACTAAGATCAACATATTAGCCAAGATATGTTTTGTATGGCTGAGGAAAAAGTGTAAGAGCTGAATCATAAGTGTCCCCAAAACATGTGGTATTAACTGATTCAAATTGGATTTGTGTAGGTGTGGATACTGGACTCTGGAAATCCCCATCATCTGACTGGCAGTTTACATTACATGAGAGACTACCAGTACAAGCGTAAGGATCACATATCTCTGTATACTCCCCTTGGCCAAAAGATTTGGGTGGAGGTTGAGGGAAAGAAGCGATCACCAAAATTCAGACTAAACAAGGTCTGGTACTCCCCGGATATGTCACACAGCTTGATATCTGTCCCTCAGCTTGACCTGGAGGGCTACAGGGTCAGGTTGTTTGATGGTACCTGCACTATCTTGTGGAAAAATAAGCCAGAACCAGTCGGGATGGGCAGATGTGATGCAGGAAACAAACTCTACTATATGACAGAGTTTAAAGCACTCTCTCAAGAGGACAGGGAGAGGTATGAATGACAGAATGACATACTCAGGTCCAAAAGCTAGGACTCTTGGCGCTGAAAAGCTGATTGAAGGTTTCATGTAAAGAAAGGACAGGCTCCCTTCCCTAACAGAAGTAGCATTTGCCTATGCCGTTGTCTGTATTGTTTGTTTCCCTAGGCAAAACTTCAGCTAAATCCTAGATGTACATATGATATTTTCTCCCCGGCTCAATTTTGGTAGCTCTTCATCTTACGAATAGAAGATCTTCTCCAGTTCCTTAAACTTGTTTGTGGTATGGAAGAATTATCCGTATGAGTGGACACCCTGTAAATCAAATAAAGAAGTCTTCAAGATCTCCCATGGTGTCTGGTTCTTCAATTGTTAATTTAAATGCAAAAGAATTGCACCATCACTTAGGTTTGATGGTGTACTGACTGATGATACATTTGCTTGCTTTGACGTGCCCATGGAGACACAGAAGTTGCAGTTTGTAATACTGAACGTTCTGGCACAAATTTCAACAATTCTGCTGTTGAGCGGGAGGGGAAAAGCTATCCCTACCTGATAGTTGAGACAAAGAGGTTACACCCTATCGTTGTTAGGCATCCCTATATGGGAGTGGGAGACGGTAAGACCAAAGCAGAGCGGCCTCTTTAGGCCGTGTTTAGTTCCGCGGTGAAAAGATTTTGAAAGGAAATCTTTTCACATTTGAAGTATTAAACATAGACTAATTAAAAAACTAATTGCAGATTACGTTTGGAATTCGCGAGACGAACCTAATGAACCTAATTAATCTGTCATTAGCACATGGTTACTGTAGCATTACTGTAGCAATTTAGTGTCTAATCACGTCCTAATTAGACTCATTGGATTCGTCTCGCAAATTCCAGTCCATCTATATAATACGATTTGTTTTTTACCTACATTTAGTACGCCATACATGTGTCTAAACATTCATTTTGGATTTTGGATTTTGGATTTTGGAACTAAAGAAGGCCTTAGCTGCCGCTTGAAGTAGATGAAGAGAAGGTTGCAACTTGCAAGCCATCGAAGACAACGTCGTTATGGTGGTTCCAGAGCTTCAACACATCATCAGTACGAGGACGTGGTAGTGAAGAGAAGGTTGCAACTTGCAAGCCATCGAAGACAACGTCGTTATGGTGGTTCCAGAGCTTCAACACATCATCAGTACGAGGACGTGGTAGTGTTCAGCCGGGATATAGCTGCATCCTACAGGCCGCTTAAACTTCTGGAGTTCAGAAGTGATGATTCCATCTAATCTGAACCCCACACTCTGTCAGAACATGAGGGAGGATGGACAGCTGAACATGATGTGGTCAGAGGTTTCAGAATGCTGCATTAAAGATGGAACAAGTATCGTCTTTCAAGATCGGTTTGCATTTCAGGTTGGACTTGGACTATAGATGTCCATGCAGCCCGCAGCCCATTGGCCCGTCCGAAGCACGATCAATTTAGCCCGGCCTAAGCACGGCACGGCAGTTTAATGCAACAAGTATCGTCTTTCAAGATCGGTTTGCATTTCATGTTGGACTTGGATTATAGATGTCCATGCAGCCCGCAACCCATTGGCCTGCTCGAAGCACGATTAATTTGGCCCGGCCTAAGCACGGCACGGCACGCTCCCCGCCGTGCCTGGCCCGGCCTGGCCCGACAACCGTGCCCGGGCATGAGCCGCCACCCCAGCCCGTGGGCTGGCACAGCACGGCACGAAAATAGCAGGCCGGCCCGGTGAACCTATCATCCCTCAATCCTAGCAGGCCAACTTTCCCGCCCCACCACAGCCCAACATCATCAGTCATCACTCTCTGGACTCCACCCCCCTCCAGGCCTCCACACGCTCTCGTTCTCTCCTCTCTAAACGTCGTCGCGTCCTCCCCTCCCCTCCGTCCCTTCGACTCCGACGCCACCGCCCATCCCCTTCCTCCCTCCCTCCGGCGCCGCCGCCGTCCTCCCCTCCCTCCGACTCTGACGCCGCCGCCCGTCCTCTCCCTCCCTCCCTCCGGCGCCGCCGCCGTCCTCCCCTCCCTCCGACTCCGACGACGCCGCCCGTCCTCTCCCTCCGACCCCGACGCCGCCGCCCGTCCCCTTCCTCCCTCCCTTCGACTCTACCGCCGCCGCCCGTCCCCTTCCTCCCTCGAGCGCCGCCGCCGTCGCCCCTCACTGCCACCGCCGCTCGCCCCTCCTCTCCTGCCCTCTAGGCCTCTAGCATCGCCGGAGAAGCACGCGATGGCGGATCTCTGACTCCCTCCTCTCGTTTCTCCCAGCCCATGGGCGGATCTCCAGCTTCGGCAACAACGCAGCTCCGCATCTCCCTCCTATCCTTCCTCGCTGTCGTTTGTGTGGGTGGAGCAGAGCAGAGAGCAGGCGGAGGAGGTGGCGGCGGTGTGATCCTAGGGAGCTGGTGGGCTTCGGGCGGCCCGACCGGCCCTATAGTGCCGGGCTAAGTCGGGCTAGCCTGGCCCGAAATGGCACGACGGGCCCGGGCTTGGGCCGTCACCCCAGCCCGTGGGCACGCCCGGCACAGCCCGCAAGGGCATAGGGCCGGGCCAGACACAGCCCCTGAAAGAGCGAGCCAAGGCGGGCCCGTGCCAGAGCCGGGCCGGGCGGCCATCTATAACTTGGACCAGCATTTGATTCTGCCGTGACCTATTATAAGCACCTTTGGTGGAGCTCAAAAGTCACAACCAAGTCAAAACATTCCTTTTTATCAGAGATCGCAGCTGAATTGAACTGCTCCTTCATACGTACCTCGCCGGTCTAGAGATTCTGAGGGCAAAGCAATTCGACTGTCATCATGGTCAAGGATCACAAGGATGTCCCGGACTGAGGCATCGTCATTCGACTCAGCATCGGGTTCGAAAGACCCCACAGCGCCTCCGCTCGATGATGAGCAAGCCAAGTGGAGCATGCCGAGGGCGAGGGGCAGATGGCAGGGCGCTGCAGTTCAGACCAGTTCCGCAGCATATAGGCTGCGGGTGGCGCGTGCGGCACGGTGTGCTACTGGCATTTTGGTTCAGAAATTGGCCCAACAAGAAAACGGACCCAATAGCATGTCTACGGAGTACTCCCTGATAACCTTTTGAATAAGGTTTTAATCAAACATTAAAAATATAAATTACGAATAAATTTTAAGTAGTTGAGTTTAAAAGTGTGAAAACCATACAAATAGATTTGTCTTAGAAGTATTTTAAAAAATATACATATATTATTTTTAATAAATATTTTTATAAAAATAAGAAATCAATGTTACGTTTTGTATACGCATCGTTGCCCAAAACGCCATCAATTTTCTCTACGCGGAGTATGTAAAATTGTGATGGTATGGTTGGTAAATAGGTGGACCTCCAAAACTTGTGAAAATACTAATGACATGACTAAATTAACCTTTTTTGCTGCGCATTTATATACCATTGGTTGGAATGAACGGTTGGAATTGTATCATGTCGAATCGATAAAGGTTCGTGCCTCTGCCTCGAGGGTTTCCTTTTTCCTCTCCGAATCTCCGTACCTCGCTATCGCTAGTCGCTGCGGCCTGCGCCGCCACAATTTGCTGTATGATGACACATCGCCGGCGACCAGAGCACTAGAGACACCTAGCCGGCCTCCTTCCCCGTAAAGTTCTCTCTCGTTAGAAGGCGTCGCCGTCCTCTTCTTCCCGCTCTCCTGGTATTGGACCGGCGTGAAAAGGAGATTCTTGGATCAGTTTTTTTTTTTTTTTTTTTTTTTTTTTGGGTGGGGGGTGGGGGGGGCGGCGTAACTAACCCTAGCTTGTTGGGTTTATAATGATCTTAGGCTTAAACACTAAGCCTAACAATAATTGCATTTAAGCTCTACAGTAAAATGCACAGTGTATGAACATAATTAATGAAGAAGATAAGGGAACGGGATGGAAACATCTCGTTCCTCCTGTCCTGATCGGGGACGGGAACCGACCCAAAATGTCGGTCCCCCCCGGTGAGCAGTGCCTATAAAAGACCCAAAATGTCGGTCCCCCCCGGTGAGCAGTGCCTATAAAAGAACGGGGGTTGAACCCCGTTAAGAGCACCGATCGCTCTGGCTCTGAGATCACCGGGGAATAGTGATCGACATACACACACACATCCACACAGAGAGCAAGAACAACACAAGATCAACAATAAAAGAAGATGACAGGCTCTAAAGACCAAGGTATGACATGATCATGGTGGTTTCATCTTGAGCTAAGATCCTAGAAATCTAACAATGGCATCTAGAGCTCGGGTTAGCATCAAAATGGAACCCCATGAGCACTCTAAGCATGTTAATCATGCTGTTCAAGTTGTTCTTGCTTAAGTTGTTCATCAAGTTCATCAATTTCATGATTCATGTCACTGTTAAGTTGAAACTTTGCCCTGTTAAGATGCAATCATGCTCAAGCATAAGGTCTCTAGGGTTTCGGTTGAAGCATTGAAGAAGAAGGGGATGACGAATTCATGAAAATCAAAAAATCCCCAAATCCCGAAACCCTAGCTACAGTGAATCACGAAATTAGAAACCCTAACCTTGAAATCCAAGGGGAAGAAGGGGTCACGGGCTTACCTGGTGGCCACCGTGTCTCCATGGACGCCGTGGCGGAGCTCGCCGTCGCCATGCGTGCCGCGCGCGCGCGTGCGACCGGCGGGTGCCTTAGGGCACCGACGAGCGATGCTCGACGGAGCTGCGCGCCGGCCATGGCCGCACGCTCCTCCGGCGAGCAAAGCTCGGCGGCGCCACCACCACCTCCGGCGCGTGCCGCTCCTGCCGACGCCGGCGCCGTCGCCTCCCAGCCGCCTTCCGCCGCCGTCGGGAGAAGAAAGAAGAAGGGAGGAGGAGAAATGATTTTTTAGGGTTTGGGGGTGCGGCCGGCCGGCCGGTTTTGATCCGGCCTGGCGCGACGCGCGCCGTCGGATCACGATCCGACGGCCGCAGCGATCGGCGCCGCACGGGCCTAACAGGCCGCCGCCACGGGCCTAACAGGCCGGCGCGCGGGGTTAAATGGGCCAGGCCGAATACGGCCCGCTCGGGAAAAAGGCGGCCCAGGACGAAATCTTTAATGTTTTTTCTTTTATTTCTTAACTGGGCTGCATAGTAACAGGCCGCATAGTACTGGGCCGAAATTTGTGATGGGCTAAAGTAATAGTAAAATTCAAATTTAACTCTTAAGAATTATGATTTCATGTTTATATTTCAAAGTTTTTCTTTTTCATCATGCTTTAGCTAATGGCAATAAGTATATTATAAGATTTTAAATCATATTTTCTCCATCACGTTTTAGTTAATGATAAATCATTTTTTTTAAATCATGTTCATTTATTTATGATATTTACCTTATGTTTATTATTAAAGTCATTATTTTATGTGCTTATAATTTATTTCCGCTGCAATAAAACCTCTGACTAAGTGTGACAAATAATTGTCATTCTGGCCAAAGCTGATTGATAATTATTTCGTTGCAAAGTTTTATTAATTCAATTCAATTCTGGCCAAAGCTGTTTTGATTGAATTGATAAAAGAAGTCATATGAAATTCATTAAAGTGTGGTTGGTATTTATTTTTCTGGCCAAAGCTGATTAATAAATACTTAGTCACAAAGTTTTATTGTTCATTTCCTTTTCTGGCCAAAGCTGATTTGGATTTGTTCAATAAAAGAAGATGCTTATTAAATAATGTTGATTTTCTCTAATGCAGCATCTTATGCCTCACAAATTGCCGGAATGATGGGCAATATAGAACAACTTAATGGAAGCAATTATGCCTCATGGAAGGAAAAGCTAGAAATTACTCTAGCACTGCTGGATATTGATTATGCCCTACATCATAATGCTCCGGTTGAGCCTAAACCGGAAGATGAAAATTATGAGGCTCTTAAGAAGGAATATGATGAAGCAAAGGCAAAGTGGGATATTTCAAACCGCAAGTGCCTTATGATCATTAGAAGCTCCATCATTGACACTATAAGGGGTGCCATTCCCGACACTCAGACAGCCAGAGATTATCTTGCTAAAGTGGAGGAACAATTCAAAGGTTCTTCTAAAGTCTATGCTACCACTCTTATCAAAAGGTTGGTTGGTGAAAAATATGATGCTAGTGGAAGTCTGAGGGAGCACATCATGAAGAAATGTCATATGGCTGCCAAACTAAAGTCAATGGAAATGGAAATCTCAGATGGTTTTCTTGTCCATTTTATTATGTCATCACTGCCTCAGGAATTCTCTCCATTTGTGATCAATTACAACTCTATGAAAATAAAGTGGGGCATTGATGAGTTGATAGCCATGTGCGTACAAGAAGAAGAAAGACTTAAGGCTGAAAGAATTGATCATGCAAATCAATTCAAGCATTCCGAAAAGAAAAGATATCAGAAATTTAAGAAGGAATATTTGAAGCCTAAGCCTGGAAAATTTAAAGAAAAGGGGCAATGTTCCAAACAATTCCAGCAAAATAAGGATGAAGGAAATCCAAATGCAGATGAAAAGAAGGATGGTTGCTATTTTTGTGGTAAAAGTGGCCACCGTCAAAAGGACTGCGTTGGATTTATGAGATGGCTCAATAAGAAAGGTACTGATGTTATTTCTTTTGTTGATGAATCCCTGTATATTGATTATGGCACCAATTCTTGGTGGATTGACTCAGGCGCAACAATTCATGTTGCAAATTCCTTGCAGGGATTCGCTACGAGGAGGATCCTAAGAAGAGGGGAAAGAAGAATTAGAGTTGCTAATGGAGTTGAAGCCGAAGTCAAGGCTATGGGAGACTTTGCACTTACACTTCATACTGGCTTTAAACTTTGGCTCCATAATGTCCTTTATGTACCCTCGATGAAAAGAAACTTAGTTTCAGTTTCGTGTTTAGATGATGGTGGTTATCAATGTATCTTTGGAGACAATAGATGTATAATTATGTATGAGAATAAAGAGATTGGTCTCGCCGTCAGACGGGAACAACTTTATCAAATCTCTATATATGATACCACCTATAACGTTGAATCCTCTTCCAACGCAGACATTGGTACCAAACGCAAATATAATAATAATGAGACTTCTTCGAAATTGTGGCATTATCGTTTAGGCCACATTTCGAGGGGGAGAATTGAGCGTCTCATTAACGAAAACATCCTTCATCCTTTGGATTTCTCAGATGCAAATGTTGAACATTGTATTGATTGCATCAAGGGAAAATATTCCAAGCAAATTAAGAAAGGTGCAAATCGAAGTTCGGGAGTTTTAGAAATAATTCACACAGATATTTGTGGACCTTTTAATGTGAAGTCAGTGGATGGTTATGATTCATTTATCACTTTCACCGATGATTACTCCCGCTATGGATATATTTATCCAATCAAAGAAAGATCTGAGGCATTAGAAAAGTTCAAGATCTTCAAAGCAGAAGTTGAAAATCAACATGATCGAAAGATCAAAATTGTGAGGTCTGACCGTGGTGGTGAATACTACGGAAGACATACTTCTTATGGCCAAACTCCTGGACCTTTTGCAAGGTTTTTGGAAGAAAACGGCATTAAGGCCCAGTACTCTGCACCGGGCGAACCCCAGCAAAATGGAGTGGCTGAAAGACGCAATCATACTCTTATGGATATGGTACGAAGTATGTTAAGCCACTCCACTCTGCCGGTAAATTTATGGATGGAAGCTCTAAAGACAGCCGCACACATTCTTAATAGGGTTCCCAGCAAATCAGTTCCTAAGACACCTTTTGAATTATGGACTGGGAGAAAACCAACTCTAAATTACTTACATGTGTGGGGCTGTCCTGCTGAAGCTCGAGTTTTCAATCCAAATATGGGAAAATTAGACCCCAAGACAATCAGTTGTCATTTTATTGGTTATCCTGATAAGTCAAAGGCATATCGATTCTATTGCCCAAATCAGTTCACTAAGTTTATTGAAACAAGACACGCTGTGTTCTTGGAAGATGATGTGATCAGGGGGAGTATGAAATCAAGGGAGATTGATCTAGAAGAGAAAAGGAACTGTGTTCCGACCCCTATGATTGAAAATCCCATTTTCCCTGCACATGCAAACGTTGCACCTCCAATTCGAGGTATGGCTGATGCAATACCTGCTGAATCTCCTGCAATTACTACAAGTAATGCATCTACTAATGAGGAGATTAATGAGGATGTTCAGCAGCCTGCAGTTGTGGAAAATGATCAAAATAATGAACAACCACTAAGAAGGTCACAACGAGAAAGAAAGCCAGCCATTCCGAGTGACTATGTCACTTATTTGACGGAAATCATGAATCACGCAGGTGAAGATATGAATGAAATATTGGAAGGTGATCCCACATCATTTAAAGAGGCAATGGAAAGTGAACACTCACAAGAATGGCTTAATGCTATGAAAAGTGAGATGGAATCCATGAGTACAAATAAAGTATGGGACTTAGTAGAAATTCCCAAAGGAGCCAAAACAGTAGGCTGCAAATGGGTCTACAAAACTAAACGTGACTCCAAGGGAAATATCGAAAGATTCAAAGCAAGACTTGTGGCAAAAGGTTACACACAGAAAGAAGGGATAGATTATAAAGAAACCTTCTCTCCTGTGTCATCTAAAGATTCACTCAGAATCATTATGGCGCTTGTGGCTCATTATGATTTGGAATTACATCAGATGGATGTTAAAACGGCATTTCTAAATGGTGACTTATATGAGGATGTTTACATGACTCAACCCGAAGGTTTTGTTGTGAAAGAAAAGGAACATTTAGCATGCCATTTGAAGAAATCCATTTATGGATTAAAACAAGCGTCAAGACAATGGTACCTAAAGTTTGACCAAATTATAAGACAATTTGGTTTTAAGGAGAATAAGAGGGATAACTGCATTTATGCTAAGTTCAGGGGGAGTAAATATATCTTCTTGGTTTTGTATGTTGATGACATACTTTTAGCCAGCAATGATAAAAATATGGTGCTGGAAACCAAGAGATTTCTCACCTCGAAGTTTGAAATGAAAGATCTCGGTGAAGCTTCGTATGTTCTGGGAATAGAAATTTACCGAGATAGACGTAATGGAATTTTGGGGCTATCCCAGAAAGCATATATTGAAAAGATATTACAGAGATACAATATGAGTAAAAGTTCAGCCTCGCCTGCTCCTATAGTTAAGGGTGATAAGATTGGGAAGCATCAGTGTCCCAAGAATGAGTATGAAGCTGCGCAGATGAAGTCAATTCCATATACTTCAGCTGTCGGAAGTATAATGTATGCACAAGTGTGCACTCGCCCTGATTTAGCATTCGTAACCGGGGTGCTTGGAAGATATCAGCAAAATCCAGGTCCAGAACACTGGAAATTAGTTAAGAAGAGCCTGCGATATTTGCAAGGCACTAAGAATCTCATGCTCACATACAAGAGAACAGATAACCTTGAAGTTGTTGGTTATTCAGATTCTGATTTTGCGGGAAGTGGTGATAATAAGAAATCCACGTCAGGTTATATCTTCACTCTCGCAGAAGGAGCTATATCGTGGAAAAGCTCTAAACAAAGTGTTACTGCATCATCAACGATGGAGGCAGAGTATGTGGCATGTCATGAAGCAACCTTGCAGGCATTATGGCTAAAGAATTTCGTCCCGGGATTAAGAGTGGTCGACAGCATTTCTAAACCACTCACGTTGTATTGCGACAATCAACCGGCAATACGTTATGCAAACAACAACATGTCATTGAGATGTTCCAGGCACATCGAAATTAAATATGATGTTGTGAAAGACAGGATCCAGGATCAGACAATAAGTGTTAAGTATATAAACACTAAGTTGATGTTAGCGGATCCACTCACAAAAGGCTTGCCACCCAATGTATTTAAAGATCATGTTACCGGTATGGGATTGGTAGAAAAGCCTTTGATCCTGGATTAATTGGGACCAAATGAGACATCTTCTCCCCATAAGTATAAAGTGGACTTTTCTCTGAGATTATTCAGGAACCATAGTCCCTTGGTTGAGTAGTGCTTAATTGACTATTACAACCTAGTGTCTTGGTGTACTGTTTATCGAAGAGTGAGTCTGTAAGTTTTGTATAAAGTCTAATGTAATAAGTTTATGGAGCTCCTAAGTTGTAAAGAAGTTTGTTTTGAGACATATAGTATGTTATAGTCACTGGGTTCAGTGGTACTTTATTTTGACCATTGTAATCCTTGTCTTGATGTACTATAGTTGTTGAGAAATAAAACTTATAAGTATAAGCCTTACGATCAAGGGGGAGAATGTTGGGTTTATAATGATCTTAGGCTTAAACACTAAGCCTAACAATAATTGCATTTAAGCTCTACAGTAAAATGCACAGTGTATGAACATAATTAATGAAGAAGATAAGGGAACGGGATGGAAACATCTCGTTCCTCCTGTCCTGATCGGGGACGGGAACCGACCCAAAATGTCGGTCCCCCCCGGTGAGCAGTGCCTATAAAAGAACGGGGGTTGAACCCCGTTAAGAGCACCGATCGCTCTGGCTCTGAGATCACCGGGGAATAGTGATCGACATACACACACATCCACACAGAGAGCAAGAACAACACAAGATCAACAATAAAAGAAGATGACAGGCTCTAAAGACCAAGGTATGACATGATCATGGTGGTTTCATCTTGAGCTAAGATCCTAGAAATCTAACATAGCTTTCATGGGCAGATTATTCTAAGATCTGGTTTGGTAATTGATCAATCTGAATCCATGTACTCTCGTTCCCTTCATTCAGGTAATCCATCCAGCTGTTCGATTAGGTTGTCTCCTTCAGCGCGGGCAAGCTCAGTCTACACAAGGTGCTAGTAAAATCATGTTCCCCCAACTTTGTTAGAGCTTCACTGAATATCCATGCCTGAATTTGTGGACATACTACCTGGATTTGTTTATATGGACATAGTAAGAGCATACTTTTGCTGAATATTACTTTACAGTGCCTGACAGACCACTACCGCGAAATCAATAAAATTCATTAGCTTGAAGATTGTGGGAGTAGGAGCAGAGAACATGGCCAATAATAGGAGTTGGATAAGGAGGTGCAGGCAGAACAGGAAGACAGAGAGAATGAAGATTTCCAAGAAGAAACGTCTGCTGAAAGGTGCAAATTTTTCTTATCTGGCCACATAGTCTATCTGCAATTCTGCATATGTAGAACTGCGTGTACCAAGTAAGGTTTTAATTTATGTTTGAGATTTTCTTTGATAGAATTGATCTTTGACCCCATAGTCCACTGTATTATATTTTATCTTTGATACAATTTTGGAGTGCACTCATACTTGATATCATGATTTGGGATTTCGAGATTGAAATGTAATGCCATGCCGTCACTGCTGTAAACTATGAGGAAGAGGTCCATTGATACCCCTCTATGTTGAGAATGTTTCAAGATATCCTATTTCCTTGTTCTAACTAGATGATGCCCCACGTTGTTGCTACTTAAACTTGAAATTAAAGAGCTGAGCAAAGATACAAGCCATTTATCATCAATGTGGCAATACTACACTAACAAGCCCTTACCTATATCCAATGCCACCATATCTGTATTAGAAATGGTGACACTTCATCTATATTAAGTTATTAACATAGCCCTTGTTCTGAAAATTGTATATTATGCTATTATCGTATCAGTACTGCTGTATCGGTATCTCATATTACAAGGTTTGTTAAGCCTTATCTGGGGGTGCTGTACTAGTTCTAACTGAACAAGGCTGATGAGTGAGGTATATTGTGTCATTTGCCATATTTTTCCATGAAATTCAGAGTACTAAATTAATTGATCTATAGTAAACCAAATTTGCACTATCAGTTGAAAATTTTGATTGGCAGCTCTTGAACTGTTCAATTATTGTTTATGGCATTTCTTGACATTAGTTTGTGGAATGCATACAGCATGGAATATTTGGACCTTTAAATGGATCGAACAGACAATTAAACACGAGCATGATATGTTGTACTCTTTGTGCTTTTTTTAAGGCATACTTACTCCAAAACCCACCAACCGGCCCAAGAGGAGACTAAGAGGCAAGAACCAGAGTGTGGTATGTACATGATTTGCATCTTGGCAAATGAGAACTATTATTATCTATGGGTTAGGAAAAGCTGCTGCCCTTTTACTGTCATGTTCTATACATTTTTACAGTAAACCACTATGATTGATGAATATCAGGGAGATGACTATCACTGTAAGATATATTACAAATTTAATTTCAGAACTGTAGCATGATGTGTAGATGTATATTCACTGCATCAAAATGCTTAACATTTTTGTCTGCATCTGGATGGAATTTCTATTTGTAGCCAGATTGCTTCACATTGATAACTAAGATTGCTTCATTACATGTTCAAATACTTCGTTGTTATGTAAATCTGTGCAGCAAACTTTGAGACAAGTCAAAGTTATCATGACTGCACTTAAATAAAGAGAAACAGCGTTAGGTTCCTATTCATATAAGAGCAAGATTCTCATGCATTTTCCCATGCAATGCATCGACGGTTCACATATTTGCCTAGTGATGCTCAAAGCTGAAACACACAGTATCACAAGAATTATGTCGAGCTTCAGAAAACAATGCTCACAAGTCATAAGAATGATCAACTTCTAAAGTGCTGAGGTACCCCTTGTATGTATTAGACTTGAATATAGTGTACAATGCCTTTTTCTATGTAAGACAGAAAAATGAAATTTACATCATGTAGGAAAGTGTCCAATGCGAAGTTGGGTATTTTATAAATATTCACCATCCATTGTACAGCTTTCTTAGGCTGTCCTAGTTAAACAGCACGCAACTTAAACCACCCATTGTAAACACCACATAGACGGATCTGTGTATACAGTTAGCTAATCAGCCTCCTGCATCTGAGTGTAAACATCTGCTGATTAGTGATGGTATGGAAAATACATAAAATTTGAGGCCAGCTAGTTCACCACAACAGGAGAAGCTACATCATAAATCCCTCAAACTTTGAAATTCCGCTCTTCACATTTGTTAGCATCTCCCTAATTATTCAAGTAATAGTATTTTTCATGATATGTAATAAAATCTGGAATTTGGATGGATGCATATGAACTTTGTATCTGCATTAACATTGAATAATGAACTAACAACATGAGTATTTCTGTTGCTTTTGTTGATTCAGCACCTCAACGTGTAGGATGGAGAGTTGGCATGAGTGCCATGTTGCACTTCTGGAGGGATCCAGAATTTGAGTTCTGCTATATCTGTGGAGAGGACAACCACGAGGAGTTCTTCTGTCCCTTCAACTATCTTTATGGAATCCATGAGCTCCACATCTGCAAGGCGCGATGCCCTCCTGGGAAACACCTGGTGGTTTCTAGCAGACACCGTGAGTTCCTGCGATGTTTTGTCCGCGTGAGCAATTTGCCACCAAATTTCAGACAATGGCACCTCGGCAGACTTTGCCGTGCATTTGGGCCCATGCGAATGTGGCACGTGCCCATGCTCAATGACGAAGTTTGCAGAGGGTTTGGCTTTGCCATCTTCAAGACCCGAGAGCATGCTGAGGCTGCCACCGAGGGACTGAATGGTGAATGTTTTGGCGGATGCGATGTGCGACTTGACTGGGCTTATCCTTGTATCTAATTGAGCTGAAGGCCTTACATTTTTTTTCCTCTCTTTGGTGCGCTGGTAATTGGCAAGCTGTGGTGCTAGGTTAGGTTGCAGTCTGTTCTTTGGCTGTACTCTGACTTTTATAGATGACTGTAGTTTATGTCATCACCGCGCGTCGCTGTCCGGTCAAGCAAGGGACACCGAAAGGCCCGTACTAATTCTGCCACCAAACACACTGACCCCTTCAACCTTGCTATATTTGAGCACAAACCAAAGCCATCCATCCGGTCGTGCAGGAGGCTGCCATGGCAATTGCCATGCATGCGGCGCCCTGACCACAGCCCATAAACATTTGTGCCACCCCTGGCTGGCCCCCCTTTCTTCGCGTCTTCTCCTTCGCGGAGCCTCCCCTTGGCGGGTGCTCCACAATCCTCCCAATCCTAGCATGTCATTACGATGCCAAGCCGCATCACGTTCCCCTTCCTCGTCGTCGCCGTCGCCGTCGCCGCCTTACTCCCCTCCCCGTCCTCCCAACAACAACAGCAGCCCGCCGTGCCGCAACCCCGAGGTTTCTACATAAGCTGCGGTTCCGCCAAGGACGTGCAGGTAGGGAGCATCAAGTGGGTCAAGGATGAGGGGTTCACGGCCGTGGGCAACGCCTCCGCCATCACCAACAAGCCCGGCCTCCTCCCGCTGCTCGCCTCCCTCCGCTACTTCCCCGACGCGACGGCGCGCAAGTACTGCTACGAGGTCCCCGCCGTGAAGGGCACCCGCTACCTCGTCCGCACCACCTACTTCTACGGCGGCTTCGACGGCGCCGGCAAGGATCCCCCCGTGTTCGACCAGATCGTCGACGGCACCCTGTGGAGCGCCGTCAACACCACCGACAGCCACCGCCGCGGCTTGTCCGCCTACTTCGAGATCGTCGCCGAGGCGCAGGGCAAGTCCCTGAGCGTCTGCCTCGCCCGCCGCCCCGACACCGCCTCCAGCCCCTTCATCTCCGCGCTCGAGGTCATCGACCTCGACGCCTCCATGTACAACACCACCGACTACAACACCTACGCCATGTCCACCGTCGCGCGTAGCCGGTTCGGCAGCAAGGGCGAGATCGTCAGGTACGCCGCCGTCGTCATCATCGTTAACCGGTTGGCATTAGTTCTAGCTAATTAATTAATTAATTCTGACGTAAGTGACCGTGGTTGGCATCAATTCTAGCTATCCAGATGACGAGTACAACCGGTACTGGGCGCCGTTCGCGGACGCCAACCCGGCGGTGGAGAGCCACTCGCCGATCACGCCGGGGGACTTCTGGAACCTGCCGCCGGCGAAGGCGCTCAGGGCGGGGGTCACCACGAGCAGGGGGAAGAAGCTCACGGTGCGGTGGCCGCCGGCGGAGCTGCCGGCGGCGACCTACTACGTGGCGCTCTACTTCCAGGACTCGCGCACCGCGAGCCCCTACAGCTGGCGCGTCTTCGACGTCGCCGTCAACGGCAAGGAATTCTACCGGGGGCTCAACGCCTCCGCCGCTGGCGTCATGGTCTACTCCAACATGATGCAGCTGTCGGGGAAGACGGAGATCGTGCTCACGCCCAATGATACGTGCCCCGTTGGTCCGCTCATCAACGCCGGAGAGATCTACCAGATCGTCCCGCTTGGCGGCAAGACGGCCACCAGAGATGGTATGCATTTTCATTTCAGATTATTGAAGCTTAAGTCATCTAGTTAAATTATTATCTTGTGCAGTGGTTGCGATGGAAGATCTTTCAATGAGCCTCAAGAACCCACCGCCCGACTGGGCTGGAGACCCCTGCCTGCCGCATCAACATTCATGGACGGGGGTTGAATGCTCCGACGGATCACCTGTGCGAGTCTTGTCACTGTAAGTACTCAGAATACAATGACACCCCACCCGTATCTAATTCGTTGTCAATGGTATTCAAATTGCAATTTCTTTGCGTGGCTTGATTCGGCCAATGCATTTGGTATTCATCGGTTGGCAGTAGTGCTCATACTGTAAATTTATTTGGCTAAAGATTAGCCAATGCGTTGGTATTCTACTTCTTGTACCGATGGAAGAAACGGCACTAACAAACAATTTAATAAAAATAAAGCACTAGAAATGTTGATAATTGTTGCGTTAATATGACCGATCTTCTGCAATACAGGGATCTAAAAAATCATGGTCTTTCAGGATCGCTTCCCGACAGCTTTGGAAATTTAACAGGGATGAAAACCATGTAAGATTTACACAAAACTAATCTTTGTGAACAAAATGGCTGGACAATCCTTCTAATTTATGCCTAGGAAATTTTGGCTGCAGCAATCTCAGTGGCAACAAACTCTCAGGCTCCATACCTGACGTGAGCAGCATGCACACCTTAACTGCATTGTAAGCTCAAGCATACTGGCTTGTTTTGAACAATTCATCCTATATTTTTACTAACCATGCTGGGGTTTTCATCATTTCAAAAGGCACCTTGATGGCAACCAGTTCAGCGGAACAATCAAACCATCAATGGAAAAGCTCGTCAATCTTAAGGAGCTGTTAGTACTCGATTTCTCATGTTTGTAATGTGTGTCAGAAAAAAATCCCCACACATTGTTTGCCTAATGCATTTTCTCTGGACAAAAACAGATACCTGAACAACAACAATCTCACGGGCAAGATACCAGACGGTCTGAAAAACAGACCTGGACTTGATTTGAGGTACAAAGAATGAGAGCCTGCCTATTCATTGGGTTCCTTCCTTTTGTCATGAACTCATGATGATATGGTTTGCACGAATAATTTACAGAACTGAGGGGAACAAATTTGAATGAGGCTGGAAAAGGAGGAGGAAACACCCTGATGCTAAATTGCTATTTCTCAATCTGATGCTGCACCCATGCACACAGAAGACCACAATATAATGATGAAGGGAGAGGACTTAAGGCTTTAAAACTTGTAGGATGATATTGTTGGTGTCTGGTGTATGAGAGCTGAAGATTGATGTTATATCTAGCATTCCTTTGAGCCATCTCTGTCCTACTGTTAGAGTCTTGTTGTACACGTTGGCATGTTGCATCAGAAAGCATCAATTCAGGGATAGGAGTTAGGTGAAAGAATCATTCCTAAATGTATCTAAAAAGTCACAAAAGGTGCATAATTCTGAAACTTCCATTCAGCAACGGGCAGCAGCCAGAAAATAGTCCGTCACGCACTTTGCAAATTTTGATTAGGACTGTCACTAGTAGTACGGACAGACATACAAACAAAATACATAACTAAGGCTAAGGCCATTCTGGTAGATAAAGCCTAAAACATACCCAAAATCCCACTTTCCACCTACTGATAAGTTAGTACTTAGTATGGCTGTCGCGTGATGCAGTCACTCATCTTTCTCATCATCATCAGAAGCTGCTCGGATTATATGCACCTGGGAAACAAATTCATTGGTGAATGAGCATTGAACATTATTCACACACAAAACATGCTCTGAGCTCCACATTATTCAGTATCATGTTGAAAGTATATTGTACCTTGAATGTCGTGGGCTTAATCAACTGGAAAACAGCTGCATCTCCATCCTGCATGCCATGGCATATAGCAAAACCTGCCCAACCACCACTTAATCCCTTCTTGTAGGCAAGGTAGTTGGTGTCGAACTCTTCATCTTTTTCATCCACCAAGGTGACAATGCAGTCTTGCTTTGGCATGTAAGTGTCACAGAAATGGCTCGGGAGACCCTTTCGGTCACGTCATACAGAAAATTAGTACATCGGACATGAGATAAGAAGCCACTGGGGAGAGCAAACAGTATAGCACCGAGTACTCACCAGCCAAAAACCTCGAACCACATGTGAATGCAGCATTGCCTTCACAAAAGATGGGAATTCAGGGTCAAGTTGCAATTCAAGCTCCTCGGCCTTTGTTGCTGCTTCCAATCTAGCTTTCATGGAAATTGATCCACGGCTTGCCAAGTAGATGAGGTCAGATGGTTTTCTAGAAGACCTACGGAAGAAATGAAAGAACAGGATTGTTACCTAATGGGAGAAGAATATGTTTATAGCTCTGATGGTCATGCAAGCAAATATTCACATACCTTGTCATTCTCTCTGCACTATGCGGTGCTATCTGTTGACAAATGTTACTTGTCAGTAAAAGCATATGTATTCGAGTTGATAATGACAAGAATGCTAGGCCAAATGGCACGATGTAACATGTTATTTTATTTTTCAATGTTAAATTACAGGATTCTTCTCAGAAGAACCACCATTTGCAACAAATAGTTTTTTTTAAAGAATTTGTGAACAACTCTATTGTGCCATAACAAATCTTCTAAATTTCAGTTGCCTTCACTGAATATCAAGAGCACAGTGAACTGATCGAAATGTGGACAGGTTGTTCAACACTACATGGGTTGATATACACGATGTTGCAATTTAAGAGCTGTGCAAAATAAAGGTTCCCCCTGTTTCACATGAGAAAAATGGGCAACCTTGACTCCTTGAGCTTGACATAAGAGAGTACCATGTTGACCCACAAGCACCATATGGAAATTATTAAAAATAACCATATAGGTGCACTTTTTTAGCCCAAAATGAAAACAGAGCAAAAATTTTGGGGTGGGGGGGGGGGGGGGGGGGGGGGGGGGGGGGCAACAGATACCTCCGCGTACTTGACCTCTGGGAGGTTGGCAAGCCGGCGGGACCTCCTCGGAGGCGAGGGGACCACGACCGCGTCCTCGATGATCCTGCGCCTCTTCTGTTTCTGCTCATCCGCAAACAGAACAAAGGGGTCAGACAAACGGCCGCGCATAGATGGCCGGGACAAACAGAGGAGGCCGCGGGTGCGGCGGGCATCACCATGGGGGAAGGGGTCTTGGGGGCCTCCTTGATGGCGGCGGAGAGGTGGCGCAGGTTGAGCGCCTCCATCTTGCGCTTGTTCTCCAGCACAGTCCGTTCCCGCGCCGCCTCGTACGGCGACATCATCCCCTGCTTCGCGACCTCCGCCATCCCTCTCGATCTCTCTGACTCTCTCCCCTTCAATGAAGTGGACAGGCGCGCCGTACGTGGAGGAGAGAGGATTGGAGCAGCACGGGCGCACCGGGCTTTGGTAGGGTTTAAGGGAGGAGGTAGAGGGGAGGACGGCAAACGGGTTTTGAAGGAGGCGAGGCCCGCCAGGGGAACTGACCGTTGGAGGCGACGAGGGTAAAACGGTAAAATCCGGGAGGCGGCGTGGCCGCGGTATGGGAGAAAATGTCTAGTCTCTCTCCTCGATCTCCCCCTCGGGAAAATTGCTGGGAAAAAAGAGAGTATCAGCAAACATGGGCCGGTATAGGAGAAGGAGCGAGAATGTTTTGCCGGCCCGTCTAGAGACACGCTCGCCCCCCACCAGTAATACTCGTGTTTTTTTTTACTCTGTTTTATAAAAGGAAATTTTCCCATTTTCTACACGTGTGCAAAAATTGAAACTTACTGCTATGGGCACACCAAACCCAAGAATGTATAATATTGAGTAAAAGTTAGTGGAACTATTCTCACAGTAATAGTTAGTGAAACTATGTCAATATTGTACTCCTTTCATGGATTAGTAGCGCATCAAACTAAAAAGGGGGAAAATGACCCAATTCAATTAAGGGCAAGTGGGCAATCTACTCATTATGTTCCAGATTACCTTTGTCCTAAATCAGGCTTTTAGTTAATTTTGACAGATCGTAGAAAAATATAGTAACATCCATAATCAAGACATATTTTATGTTGGATTCGTTGATACTAATTTGACATTTAAAAAACTATGCATTTTTTTTATGAATTTGATCAAAACTAACTTTTCGACTTAGGATAAAGGCAAACTAAAATACAATTTAAAATGAGGGGAATAGTACTTATATAAGAACGGCGGACCTACATTGTGGTCAGTGAGGGCACATGCCCTCATTCAATTTTTCTATGTCAAGACAATAGCTAAATTTTCATCATGTTTAAGACTTTAAAATTCAATTGCTCTTAAGAAATGTCCTCATTCAAAAATTATTCTAGGTCCGCCTTATTTTGGCGCAAAGGTAATTTGACGCGTGAGCGTTCAAAGCGCTCCGACGCTCGATGTCCAAGGAGAAGACAAGGTGGGGGCGACGAACCACAGACAGATGGTGGGAGGAGCGGCCGACGACGAGGTCGCCGCCGGCCGGGGTGGTGGTGGGAGGCGGCAGCCTTTAAGGTCCTGGGTTTCCAGGGGAGGACGGGGCTCTAATGATCCCGAACCTAGAGGAGAAGGGCGGGGGCCGGCGGTTGGCCGGACGGCGGAGGGCGCGACGGTGCGAAAGTGCCGCCAGCTGGGCAGGGCTAGACAGTCGGTGGGAGGTGTCCGGCGGCGGGGGAGCAGCGTGGGATGAGTTAGGAAGGACGGGGCCGCAGGCAAAGGGCAGGAGGTGGATGGACGGTGCGGCGGCGAGCTAGCCGCCAGCCTGCGGGTGGTGCAAGAGGCCGGTGGGGGAGGCGGAGGAGGACATCGGGAGGAGGATGGCGGGTGGCGCAGGAAGGGACATCAAGAGGAGGAGGTGGACGAGTGGAAGAAACACAAGTTACGGGCGCCCCTATATGATTGCTTTTTTACATATGTTTATATGATTGTTTTGCTACTCTTGTTTTAGGCCGGCTCGTGGTTATTTGGTTTGTTGGAGGTCAAGCTGTTGGATGGTACACGTACAGTCGTACAGTGACCGGCTCGCAACCGATGGAATGAAAACTCGTGCCCGTGCTACAAGGACTGGCTTGCAACACATGCCGATGCAGCGACTATCGTCCGCTCAGCTATCTGTCTGTAAGAAACGAGGAGCTCAAGCAGGGGCAGAGCTACAGGGGGGCTAGGGGGGCTCCAGCCCCCCCTACCAGCCTGCTGCCCATGGAGCCCCCCTAAGCCCCCCCTAAATTTTTTTGACATGAATCAAAGAGAAAAAAAGAAAAAAGAGAGAAGGAAGGAGGAAAAAGGAAGGAGAAGAAGAAAAGAGAGAAAGTATGAGGTGACCAGCCCCCAAGTCTCCAGGCTGGCTTCGCCGGTTATTGCCCTCGATCGAGCACAGCAGAGTTTGTGCGGCTAGGATGGCTGCCGCCGGGGGCCACGACGTGCGCGCGTTCGTGCTCCGCGGCCTCGACGCCGGGGCAACGTCACCGACGTGGACTCGCTCGTCTCCGTGTTCCACGTCGCAGCCGCCGTGGAGCCGTGGCTGCCCGACCCCTCCGTGTTCCACACCGTAAGAAGATGATACTGCAGCTACCTGCCCGACCCCTGCGGATGGCATATGATAGGGTATTCACAATTCACTGGCCAAAACCAGCATGAATAATGTGGCATTGTTCTCACAGATCAGGGTTGGAAATGCAGGGTCAAGTTGTGATTCGTTTGCGCCGCCTCCAATCTAGCTTGCATGGAAATGCTCCAGTCCTATGTGGATGGACCTTATCATTTGTCGCTATAGAGCACTTTCAAGAGTGCCCAGTAAATATTTTCAAAAATTATTTTTAGGTATAAAATTAAAAAAATAGCACTGCAACAGTGGTCCATTCCTATTCTCAATTCTTTGGCTTGGCCAGTATCAAATTTATCTAGAGCTAAATCTGGCACCCTCTTCTCTCCGCGCTCCCAGTCGGCGAAGGATCGACGTGGCACATAATTGTTTTTCTCTCCCGGAAAAAAAGTCACTCATTTATTTCTCTCCCTCACGAAAATATCCCCCCCCCCCCCCCCCCAAAAAAAACACTGCTTTTTCATTGCTTGTGGAGGGTGGCCCACAATGGACAACGTTGTAGCAAATAATTTTTTTTACAAAGAAAGCTTTATTAAATTTCGAGAGGATTACATCGAGTTGATACAATGTCTTAAAACACTCCCGACCTCTGCATAGCACATGCACACAACCTAATTAAAAAACTTAAAGCTCCATCACTCTAATGACAATTAATCCGTAGACTAGATCGCCACCCATGTGCCGGGGTAAAGAACTCCTTAGCCACCTGCGCCAAGCGTAGCGATGCCACAACAACCAAATCTTGTGAGGTTTGCTTCTGTAAAATAGCCCATGTACGGGCCAGTATATAATCGAGTAGATAACCTGCAATGAAAAAGGGTTATATTTTTTGGAACAATGATTTTTTTCCTAAGCCCAATATTTTTTGGCAGGATCTAAAAATTGAATTTTTGAAACTCTATTTTTTTATCACTCTCGACGGTTACCTTCGTTTCTTTTGTGCAATTCCCTGCAACAGCTTGTTGTTCAAGCTGTGATTTTCTCTTCGGGATAAAAAAATTCCGGGGTTTCTGTTCCGAGAGAGAATAATCGGATAATTGATGGTCTGCTATTCTTTGATACTAACAAGATTTGTCTCCAAGCGACTGGTGTAAAGAGGGTAACTCTAGCCTTCTGTCTGCACTTCTTTTTTTCCGATCCAAAGAACCAAGTTGCTGCTGGTTCGCTTCTAGATGCAGCACTCCCTTCGTTCCTAGATGTGGTAGAAAAGAAACATATTGCCGCCTCCGTGTGGGCTCCCTATTGGTTGGGAGTTGAATTGAATGGCCGTGCATCGACCTCTATAAATAATGAGCTCAGGTTGCCGTGCTGAGTGTTGCCTTCGAGCAGCAGGGACGGAAACAGGGGAGCGTGCAGTGCCGTGTGCTGTGATCTGGACCAAACCGGCGGCCGGCGGCGTCGGTGGTGGCACATTGGCACTAGCCTACAAGACTCGAGCTTGCCTCGATCGGCCATGAGGGTGGTGGTGACGGGCGCGACGGGGTTCATGGGCGCGCGCCTGTGCGCGGCGCTGGCCGACGCCGGCCACGACGTGCGCGCGTTCGCGCTCCGCGGCGTCGACGCCTCCGGCCTCCCTCCCTCCGTCGAGGTGGTCTACGGCGACGTCACCGACGAGGACTCGCTCGCCGACGCATTCCACGGGCGCGACGCCGTCTTCCACGCCGCCGGGGCCGTCGAGGCGTGGCTCCCGGACGCCTCCGTTTTCTACACCGTAAGATGGGCTGTTGCTAACTATACTATACGTACACATGCTGCACCATTGCACCAGCGACTTCTTTCCTAGTGGACAAAAAACCCAGGTGTGCTCCAACCGTCTAGAAGCGCCAAAGCTTAACAAAAAGCCCATGCGCGATTTAGAATTTTGGCATGCGTCTCAGCCAACTTGTTTCTATGGATTTCTTTTGTCCCGCTGTTCTACATCTGTATAACATTTCTTCTCCCCTTCTCGACTCCAAACGTGCTCAGGACAAGAGAGTGTAGTTCAAATAACATAAACTAGTGTATCTTAACCTGTGTCACATCATTGTCTTTAGAGTGAACTTGAGAGCAAATCCAATAATATAGCCAACCACATAGTGAAAAGTGAAAACTCCCTCAATAATTTTCGATATTTTCTACTAGCACCATGCTACCGGCTCTTGATTGAGCAGGGCAGGCCCTTCTGGTTCTGGATCCGAGTCGCCTACCCCCATACTCGTCTTTATGACAAGATGAAACTAATCGGTGGTTGGAGTACGTCTTTATATTGCGCATTAATACCTCGGCTTGATAAGATTTTGTACTATATAATTGGAAGAGAGGTACCAAATCATCCGATTTTTATTTTACGAATCACACAGTACAGACGGAAACGCCCACAAACATGTACGCACACACGCACGCACCCTACCCCTATGAGCATCTCTGAAAAATTGAGCCGGCAAATCCTTGAGATTGACGAAGTCACACTGACGCCTCATTATCGACGGGCACGTCGCCTACCACTAGAAGAATAACGCCGGTTAAATCCTGAAATAAATCTAGAAAAATGCGAGCACCTATACCAAGTCAAGGACTAACCCTAGTGGGCAGGTTCCATCGACCCTTTTCGCTACCAAATCATCCGATTGGTATAAAAACGTGCACATCAAACACGTGCATTTTCCCGTCTAAAAACATGCTCATAGGAGTCGCCTTCAGAAGGCATGCATTTACTGCTGCAATTACCAGGTCAATGTGCGGGGGCTTGAGAATGTGTTGAAGGCTGCCAAGAGAACGCCAGCAGTGAAGAAGATAGTTTACACATCGTCATACTTTGCAATTGGCCCAACTGATGGTTATGTCCCTGATGAGAATCAGGTATAAGCTCGTTTCATATTTTGCCTTGTACAACAACCATGGTTAACACCCAGCTGACTTTTAGTAACACTTCCAACTTAGGCTCCTAATTAATAATGAATTGGAACAGGCATGCTATTTGAGTTTTCCATGTTTATCCAGAAATGTTTTTACATTTTACATGCTGCTGCAAACTGTGACATTGTTGAATTGCTTTTAAATCTCAGATTCATCCAGGGAAAGCATTTTGTACAGAATATGAGAAATCAAAGTTTCTGGCCGATACAATTGCACTGCGGGCAGCAGCAGAGGGGGTGCCAATCACCATAGTGTACCCGGGTGTCATGTATGGCCCTGGAACGCTTACATCTGGAAATCTTGTCTGCCGCGTTGTAAGAGAAACTTTCCTTTGTTACGGTGCAAGAACTTTCTTGACAATGGATATGGGCAGAACCTGAACAGGGAAAAAAAATCTTATTGCAGTTAATTGAAAGGTTCAATGGGCGTTTACCTGGTTACATAGGAGATGGATATGACAGGGAGTCTTTCAGCCATGTCGATGATGTTGTTAGTGGGCACATAGCTGCTATGGAGAAGGGCAAAGTGGGTGAAAGATATCTCCTCACAGGAGAAAACACATCATTCATGCGGATTGTCAATCTGGCTGCGAATATTACAAACACAAAGCCACCCAAATTCTACATACCTCTATGGTTACTTGCAATCTATGGGTGGATTTCAGTTTTTGTTGCTCGCATCACTGGAAAGCCCCCACTTATCAGTTACCCTGTATGTCTACTAATTTTAATTTTCAATGTTTCAGTTTGTTATCACATAATGATGCTCTCTGTTGATATATAGTTGGTCCATAATTTCTACATTGCAGGGAGTGGATTGTCTCAGACATCAATGGGCATACTCATGTGACAAAGCCAGGAAGGAGCTGGGCTATACTCCTAGAAGCTTAACTGAAGGATTACCAGAGACGCTCCTGTGGCTGAAGAATAATAAACTGATCAAATTTTAGAGCTGTATCCGTTTTTATTTGAGTCCATTTTTATTTTTTTCATCAAGTCATACAACAGAACTACTGTTATAGAAGACATGAATAAAGAAGTGGGCTGAGATGGGCATACGATAGGACATACTCCATCTTGGATGTGATGTAGGTACTTGACTACTAAACCAGGACCACATGTGATGTAGCACTGGCTTCATCTTGGTTGGAAATGCACTAAGCAAGGTCAAAGTTGTGATTGCCTTTCTTGCTGCCACCACCTAGTTTCCCATGAAATTGTTCCAGGCTTGCCAAGAAATCTGTTTGCTCAGGAGTCCTACAGAAGAAACAGAACAAGTGAACAACAAGACTGTATACTGAATGTATGAATGGACGAAGTAGAATTTCAAACTGACATGGTAGTGCAAGCACATATGCCATAGCATTTTTGTTCTCTCCGCATTATCTTTTGCCCGCTGCTATCTGTCTTCTCTCAACGAATGTCACTTGCCCAGCAAATCATGAGAAAGTTTACTGAGCCACAACAGAAGCCTTGGCACCTCCACACCATGGCCTGTCAAAGCAAGTCTCTAAAACTCACCGACGGACACTAAAGATACGTGATCGGTGATCCAACTCTTCTGAAACTCACACAATGGTGGGGAACCACACGGGCCACCAACCACAGTCTGACTGATCAACCACCAAAGATCCGCCATTAAAAAGTTTGTCACGCCACTCCACACCTTGAGCCACGCTGTGACCTCTGATCTCTGATTGACCACTCGTTCGACAAGTCAAAATTAACACCATCACCACGAAATCTTCTAACCACAATGTCAGACCAGCATGTCTAACCCCTATCAATTGTAGCCAAGAGTCACTAATCAATCCAATCGCCATATCTGGACACATCCCGTTGATTGCAAGTTTGCAACTAATCGTGTATTTGTGTATCACTCATGGGCTCTCTAAGTCCCTATTGCCTGCTATTCTCGGTTGGGGTTTGACTGGGACCCTACCAGGTCGGCTTGGATTGGCGATAGCCCCAGACTCGTTTGGTCACTCTCGTGCACATCACATGATGGACATTCCTCTACGACTAATAAGCTTACGTTTTGCCGTTTTGGTATGCTGCCTTCAGGCAGCAGCAGCACAGCAGTACACAACATATTTTGCTCTTGGCCCAACCGATGGCTATGTCGCGATGATTCTTGATTTCTGTTTGCCATCTCAAAAGTCCGTCCCCACTCCCCAATCAAACAAAATAGGCATTTCACTCCACTAATATGCATTTTGGGAAATGCGATTGCCGCGGGGGGGGGGGGGGGGGGGGGGGGGGGGGGGGGGGGGGGGGGGGGGAGGGGGGGGGCGGATGGGAGCCACTAGAGGCCGCCTGTGCGGCGTCCCGTCAGTCCCCGCAGACCACATTCTTCTCACCTTCCGCAGTAATTACGCATTGGGATCCACGGAAAGAATTTTGAAAAATAATTCGCATTTCATGAACCGAGTACCCAAATCAAATTTCGATTGCACTGCTATATTTCTTATGACGAGGTCTACAAAACTAGACCACACTTGATTATATTTTGATTAATTTTTTTCTGGAACATATTTTTAGGAAGGCGAAACAATTTTGTCAACAGGTGGAACAAATCCTGCCATGAGCAGATGCAATGGTTTCAGGTTCACTATAAAATGTTCCAACTTTAGAAAAAAAAATGTTCCAACGAAAAAACCATTTAAACATAATTGAGTGTGGCCTAGTTTCGAAGATCTCATCGTAAGAAATACAATGGTACCATCAGAATTTAATTTAGACATTTAAATAAATAGAAAAAAAAAGAAAAATAGTGTCAAAGGAGTGCAACTGTTGCATGAATGCGCGGGGCCACCAGCTGGGCATGCGTGCAGACTAGCAGTATTTTATGCCTACGTGCCGGCCCACCATACTGACAGCAACAGCATCTCCCGCTGCATGCATCACGCTGCTCCACGCGCTTTGCGGCGACAGCGTTGGTGCCGCGTATGCGGCCCCTAGCAAATCCGGGGAAAGATTGCACAGGCTCTCACTTGTTGTGTCCCCTGATCCGAATCCGATTCATCATCATTCCTCTTTCCGCTACTCCCACGGATCCCAACTATTCAGAGCAAGAAGACTCAAAGTACTGAATGCGCGAGGACGAGGAAGACGGGAAGCGCCGAAGACGAGGTCGGATGCGATGACTACGACACGGGCTCTCTGACACCTCGATGAAGTAGTAAGTAGGGGATGAGGCAGGCAGGGCCGCAGGGGTGAGCAATCTGGTGAATACGGCTCTCCGAGAGCCGGGATTCCATCCGCGGATCCGCCCGCCAAGAGGCGGCGGCCGCCGGAGCAGCGCCACGGGGAAGAAAGGCAGCCGCCGCCCGCACGAGACGAGAGGGACTGTTTGACAAATAATCGGGGTCCTGATAGGGGGCTATCTGCAAATATTCGGATCGCGATTAATAATCGCGATCCGAAACCCCTAATTCGGATCGCGATTAATATGTAAATATTCGGATCGCGATTATTAATCGCGATCCGAATTAGGGGGTTATATGTAAATATCAAGGGTCCATATGTAAATAATCGCGATCCAAGTTAAGGGTGTTTTATGTAAAAGCTGCGTCCCAACGACCCGCCGCCGCGACCTCGTCATCGGCAGCCATGGAGGCTCGCCAGCTCCGGCCAATCACACCAAAGGTGATGAGGACATGAAATACATGAAGAGTGTTAAACACACATGGAAGGCATGGAGGACCAAAGAGGTCGATTTGGGACCAAGTCAAAGTATTCCCACGTTTTACACCAGGCTATCACGTCACTTTTGGTCTAAGGAAATAAGGAGATTGAATCCAACACGTTTTGGAAACGCTGGATTCGGACTGCAGGAAAGTCCTGACTTTCAACGGCCACCACGACTTCATCCGGACTCCGTTTGGAGCGTTCAAGTACTTGATGGAAAGCTTATGAAGTCTACTTTCATATGGATCCGGACTCATGTCCATATCTGTCCCGAGGCGGCCGCAATCGTCAAATCATTGACCGAAGGTTTTTCTGTCCAGGTGCTGCGACACCTTATTTTGGCCCACGGGCCGTGTATCAAGTTGGGTCCATTAGGGACGCGTCCTAGGGTTGGAGCACGACCCCAGCACCCCTGTGGACGTCCTCCCCCTATCATATACCCCCTAGCCGCCGCCAAGAACACTTGAGTTTTGTTTTACATCTAGCTTTAGCTACACCGAACACGCACAAATACGTGCTGTCCTCGTGTGATTCAGAACTCCACCTTCGAGTGATATTAAGATTGCTCGCCTTCTTTTTCTTGTTCGTTCTTTGATTGCGTAAAGGAAGTTCTGATCTTGATTGCAACAGGGTCGGTAACCACAGGGAGTTGGTTCAGCGATTGCATTGGCGCTTCGGGTTCGCTCGTCGTAGTCGGATCGTGAGGGTCGACTTCCACCAAATCAAAATTATCCTCCACTCACCGAAAGATCGGGCACTTCAGCTCTATCAAGTGGTATCAAAAGTTCAGGTTGATCGGTGAGTTTTATCGAGTGTTGTTCCTTTATCTACAGTCCACAAAAACCAAAAAAATTCAGGTTAGATCATTGTCCCAACACCTTTCTTCGCATTGCACTTTCTTTCAATAATTTGCGTTGTTGAATTTGTGTGCTTCGCGTTCAATTGTTGCTGGTCACTTTGTGCTTCTGCCGCTTTTCCATCACCGCCGCCGCCCCACCTCGCCGCCTCACATCGCAGCCCCCCCCCCCAAACCGAAACCCTCCCTGCCTCGGCCGCGCCTCCCACACCGAGTCCTACTCGGCCGCGTGTTCAAAATTTGGAAAAAAAAGAAACAAAAAAGGAAAAGAAAGAAAAAGGAAGGAATAAAAAAAGGAAACAACAAAGTTGCCTAATCTTGCTCGGTTTACGTTTGGAAGTTTTGTGCAGTTTCGAACACCTTCACGAAAACGGCCATAACTTTTCGCTCGGATCTCCGTTTTCAGCGTTCTTTTTTTTTTCCCCGAAAAGCTTACGAAATTCTCCTATATAGGACACCTGGCAAACCCAGATGAAGTCGGTTTCGAAGCCAAAAAAACGCCGTTTACACAGCATACCGGGCTCCGGGAGATTTCCTGTTTCTGCATACCCACTTCCTTGTTCCCTTTGCTTGCTCCATAGCGCGTTGCACTTGTTTCCAGCAGCATAGTTACGTGTTTAGCACTATAATTCAACTTTGCATTATTGATTGATTGTGCTAATCCTTGATTTGAGTGCAGCCTACCCAAAACTACACATATTCCTACGACGAGCCGACTTTGTTTCTCCACGCAATCGCTGCTCCAATCTTTCGCAGGTGCTACTTGTTGCTTGCAGGTCACCCCTGTCGCTTGGTAAGAACGGATAAGAACTTGATCGCAACACCTTTGAGAGCATTCCATCCACACCTTTGTTGCCGTAGGATTTGTTTTTGTGTTTGCGCTAATCATGTCAGGAGACGTCAACGGCATCGTGGCACGATTCGATGCGTGGTCCACGTCGGTCACGGCGTTGCACAAGGACTATAACAGTGACATGGAGCTAGACGATGGAGATCGCCACGGTTGTGCCCGCCGTGTGGTATGTCATCCACACATTGACTCATTTGCTACGATTCAATTTAAAATTCCATCTTATAATGGCAAATATGATCCTGCTGCATATCTTGATTGGGAGTTAGAGGTAGAACAAAAATTTTCATGCCATGATATTCCTGCTAGTGCACAAGTTAACGCTGCTATTAGTGAATTTACTCTTTCTGCTTTAATGTGGTGGCGTGAATATAAGCTAAAACATCCCACGGCTATTCCAACCACTTGGGCTCAATTAAAAGTTGCTATGCGTCATCGCTTTGTACCTTCATATTATGCCCGAGAATTGCTTAAACAAATGCAGCGGTTTCAGCAAGGGCAACAATCTGTTGAGGAATATTACCAGGAATTACAAAAGGGTATGATCCGTTGTGGTTTATTTGAGACGGATGCCGCTGCTATGGCACGTTTTCGCAGTGGTTTGAACCGCGACATTCAGGACATACTCTAATACTTATGCTGATATGACCACATTGTTTGAAAATGCTTGCAAAGCTGAACGTGAAGTGCAGGGACGCCGCTCGACGACATATACTAACTCTTTTGCAGGACGAAGCCCGGCATCCAGCGCAGATCCTGCTCTCCCTACGCCATTCACGTCTAGCACTACACCGCGCGAGAGGACGGCCACAACAGCGCCGTCGACGACAGGTGCTCCACTCACGGAAGGTGAGACCACTTCTACTGTGCTGAATTTTTTCACACCTCATGCTATCATAGAGCAATTATTAGTGGAACCATCTCTTGATGAACCTTTGTCACATGATGATGTGCTTATTGTTCCTTGTGATAAAGATAATTTGTGTGACAATGCTTCTGTCATACATGTTTTAAAATCACACCCTTGTGCTGAAATTAAACATGATAACATAGAGCAACTATCGGTAGAACCCTTACTACTTTTGTCCTTTGTCACAAGATCATTTGCTTGATGTACCTTGTGATGAAGAAGAGTTGTGTGATAGTGATTCTTTTATTCCTCTGCCACAATTAATTAATCATGATGATACACATGCTTTGGAGCCATATAATTATGCTGAAAATCAAATGTTTGTTACAATTACTTGTGCAAATGATGAACAAAAAATTGCTATCTTCTTTAAATACTTTAGGTTATATTGACTTTGCTGTTCTATGTAATCTAAATTGTTTGGAGGAGAGATTTCTTGCATATCTCAAATTGCCATACTTATCTAGGAACACATATCACTTCATTGGCATATATAATCACAATGGAGAATATATGATGCATCGAGTTTATATTTGTTCAAATCTGGTTGGACAACAATGTGATTAAGTTAGAGAGCTGCACTAAGAATAATCATGTCACATCCAATTTCTCTAGCTTTGTTTTAAAGAGAGCTGCACTAAGAATAATCATGTCACATCCAATTTCTCTAGCTTTGTTTTAAAGAAACATGTTCAATCCAAAGAAGGGGAGTTTTGCTGGTTGCTACCTATGCCTGCTTTGTCTTTTGTTGGTACTAATCTTGTGCAGGATCATGTTGACAACCATATTGTGTCGTCCGATCCAAAAGTCTACATTCCTGCTGAAATATCTATGCGAGATGACACATTTGACAATTCGAAGCATGGTGACCCTCCTCTTCCCAATACATTTGGTTTCTTTTGTTTTCGCAACCCCGTTCTCCTTTGCGTTGTGCAGGATCGGTTTCAAGTACAATTGACGCCGAGGACGGCTTTTCGTCAAGAAGGGGAGGATGATGAGGACATGAAATACATGAAGAGTGTTAAACACACATGGAAGGCATGGAGGACCAAAGAGGTCGATTTGGGACCAAGTCAAAGTATTCCCACGTTTTACACCAGGCTATCACGTCACTTTTGGTCTAAGGAAATAAAGAGATTGAATCCAACACGTTTTGGAAACGCTGGATTCGGACTGCAGGAAAGTCCTGACTTTCAACGGCCACCACGACTTCATCCGGACTCCGTTTTGGGCGTTCAAGTACTTGATGGAAAGCTTATGAAGTCTACTTTCATATGGATCCAGGACTCATGTCCATATCTGTCCCGAGGCGGCCGCAATCGTCAAATCATTGACCGAAGGTTTTTCTGTCCACGTGCTGCGACACCTTATTTTGGCCCACGGGCCGTGTATCAAGTTGGGTCCATTAGGGACGCGTCCTAGGGTTGGAGCACGACCCCAGCACCCCTGTGGACGTCCTCCCCCTATCATATACCCCCTAGCCGTCGCCAAGAACACTTGAGTTTTGTTTTACATCTAGCTTTAGCTACACCGAACACGCACAAATACGTGCTGTCCTCGTGTGATTCAGAACTCCACCTTCGAGTGATATTAAGATTGCTCGCCTTCTTTTTCTATGTTCGTTCTTTGATTGCGTACAGGAAGTTCTGATCTTGATTGCAACAGGGTCGGTAACCACAGGGAGTTGGTTCAGCGATTGCATTGGCGCTTCGGGTTCGCTCGTCGTAGTCGGATCGTGAGGGTCGACTTCCACCAAATCAAAATTATCCTCCACTCACCGAAAGATCAGGCACTTCAGCTCTATCAAAAGGATCCCGCCTCAGTGCTAGTTCGGCGTCCCCAGGAACCCCGTACCCAGACGAGAACAAGGCAGGAGTGGAGGAGCGGTGGATGCGGCGCCGTGGCGGCCATGGAGTTCTTGGCGCCGCTCTGCAGAAAAAAACTGCAAAGAGTGACATGATGACATCCACGGTCTAGAGCAATATTGTTAATTCTTTGAGAATTGCTACGATTCCGTCAGTTAAAGCTTGCTGCAGAAATACGAGATTTCTCAGATAAGGAATCATGGAAACGAACAGCAGCAGAGAAGACGAAGGAGATCCAGCTGGCCGAAGAAATCTCGGGAAGATGGAAAATTGGAAGAGGAAAAAAATTATGGGAGGCCATACGAAAGCATGATACATTCTGCAAAGATATGGGAACAATTGGTGTGGACGCAAGGAGCAATTCTGAAAGCCTGAAACTTGGTAACAGCATAAACATTTGAAAGCCTGAAACTTGGTAACGATGATAAGGGGCTGTGCTGCCATTCGTGTGCAACCACAAAGAGTAGTGACAGCGATCCTTGGCAAACGGACAATAATAGTTTCACCGACCCTAACCAGCATTTGGTCAGCAAGCTAGCTGCTAAAAGATGAGAAATATTTTTTCAGACAAGGATGAGAAATATTTTTTTTCAGACAAGGAATGAACTTTCATGGAAACAGATAGCTATAGAGAAGACGGTGGTTATCAGATACAACAACACGACCATCTCTATCTGCATACACAGCCATGATCTTTGCAGTCTCAGAAAGATGATGGAGATAGAAGAATATGAAGTTCTGATCGCTTGCTGATGTGCTGTTTTCATGAGACATTCTGAAACTTGATATGGAAATACAGGGCTCTGTTGCCATCTGCTCATGTGCAGTTACTTATGGGAAGAGTTTAGAAATACCAGACCTTACAAATAAGGGATCTCACACAACAAGAACACAATTGATCTTGGTTATGAAGGTTTTACATACTATTTACACACGACAAACATTAGTAGCTGTTTGCAAAGGAATGATCTTTTTTTTTTCCGAAAGAAAGGAATGATCAGCTTGAACCAACAAGTTTCTAGTTTACACCGCCCTGTCCAAAACTACTGCTATTTCCTGTCAAACAAATACGGCCATTGTCACTTAAACAACAATGTTAGAGCTGATAGAAATAACGTTGATTAACAAAACAGCATCTCTGATCTAGGATAATCTCTTCAGTATCAACCCCATCTTCTAGAGGTCCCTTGATGTGTGCTCTTCACATAGCATCTGAAACAGGTCTTGTCCATTGCATATAATGATCTTCTGCGTTCTGTTATGTCAGGATTTAGGAGACCTCGCGGTTTCACTGGGTCTGCGTGGCTGTACGCCTTCATCTTGAAAACAAAACTCCTTGATTGATGTCCCTGAAGGGCTGAAGAAGAAACTGCAGTGCCAACCCGCATCAGCCAGGATTAGGTTGCTCTGACGTCTCACGGGCTGAAGGGCCGAGAAGAGAGGAGCAGAGATGATGGCCCGACCCAGCAAAGGATTACAGTTTGCCAGCCCAGTGGCTCAAAGCTTTCGTTAGTCGCCGTGGACTTTCTTGATGAAGAGTAGGAGTTGAGACTGACACACTCTGACAGGCTCGGCAGCAAATCCGAATCCAATTTAGGCCGTGTTTAGTTCCGCGGTGAAAAGATTTAGAAAAGAAATCTTTTCACATTTGAAGTATTAAACATAGACTAATTAAAAAACTAATTGCAGATTACGTTTGGAATTCGCGAGACGAACATAAAGAACCTAATTAATTTGGCATTAGAACATATTTACTGTAGCATTACTGTAGCAATTTAGTGTCTAATCATGGCCTAATTAGACTCATTGGATTCGTCTCGCAAATTCCAGTCCATCTATATAATGCGATTTGTTTTTCACCTACATTTAGTACCTCATATATGTGTCTAAACATTCACTTAGATTTTGGATTTTGGAACAAGCCCTTAAAACTGGCGATACCAAATCAAAAAAAAAAAATCGCTTTTCAATCGCATCATTCTTCTCGCCTCGCAGCTCGCATAGCTGACTTGCCCCAAAGTTGTTGGATTAGCTTCGAGCAGGACAGAAAGTGTGTAGTGGTAGCCGGATCGGATCAGAGGCTGCTGCGCTGCGGTTGCCGGCGGCGGGCACGGCATGAGGGTGGTGGTGACGGGCGCGACGGGGTACCTGGGCGGCCGACTGTGCGCGGCGCTGGCCGACGCGGGGCACGCCGTGCGCGCGCTCGTCCGCCGCTCCAGCGACGTCTCCGGCCTGCCCCCCGGTGTTGAGCTCGCGTACGGCGACGTCACCGACGCGGGCTCCCTCGCCGCCGCCTTCGACGGCTGCGACGCCGTGTTCCACGTTGCCGCCGCCGTTGAGCCCTGGCTCCCCGATCCCTCCGTTTTCCTCAAGGTAAGACAAAAGCCTTCTGCTCGCCTGATTTTTCAGTTCAGCATTTGCATACCGTAGTTTTTTGAACCATTGGAAATGAGGGACGACGCGAAATTGGAAGGAAATCTGTTGACAACTGTTTCATTCGGATTAATATGAGCCATTCAATTAGGATATGGTCGCAATTTCACACCAACTCCTGACAGAGGGAGTTCCACCAGTTTCAGTCCGTAGCATAAAAGGCATACTGTTCTCTTGGCAATTCCTGGCACTGTGGTGCCATACTCAAGTTAATCTCTATGTAGGCTGTAGGCACTGGAATGGTAGCATGGCTTATGTCCACTAAGCCTCATCTTAGTACTCTTTATACCATACTAAACAAGGTAAAAAAATAGTTCTGAGACAGGGCATGAAACTGGAACGCACACTCCTAAATAAGATCGGTATAAGAAATGCACATTTTCTGCCGTGGTACAGGTTAATGTGAGAGGACTTGAGAATGTGTTAACGGCTGCCAAGAAAACCCCAACTGTGAAGAAGATAGTTTACACATCGTCCTTCTTTGCAATTGGCCCAACTGATGGTTATGTTGCAGATGAGACACAGGTAAATCCGTATTCTTGAAAACTGTCTTTTAAGGATCAATTCAACAGAGCTCCTTTAATCATACATATGTATACAGAAAAGGCTTACGTCTGCCAGTTGTAACATAGTTCAATGGTTCTAAATTGCAGACGCATCCGCAGAAAGCCTTTTGCACTGAGTATGAGAAATCAAAGGCTCTTGCAGATAGGATTGCACTGCAGGCAGCAACAGAAGGGGTGCCGATCACCATTGTCTACCCTGGTGTTATCTATGGCCCTGGAAAACTTACAACTGGAAACCTTGTTTCCCGCATTGTAAGCGAACTTTCTTTCACATTATGTGTCACAAATCTGTTATTTATTCTGAAATTGTTTGAATTATAAAGTACAGGAATGTCCACTTGCAGTTTGTTATGAACATAGCCATGAGCACAACCTGAACCTCAATGTTTCTTGCAGTTAATTGAGAGGTTTAATGGGCGTTTGCCTGGTTACATAGGAGATGGGTATGATAGGGAGTCATTCTGCCATGTTGATGATGTTGTTAGTGGGCATATAGCAGCTATGGAGAAGGGCAGAGTGGGTGAACGATATCTCCTCACTGGAGAAAATCTGTCATTCAAGCAAATTTTCAATATGGCTGCTAATATCACAAGCACAAAGGCACCCCTATTCCATGTACCACTCTGGTTGATTGAAGTATATGGGTGGATTTCAGTTTTCGTTTCTCGCATCACTGGAAAGCTCCCACTTATCAGTTACCCAGTAAGTCCGTTATTCTCAGCTTTACACAATTAAGTTCATTATTTGCACATAAGTTATGGTTTGGGAGGTTGGGTTAATATTTTGTTCTTAATGTGTATTGCAGACTGTGCATGTTCTTAGACATCAGTGGTCGTACTCATGTGACAAAGCAAAGACGGAACTGGGTTATAATCCAAGGAACTTAACTGAAGGTCTAGCGGAAGTGCTCCTGTGGCTCAAGGATGAAAAACAGATAAAATTTTAATGATCCGCCCTTTTTTTATTTCTCACCTGTAACATTTCACATACACTGAGTCACTGAGATGTCTCTTTAGATATACTGCTTATTTGCCGTGCCCTGTATGTATACTTTGATGTTGCATTATATTGTATCATATCAATCAGAAGTAATCATGTAATTCCGGTATCACGCAATAAAGGAAGTTCCAATGCTTTCTTCAATTGGTACCTGTTAATTTGATCCTCTGTACCCTGTGGGGTTGTAATTGCATTAGGCCAAGAGTTCCCAACGTTATGCCCTCATGCTCATGTAACTATTCAGATGTCATACATGACTTTATTAGCAGGAAACTGTGCTTGTTTGGCAAACCTTAGTCTAGTACACTACACTGCACACGCGGTTCCATAGTTGCAGAAGAAACCAAATGGGCAGGAATCAAGGCAGAAGATTCTGAACTTGTGGCACTACATGGCCCTGACCGCACCGCTGGACCTTTCTGCAGCTGCACATTCCCTCTGCCTGGCAAGAGTTGCGATAGATGATAGCCACGAAGACTGCAACACTTCTGTGAGCAACTCTAACAGCATTCTGATCAGCAAACTGCCGACTAGAATTTCAGATATGGCTTAAACAAATCCTTCCAAAAACAAATCTTAGAAACATTGTAAATACGAAAGGCAAATGTGTGTAAATTAAAAGACACTCTGAAACTTGATAAGACAGGGCCACGCCATTCATGTGAAACTGTGATCAATTTGATTTACAGGCATATTAGGCTTTACAAATTTGAGATCTTGCACCAGATTGTGAGAATACAGATGGAGGGCAATCCCATGGTTTTGCATTGGTTGTTCAGTGCCAGGAATGAAATTTACTCGGTGAGCACAACCGACAGACATACTCCAGTCTCCAAGTGCTGGGAATAATGATAGGATGAAACCAAAAGGTAGCATTTTCTGTCACCATTTTGCTTGCTGTAATTTCAAAAGTTGATAACCATCACTACGAATACATGGTGAGAATCCTGTTTCCACTTGCTGCTTGAGCTGCATTTGCAGATCTTTTGGCATACTGCCTGCTATGTTATGCCTATCACTTTCAGTACCATTGTGCCAAATAGATATATTAATAAATTGGGCGGTGCCAACTGCCAATGGCCAAATCACAGTTCATGCTAAAGTTTTTAAAGCAACAGAAAAAAAACAGTGCAGAATATCGATTCATGCAGCGTGCTGCCAATTAAGAGAGGTAATAGATAATCCATGTACAATTACAGACTGTAATGCTCATCTGAGTTCTTTCCAAGGTGATATGTTTTCCTTTGATTGGGATCACATTCTTGAGTTACATGCAGTAGAAAAACCTAAACTTTGGAGTTAACTGATCAATGGAACAACATCCAAGGGCAGTATGTCAAGCCAATTCTTGCAGCAATTTCTCCAATGCATCAGAAACAAGAGGAATTCGGAGACAATCTTGGCCATCAGAGTGCTTTCTGATCTTAACCAGATCATGATCTTTAAACTCCGTCAGGTGGGAGTTCAATGTCACTTGACTGCTTACCAGAAAGCGCTCGCGGCATTTTGTATACAAGCTACTGACAGGCATACCTGAGAAACAAAGCCAGTGAAGTATCAGTATACAGCCATCTTAACTCTTCCAGGAATCTAACTCTACAATGAACTCACCTTCCTCCTTTTCATTTGCCAACTGATATTCAGCAAGAACTCTGAAAACACTTTGTGCATTCGGTGTCAGACTCTGCAGTACAACTAGAGCCGTTTTTGTGGTTTGGGCGTGACCACCACTAGCAAGGATCAGCGGGTAGAAAACACATTCAACTTTGTAAGGTGCAAATGTCGGGACGTGGTACCAGCTCCACTTGTACTGGGTGTGCACCATTTTCTTGTCCCATACTGCAATAGTTTCCAGTTTAGGATATCTTTTACAATGAGGGGATTAGTGAAGCATGAAGCTAAAAATGTGCAACAAACTTACATAAAGGTGCATTAACGTGGTCTGTTGATGCGACAACACGGACTTGTGGGCAGCAAGCAACTTGTGCTAGACACTGTTGTGATTCGGCATCACGCAAAGCGGGTCCATCAATATTGTGTATAAGGAGGCACACCTGATCATCCACGTCATCTGATGTCTGTCTCTTTAGAAATGAGATGATGTCATCAAATGATTGTGAAGGGAAAGGCTGCGATAACTGGGACCTCGTTCCCGGTTGCAGTTTGCGCTTAGATTTTGTTTGATCCCAGAACATTTCAGCTATTGTTGCTATGACCTGGAAACATGATAGATTAAGCAGAACTAATAGGTCATTTTCAAAGCATATACGTAGAAATCTATAGATTGTTTAAAATAGTACATGACTCAAAATTGATAGCAATCCAAATCAGGTGCATGTTCAAGGTGTCAAATTTGAAAAATCAAACCAATATAACCTTCTAAATGTTCCTGACCTGGACATTTAGCAATTGAAGTCAAGGAAATGAAAATGCAGGGCACACAGGGGCTTCCTGTGCAAAACTAATCAGGCCTACTTTAATTGTTTTCTCTTATTCCACTTTTCCAACTTATATTGTAACAAAGGTTAAAGCTGATTCGAGCACTGAAAAACAGAAGCTAAACTTGCACAATAGATTTTTCATAACAAAGTCATGCCTTGCCACTCCACTGTTTAGTTTGGCTTTTCCTCATGAATTGGACTCCAAAGCAATTCATGAACATGCTTAATAGATTCAAAGCATTTGAACAGCAGCAACCAATACTTGGAGATCAATATTGGGCATACAAGGTCATACCTGCTTCAAGTTGATGGACGGAAGATAACCATTGATTACAATGACAGTGAAATCAGTCAAGGTGGTGGAGACGAAATCCTCAAGCAGCTGCTTCTTAGATCCAAACCCATACATCAAGAGCCCAAAACCACACCTACATCAGAACAAAGTATCGATTACTCTCTCCAATCCACAATATCATTAACTAAACCGACTCCATGACTGCACTAGTGCTGTGAATTTCGGAACAAACCTTAGCTCGAAAAGCCAGTTGCGGTACTGGTCCTTGTAGCTTCTCGTGAGGGCCTCCACTTCTTCCTCGTGCTTCGGGGGGATCTCGGCAAGGGATGCACGCAACACCTGCAGAGAGTAGGGAGATGCCAAAATTAACCAAAGAATCGTGCCGCAAAGAGGTGAAGGAGTTGCAGGGGGACGCGCGATGGGACGCCAGGAGACCTGCTCATCGACGAGGTTGAGGTCAGAGAGCTTGCCCGCGGCGGCACGGGCGCGCTTCTTGCTGGAGGAGGGCTCCTTCTCCTTGGCAAGGAAGTAGTTCCTGGAGAACCCCGCCTCCTCTTCCTCGTCCTCGGAGCCGGAGCTGGCTGCCGCCGCCGCGCGGCCGCCTCTTGGGGCCATCCTATTTCCCAGTTTCTTTGCCGCGATTCCGCCGCCGCCGCCGCAAAGATGTACGGAGTACTGTAGAACGGAAATGCGCGCGACTTCTGGTAGGCGGCCTGATTTTTTCCCGCGCAGTTCTCCATCTTTTCGCGGGCAGTAGATGAAGGCCCAGCACATGTAGCTATTTGCTGTACACAACATAGCTTGCGCTAGATAAAGGCCCAGCCCATGTACACAAATATTGGAGCGGCTGTGCACTGATGGCCCATTATGTCATCAGCGCAAGTTTTTTTTAGAATGCCATCAGCGCAAGTTCATGGAGTTACGTGAGATACAGAATGCTTCAGGTTCCGTTGGATAAAATATCACTTCATTGCCATAACGTACTTTTGATGAAATAAAGCTTTCCTGCTACAATGTCAGAAGATACTCTCATCTCAACGTCAAGAGTAACTTAGAATGGGCCATGCAGTTGAGTTTGTAGTATATTGCTGGTCATGGGGTTTGAACTGCAGCCGATCTGGACTGTCCAAAGTCCAGACAAACTCAGAATTTTCGGATAGTGCTTCCACTCAGAATTTGGACTTTGGACAGAGTTTATAGTATATTTGATGCAAGTTTGTAGTATATTTGATAGGAATTTTCAGAGATATACTACAATCAGCCGTCAGAATTTTCGTTATAGTGTTTTCCACTCAGAAAAACTTGCATCTCTGAAGATGAAATAAATTAGCTGTTACTCTAAAAAACAAAAGAGAATTGGTTTCACCCAAAGGGATAATAGCAAGTAGGAATGTAGGATCAAACTACCAATACTTTCTTAGCCCCTGTATGTTGAAGGATCGATACAATCTACATAGGTACGATAAGCATGTTGATGCTAATGTGGAATAGTCTTTCCCTGTAAGATGAACTACTCCGAGTCACCAACGTCAGCCTATTCAAGTGTATGTTGGAAGGTGAAAGATCTTGTGGAAGCCTTATCGTGATGTTTTTCCATTACCAACACTTCTGCCGATGATGGCTGCCAGGGAGATGAGTTATATACCACATGCAGGGAATGGCAGTCTACACTCCAGTTTTCATTCCACCCTGGAGAACCTTTATTTTGCCTTCATTTCCTATGAAGCAATCAGGAGATCAAAACTATAAATGTTGTGCTAACATCTGCTAAGATTCATATTCAATCAGCATGCTGGTTGCTGAGCAAGACAAGGGAAGGCAAGAGAAAACGGCAAACTGTAACAGTAAGTAAAAAACTGCTACACATATGCTGCAAAATATCAGACTGCCAGAGGCCATGCGAAATTACCATCAAAACATACAGGCACTTTGAGTGGACTTCAGATTGCCAGCTGTAGGCTTTGATTTCTCTTGCTGCAACCCTGTCACAAGCTAACTAGTCATTAACCATTGGTAATCTGAAATCAAAGGTAGTTTTACAGGTTACTAAATTCTGCTAATTTTTGACAATTAGGATGTCAAAGATTTGAGTAGTGAAGTAGTAAATAGTTGAAACCTACCCTCTTTGAAATTTGCAGAACTTTCAACAATCCATGAAGTCTACCTTATCTCAGTGCTATTACACAACTTCCAAACAGCTTTGTCCAGAAGGTTTTGCTAACTCTACCCTGTCGATCATCATCCTCACTCTCTTTGCATCTTCTACCATTCCGGCCTTTGCATATATGTTTGACATCGTCACAAAATTCCCAGAATTCTCAGGTTCTACTTGAACCAGCTGCTCGAATGCAATCCTTGCAAATTCCACATTGTGATGCATCCTACTTGCAGACAGCAGAGCACCCCAGACAATTGCATTCGGTTTCATCGGCATTTGACTGATAAATTCTAAGGCCTCCATGCACCTCCCAGCACGTGCAAGCAAATCTACAACGCAGGCACACTGCTCCATAGTTGGGACGAGACCAGCAACTGACACGAAGTGCTGGAATAGTGCAAGCCCTTCATCTACCAAGCCACAATGGCAGCATGCCATTAGAACGGTTGTGAATGTCACAGAGTCCGGCTGCATCCCGCACTGCGCCATGGCGTCCACGAAATAAAGAGCCCTCGCTCCGTATCCGTTCTTTGCAAATGTCCCAATCATCACGTTCCACGACACGACATCCTTCCGTTCAATCTCCGAGAACACCTGCTCTGCATCGCTGACACAACCGACGCGAGAATACATGGTCATCAGCGCATTCCACAAAATTGTTTTGGAACCACCACCATGGCTTCTCATCATGTTCCCATGGACCTGCCTGCCGGACTCCAAATCACAAGCCCCCAACACCGCCACAGCTGTGCGAGCATTCCCTCGAACACCTCTCATGCGCATCTCCCGGAAGCAATTCCACGCCTCAATTTCCTTCTCGGCACTAGCAAATCCCCCGATCATGGCGTTCCAGGACACCACGTCCTCGCCGTCCATGAAACCAAACACTCTCCGGGCAGCGCTGACCTTCCCGTGCCTCGCATACAGGGCGACCAGCGCCGGACCCGCCGAGGCGTAGAAGACCAGCGCCGCCACGTTCTTGACGCCGTAGGCGTGAGCCGCGCGCGCGAGGAGGAAGGCCGACGCGCGGACGGCAGCATGAGATGAGGCAGGAGAGGAGCTCGGCGTCGGGGGCGACCGCGGGCGCGGAGGCGGCGAAGAGGGAGAGCGCCTCGTGAGGGCGGCCGTGGCGGGAGAGTGCGGAGAGGACGGTGGTGTAGGAGGCGGTGGACGGGTGGGGGAGGAGGCGGAAGGCGCGGAGCGCGGATGGGAGGACGCCGGTGTAGGAGTAGGCGGAGATGAGAGCGTTGGAGGCCGGCAGGGAGGATGGGAGGGCGCCGAGCTTGAGGCCCGCCGCGTGGAGGGCGGAGACGGCCGCGGCAGCGGAGCCGGGCGAGGAGGAGGAGGCGGCGGAGTGGAGGATGCCAGGGAGGGAAAAGGGGTCGAAGGGAACGGAGCAGCGGTCGCCGGCGGCCGGCGGCGAGGTCGGGCGCGCTTGGTGGTGTTCGAACATTATTGACTGCAGATCAGAAGCATCAGACGAATGAAGCTTATTTCCGTGATCCGACGGCTGAGGTTAGCAGTGTCTTTGTGTTCCTCGAGTGGCCATGCGAAAAGAGGAAAAAGTATCACACCTCCACGTATGCGGTGGACTGTATAACTCCTGAACCTATAAAACTGGTCAAATTACCCCCTAAAACAGTTTTGAAAAATCATAATAAATAAAAAAAATTATAAAATGGAAAATCCAATTGTATTGGACTCCAAATGAGCAGATCTACATAGTGAACATATAATATGGTATGCTTTAGTACTTTTTTTTTCTTTTTTCTGTAGCTTTAGATCTATGTTTTTCTTCATAGCTGTAAAAAATTGTACTACAATATAACATATTATATGTTTATTGTGTAGATCTGCTAATTTGGAGTCCAACACAATTGGATTTTCCATTTTATGATTTTCTATAATTTACTATGATTTTTTAAAACGCTTTAGTGGGTAATTTTACCGGTTTTCGAAAGTGCAGGGGTGATATAGATCGTTTCATAGGTTGGGGGTTATGTAATCCACCCCCATAGGTGAGGGGTGATATAGACTTTTTCCTGCGAAAAGACTAAGATCCTGTCCACGCTGGATGCTCGATGCCACGTCTGCAGTTTAGACAAAAGTGTAAGAAATTGAAGAGAGAGGATGACAAAAATGCTAAGTCATTTGTAAGGATGGTAATTGAAGAGCCGTCGTTCTTGAAGTGTTCGTTTCGTCAGTTCTAGTGTACTATAATATTTTATCGTGCTTGCCTTCAATAAGATTCTAATTTTGTCGCCGAATTTATATGTTTGGCTCTCGGGGTGTTGGTTCCTGCTACTAAATTTGAGCACATATCACATCGAAACAAAGTACATATTCATGAAGTGTTTAATGTAAATTAAAAAATAACTAATTATAAAAATTGTGACTATTTTACGAGACGAAATTTTTAAGCCTAATTAGTCTATGATTTGACAATATGATGCTACAGTAAACATGTGCTAATGACAGATTACTTATACTTAATTAATTTGTCTATAGAATATATAATTTGTTTTTTATTAGTAATAAAAAATCATGTCCGACACCTTTCTTATATTTCGATGTGACACTTGTTAAAGTTTAGCACCTGGATTCATCAAACACCCGAGTGTGTCAGCCTGTCACGACACGTGAGAAAAAGGGCAATCGTGTCACCCATTCGATGGCGTTTGAATCGTCGGCAAAGGAGATTTCTATGATTAACTTCAGCTATTGAACGCGTGAGATGTCAAAAAAACTTGTAAGAACTCGAGTGGCAACTTTTCCTTTTCTTTACGCCCTCTACCGAACTTCACAACCTCTCTCCAGCTTCGTATAGCGTATAATCGTCACCGAACATTAGTTAACCGGTGACAATAATGCAGATTGCGGATGCATCCATTATGCCAGGTTGGGATGCCTTGCTGTACTTGCATACGCAAAGCCAGCTCGATCAGCTGTGTGCCTGTGTTAGCTAACTTATCCACAATCCCAACACAAAGTTCTTTTTTCTGCGAACTGAACAAACGACCTCCCTGGAAAATCAGTTGTAGACCCTCACTATTGAAAGTTTAATTCGCAAAAAAGAAAGGAAAACACCCTCACTATTGAAATATCCAAGTCGTAGCGCGCACACAGACACAGGAAGGAAAACGTGAGGCCTCGCGGCGTTCCGAAGCTTCGAGTCCATACAACCCAAACTGAGGCGGCCCATCAAGGAAGCCAAGCCCAATCCGCCTCGCTGTCCCGTCCCGAACCGTCTCCGGCTCCCCTCCGTTGCCGCACCGCACCCCCGCCTCTGTAGTCTCTCCACCCTCTTCTCCGGCGAATATTCCCCGCGCCCGCCTTCCTTCCTCGCTCGCCTTCCTCGCCACGGCAAACCGGCAACCGCCGCGCCCGTCGAACACATCGCCCAATCAACCAGGAAAACCACACCCTCCCGAAGAGGAGGAGAACCCCACCGGCGACGCCTCCCCTTGCCGGCGATGCTGCGGCGCGTCCTCCTCCTCCGCCGCTTCCACCAGCACCGCCACCGCCTCCGCCAGCTCTCTACCACCCCGACTCCACCCGCGTCTCCTGCGCCCTCCGTCCCCTCCACCTCCTCCTCCTCGCCCCTCCCGATCGCCTCCAGGCCGCCCCCGCCGCACGACCTCGCGCCCCGCCGCGGGGCCGCGCGCCGCCTGGCGCCTCTCCTTGCCTTCTCCACGCTCTCCCTCGCCGCCGCGGGCGCGGCCTACCTCAGCGTCGATGACCTCGAGGAGACGCTGCGGAGGTCTAGGGATTCCGCGGGGCGCGTCGTGGAGCGGATGCAGCACACGCTAGCGGCCGCGCGGGTGCTCTCGAAGTCGCTGCTGTCCGTGCTATCGTCGGCCAACCAGGAGGTGCGGTCCGGGTTCGAGCTGCGGGTGGCTGCGCTGCTCGCTGACATCACCGCCGCCAGCGCCGCCCGCCGTGCCGCCATCGTCTCCGCAGGGGGCGGCGCCGTCGTCGACTGGCTGCTCGACAGCGTCGTGCGGGGGGCCACGCAGGCCGAGGCTGCAAGGGCGCTCGCGCACCTCGTGGCTGACCCCTGGGTCGCGCCCGCCGTTCTCGGGCGCCCCCACGCCGTTCCCTGCCTCCTCCAGTTCATCTTCTCGTACCAGCCCACGCGCGGCAAGAAGGTAATGCCATTGCCAGGTGTTCAGCCTGTTCTTTTGTATTTGCCTGATTGCTGTAATGTGGGTACAAGCTTGCAATAGTTTAATTCCACGGAATTGTTGATTGGCTGTTTCTTAACGACTCCATGGAAATAATATATTAAGCTGCAATGTTCTTATATACCCTGAGCAAGTGAGCATCAACTGATATTTGAGTAAAGTTTCCTAGCTAGGCATATTGGTTTGGTGTTGCCCTTTTTGTAGCAAGGAATGGTATTCATATCTCATGTCGCAGTATCCAGATGTTGAGATGTTTAGTGTATAGCTTGCGGCCTAGTAGCTTATAAGTGGAAATAAGATCATACTCATATTTTGCAAGATTAGTATGTCGATGCCGCATCATAATTTGTACACAATGTCACGGAATGTGGTACCAGTTCTCAACCTGCGAATTGTCTTTGCTATTAACTTGCCATTTTATGGCTCTGCAATGCTGTGCAGTACATTTCCATTGGTGGTTTGGATATAGAGCTCTCAAACTTGCCTATTCTTTGTTTAAGACGATGTGATCTGAGGTCAGCATATTGCCTATCACTTTCTTAAGATGATTAATCTGCTACCTATTGTGTCCAATGTTGCAATACAGAGTTTCTACTTTTCCCAGCGCTAAAAAAGATGTGGCATCAATAGGGGCATGTTGATATTTTGTTCCCCTTATGTCAATTAGACGAAAAATAAAAAATGACATAAACAAGTTTTTACTCTGTTTGGTTTGGATAAGGTAAAAATTTGCATGAAGATTTTTTGTTGCTGACTACTGCATTTTCTTAAGCTTATTTTACTTCTGTATATATGTTATCTTCCAGGCGTAAGTTTAATGAGAAGCAGCAGTCTAAATCTCTTAATTTTCTAGCTTTACCTACATGGACACAACTAGTTCATTGTTCCTAATATATTTTCATTTTTGGGACAGAAATCGTCATTTGATAGTTCAGATCATTCTAGAGGGAGGAGCATGCTTGTGGCTGCACTTATGGATATCATCACTTCGAACTGTGATAATGCAGACTACTCGTCATTTCAGCCTTTGCTGCCTGCAGATGCTGATACAAGAGATATTGCAGCAGTAATTGAAGTCATTGAGCAAGGGGGGATGCATTTTGATGATCATGAGGATAATAGCAGCAATGATGGCGACACAGGATTAAAAGGGATAGGTATTAAAGTGCTTGGTGGAACCACTATATTGGGATTCTCTAGAGGAAACAACTCCTTAGAGATGGACAACTCAGATGATGATATGCTGGAAATCTCACATAACAGTAGAAGATTAGTGGTGCAACGGACTGCTAATGAATCTCCACTAGTTGAGAAATTAAGTTCATCTGCTGTCCCAGGCCTTTGGGATGACTTGCAGAGGGAGCATGTAGCTGTACCTTTTGCTACATGGGCTCTTGCAAACTGGGCTATAGCATCAGATCTGAACCGCACTCGTATTCAAGAACTTGATAGTGACGGGCATGCAGTGGCGACTGCATTGAAAGCGTCTGAAAGAACTGTCAAGTGGCATGGAACTCTGGTGGCTCGATCTCTTTTAGAAGACCAGAATTTGGCCTTGGCTCCATCAGTTCCTGATTGGTGCTCTAGTCTTCTTTCTACAGCTTCTCAGGCTACTGAGAACAATGACATGTCATTGGGTCAATTGTCATTGTCAACTTTTCTATTATCCATGACGCGGTCTAATGAGTCAAAATTTGTGATAAGGCAGAAGGGCCTTCATCCACTCCGCAGTATTGCAAAAAGGATAGAAAATCAGAATGGCCAGAGCAGTATGAAAGAATCAATAGCAAGCGCACTGAGTTTGCTTTATGCTGGCGAAGTTCCTTTATCACTTGAGGAATCTCAAAGATGGTCTGGCATTCTTCTCAGATTGCTTTTTGATAAATCTGTATCAGATAAAACACATCTTACGGCTGTGAAAATCCTTTCATGCATACTTGAATATTATGGTCCAGCCTCTGTGCCAATTTCTCAGGGATGGTTAGCTCTTGTACTTTCCGAGATTCTTGGAGACAACAAGGCCCCAAATTCAAAGGGGGGAACCACACAGCCTGAACAAGAGAGGGTGAAGGTACTTATTTCACTAAAACAACAATATATTTTGGATGAGTGTTCTTTCCAGTGTAAAGATCTTAAGCAGTCAATCACACCATAAAAGTGGATAGGTTCTGCCTCTGACAAAAATGCTTACATTTGTCTCAATATAGATGTTGTTTTAGACATTATTACAGTTTGCAAGACCTTTGATGATGGTTTTTGTAGTAGTTTGTAATGCATTATAAAAATGTAAATACTTCATGACAGGCTGCTTGTTGTGTTCATAGGCAAATTCTATAAAACATTCACGCTTCAACAGAAAACAAGAATTTCTTTTGATTAGAATGTTGGTTTTTGTAATAACAAAGTTAAAGCATTTAACTGAGACATCATTCATTATCCAGACAATCGCAGCTGCCCTATTCTGTTGGTCTAAATATTATCATGTTATATATAGCTTTAATTTGCATTGTGGAATTTAGCATTTTACCTGATAAACCAAATGACTTGTACCAGTACCCTTTCTTACTCACATTCTTGTCATCCTAATGCAACTTTGGTTATTGACAGAATCCAGTTGATTACCATAATGCTTCTACTGCAACTCAGGTCCTGAATCAATTAGGTAGTGCTGTTGTTAAATTAGCAAGCGCTCAATCAGGCTATGAACCTGGATCTGATGACAAAGACAAAGTACCACTTGCCGATTTTTTATCTCTTGAACCATTCGCTACAGCTCTAAAGAATTTGAACAAAAAGAATCCACCCAAGTTTGATGCTGCTGACTCAGCATCAGCTACGCTCAAGGGAATAAAAGCTCTAGCTGAGCTTTGTTCTGAGGATGGTGCATGCCAAAAGAGAATAGCTGATTTAGGAGCTCTTTCCTTGTTGAGGCATATCCTCCTGGGCGATGATTATGAGAAACTTGCTGCAATTGAAGCATATGATGCATCACGCATTCGAGAAGTGCAAGGCAAGAATGTGCCTGCTTCCAATGTTTCCACCACTGATTCTACCACTGATCCCTCAAGTGTACGGGTTCCTCCTGCCGCACATATCCGAAGACACGCTGGACGGCTGCTTACCATTCTCTCTCTTCTACCCAATTCAAAGAAGCAAATTATTTCTGATGATGTATGGTGCAAGTGGCTCGAGGATTGTGCTAGTGGGCAAATTCCCTGCAATGATATAAAACTAAAAAGTTATTGCAGGTTAACATTACTGAACATATTCTGCTCTGAGAGTCCAAATAATAGAAGAGGCTCCGATGATTATCCTGGTTCAGGAAGCGAGTACAAAAGAAACTGTCCCCAGTTTGGAGATGCACTATTCTTGTTAAATCCAGAGCTACCTCTCGAGGTTCATTTGGACAATAGTGGTTCTAGGATTTCAAGTGTTCCAAGAGATAATTGTAAGGATGATGGAGGTATTGAAGACTCTAGTGAAACTGGGAGCTCTGTAGATGGTGCAGATGCTGCATCCGAAAATGCCCCTTTGATGGATGTTGTGTTTGTCCATGGCCTTCGCGGTGGCCCTTTCAACTCATGGCGAATAGCCGATGACAAATCATCAACTACCAAAGCTGGTTTGGTGGAAAGCATTGATGAGGATGCTGGGAAAGAGGGTACATGTTGGCCAAGAGAATGGCTTGCCACAGATTTTCCTCAAGCACGTTTTTTTACACTGAAATACAAGGTTTGATATTTGATTCTCATCAATTCCCTTTGCCTTGCTGTTCTTCTCAATCCCCTTCCAATATTGAGTTGTTCTGGTACATTAGAATATTTCTGCTGGTACCATTCTTGTTCTTTTTAAACTCTTCAATGTTCTTATTAGTTTCAAATAATTTGTGCAGACAAATTTGACGCAATGGACTGGAGCCAGCCTGCCCCTTCAGGTTATAACTTCTGAGAGTCCTTTAGTTTTATAGGACCCCCTCTCAGTTTCTTCCGTGCCGACTAATCTTGAGTTTTTGCGTGTTGCTTATATACCCTTTATGTGTAGACCTGGACCCAACTCGTCAACATTATAAGTTATAATGATTTTGAACTTTGTAGCAGTGTATACATTATTGTTGCGAGTATTTGTGTTGTGTTACTGCAGCGGATCCCCACACCCCCACCATAATTCTAGTTTGCAAGATTTTGTGTGATGCACTATATGTTGGTATCTATTTTTCATATTATCAATTGATTATTTGTTGTTGTCTTACTTGAGATTCTATTTGTTTTATAGGAGGTGAGCTCTATGCTGCTGAGGAAAATGGTGGCTGCTGGGATTGGTAGCCGGCCTGTTATTTTTGTGACACACAGGTAAGGATGTCTGCTTAATCCCTTATGCTACTCTGCCATGCAATTGCACAGTGGTGTGGTGCTATATTTGTTGCTGACTTCTCCCCATTTTCATACTTGCAGCATGGGAGGACTGGTGGTTAAGCAGCTGTTGTATCAAGCAAAGCTGAATAACTATGACAATTTCCTCAATAATACTGTTGGGCTGGTACGCATGTGTCTGTTGAATTTTGTGATATTCTGTGTGACTGAATAGGATCTAACTATGTCTGTATCTCACAGGTTTTCTATAGCTGTCCGCATTTTGGCAGTAAACTTGCAGACATGCCATGGCGTATGGGATTGGTGTTCCGTCCAGCTCCTTCGGTATGGTCGTCAACTCGAAAAATGACAAGCTTGTTTACCAACTGATATTTTTTTGTCTTTCTATATGTTCTGACGCTAATTTTCAATAGATCGGGGAATTAAGAAGTGGATCTCCAAGACTAGTTGAATTAAATGATTTTGTGCGACAACGCCATAACAAAGGACTTCTCGATGTTCTTAGCTTTAGCGAGGTAATTCATACTGTGAATTTCCCACTACCTCAATGCCAAGTTATATTGCTAACTGGTTCCATGACAGACCCAGGTCACACCGATCGTTGAAGGATATGGTGGTTGGGCACTTCGGATGGAGATAGTGCCAATTGAGTCCGCATACCCTGGTTTTGGGGAACTCGTTGTAAGTATTATCTCAGTTCATTGCATTATTTAGACCATCATATAGGAAATTCTTATCTTTATTCCCTCTGTTTTTTAAATACATTGTGTTTAGGACACAAATTAATGAACTTCTCGTAAACATTATATATTTAGAAACGGACTATCACGAAAGATTAACATATCATGCAATCACATATGGTACAGACAAAATTAATTCCTGGTTATGCCAATGACAAACTCGTTCTGATAAGCATATCTAGTTTTGAGATATAGCACAGAAAGATGCAGGGCATTATTGATAACTTTTTAGATTACATAAGCAGCTAGCAAACTTGTATACTGAGTCATGTGAATGGTCTACGTTTTCCCACTATTCTGCCCCTTGTATGGCAACATAATTCCTTGTTATGTGGCGGTTTCAATTTATGGAAATTTAAAGGGCTTACTGTTGTATTTATTATGCAGGTTCTAGCATCAACTGATCATATAAATTCTTGCAAGCCAGTGAACAAGAATGATCCTTCTTATGCAGAAACCTTGGCCTTTCTGGAGAAGAACTTTAAGTTGCGTCTCAAAAGAGCAGAATCCTAATGTTTTGTCTCCCAGGCGGTGTTTCGTGGAATTTTTGGGAACTGGCGTAGGCTTCAATTTTCCCTTTTCCTCTGGAGATTCTTTTCATCCCTTTAACTGCAAATGGTGGTTGATCTGACGAAGCGATTTGGGCGTGCTGTGTTTTATGAAGCTCGCACCCAGTTGTGCAGTATACTTTGCACATAGCGGATAGACTGTAAATATCTTACCTTTGAGATAGTTGCCCCCCCTGTAAAGTCAGTAGACTCAGTACTCATGTATCTGTATCATGTTACAAAGTTTTTTGTTTCTCCATTTTCGGTAATAAGTTCAAAAGACATACAAGTTCCTAGTTACCATTGCCAAATGCCATCTTCATGGCCAAATGGCTGTATCTTCTTGTGGATTGGCTTAATCCTTTCTAGAACGTTAGTCGAAAATATTTTTGAACGGGCAATTGGCAAAAGGACTGGCTTATCGCGCGACCAGTCGCGCCGTAGCGGAACGCGCGACCCCGTTCGGATTCCCACTTTTTTAACATCGCTGCTCCTGCGCCTCCACTTTTTTAACATTGCTACTCCCGCACCTCCACCTTATCACCTTTGGATGTGCACGCTCTGGGGCTTTTTTAAAAAAAACATGAAACTTGTTAAAAAATGTTTTATCAAGATATCTGTTTTGAATACCGATTGCACCGTTATGTTCTGCGTGATGAGATGAACAAAACTATATCTCACTTGCATATATTTTGAAGACGTTTTGCACTAGTAGCAATTTAAGTGTAAATTTGAGTTTGATATTATTTAAGGCATTGCTACAATATGCATATATAAGTTGATGGTCTGTATATAATTCCAGCTTACATGCATAGCATGTAACAACAATTATTAGTATTTTTCTATAACATATATTAATCATAATACATCTACGAGTTGCTACAGTAGTTATATTAGTTGCTATAGTACTTTCTAAAACTGTTAATAGATAAAAGGTCATACAATGTAAGAGGCAATATAGTAAAATATATAAGTTGGTGCATTATCTGTGTATAACTTGCTATTTGTTATATACATAAGTTTACAAAAAAGGAAGGTTACAAACACATGAGTTGCCACACATATAAGATAAAAGTTGTCACAAATAAAATCTATAATAAGTAGCTTTACATCGCTGAAAGAAAAGCTCTGCATCCGGAGCTCCATACGTGGTTGCAGGACACGTTGCGTGGCTGGCCAATCGTCACCGTCGGCGTTGCTAGCCAACCATCTCTCGCCACGTGGCATTGTTTTTTATATTATTAACAAATAAAATTATGGCACCTCTCATGTATTATCGTTGCTAATTAGATGATGGTTAATGATACATTGGGTAGTAAACTTTATATTTTGGCTACATCGTATATATAGCTAACTAATAGCCACTCATATAATTGACATAAACTAAATCATTAATACTTGACTCACATTAGTCTCTCACAAAGTTTTTGGAGATATAATTGACATAAACTAAATCATTAATACTTGACTTACCTTAGTCTCTCGCAAAGTTTTTGGAACATGTGCATAAGCTAGCTGTAATGTAATAGCCTACTTCTTTTCTCTCTCTTCTAACTCACCATAAATATGATGTGGGAGTCGTTGGAGTCCGCTTATATCATCTTGTTATACTTACTATATCGTGGTGTTTGCTTCTCGCATACATAGTTAGCTCACATGAAATTGAGGACAACAGACAAATATCGTGCTTCTCGCCACTCTTCACCATTGTGTCGCCTGACATGTCAACTCGACTCCTCTACCCCTTCCCTCGAGCTCCTGATCGGGTCATAGGTCTTGCGGCTGCCCCGGAGGGAGTCGGCATGGCCCCTTGGCTCAACGTCTTCATATGTGAAGGCCGCATCCATCATTTTCGGGGAGGCCAAGTTTATTGTGCCATATTTCCTCCCTCAAGTTCTCTCCCTCCTCTGCAGCGCGCTGCCCCGTTTCCCACAAGTTGCAGCGCCGCCAGTGCGGCAGCGACGGAAGGCCCTCCCAGGCCATGCTCTCCATCGCTGAAGACATATGCCTTGCCACCATCTAAGATCATCGAGGAGTCATGCCAGCAGAACACTACCACCACCCATACTTACTATTTTATTATTGCCTTTTATGGACCTAACCACCTGATCTAGGTGTTTTTTGTTGTTTTTCGTCCTATGTTCTCTTTGTGATAGTAGTTAATTAACAAAAATATGGCCACATTCTGTCTAATGATAATGGAAACAACATTCTTTTTTTCATGGTTGCCCGATGACATCATTTTCTACTACTACTATCTCTGTTTCAAATTATAGGCATCTTTGTTATGCATATAGATAAATGATATATCTACATTCATAGCAAAATCTATGAACCTAAAAAAACCAAAACGACTTATAATTTGGATCGGGGGAAGTACTAACTACTAAATATCTGATGGCCACAACCATATTGTCTGCTTCGTTCAGTATGTACCTGTGCGTGTGCGTGTGGTGTTCTAACTTCTTAGTGATTAGCAAAACTAAGGAATATAAAAAATCCAAAATCATCCGTAAAACAGCAAGTAATCAGTAACAGGCGCGGCGTTAGCGCGCCGTTTTTCCTAGTATACTTAAGTTGTCACAAACAAAAGATGGCATACACATAATAGTAAAAAAGAGTAAGTTGTCATAGTCATAAGTTCATATACAAATTGTCATAAAAAATAAAGTGTTCACACATGTAAAACATAATATGGCACCCAAACAGAATCTATTATACACATGAGTTGTCACACATATAAAATATAAGTTACTGCAAACAAAATCTATCATACACTCATACACATAAGTTGACAAAAAATAAAAAGTTGCTATGCACGTAAGTTTTACCACAGTAGGCCAATATACACATGAGTTGCGATAGAAAGAGAGCAAGTCGTCACATAAGTTGCTACTAGTGCAAAATATGGTCAAAACATATGTAAGTGGGGTCTAGTTTTGTTCATCTCATTATGTAGAAAACAACGATGCAATTGGTTCTCGAAACGAAGGTAATATGAAGAAGATAATTTTTTTTAAAAAAAACTTTTCTAGTACAAAAGACGGACAAAAGCTAATAGATTTTATACGCTAGCACTACACGCGCTCAGCCTTATTCAGGCCACGCACGGGCCGTGAGTTTCACGGCTTATGGAAAATCACATGCAGGTTATGCACTTATTCAGGCCTCAGGAGCCCAAGGCCATGGGCGACGCGCGTTAGGCAGGCCTCATGCATCCACAGATCGTGGGCCGCAAGGGGTCGCGCACTTCGGCGCGAGCACGACCGCAAGCGCAGAAACTTTTTCCTTGGCGAAAGTATTTCAGAAGTCTAAGGGCCTGTTTGGTTGGATGCCAAAATGTTGACACGATCAAGTTTTGGCAAAGCAAAGTTGCCAATTTTTTTGCCGCTATTTTGTTTAGTACCAAAATGTTGTTTACACCTCACATTTTTTGTCAAAACATTGGCAACCTTTTGTGCCTAACATTTGGCTTGCCAAGACTTTGGCATGCCAAAATCTTGGCACTCAACCAACCAGCCCATTCAAGTGGGCTTCGCGTTGTTGTCCACTTTAAGGCACACGAAGACGGTATCAAAATTTCGGCCCATTTCCAGCCCGACACCGACTCCAGCCACCTCTCTGCTCTCTCCGTCCTCCCCTCCCCGCAGGGCACAACAGATTGGCGGAGTTGGAGATAGGGAGCGGCGCCACCTCGTCCGTCGTCCTCGCCTAAAACCCTCGCCTCCCTCCACCAGTTCCCCTCCTCTCCTCCACGGCGACGACGTCTGGGCGAGCAATCGATTCATCCCAAGGTACCACCCCCCAATTCTCCACACCTTCCTCCTCCTCCTCGCCACGATTTCCCCATACATCTCCGCGGCTTGTTGGGGATTCGGCCAAATCTGATCCGTGCAGTCCCCGATTTCCGCGCAGGCTCGCGAGGCGATGGTGGACGCGTGGTGGCCCCTGCTGGGCGCGACGATCCCGGCGCTGGTGGCGGGCCAGTTCATCCGCGTCAAGCGCCGCCGCGACGAGGAGCAGCGCCTCAAGGCGGCGCGCGGCCGCGAGAAGAGCTCCGACGAGGTCTTCGTCTGCGAGCGCGTCTGTACCTCCAAGCGGATGCTCAAGAAGGTGGGGGCCTTCTCCAAGGACCCCATCCCGGAGACCTGCGTCACCGTCTGCGGGGTCTCCGAGCTCGACGCATGCGCCGACGCCTGCGCGCGCACCGTCTGCGTCAACCAGCACCAGGTGCCCAACTGGAACGACGTCTGCCTCAAAAGGTGCCAGAGCGAGTGCCTCAAGCTCTCCTCAACCCTCATGTAGTGGCCATCTCTCAGTTGTGCTGCGCCTGCGCTCCTTAGGTACCATCTGTCAGGCTCTCCCCTGCTTCTATCCGTATCATGGTTGAGGAACTTCAGACATTGATAACTGCCTTTTGCATCTCAGCGAATCTGAATGAGTGAATGTGGCTGATCCTACTTGTTATGTCGTTCATTGCATTGGCTCTTGCATATTTCCTATTTAGAAAATGTTCTTCTGCGCTGATTGTGATTGCTAGATGCCATATCATAATTTTTTTGACGCATAACAGAACATGTCTGGCCTCTAGGATGAAATGTTGAGTCCCATACGTGTTTCCATGAGGTTGTTAGTTTCAATCTCATTCCAGTAGAGTGCTTATGTCTTCTGAGAATTAATTTCTTTTGATGGATTCATATATTTCACTCCTCACTAGGGTGGTGGCTTGGTGGATGTTGCTCTTGCACATTGACATCTATTACCCTTTACAGTTTGAGCTAAGAACTCTGAAATACTTGTGAGCTTCGGATGCCAAATCTTAGAGGTGTGGGTTCTAAGGTTTGAGAGAATTAAAATTTGTGAGTATTGAGAGATATTAGTCCATTGTTTGAGTTTCTGCTTTCTAGTGCATGGTGCAAATATCCCAAATTGTGATGATTTTGGTTTAACATAAGTTGTTGATGCCATGCCTCATTTAATTTAACTTTATTGTTTGTATCTCACAACAACTGCTTTGCACTACTGTTTCCTGTCGAAAGGCGATACCAATACCACCTTCAAATCACCACTTATCCTGGTAGGAGTAACAGGTCAGATGGACCGTTTGGTTAACCTTTAGAACTTGGTACTAATGTGGTTTCTGATTTTCATGGGGGCTGTATTAATATCCTAATAGGCAGGTTGTCTTTCTTAAATCTCAGAACCTGATTACAGGTTCGAGTAAAAAGAACTATGATGGTTGTGCTAGTTTAGGAATTGGGGACAGTAAGCTGCTAGTTTAAGCTGATTGTAGGTGCAATCCAGTAGCGTAAACCTTTATTAGTTTGCAATAAGGTATACTCCTTTTAATCTATTTGGCCAGTAGCGTAAATCTTTATTAGTTTGCAATAAGTTATACTCCTTTTAATCTATTTGGCCATTTCCCACACCTAAACCTTATCGCCTAAAGAACATTGCATCTGTCATTTGACAGTGAGTCAAATATTACCTCTGTTTTACTTAACCGTCTTGCTATAGAACTGAGACTATAGAAAAATCTGCTTAACAAAGAACATGAAGGTAAAAATATTTTTACCTGTACTCATTATAATCAGACTGAAAAAAATCAAAAAAGGGCTGAAAATTATCTAATGTATAGTGAAGTTTACATATTTGGTACTATAAAATTTTGAATGGAGTGTATTGATAATAAGTTATCATGTAAGTGGTTACAAAATGCATGCTTCTGTAAGAAAAAACATAATACATTATTTTAAGAGTAAGGGAAATGCAATTGTGTGCAGTCTTCTTCAAAAGATTTGTTTTTGTTTTGCTGGGGCAAGTTGCGGCATCACGATGTATTACTCTGCACAAACATCCCTTCTCCCCCCTGCATATTACTTTGATCTGCAATTTTACAATTTTCTCGACACAAGATTCTTCCCTTCTCTCGAGTTAATTACTTTGAGTAACAAGTCCAGTTCAGGAAAGGTAGGTAATGCAAATTATGTTTTGAGTAACAAGTCCTTGTATTGGATTTCTCAACCAGATAGATTTCTGAATCGATAGCGGCGTGGCTAAAAAATTGCATGCTATAGAAGTCGATTTTGTCGGGTTCTTTTTCATTTCCACAAGGCAGCACTCATGGGCCAAATGCTGCTTGTCGTTTCGTTTGTTTTTGGTTCAATTCATATATTTGGAACATATTACGTTTTTCTTCCCTTCTTCCGGTCGGTGTCATCATCTGTCATGTACTCTCTCTGTTCCAAATTAATTCCTTTTAGCTTTTCTAAGTACATAAGAAGAACTATACATCTAGACATGGTGTATATCTATTACATTAACATGGTAAAAATTATGCATCTAGTAGAAAAGCCAAAACGAGTAGTTGCATGGGCTTATATTATTTTTTTGTGTTCTTGCCTTTTTAATCTTACTATTAGACTCAATTTGTTGTTTGCAGTTTCTTTATTTTTATATTTGCAAATTCAGGACTTAGTTTTTTTTAATATGCTCGTTCTATGGTTGACACAAAATGAATGAATTATGCGTCCTTTATTCATTAGCTGAAGAAATTAAAGAAAAACACCTGAACGCTAGCTGGTCCAGTTTGAATTTGCAATTTGCAATGTTCAGCTCAAATTCGGAAGCAATTTTGCAAAGGTGCCGTGCTAAAGACTTGATAGTCAAAGGTGAAGAAGAGACGCGTGGGATAATTAAAACGTGCGTGCTAGCGCCCGGACGTCCGACGGGGGTGAAAATCTCGGACGGTACTGTAGCAGTGAAAATTTTCGCCGCAACATCGGGTAATGTTGCATGAAACATTTAAAGTTTTTTGCAACATCTAAAATGTGCATTTGTAACATTAAGAATGCACGATTGCAACATGAAAAGTCAATATTTGCAACATCGGAAATGCGTACAGAAATGCCATCGAATACCATCGATCCAATAGCATCCGATGAAAAATTCTTGCCACATCAAGTAATGTTGCATGAAACATGTAAAGTTTTTTGCAACATCTGGAAAGTGCATTTGCAACATTAAGAATATGTGGTTGGTTGCAACATGAAAAGTCAATATTTGCAACATCGGGAACGCGTACAGAAATGCCATCGATCAAACATCCAGATCTACTTTTTGCAACATCCGCATAAAACAATTGCAACATTGTTTTGAAACATATAAAACGCGTGAAACATACAGATACAACATGTATCAAACCCTAGCACAGGTATAGGCACGGAGGAGGAGGGATGACGAGCAAGGACTCTACCCCGACCATGGGGAGCTCGACCCCTGGCCGCGGCCGCGAGGTCCTTCCTCCCTCCCATGGCCGCGGCGCGAGGTCCCCCACGGCTGCCTCGCACACTACCGTCCGGAGCTCCTCCATGTGGTTGACGGCCGTCTCCCGCTCCGCCACGGAGGGCTCGTCCCCCATGGCTTCTGTCGGTGCTTTCCTGCCATTGCCGCCGCCCGGAGCTTCTCCTCCGCCATGAATGCCATCAGGTGCTCCCTCGCCATGGCCGCCGCCCAGAGCTTCTCCTCTGCAGCCATCCGGAGCGACCTGCCATGGCCGTCGCCCAGAAGCTTGTCTTCCGCAGCCGCTCGGAGCAGCCTCACGATAGGCGCCGCCAGGGAGCTCCTCCGTGAGACCAGGAGCACCACACAAAGGAGAGAGACGAGGAGTGCCTGCGTGAGGGAAAGAGAAGAACAGGGATAGGGAGAGAGGCGCTTGGGGAGAGATGAGTCACAGGAATTAGGAGAGGAAGAGATGAGGATTTTTTGCGGGAGGACGAATGCAACGTATCCTATGAGAACCGACTTCGTGTTTGAACTATGAGAACTCTAATCAAGAGCATAGGATCCCCATCCGGTGGCCAGGAGTAAAGGTGAGTTATTTTAGCACTTAAACCCTCCACTCATCCCATCTAATCACCCATTTTGCAAATTAGCCTCATGGCTTTCCCACCTTAATCTCCAGCCTTTGAAGATCCTCGTGAAACCAGTCACATTTTTTATACATGTTTATATGCATCTAAACATTTTCTATACTTGAAAATTCGGTCCATAATTATGACAGTTCCATACTGGCGTGCGTGTCTCGTGCGTGGAGGGCTGCAGGTCCTGGCCGCGCGCTGCTGGCCGGTGCAGGGCGCACTGCAGGTGCGGCCGGCTGCAGGTGCGGCCGGCTGCAGGTGTGCAGGGCGCGCTGCAGGTGCGGCCGGGCAGGGCGCCAGGCGGCAGGGAGATGACAGGGGCGCCGTAGGGCGGCGGGGCTGCAGACTAGGGTGGGGAAACGAGGGGGCTAATTTGTAAAATGAGTGATTAGGTAGGATGAGTGGAGGATTTAAGTGCTAAAATAACCCACCTTTACTCTGGCCATCGGATGGGAATGATGTGCTCTTGATTGGAGTTCTCATAGTTCTCACACGAAGTCGATTCTCCTAGATAGTTGCCGAGGATGAAAGGCAGATGCAGCATCTTCCGACGGACGACGTCAGAGTCTGAGCATATTACCCTAATTAAAAGGGATAGAGAAAATACGCTCCTCAGCATAGTCGCCTGATTAACATTCCAATCCATCGCTCAGAACCTTAATCCGTTTGCAGATATCTAGACAAGACACCGGAGAGGTAGTTTGATCTGATGATGATGTACGTCGTATCCTTCAACAGAAACTGGCGCCACTTCCACCAATGCCTGCCTCCCCATGTCAACCGCGACTCCCACCTTGGCCATGGCCATGATGTAAACGACGTCGCCACCATCAACGCTCAGGGAAGGCACGTCCATCAGCAGGCTCGCCAACGTCAAGGCCGGATCACCACCGTCCTGGTCGTCGCCCGCCAGCATCTCACGCAGCAGGGAAGCATGGCCAGGGTCGCTCGCAAGGATGTCGTCGACATGAACCAAGCGCTCCTTGCGCCACCAGCCGGACGAGGCCGCCGTCCTGCTCCACACGACGACCCTCCACCCAAGGTACTCGTACCGCACCGGCGGCGGCGTGTCGTCGTAGCTGTACCCGCCCACCGGCAGGTCCGAGTCGAAGAGCACGTCGGCGCCGGAGACGTCCGGCATCTCCGGGAGCACGCGCCTCACCTGGTGCTCCATCTCGACGCACCTGATCGAGCCGTCGGCGCCGGAGACGACGACGTTGCGGTACTCGCGCGGGTAGCGTTAGATCTTGTACGTCCCTTTGTCGACAATGCGGAGAGCGGCCAGGATGAAGTGCTCGTCGCCGCCGCCATAAGGTAGGATTCCGATGGGAGCATCATCGTTCAGGGGCATGGGCGAGTACGGGTCGTCAAAGATGCTTCCTGGAGCAGCAGGAGCGACGGCCGGAGCCCGGCTTTGTAGATGAAGCAGTCGGCCGTGTTTGCGTGCCTGGCGCCGCCGCCCGGTAGCTTGACGCTGAGGAGCGCGAGGTCACCATGCGAGCAGCGGATCCTCACGCCCTCGGCTCTGTCCTCGTCCAACTCCACTACGCCGGGGCAGTGGGACGCAGAAGTAGGAGTCGCGCGGCGGGTCGGCGGCGAAGAGGGTGACCTGGATGTCCTCGCCCGTGCTCGTGCGCGCTGAGGCCGTGGTCGCGTTCCGGCGGTCGTCTATGACCGCCTCCGTGTCGAGGATGATCCACGCGGGAGGACCGGCGACGAGCCGGGAGGCGGAGGAACGCGACATGGATCGGTAACCGTACCTTGTGCGAGATACTCGACCTGAAGGTAAGAAGAGGACCGGAAAAGATTTTATGTTGGTATACGACCGTGTGATTGATTTGGATTATACATAGAGTCCTTTCCTTGGTGATGAAATACCTATATACATCCAGGGTTAAAAATCGGAATCCCAACTTTACAGGCGCGCGCACGGCGCTCTCCTCGCGCTCGGGCCTTGCGCCGCCTCACGTGCGTGGGCCCGTCACACCCCGAAATCCTAATTTTGCGCGCACGCCACATGCAGCACATGGTGGACCCCATTGGGTCAGTCTCAGTGGAGAGTGTCATCGCACGGTTGTCAAGACTGGAAGCACATGGTGGACCTCTAATTCCAATTCCTCCAAATTTCGACCAAACAAACGGGCCCTTTCATAAATCCCAAATGTGTGCATTTCCTTTTTATTGTGGATGAAATTACCTGATTGTGTGTTCTGCTGGGAGCAAATTTCATTCTGTTTGGTGCCTTTACCATGTTATCTCGGAGCCTGTGTTAGCTTGCGCTTGGCTTAAATAGTTACTCCCTTTGACCAAAATTATAAAGATGATTATAAATATTAATGATACCGCGAATGGTTGCACTTTAACTTAGTGGAGTGGCACGTGTTTTTAAAAAAATATAGTAAAATATAAATTTATAGTTATAGAGAATCTAGTGGATAATATTTTTATATGAGTAAAATACGCTGGCGGTCCCTAAACTATTTCCGCGGTGTCATCTAGGTCCCGTTACTTTCAAAACGCGTATTTAGGTCCCTAAACTCTTTATGAAGCGTCATCAGCGACCCAATCTGTCCACGCCAGCTACCGTCGCCCGATCTGGCGTGCCAACCTGGACTTGTGTCGTCTGTCCCTTTGCATATAGCCCCCTGAGAGATTGCTGAGCAACAAATCCTATCCCATCGTCTTCCCCCATTCAGACCGAGGAGCTACGCTAGTCCAAAGGGACCTGGCTACAGGCGCTCAAACCCTAGCCCCTCTTCGCCATCTCCGTGCTTCCTTAATCCTTCCCCGTGCTCTGATCCGTCAATTCGGAGTGAATGGAAGGGGGTTCGACATCGACATCTTCGGTCAGGCGCAGAGGGATAGGCAAGCCACCGCTCATCATTTGCCCAGATTGCAAATGGCGAAGGGTAGTTGAGCTGAAGTCGAAGAAGCCGTGGTCAAAGGGGGAAATCTTTTACACCTGCCCGAATCACAAGGTTAGTTAGAGGATTTCGTTAATTTTTCCATTGCAAGTTGATTTCCTGGTTGCCCCTAACAGTCGCACCTTTGTGTAGAGTGACGGCACAGGATGCCCATTCTGGCATTGGGAGCAGAGCTACTGCAAGTATTTAGAAGACCACACTGATGAATTGGTGATGGAAGTCCCTCACCGTGTCATGGTCAATGTTGAAAGGAGGAGTGATCAGAAGGACATGGACGAAGGAAGTTTTGAAATGTCTGTTCTGATAGGTTTAGGTAGATCGATTCTTGATGTACTGAAGGCAGTATCTTGCTTGTTGAAGTTGCTAGTAGGTGTGTGCCTTGTTGGTGTTCTTGTTCTTGGGGCATTGCTGGTTGTGCAGTTAAACAAATGATGTAGTCTGTGTGGATGTAAACTTTGCAATGCAATGAAATCAAATTTGGTACACAAGAAATGGAAATGGTTACTGAATATGCCACTCAAAACTCTGAAAATGATAAATGAACATGATAACTAAAGCAACATATATTGCATAATTTCTGTTGCAAATGAGTATTGAACATGATAACTGAAAATGATGGCAAATATCAACATATATTACATGATCTGGGCATAGAGTTTTTAAGCCCAGTCATTCACCATCATTCAGTCACAAAAGGTGGACTACCATCATTCAGTCACAAAAGGTGGACTACCATCATTCAGTCACAAAAGGTGGACTACATGAACTAGTCATTCACAAAAGGAAACATCATTGCTGCTTCATGCCTTCTTCTTGGAAGGTCCATCCTTCTTGGCTTTCTTGGCAGGGGCAGGCTTGTTAGGATTCTTGCTAGTAGTTTTGCCTCGAGTTGTTGTAGACTTCTTGGACATCTTTGCTCTACCAGCCTTGGTAGCAGTTGTAGGGGGGACTGGTCTTGAGGTTAGCTGGTTGGATTGGATGAAGACACAGTCAGGCAAAGGTCTAGAGGACTGCTGCTCCCTCCTTGAGGATAGTGTCGGCTGAAATGAAGTGAAAAATGTTAGTGATAGCAAATAATATCACCTGTTTCATGAAAATGTTCAACTAACCTGTGTCATCATTTGGCTAAGCATGCTGGTGCTGCTAAGCTGTGAAATCTGCATCTCATTGTCATCTTGCATTACATGTTCCTGATGAATTGCTTCAAGTGGTTCTTCAACAAGTGGTGGTGGTACATTGCTACAGGCTGCTGGATTGGGTTTTATGCCTGCCTGTCTTAATTTACATGTTGCTCTGTTGTGGTCATCACCTTTACACCATGAGCAATGCATCACTGTGCCATGCTTCGATAACCTGGGCCCATGTCTTCCTTGTACTTCATTTGCCTGCTTCTTTCTTGCTTTTGGAGGCCTCCCAACCTTCTTCTCATACACAGGAGGAAGAATTTCTTCTCCATTTACCTTTTCCCACAAGGTTATGTCATTGCAGGGCCATATGTTGTTTTCATATGCCTTATTGAAAGATAAAATTGAGTAGCAAGGAGGAATGACTGATTCAACAGGAATTCTTTCATGTCTAAGACATGAAATTGCATGGTTGCATGGTATGCCTGTCAAATCCCACCTCCTACAGTCACAACGTTGAGCAATAATATCAACAACAAACTGAAAGTCCCTCTCTTGTACTTGGAAAACACCCTGACCAGCTGGTAAGGCATAACACAAATTGGCATACTCTGCATTCTTCTCAATTTTCTTCCTTATCTTTGGGCATACAGTACCAACAAAGTTGTCGGCCTCCTTTTGCTTGTTGTAATGCCTTGTCATTATTTGACACTTAATCCTCTGCAGCATACTAAGAATGGGTAACTCTCTTGCTTCAAGAATATAATTATTGAACACTTCACAACTGTTGTTGAGTAGCATGTCACACTTGGGAAAAGTACTGAATGACTTGAACTTGTTCCTAGATGAGACTTCACCATCTGAATCAGGTAGTTGCAACCCTTCCTCATCAGTCGATAATTCTTCCTCTTCAGCTATCTGCACAGCAATGGGTTGCCTTGTAAACCTGCTCCCTGCTGCCTTTTTGGCCTTCCTTATCTTGCTTCCACAATCATCATCCACATCCTCATCAACATTATCAACAAACAGGTCATCATCCCCTTCATCAAGCTCATAGTCACTGTCTAGAAAGTCTGAATCTTCACTGTCATCACTCTCATGACTGCCAATCTCATTGCCAACCTCAATTCCTATGTCATCATGTGTAGAAGGCCCTGCTCTGTCAATTCCTGTGTCATTTAGTGTAGAAGGTCCTGCTCTGTCAACATAACAGGTCTTCGTTGGGCTCAAAACCTTGGGCAAATGTGATATAGGATTTTCAACAATATCCTCCCAAATATTCCCTGAAATGTGGCTATCATGATCAAGATAAACAACAAAGTTCTTTACCCTGTCTACCAGAGAGGCCATGACATTGGTGTCCCCATCTGACACTACAATCCTGAGACCATCAGCAAGTGATTTTCCAGGCAACAACCAATAAATCTTCAAGTTTTCACCTTTCTCATAACCAAGCTGAACTATGAAATCGTCCAACCATAGGGGAGACCATGTATCTGCATCACAGTGATCAAACCAAGCCACTTTGCCATCTATGTACGACCGGGTTGAACCATGGCCCAAGAAAAATCCGCCGTGATGAACCTCAAGCGTGAAGAAATCCGACCCAATGCCTGCATCAACCAAGCCAATTTCTCTGCTTTAGTTGAACTCCCCAATCTCAACCAAACAAAACCCCAATTCTGCCCAACAAAACCCCAAATCCACCAAAACCCTAATCTACCACCGAAACTAGAGGTAAAAATTGAAATTTCCACACTATGGATGACCAATTTCCTCAAAATCATAACCTAATCCAACGATAAGCAAGTAGATGGCTTTGATTACTCACCATAGTCTGGTGGTGCTTCTCCTCGTTGCCTCAACCTGGCAGCCATTGGAACCTGCGGACGGGGTCAACTCCGTCCTACGGGCTGGCGGTCCACGACTCCACGCTCCACTACAACCCTCCGACGGTACCACCGCGCGCCGGCGATGATCGCCAGCGCCGGCGCAATCGCGTCCCTCCTCGACGAACCCGACAGGTGAGGGGTGAGGAAATGAGGAATGAGTAAAAAATAGGGGCTCCATTGCATATATCCACTCCCCTGCCCTGTGTCACCCGAGAAGCACGTGAGCACAAGTCCAGGTTGGCACGCCAGATCGGGCGACGGTAGCTGGCGTGGACAGATTGGGTCGCTGATGACGCTTCATAAAGAGTTTAGGGACCTAAATACGCGTTTTGAAAGTAACGGGACCTAGATGACACCGCGGAAATAGTTTAGGGACCGCCAGCGTATTTTACTCTTTTTATATTTATAGTAAGGATGTATTTAAAAAAATCTAGTGAGACGTACATGAATGAAAGAAGAATAGTCTAACATAAATGGAAGGATAACGTGGCTGTTGATATCCTTCATTTCCATTTCCATTTCCATTTTTACATGCACATCAAAAGGAATGGTTTTGAACTCATGTCGCATACAAAGGCTCTTCCCCATACCCAAGCACATCGAACAAGCTTGTTTTCCGTTTAAACTCGTTTATATGGAGCATTCACTCTTTCAATTCACCTTTTTTCTACCTCTTTCAATTTCTATCCCCCCATAGCTTTTATTTTTTTTGCGAAACACAGTACAGACGCAGACGCTCACAAACGCACGCACACTCAACCCTATGAATACATGCACGCAACCCTACCACTATGAGCACCTCCGAGAGACCGAGCCGGCTTATCCTCGAGATTGACGAAGTCACCACCGGCGCCTCGCTATCGACGGGCACGTCGCCTATCACTGAAAGAATAGCGCCGGTTAAATCCTTGAATAAATCCAGGAAAAGATGCGAGCACTAGGATTTGAACCCTGATGGGTAGCGTCCCACTAGACCGTTCTATCATTGGACTACAAGCCAATTCGCCTATCCCCCCGTAGCTTGAAATAACACAATCTTATCTTTTCATATGTCACATGCTTAGTGGCAAAGAAATAATAATTCACCATTTGAAATCAACTTAAATATAAATACCATCCCTCTTCACTTAAAAAACAATATAGCTAATTATCCATTATCTACAACTAAATCTAAATTCTAATAAATTTACATTGCCACTGGAAAAGATTTCCACATTGCAGTAAATCCATATTGTTCTAAAAATGGTTTTTTATATATACTTTATACATCATCCAAACTACAAAGGCTCTTCCTAGCTTTGACCTCCACCAGGCGCGAACAACCATGTCACAGAGCAAAGCTCGTGAGTCTCCGCCATGAGGCACCAGGGTCCGTCGTTAAACCACTCGAAAGCAGCTCGCGCAGCAATAAAATCGTAAACTGAAACCTTGGAGTCATTGAGCTTGACTCTCAAATTAAAACAATGGCCAATGAGTATATTGTTTCTAAATAGATGGAGCCTCCCACGCGCCTGTGCAGCGTCGGGGTGAAACCGAGGAGAAAAAGGTGGTGGGGCCCACAGGTAGAGGGAGATTTCTTTGTGAAATTTAAACTTCGGAATAGAGAAGGAGACTTTAAATGGGTGCCGGTAGTTGTTTATGGGACAGCCCAACCTGAATGTAAGGAATCTTTTCTTGCTGAACTTGTTCATACTTGCCGTAAAGAGAAACTGCCTCTCTGTGTAGGTGGTGATTTCAATATCATCAGAAATGCAAATGAAAAGAATAATAATAAATTCGATGGGAGATGGAGCAGGCGAGAAGCCAAACAACATACGCGAAAAGCAGCTCTCACGGCAATGAAATCGTGATCTGAAACCTTGGAGTCATTGAACCTTTATGGAAAAATAAGTCCAGTCATGGCAAAAAGGCTAGAAACAGAATTAAATAGGTCAAGATACACACATGGCAGTAGGAACATCCAAACATACAGTTTTTAATTAAGAGTAGACCAACATTCGCACTCCTCGCCGCTGCATGTTTTGGGCAAGCTCTAGTTATCTCCCACCTTGACATCTACGTACTCTCTTTAGAATAAAACTGGATAATCACATAATAAGAAGCAATGACAGTTAAGTATAATGTTCAGTCCGTATACGCGCATAGCACACCACACCAGATACACAAATGGTCAATTTGACCCCCAAAAATAAGTACCACTGGCTACTGCTTACATGCTTGCCAAACCAATAAATAGTAAACAAATTAAGCTAAGATTTTTTTTGAATGAACTTTTCAATCCATCAATCACAAGGACCACTACTGCCTGGGGGTTTACATCGCCGCAAACTAAACTATGGAGACATTTGAATAAAGCATTGATCACATGAAAAATTAAAGTTACCGCTATTACAAATTTACCACAACTCACACTTGCCTGAGAAGCTAATGAGGAGACCATCTCATATTTTTCCTTACCCAGCCACAACTCACACTTGCCAGGCTACAACACTACTAGATCACCGTCTTTGCAACTGGACATAAATAGCTACTCCCACTCACTCCTTCCACAAATATGAGGGATTCTCACTTTGTCCTAAGTCCAGATATATTCTAAATTTGACCAAATTCATAGAAAAGAAACACAATATTTACTATATCAAGTGGGTATAATTAGACTATTCATTGCAAAATTTATGTTTATAGATTATTATTTTTTTGATGATGTGGGGATGATAATACTCTTCTCAATGTTGATTTTGTCAAAGTTTGAACAGTTTGATTCAAGATAAACTTAGAATCTCTTATAATTATTGTAGGCGAAGGAGTAACTGGTAATGTATGATGATTCTGCTTCGTGTGTGTGAGTGCGCCAACCGCCAAGACCATCGAATGTAAAACATCATTTAGGTGGGAAAGTAACACATCACTGGTTACATCAAATGGTCATGGTTTATGTAAGTTGAAAAAATGCAGTACTACCTCTATGTTCCGTGCACTTTTAATTTGGATAAAAAAAGTCAAACAAATTATAATTTGAAACAGAGGTAAGTAATTTGAAGCCATATATCTTGATATTTTTCATAAGAAGGGTCAAAGGTAGTTTGACTTCAAACAAATGTAGAAAAAGCTACATTTTAAGGAGCAGGAAGTCCACTTGAGACTTGGAATAAAACTGTCTAGTTAATTCGCTACGCTTTACCACGACAACTACTAGTAATAGGGTTGCTTTGACCTGACAACAGAATGAACCCATCAAAGCATAAAAGTACGACTGAGGTGAAGAACCGGCCTGGTCCTCTGTTTTACCATTTCGGCGATGTCGATCAGCATGTGTACGTCCTGATGAAACCATATACATTACACACCGATCGCCGGCAGCGATGATGATGTCCGTGTTGTGGTTGGTTTGAGGAGGGAAAAAAACAACTGAAGTTTAACGGAACGGAACAATGACAGTTAAGTGCAGCAGCACTAACAAGACTGACTTATTAGGAATAAGTACAAAATTAAACCAAATAAAGTACTCCTAGTGCTTACCAGAAATGCAAGCCCAGTAGTGCTTACATATGTATTGAACGTTTCCATCACGGATCTCTTCAGTCGTGTACTACTCATTCGAAGACACGGACTGAACATCATACTATATCGTCGATCTAGGCCGCCTCCAGCTAGCTGATCTGTGTACGCATGTTATTGTATCCACCACCTGTTTTTGCTATAAGTATCCGTGGATGCAGTTCCGATTTTCATCAGTCCCGATCCCGACTCCCGATCGAGTCGACATTATTGCACCATCTTCTTGCTCTAGCTAGAAGTAGAAGAAGCTGCAGCTAGCTAATCAGAAAAATATGGCACCACCTTCGAACATCGACATCAACAATAATGGCGCCCCGCAGAACGGCGGCGTCCTTCCTCCACAATGCTCCCAACTGCTCGATCCCGAGGAGTTCCGGCGGCAGGGGCACCAGGTCATCAACTTCATCGCCGACTACTACGCCCGCATGGGCGACTACCCCGTGCACCCCAGCGTCAACCCCGGCTTCCTGCGCGGCCATCTCCCCGCAGACGCGCCGTCGCGTCCGGAGCCCGACGCGTTCGGAGCGGCGCTGCAGGACGTACGCGACCTGATCCTGCCCGGCCTGACGCACTGGCAGAGCGCTCGCCATTTCGCGCACTTCCCGGCGTCCAGCAGCACCGTGGGCGCCCTCGGCGAGGCCCTCACGGCCGGCATCAACGTCGTCCCCTTCACGTGGGCCGCCTCGCCGGCCGCCACGGAGCTCGAGATGGTCGTGGTGGACTGGCTCGGCAAGGCGCTCAACTTGCCCGACAGCCTCATGTTCTGCGGCGGCGGCGGCGGCACGCTTCTCGGCACGACGTGCGAGGCCATCCTCTGCGCGCTCGTCGCCGCGAGGGACCGGAAGCTGGCGGACATCGGTAGCAGGAGGATCGGAGACCTCGTCGTCTACTGCTCCGACCAGACCCACTTCGCCTTCCGCAAGGCGGCGCACATCGCCGGCATCCATCGTGACAACTGCCGCGAGATCCCGACGTGCCGTGACGACATGTTCGCGCTCTCGCCGGCCGAGCTGCATGCCGCCATGCAAGCCGACGTGGACACCGGGCTGGTCCCGCTCTTCCTGTGCGCGACGGTGGGGACCACCCAGACCACCGCCGTGGACCCCATCCGCGAGCTCTGCACCGTCGCGGCGGCGTACGGCGCCTGGGTGCACGTGGACGCTGCCTACGCTGGATCGGCTCTCGTGTGCCCGGAGTTCCGGCACGTGATCGACGGCGCCGAGGCCGTGGACTCGTTCAGCATGAACGCGCACAAGTGGCTCCTGGCCAACAACGACTGCTGCGCGCTGTGGGTGAGGAAGCCTTCGCTGCTGGTGGCGGCGCTCGGGACGGAGCAGGAGCTCATCCTCAAGGACGCAGCCGCGGAGGGGCACGACGTCGTGGACTACATGGACTGGTCCGTGACACTGACCCGCCGCTTCCGCGCGCTCAAGCTGTGGCTCGTGCTCCGCTGCTACGGCGTCGAGGGCCTGCGCGCACACATCCGGGCGCACGTGCGCATGGCCGCGTCGTTCGAGAGCATGGTCAAGGACGACGCGCGGTTCGAGCTGACTGCGCCGAGGCAGTTCGCGCTGGTGTGCTTCCGGCTCCGGTTGCCGGAGAAGTTGAGAGGTGAGAAGGTGGCCAACGAGCTCAACCGGAGGCTCCTCGAGGAGGTGAACGCGTCTCGTTCCGGGCCGTACATGAGCTCCGCCAAGGTGGGTGGCGTCTACATGCTCAGGTGCGCCGTCGGGAGCACGCTTACGGAGGAGCGGCACGTCCACGAAGCCTGGAAGGTAGTGCAGGATCGAGCTGCTTCGCTCCTCCGTGAAATTGAGATTACTTACTGCGCGGATGCCAAATAAGGTGGAATGCATGGTTCTTGCGTGCTGTTTTGTTAAAGCATCAGTTTCTTACTGGCAAAAAAAAAAAAAAAAACAGTTTGTTACTTTCGTAGGACATACTTGCACTGTGTACACCCTCCACAGTTAATTAGTGTTGGGCGTTCCTAGCGCCCGGACGTCCTGGGATTTTTCTCATCGGACGGCCGTTGCAACATCGGAAATACACATTTGTTTTTTGCGGAACACGGTACAGACGCAGACGCTCACAAACGCACGCACATTCAACCCTATGAATACATGCACGCAACCTACCACTATGAGCACCTCCGAGAGACTGAGCCGGCTGATCATCAAGATTGACGAAGTCACCACTGGCCACTCGCTATCGACGGGCACGTCGCCTACACTGACAGAATAGCGCCGGTTAAATCCCGAAATAAATCATGAAAAATACGAGCACCAGCGTCAAGTCGAGGACATGAACCCTGGTGGGCAGGTTAATTTGACCCTTCAGCATTGTTTATATACCTTCGTCCCTCTACGCAAGTTTACTTGACATGGCCCCCGTTCTGCTTGCCTTCTCCAGCTTCACATGTTGTGCAGTCAAAGTCAACGTACGACCCGGCCCGGCCAGGAGCGTTTTGCATGCAGCTAGCTTCCAAGGATGCATGGCACAATAATTATCAGGCTAAGAAAGAGAGAATCTCTTTTGCACCAGAATGCGTAATCGTGCACTTCGCGCCTACTTATATGCAGCTTGAGTCTAGCTCCCGTTGCTCACCAGTCAGTACGTGCACACTAACACAATTAAAGTTAAGCCGTTCTCTTTGGCATTATATAAAACTATTAATTCCATTACAGCCTCAGGAAGAGCAATATATTGGATGATGGAGATCAAAACGGCATCAACGCTGGTAAAGCCCGGCCGTCTACTCCATCCCGCACCCGCTCGCCGGCGAGAAGGTCCAGCTGACCGTCTTCGACCGCGCCGCCTTAGACCTCTTCGTTCCCACCGTGCTCGCCTACCCCGCGCCGGCGCCTTCCAGCGAGGCGATCAAGGAGGGCCTCCGCAGGGCCGTGGCGTTGTACCCTCACCTCGCCGGCCGCCTTGCCGTCGACCACCGTGGCCGCCGGTTCCTCCACGTAAACAACGAGGGCGTGCTTGTGATAGAAGCAGCCCTCTCGATCGACCTGGCCAACGTGCTCGCCGACGGCATGGCCGCCGCTGCAAATGTCAACGAGCTGTACCCGATGCTCCCAGAGGTACCTTTGGGATACTACTAGTCGCTTCTCGATCTGTCACAGGACGTCGCGTGCATGGTGCATATATATGTTCCTGACGACTTTGCATGGTATGCACAGGAGAACGTTGGGGCGGCTCTGCTGCAGATCAAGCTCAACCGCTACAGGTGCGGCGTGACAGATGTAAAGGATCAACTAGCAATAGATTAATCACGGGTACAACTAGATTAATAAGATAGAACATGTTAATGCATGAAGGGCACCTAGATCTAGAGCATATACAACTAGACGGAGGAAAAGAAATGCACAGACCATTGGTGGTGGCGACGGGGTCGACAGCGGCCATGGCGGCGGTGGCGGTCGCTGGGGCGGCCACGGGTTGAGGAGGCGTTGGGGATGCGGTCAACCTTCGGTTGAGGTCGGGGCGGTGGCACCGTGTGCGCCGGATCCACCCAGACGTCGGCGGCGGCGGTGGCGGCGCTTCCCGCCGCTCCAGTGCTCCCTCGATCGGTAGGGTTGTGGGGTGGTGGCTGGCGGCGCAGTGAACCTCGTGCCGAGCGCCCTAGCCCCACCCTAATCTTTATAGCACTGTGCGACGGGGGCCCACCAACCAATGCTAGGTTGGGTGCCCCCGATCAGGGCGCAAGGAGAGAGCCCATCACGGCCTTTGTGCCGTGATGGGGAAGAGATCGACCCAACAATCTCCCCCTCGATGATCGGCATCATCTGCCACCACCACGTCGCCTCGCCGACGGCCACTCCATGAGCACCTTCTTCACCACGTGGGCGAGCGCGGTGCGCGCGGGCAAGGACGACTTCACCGTCCCATCGGCCCACCCTTCCTCGACCGCGCGGCGCGGCGACCACCGTGCCCCGCGCCACTCCGGCGCCGGTGTTCGACCACCGGTCCATTGAGTTCAAGGGACGTGATGAAGACGAGCTCATCAGCTCCAAGCCCGGCGCCGTCGTCGAGCCAACGGCGCACAAGATCAGGGACCTCACCGTGCACTTCACGGAGGAGTTCGTCGCCGGGCTCAAAGCGTGCGCCGGCGGCGTCAGGTGCAGCACGTTCCAGTGCCTGCTCGCGCACGTGTGGAAGAAGATCACAGCGGCACGGGGCCTCCAGCCAGAGGAATTCACGCAGGTGAGGGTGGCGGTGAACTGCCGGGGCAGGGCCGACCCCGCCATGCCCATGGACTTCTTCGGCAACATGGTGCTGTGGGCGTTCCCGAGGCTCCAGGTCAGGGACCTCCTCAACTCGAGCTACGGCCGCGTGGTCCACGCGATCCGCGACGCCGTGGCGCGCGTCGACGCCGAGTACGTCCAGTCCTTCGTCGACTTCGGGGACGTGGCGGATGCGAGCGGGGAGGAGCTCGTGGCGACAGCGGCGGCGGCCGGCACGATGCTGTGCCCGGACCTGGAGGTGGACAGCTGGCTCGGGTTCCAGTTCCACCAGATGGACCTCGGCACCGGGCCTCCATGCGCGTTCCTGCCGCCGGACTTGCCTATCGAGGGGCTCATGATCTTGGTGCCGTCCCGCGAGGCGAAAGGAGGCGTCGACCTGTTCGTGGCCATGGCGGAGTGCCACGTTGAGGCGTTCGAGCAGATCTGCAACTCCGTTGATTGATCAAACGGCTGCCGACGCACAGTTTGGATTCTCATGCATGTGGATTTGTGAGGAGTCGTTATTTGCTCTTTTAAAAACTCGACGAACTCTGAATAGAACCCAACAAATTCACGTTTTGTTTTGCGGCCCATAAGACACCCACCAAATTCACACGAGCTCACCCAACAGCCAGCCCGCTATCAGCGGCGATTCAAACGGCCCGGCCCGGGAGTGACCCCCGCAGAGGCGCAAAAACGCAGACTCACTCAGATCCAGCGGCTGGGAAGGCGTGGGCCCCGTTTCCAGAGCGCCTTCTCCAGCGTCCGGGTCCACCCCCACAAGCTCCATGCGGCTATGGCCTTCTCTTCTTCGCTGGCGTTCCCCATCCCTTCCCCACCTTCTGGAACCTTCCGATCCCGACCCAAACGAAGGTTCCGAGCCGGCACCGCCGGGAGGTTCCTGGCGTGCTCCTCGCCCCCGCCTCCGCCCGACGTCGTGGTGACGCGCGAGCGGGGAAAGAACGCCAAGCTCATCGCCGCGCTGGTGAGTCCCCCAATGGGTACTACTCCCGTTGTGCTTTCGTGTTGAAATCTATAGTTAGAGGTAGGGAAGGTGCGGCAGGTTGAACAGCTGGATGCCAATGCTGCGGGTCCACAATGCTGCTTGCTGTGAATTTAGGTGGTGGACTGAGCCTGGCTACGCAGAATTGAAGTGCTGCAGGTTAATGGCCTTCTCGGCATGATAGACATCAGCCCTGTTGTTCTAGCCTGGGGACCCATACTGGTTTCCTTCGCATGATTTGGAGGACCTCAAGGGCAAATTTGTACAGTAGCGTGTTGATTGCCGATGGGCCTGACTACTTCTCCATCCATCTGAAACTGCTATCAGGAGTTCAGATTCAGTTGGCATTTCCACTTTTCTGTGATTTCAAAATTTTATCGTTCCATATTGGAAAGTATTTTCTAGCCCTTGCCTCTTTTTAGAAAGTATCTTCCAACTTAGTCTTGCTCCCTTAATTTGCTGAATATGAAGCCTGGTGTCAGAGAGCTGCATTGCCAATTCTGATCAATTTGGCTTCGAATGGTAGGAAGCTGCCGTAGGGCAGTTGGCAAAATCACCAGTTGTAATGCTTACCAAGCATGGTTCGATCTTCGGCACCCACAAGCCTTCGAAAATTGCTGGGGCAAAATAAAATAGAATAAATTATCATGGAGGCTTGAACTAATACCAGTGATTTCACTGAAAATTTATCAGGGTGACTTGAATCACGAATCTACTTATTATTTCTGATAATATTTGGGCTACTTGTCGGATACCTATGTGGAGATCATAGTACAAAGTCACTTGATCTTTTTAAATTACTGCTGATCTCCATAGTTCAGAAACTAGTCTTTCTTTCTAGTTATTCTGATGATTGCTGCCTAGCATTTACATCAATTCCTAATTGGATTCTGTAGGAAAAGCACAATATACAGTCTCTGGAACTTCCTCTTATTAAGCATGTTGATGGCCCTGATACAGATAGGCTTCCTGATGTCTTACGTAGTAAGTGTTAGTCTTTCTTTTGTCTCTGTCTACATTGTTCGCCTGTTCAATTTCGTTTTTAGAGTTTCACTCTTTAGATACACATCATTTCATATTCATTCTTTCATCTTAGCCTTTTGTGTCTGTTTTCTCCAGAAGACATTATAGTAGTTCATTTCATGATATTCTCCTCTAAAATAATGCAATTGGAAAGTTTATGGTTTAGTCTCAATGGTATTCTTTATTTACAGATGACAAGTTCGACTGGATTATTATAACCTCTCCAGAGGCAGCTACAGTGTTCCTTAAGGGATGGAAGTAAGCTTCAATTTATGCTTCAAACACATTGCAGTTATGTGTTTGATGTCGTTGTACAAGTAGTAATTATGCCTCAATTTATGCTTCATTCCTTGTAACTTGTGACATATATTTGTGTCAGTATTTCACTGGCTAACAGACTATATGGTGTACCCATTTTCTATAGTTTTCAGACATTATTCCTTGGTTTCAAGTAATTGATGCATCACCAGATTAAACGAAATCTAGCCATTTTTAACGCAAGCTACACGATAATTCAATGCCAGGACAGCTGGAAGTCCTAAGGTGCGAGTAGCGGTTGTTGGAGCAGGAACTGCAAGGGTTTTTGATGAAGTATCACAGCTTGATCATCAATCTCTTGAGGTTGCATTTTCACCTTCCAAAGGTATCTTGCCTTGTGGTTTCTATGATGTCCTTGCTATGTTTGTATTTTCAAGACTTATTGCTTTTTTGTTCATCATCAATTATTTATCAGCTTTATGAATTTCCTTGTTCATCAGCTATGGGTAAAGTCTTGGCCTCAGAGCTTCCCAGGGGCAGTGAGAGTACATGTAAAGTGTTGTATCCTGCATCTGCAAAGGCTAGCCGTGAAATTCGTGAGTCAGTTTGCTGTTTAGAGTTAGAATCTTCTTGTTACTATTTTGTTATGCTTTCACTAAGGCCACATGTTTTTCACATATACTTTTTTTCCAAATGGAGTATCAGTTTCTTCAGGGGGTTGCATTTGCATATCCACAGTCAAATTTCAGTTCTCTAGCTGAACTTTTATGGTTATGAGCTCTTAACTTGGCGCATGTGATCTGTGGACTTGATTTAATCATTTATTTGTTTTATCAGGAACTTTATGCATTGTCTGCATTTATGATTTTTTCCCTAATGCAGAAGAGGGACTATCAGATCGAGGATTTTATGTGACAAGACTGAATACATATACAACTGTAATTTTTTCACTTATGTGGGATGAACTTTTCTCATTTACCTTTTCTAACAATCATATCCTGTCTCACTACATGCACAAACAAGTCTTTCTGCATCTTGTTGAGCTACCGTGAATCTGTTTTGTTCCTGTTGAGAACTTGCTGTATCAATCTTTGTTGCTGTTCTTTGGTATTGCTCTTCATATGAACTGAACTTTACAAAAATGCAACCTGAGTTACTGCTGTCTATCTAATTATTTCTTGTGGGTTAAAATTTTAGTCAGCTATTGAACTGAATGCTACTCTTGCTCAACTATTCACTCTGCAGATACTTAATCTCATGGCAAACTTATATATACATGTCTAGCTTCTTTACTTCAATAGTGTCATTTACTTCTGTACTGTTGCATATATCACCAGAGTAGAGATTTGTACTGTAAGAACTAGAAAATAATTGGCATCACTTTCATATCATTTTTGAACCGTTTCTGTGCATTGATTTCGGACCTCTGTTAATATTATGTGGTTTGTGTGTGCATGCAGGTACCTGTTGAAGATGTCGAGCCACTAACTTTAAAGCTTGCTATTTCAGCTCCAGTTGTTGCAGTAGCTTCTCCTTCCGCACTGAAGTAATTATAACAGGCACATTTGGATAATCTTTTTCACAAATCATTTTTGTGCCTGCTGCAAAGTAAAGCTGTTGTTGAATTGATCTTTTTTTTTTTGGAAAAAACGAGTCAATCATGATAACATTTAAGCATCAAGTACTTTTGGGGAAGCTCGATTTGACCTTATGAAAGGGTAGCATGCCATGCCAGTAAGCAAATAAACATAAGTATAAACTTGAAAAGTTGAAATATGCTACTAGGCTGGATTGACTTTCCCTTGAATCATCAGTCTCCCTAAAGTTTCCATTCTGCCACAGTTTGCTTTTATGTGTGGTTCCATTGTTCAGTCCTTTTTTTATCATTGTGATGCAGGGCTTGGTTAAAGCTGATTCCAAAAGTCAATAATTGGGATAACTCCATCGCTTGCATCGGTGAGACCACTGGCTCTGCAGCGAAGAAATTGGGCCTGAAGAGCGTATATTATCCAACAACCCCTGGACTTGAAGGGTACGCACACATCATGTTGTATCATTACCTTCAGACTTTCAGAGTAACATTATCCAATTGCCATGTACACATCAGGGATGTTGAACATTGTTAACTGGTGACCTCACCAATATTGTGCAACCCTTGACTACTGCCTTATCTGTACACATGACTTCTCGTTGCTTTTCACAGGTGGGTTGAAAGCATTCTTGAAGCGCTCAGAGTGCACAAGCAATTAAAAGAGGTTTCTTCTCTTAATCCTTTTGTGCAGTACACTTTCCTCATTTTTCTTGGTTTCTTTCGTCATGACCTTCCCTCTTTCTGCTATAGGCCCCAAAATGTTGAAAACGGGCGTCCCCTTGTACTGTACCGGACGACGGAGCTTCTTGACTTTGACGGCCGGTCTTAGACCAATGAATTATTTGCTTTTTTGACCTAATCACGCCCGTTGTTGTTGTCTTCATAGCTAGAGGCGAAATGGTTCCTCGGCTGCTGTAAATGATTCTGCTTGTAAATTTGTGAGCCGTGCAGTGTCGCATGCCAACAAGTGTTGCATCACGGTTCAGGTGATGTGGTATGGCATCGAATTTTGCTGACTTGTAACACTAGAAGGTGGACTTGTAACACAAGTGAAAAGAACTACAAGAACACAAATTTACAAAGCAGAATCATTTACACTACTCTGTGTGTCTTCATTGCTGACTTGTAGCTCGCTTCTCTGTGTGTTTTCAGCTGAAGTACTACTGGCCCAACTTTTAAGCATTTGCCGGCCCGAAAGGCCCATTTTTGTTCTTGTAGTTCCTTTCACTTGTGTTAACACTGGCATCATTCGTCCATCCAATTTCTTGTACTAGTTGTTTTCGCGGAGGAAGCAGTGCCGTCTTTGTTCGGCTAAATTGCGTCTTGTCGTCACGCTAAGTGCAGCCCTGTTGTACTTTGTGTGCGTTGACGCATCATACGCAGGTAGAGCAATGATAGGAGATTCTGAATAATACCACGAGGCTACGGAATCTCCGCCCCGCGACCTCACACCAAAGATTCCATCTCTCCTTTTGAAGTTTACACGAGGAAACCAATCATACCTTGCAAGAAAACTCCGTGTCATGAAATTGCTAGCCCACACGTTAGCGACCACCTCCAAACGATAAGCACAGCGATACTTAACTACATGTCACGTTACAGTTTTCTTTTCTTAATTTTCAAATAAATACAGTTTTTTTTTCCTTTTTTACCTTTGTAGATCCGGCACATACGGACGGGGGTGTCAGCTTCACGAGTCACCGCGCTAGTCTACTGTGCATTTTTACTGAAGCAGGTTAGTTAATTAGCAGCCGCGTTTCATTGGTGTGGCAGAAATTTCCGAGTCCAAACAACGGAACCAATCGTCATCGACGTCTATGTCATTGGTTGCAGGTCCAAGTAAACCTACCCCTCCGCTAGGTTAAATAATTAACTTAACCAATCACGGTTGGTCAAAGGCTGCCTGACGACGGCGACTCGGAAACCGGCGAACGCTTCGCCGCCGGCGACCGGACGGTTGCATTTGCATGACTGCACTGCACGGGCAGGGGCGCCGGCAATGTCGCCATCGCCGGTGTGAAGGTAACGAGCGGCCGACACCGAGCCGAGAGCGCCCCGCTCTCTCAACTCAAATAATTACCTGCAACTTTGCGGATATGCGCCTCGAAATCCATGGCGAATTTTGCCGCCGCCGTCCTTTGTCCTTTCGGCGATGGGCATATTATTCCCGCCGACTTTTTTACCTCGCGAAAAGGTGGGGGAGGGAGGATAAAGAGGCTTTGGCAACTTGGCGTAAAGGTGTGGCCTAGAATTGGAGTTGTTAAACTGCGAATGTAGTACAGCTACTGGTACTTAATATAATTAATTAAAGAAGAGTTTCATCAATCAGGAGTCGTAACAAAATAAAAATAAAAATGGAGTGCTAGTGTTGTACGTACTTCTGGACTAACTCTACTAGATTAGCAAGCCTGACCAATGCAAAACACTGCATTTATTTTACTAACATTTTGTAAGGAGGAGGGTCAAGCTACGCGAAGAGCGATGAGATTGGATTCTCTGGCCTGGCCTGATCGCTTCGTGGTTCACGTATGGTGGAGCCTGGCAGCTGCTACCTGACGCAGGTTGGAACTGAAGCTCAACCCTTGGAGACATCAATCAGCAGCTACTATATACCTGCTGTTTCTTCGCGCAATCCGAAGATTTTCTTTCTTTGCCCGATCAGGACCTACCTGCCGTTGTTGTTGGCAGTTGCCAACAGGAGGATTATTGGTGTTAGCGAGACTGTAAGGGAGTACGTAGCTCAGAAATTAAAATGAGTTGTTTGGCGAAAGGCAGCGATGGAATTGAAGCCCACAGTACAGTGAGGAAAAGCTGGCCTGGCGATCGTTCGTATTCCAGTACAGGTACAGGCTTACAGCACACTAGTGCAGTTGTAGTGTACTGTACGTTGTAAGCAGGTACCGTGTCGCCGTGCCGAGATGCTGGAAATGGACAACAGCTAATGATCGCTTGATCATCCAGCACTGCACTGGCGCAAGTAAACAAGATACAAAAGCTAGGTCATTTTCTAGCAACGAACTGCATTCTTTTGTAGAGAGCTAGCTAGCTAGCTATACATTCTCCTCCAATGCAACGTGCCAAGGTGCACAAGGAGGGGGGCCAGCCGTTACACACTTGCACGTCCACTACACACACTACAGACTCTAGCATTCGTCGTTTGTTCGAGCGGCTGAAATCTACCACCTATCAACAGAGAGAGGACCACCAGGCACACACAAAGCATATGAAAGGTGCTGGTGAGTACAAGATGCCAGAATCCAGAGAAGGAAAAAAGGCCATCCTGATTTGGCTCTGGGATGCCATGCCCATGCATTGCCCCGGGCTCATCTCATCGCTACATTTTCGTGCAAGAGACAACGTGTGCGTACGTGCGTGCATTTATAGGGCAGTATGGCACTGTGCACGCGGTTGGTGCGAAATGCATTTGACTGCAACGCTAGCAGTACTCTAATACTCGTTTGATTCAGCAAACACTCCATCTCATGCTTGTTTAGAGCAAGTAACCCGAACTGACCCAAGGAGAGAAAAGATATATATGTTACTGTGGTTTTTTTAAACAGAGCTACCTGTCTCTTCCTGCCGACTGCCAGGGTAGTGGTAGCAGTATAACCTTCGCCTTGCAAAGAATAGGCTGAGAGACTTGTCGCCTATTGGAGTATAGTACGCGTGGCCTGCTATCTCCACTTGTGTATTTGGCTGTTGTGGTCACTGGGATCGCGTAAAATAAGGCAAAGCCTCCCAATTGGATGGCTATATGTGTGTCTGTTCGGTTGGCATCTGGCAACAAGTACTATTTGTCCTACTGTCTATCGGTGATAAGCACGGACCCGTGTAAATGCAGATGTAAGCTTGGAGTGGTGGTGCCATTGCCCATGGTCCATGGTTGGTGACTGCTGCCTGATAACACCTCTCCTAACTCCTAAGTCAAAAAGGTCGTTCGACTGAAGAAACATTTGATCCCTGCTTGTCTTGCTTCTTTTAGTGATGACAGCAAATGCCTCAAAGACTCTGAAAGGAAAGTTCGATGCAATCCACTTAACCTTTCATTTCAGGTGACATTATTGAAGTGCCTTGACAAATCTGAAAGGTGCAATTCGGCACAATTCGCATGAACACATTTTGCATGTCCTCTGAACCATGAAGGCGGCAGTTGTGTTGAGAAATTGAGAGCCCTCTTGCCTGAAACAAATGGCAAATTGGTAATTATACCCATCACCGAACCCTAGTTAAACCAGGCCAGTCCCTCCAAACCAAACCGAAAGCGACACGGTACCACCACAGGACCAGGACACGACCGTGCGGCCCACCGTCGGATTCCGCGGGCCCGGCCGCCTGGGACCCACGGCACGCATCGCCCAGCCTACACTCACCGGAAACTGCTACCCACACCGGCGAGGACCCACAGGAAGGGCCCACCGAGCAGGGTGCCACGGCGGCGGGTAAGGGCGCACGCCGGTGCGGAATCCACGAGGATGGCGACAGCGCCGCCGCAGCGTAGATTCCTGCCGTTAGGTCGACCGTTAGGTGCATGCGTGTCGACCCCTCAGGCGGGCTAGGGCTCGGACCTCGGGGGAATTGATTAGTGCTAGGGAGAGTGTGAGCTGCCGCTATGAACAGCGGCAAGTGCAGTGCTTTCTGACTTTTTTTTTTTTGAAAGAAGTTTCTGACTATTTTTAACCTATAGATATTTTTTCCTGTTTAGGCGCATGAATCGCCACGATTGCAGCTTAAGGAGTCGAGGCAGCATCATGCAAATTATGGAGATTGGAACTCCATTCCGCATCATACGATGCTAATCGTGAGCACAGTTCGAGCTAAAAAAAAGGAGCTGTTTTAGTAGACCCTTCGAGTGTTTTGCCCAGCCAGTTGCCAGCTCCTCCATTGCAACAGACGTATGCGGAGCACGAGCTGACTTGCGTATAAACATAATGACGTCGCGTGATTGGGTCATGTGCGTAGATTTTTTTTCAAAGATGGAAATCTTCTAGCTAGTGTAATATTGGCCCCGCAAAAACGTATGCATGGTCCAGACATCTTTTGTCAATTCGGGCCTATGCTTGGCTAGGAAGTTGACGTGAGAGATTAACAAAACGCCATGCCGGACGGCAAAGGGATTAGCTCCCAACCAATGCCAGTTTTAGGAACCTTTACAATTGGGATTATTCTAGCAAAAGCCTAGTTCAACCAAATGCTTAGGAGGCCCTGTCAGGAAGCAAGCTGACATTAGTGGCTAGCACGATGCACCCCAACCACAACCAGGCAGCTGTGTCACGTCGTACAAGTCTCCTTTTTATTTTTTTCTTCTGGGGGATCAATGAGCTCCTAACAAAAAAAGTGTGCTGGGACCAACATCCTTTTTCTTAAACAGGCAGCCCCAATAGGCAGCTCTTAAACAATGGGATTATTGTTTTTTCACCTGAGTTGAGTACCTGACCAAAATCTTGAAAGTAAAGGGTTAATGTATCCTTGAGGATAAAATGAGCTGGGGCTCAAGGTCGCCGCTCGTCAAATATCCAGCACATACTCTTTCTCACCGCTTTAATTTGGTGATGACTACTGAGAGTTGGCATGGAAATAAGCACTTTTTTTTAGGAACGTGAAAATAAGCACTCACAACTACAGTTACAGTGTGGGGCTACAGATGCAAAATCTGGGTTTTTATTCAAACCATGACTATAGGTCTATAGGACATCCTCAACACCGAGTTTTTCAGCACAACAAAACGACGCGGTAGTGCAACAGACCTTGAATATCCAGGTAAAAGGCGTCCTCAGTTCCTAGTAGTATAAGGGCCGCTCTATCTCTATGGTTCTTAGAGAGAGAAAAGGACCCATTATACCCTCAAATTCGTTTTGAAAAAAAAAATGGAACACATAGTAGGGTGTAGAACTGAGATGAATACATGGGAAAGTGTTTAGGTCCTAAGTGTATGGAGAAAAAAAGGAGGTTTTTCATAAAAAATGTATGGAGAAAATGAGGTTTGGCAAAAGTGGTTCCTACATAAGTCACTCTTAAATAATGGGGTTCTTGGGTTTTCACTAGACCAATGTAACTAGAAAGTGTTGGTTTTGGGTTTTCACCTGACCAAATCTAGTTAGGTTTAATGTTTCCTCGGGAAAAAAGTGAAATGGGGCTTCACTGAGATTAGGCCATAGTTTTTTTTAGAATTAGATTAGGTCATTGTTAGCCACACAAAGTTATGACCTCTTTAATATTTGGCATTTCTTTTTACCGCCGTGTTTTGCAATGAGAGTTGGCAAGAAAAACACCTACGATAATACATCGGGGCTTGGCGCCCCAAAATTTGGCTTTGGTGCAAACCATTGCTACAACCCATCATGTTGCTTTGGTTTCTTGTTGCGTCAAAGCAGGGCGACGATCCAAAATGGATGTTGAATGCTCGGTCAAAAGTGGGAAAGTATCTTTAGCTTCTAGGAGAAAGTTTCTTTTTCCTAATTAGGTGTTATTTTAGAGGAAGTATATTAGACTTCGATTCAAAAGGGTGTTGGGGAAAAAAGATGAATGGTCATCACATAATCTAAACTGCTGCTTAAGTGTATTGAACGCACGCCTACTAAAATCCAAAAAAAATCATGTGATCACCCAGCAACATGGGGCCACATCAACTATTGCGCCATGCAGAGTGCGTGGGTGAATCGATTATAGGTCCTATTTTTACCGCCGTGATTTCGCACCGAGAGTAGGTGAATAGTGAGAAACAAAACGCCCATAATAGTAACACAGAGCTAGGCGCACAAGATATTGGGGGTTCGAACCACGGGTACAACCCATGGTCAACTTGGGTTTCTTGTTACGTAGAAGCTAGGCATCTATCCAAAGCGGACGCTAAATACACGGGTCGAAAAGCGAGAAAAGCATTTTTCAGTTTCTAGTGGTAAGTTTTTTTTTAATTAAACTAGGTCTTACTTTAGTGGAAGTGTTTCTCTAGGATTTTCAACGAGAGAAGAAGGACCATTATGCCCTCAGCTCCATTTTGCCCAAAAAAGTACTTGAGAAAACTGAAAAACCTTGGGAATAGAACATTGCATCACTTTACAAAAATCTAGAATGAATTGTCTATGCTGGAGAAGAAAATTACGAGGTGTGACCGTTTTAATTTTTACCTCCTAAGCATTGGTTGACCACATTCTACTATGACCAGCCATCATCAACAAAAAGAAAATTAATTTCCATGTTTTGTGGTCGTAAAGTGTACGACGAAGAACACAGCGCGCAGGTGTAGAACCGAGATGCATACATCTTGTTGTCAGTCGTTTTCAGACGTCGGGTTCGCAATCGACAAGCGCGGTCAATCGTCTTTGGAGCTGAATTCTTTATTTCCGGTCGTGAGCCGGTCAGAGTTCAGGTTGCCGGGTCAAGGCATTTTTTGTGTTGCCCAAAATTCCTTGTCCAAATTCATCGCGTGTCTAGGTTCACACTCCCCTCACAACACGTTCCGTCCAACTCACGATCGCCTCATGCCATCCGGTAGACCCCAACGCCCATCACTTCTACTAAACAACAAAAGGAATACAAGGCTCTGATGAGCAAAGAATAAATAAAGAAACAGACGAACGAAGAAGAAAAGAAAAACATTCCCTGCCACTGCCACGGCACCTGCAGGCTGTGGGGAGAGGATTGTGTGTGTCTGGGCCACGCATATAAAAAGGCTGCGTCCAATCGGCGACGTGCAACCGTGCAGTGCAGTGGACGACGGCGCCACGAGTTCACGTCACGGGACGTCGCCCCTGGCCGGGTCCCCTCCGGGGGAGATGGCTCGATTCCTCTTTGTAGCCTAGCCCTGCAAGGCAACAAAAACCCCCCTCCTCATCCGGGGCGCTGTGAGTGTGAGGAGAGCGTGCGAGCGAGCCGAGCTCGCGGGTGATCTCGACGCCTGGAGGCTCCTCACCCGTCGAATCCGCCGGAAAGGGATCGGAGTTGCTGGCTCGCTTATCTCCTCCGCCCCTCCCATCATTTCCCGGTTTCCGTCTCGTGGCCACGACGAGCCTGATGAGGTGGAGACGAGATCGAGCCAGATGACATTGGCATTGTCATCGGCATGGACTCTTTTCTCTTAGAAACCATCGGCATGGACTCCTTGCGCGGATCGGATTCTTGCTTGGTGTGCCAATTCCGAGCCGTGTGCCTGGTGGCCCGTTTCGTTTGCTAAGAGAGGTGGAATATGGAACCGGCCGGGCCCCGCGGGACGAAAAATTCAGACATGTCGCGCGAGGAAGGGAACGTGCTACGTGGAGTGTGTGCTTTCCATTTTAAGAAGCCAGTTACTGGTGTGTTTGGAACACGACGCTATACTACTTTTGTGGATAAAACATTAGGGTGCAAATAACTTGCATTGCTAACATTACGTGCTGCGTGTGTATAATTGACCAATAGACACAAAATGTCCTCAAAACTTGCAAATGTTCTCAGCAGAAACTAACAGTTACTTTTCCGTTTCGATTAGGTCGTTGCACGGTCCCTCCATATCATGTGGTCAACAGGAGCTAACCATTGCGCGTTGAGCGTTGAGGCGGTTCCAATTAATTTGAAGTCGATCTTCTCAAAACTAGCCGCCAAGGGACGAGTGGCTTCTCCACTTGTAACCATCCCATGTTAAGTGCTTTTGATTAAAGTTTAGTGTATGCGGGAAACACAAATGCATGTGTTTGTGTTCACACAGTGCGGCTTAGTATCTAGTAGTATTTTTGCATTCTCCAATTAGTACCACACAGTTAAACCCACCGATAATTCTAAGCCTTTTAATTGACCGGCAACGACCAAACATCGATATTGCAATGAGAAAAGCATCGGATGAGTTGATTATAGTCACGAAGGTGAAGCATAGCTAATGGGCAGCAGATTGCCTAATAGATAAAAAAAAGTGGCATTTCCTATAAAATGCAACATAGGCGTCGATGTTTTGTGGTGTCATGGAGGAGAAAAGCTAATAATAATCCCGTCAAAGGACTTGCATCAGGTATACTTTTTCACACCGTCCGTAGAAGAACTTGCGTCACGTGTGCTTTCCCACATTGCTCGTCGAAAAACCTGCGTCAGGTGTCCTTTTCGTACTGCCCGCCAAAAGACCTATGTCAAGTGCACCATTTCACACCACTCGCTAAAAGGATCTACACCAGGCGCCCTTTTTCGTATCGCCCGCTAGAGTTCCCACATCAAGCGTGATTTTTTTAAGCTTATTGAAAGACCTATTTATGGTACCTTTTTTATGTCATCCGTCGAATGACTTACATTAGGCATTTTTTACCGCAACGCTCGTCAAAAAACCTACATTACATATACTTTTCCGCGTCGCTGATTAAAAGACATGCATGCTTTATGTACACTTTTCCGCACTACTCACTGTGCGTATGCGTTATGTACACTTTTCCGCACTACTCCCTATGACGGAAATGGAAAACGTGGAAAATGGAAAATGGAGAAAGCTAGGACAGCAGACCTTCTGCCGTACTCCGTAGTCCGTAGTCACTAATAGGGTATATAATTCGAAAAAAAAGGATCGAGTATAGAAAGTGTGAACAAGATTTTCACAAAACAACCGTTAGATAGCCAGGGGCAAATTGGTCTATTCAGGCTGTAAAGTCCCTGATTTTCCTTTGGGCACCAAAAAAACAACCAACACCCAACTCATTTGTTTTCCTTCTTTTCTTTTCGCCTTCCTCCTTTTTCATTCCCCGCTGCGGCGCTGCCTGCTCCTGCCCCTCCCCTCTCCCCCCTTTTCTATATTTTTCTTTCTTTTCCATTTTTCTCCGTGGATTCCCATGGTCACCACAGTGAAGTCTCGACCGCCGCATGCCTCCTTCGCCATGAGCGGCCGCCGCCACCGCTATTCGCCGGCGGCGCCTTCCTGCTCCTTCTTTACCGGGTAAATTCCTCGCCTCCAACCCCCTTCATATCCTCTTTCCCAGTTTCTAGCAATCCCGAAGCGAACGAACTGCTCTGCCTTTTCCCCTCTCTCTGGATTTTTCCTTGCGTTCAGTAGTTCAAGCTTGATCCGTGCTTGAACGGGCTCAAAAGCATCACTTTTCTTTTCTCTATGTTCTTGGGCGTATTTTTTTTCCTGAGGTTTTATCCGGCGATGTACTGCATCAGTTCGCTGCCACTTTCCCTATTCTGCGATCAACTGCGGCGATGTGTTGATTCCTTTGCGGCGTGTTGGGTTTCTTGCAGGGGTTCGTTGCTTGCGCTATGCTGCTTGACCTTGGCGCTTCTTGCTTTCCCCGTGTCGGCGGCGGCGGAGGATTGCGCCGAGGAGAGTGACGGGGCTGACGGCGACGGTCGCTGTCTGGGCTTCCGGGATGCCTGTGCCGACCAAAGGGCCTTCTGCTTCTCGTCCTCGGTGGCTCAGACGCTGCTTGCAAGCGAGGATGGCATCAAGGCGCCGGATTTGGAGGTGTCAAGGGAGTGGGGACCGCCGTCTCCGCCAAGGGCCTTCCCGATGTCCGGCGGCGGAGGCGTGGTGACTTGCTCCTCTGTTGACACCACGCTCACCCGGGCGCGCAATGGATTGGGGCGAGACGGTGATGCTGGTGTGAGGTACAATGCAGCGTCGTGCAAGGCGCCGCTTGTGCCTGACAATTGGATGCGGGCATCAGCCGGGGTGCCGATGGAGTTGGATGGCACGGCCGCAGATGTCGACCCGAGTGTCCTTCACCGTTCCTTGTCGATGAATGTGGCGATTAACCCGCCGGTGCTGGATTGGGGCAGGAGAGACTTGTATGCCGCCTCCACGGCCACCTTGACCGTGATGAATTTGAACAACGACAGCGCCCTGCGTCTGTATGAGCCATTCAGCACTGACCCCCAATTCTATGTATATGATTATGAGGATCTAGAGCTGCAGCCTGGGGATAATGCGACAGTCACCTTCATTTTCTTGCCAAAGTTGTTGGGCTCTTCATCAGCTCATCTGGTTGTGCAGACAAATTTTGGTGGATTTATAATACATGCAAAGGGCGTGGCTGTCAGTTCTCCCTATCAGATACTGCCATTGACAGGGATAGATGTTGCAATAGGTGGACAGCTAGAGAGGAACTTGTCGATACACAACCCTTATGACGATACTCTCTATGTCGAGGAAGTGGCTGTTTGGATGTCTTCATTAGAGAGCACAAGGTATTCTTCTCACCTTGTTTGCCAGCTAGGCCCCTTTGATGGAGCACTGGAGCTATCTTCAAGTAGCAACTGGTATACAGGAAGCAGTGCTGCATTTGGATGGCCAGTGATCTATATTAGGCCTAGTGAGCAATGGGAGGTGCTTCCTTCAAAAAGGAACACTGTTATAGAGTTAAAACTGCAAGCTCTTTCTGAAGGCAAGGTTTTTGGTGCTATCTGCTTCAAAATGCGCAATTCCACTCCTGGTACAGTGCATACTTTTGTGACACCTATTGAGCTAGAGGTGCATACGCGAACCTACTATGATTCCAGTGGTTTAATTGCAGTCACATTCGAGCATATATCAACTTGTGATGAAAGTGGGTCAATATTTTCACTTTCTTTACGGAATGATGCACCAGAGTTGCTGAGGATTGTAGGTATTACCGAGGATGACAAAAATGGCCCAATGACCTTTCAGGTTAAGTACCTGAATGGATTGATACTCTTCCCTGATACTGTAACAGATATAGCTTTAGTAAGATATAGTTCTTCGGTTCCAGAGGACAGTTCATTTGACAGTTGCAATATAGTGGTAGAAACAAACAGTACCCTTGGTAGTTTAATCATAATACCGTGCAAAGATTTAGTGCGTGCTTCTCTCTATACAAGTACTGCTACTGTTGCCGGATCCAATGTACAGTTCACCAGACCATTATATAAGGAAATGATCTCTGCTAATGCAAGGACGAGAACTTTAGGCAGCATGCTGCAAATAGAAGACTTGCATAATGTGAAGGTATTTCTCCTTATACACGGGGTTTTTTTCAACAAGAAATGGAATCCTCATTACTTCAATTGATATAAAATGCCTTTTCCCATCGAAGTGCTAAATGCTTGCTCGGGGTTGTATATGACATATGGCCTAGTATGAATACTACCTTGTGCCATTTGATAGTTTTATTTAGCCCACTGTATTGTTCTCTCCTCTTTCATGCCAATCCAACATAATTCATCCTGTGTATCATGAAACTGCATGGTGTCAAGCCTATGCTTAATTGGCAGCTATTTGGTATGCTAGGTTCTCTCTATTTTTTATTGAAGAGAATATGTTGGATGCCTAGCCCTGACCTGAGTCTTAACTGTTGATCAGTTATTTCAAATGAATGGCTTGATGTTATAGAAAAAACGCTTACTTGTGATGCTTAATACCTTTTATGCTGCTACTTGTAGTAGATTAATCTGATCTTGATATTGATGCCTTTATAGTAGCAAAGTACCTTGGTAACTTCAGTGCTGTTATAGCCGTTGATTTCTCTTCGAATTTGAATTTTATCTCCAATTGTCTACAATTATTGTTCTTGTGCTGAAGTAATGACAGCTGTTTGATTACTTACTTCAAGTGGGCTATACATTTGTGCATCTATATCTTTTGCTTGTAACTCTGCCGATGTAATTCACAAAATGATTTGCAGCCAACGATCACGAGAGCAGTCAAAGCTGATGATACAATACTTAGACAATGGAGATCTCATGGAACAAGGGATAGAATTTCTGTTCTAATGGATCATGAAATGATGTTTCCCGTAGTTCAAATTGGTTCACAGTTTTCTAAATGGATAAAGGTCCATAACCCAAGCCTGGAGCATGCAGCCATACAGCTGGTAGTGAACTCCGATGAAATCATAGACCAGTGCAAAACTGTAACTGATGTATGTGAACTTACATTCTCAAGCAAATCTCCAGAGATTAACTCAACTGAAACTAGATTTGGTTTCTCGTTAAGTGATGCAGCAATCACTGATGCCCATGTTGGTCCTTCAGAAACTGCTTTGCTTGGTCCTATTGTCTTCCGTCCCTCGAATCGCTGCATGTGGTCAAGCATGGTTTTGATCAGAAACAACCTGTCAGGAGTGGAGATGCTGCCTGTTCGGGCATATGGCGGACGGCAATCTATTGTTCTTTTAGAGGAATCCAAACCTGCTTGGAAGCTAGAGTTTAACCTTGGCTCCAATGTTCAGAATAAATCGACAATGACCAAACAAGAGGTCCCAAGCTCTTTGTGCAGTCAACAGTTAACCAAGGAGATACATGTTAAAAACAGCGGTGACCTTCCTCTTGAAGTAACGAAGGTTAAAATTTCGGGAGCTGATTGTGGTGTGGATGGTTTCTTTGCGGACAACTGCAAGGGATTTAACTTATCTCCAAGTGAATCAATAAGAATGCTCATTTCTTTTCAAGCTGATTTCTCTTCAGCTATGGTTCAGAGAGATCTTGAGTTGGTCATGACTACTGGCATTTTTCCTATCCCTATGACTGCAAATATTCCGGTCTGCATGCTTAACCAGTGCAGAAAGTCTTATTTCCGATCTGCTCATTGGAAGCTGTTGGTACTCTCTTTTGGAGCTTTAACACTGCTTGTTCTGGGCTTTGTCCGAAATGCCCCACATACTTTGACAGGGAGCTCTCAAGATGATTACATCAAAATTGATGACAGGAAAAGCACTATTTTTGAGGATAACAGGAAAAGTACCATTGGCAAGACTCTTAAGCCCTCCTTCCTTCACCAAAGCAGCAAAAAGTCCAGGTAAGTTTTGACAGCACCACTCCTTTTCACAAGTCCATTCAATTTTACATTAACTTAAGTTTGATCAGTGTGGCTTGTGCACAGGACCATAAAGGAACACAAAAGGAGTGAAGAAGCTCTTGCTGAGAAATACCCTGCCAGTGTTATCGATAGCTCCAAGAGGACAGATGAAAAGAAAAATCCTGATGAACAACTGCATACAACTTCGACTGTATCCATGTCCCCAGCTAATCCAGTGGAAGACAGAGTCTCAGGAAAAGCTCCACAAACTAGTGAAAATCTCACTATCAGGATTGCTCGAGACAAAGGGAGACGAAGGAAGAGGAAAGTTGGGGGTGCAGGACTGGCAGCGAAGTTTGAGGTTTCTAGCAGCCACAGTGGGAACTCAACACCATCTTCACCACTGTCACAAAGTTCAACCCCAAAACAAGGTTGGTCTTTTTCTGGTGCGCCATCGGAGCTGAAGCATGAAAATAAACTTGAGACTGGATTCGATGTTGAGGCAACCACACCATCAGTTGGCACTAACCGTGAGAAGAAAACTTGGTCGCAAGTCGCTAAGGAGCAGCCTCGCTCGCGTTCAGCCTCACCTGGAACCACATCACCTCCAGCTCCTTCACTGACCACCACCGCATGGCGCTCACCAATGCTGGCCACTTCTTCCTCGATTGCGCCGCATGCTCGTGCTCCTGGCTCTAATCTGGTGAAAGACAAGGCTGTGCAGAGAAGCGAGGGTGCCCGGTTGAAGAAAGACTTCACATACGACATATGGGGAAACCATTTCCCTGCAAACCTGCTGGGGATAGCAAGGAATGGCGTGCCAAACAAGATGCCTGTTGCTTCTGAAGGGGCCTCGTATAGCTTGTTTGCTAGAGAGCCCCAGACCCTCATGATGAAGCCATCATCTGCACCGCCCGTGTCTCGCGGCCGGGGATCGCCCCCACCTGATGTAGCAACTGGTTATGGAATAAAATGAGCTGAAAAAAAGGCTAAAATAATTGGACCCGGGTTTGCCGTTGCGTCTTGCGTGCGTCCCTGCGCACTGCGTTTCTACTAACCGTGCGTTTCTGTTGGCAAATTATGATAGCATATATAAAACTAACTAGAGAAAGCGAAGCAGATTAAAACTGACGTTTCTCTGCAGCACTGACAATTAAATGCGTTGCTTAATGCCTGTAAAACGAACAGCGACGATCTGACTGAAAGTTTAGAGAAACCAAGATCTGACTGTTTTTCTTTCTTTCTTTTTCTTTTTTGCTCCAGGCGAATACGAACAAGCTTTGTCCTGGCTTTTTTTTTATCGCTCATAATACGCTACATGATTAGCAGCTTGTCCTGGCCTTTCTATCGCTGATTCGCCACATGATTAGCCTCCCTCCAGGCCCCAGCTAAAGATTCTAAAGTTTCATTTCTCACCTCATTATCACCCGCAGACATGATGGAAAGTATGTTCCTGTATAAAGCAAGGGGGGGGGGGGGGGGGGGGGGTGTGCTTGAATGCTTGATGCATGCTAGTGGATGTCTCATTCGTTAATCATGTGGCAGATTACGCAGAAAGTTCCCTTTGCGGATGCCAAGAGTTGCTATTCAGTTAATATCTTTGCAGCTTTCGCTAACTGACATATGTTATTTTTGCTGCAAATTCCACTATGTTTGTTCGTTACATTCGTTTCAAAGTTCTTTCTGCTGCAAAGAATGATTCAAATCCTCTTCTTGAAGGAGTTTCTGACAGACGCCTGGTGATCTTGTGAAAATCAGAAATGCTGAAGGTTAATTGCAGGGACCGGGAGAAATCTGGAACGTGATAAAAAAAAGCAGGGATTGCAGGCAACATGGCGTGGAGGGAACTACCAATTACGAATACTGAAAACAGAGGACATAACACATGGATTGCAGGTAACATCAAGCCTGAACCCGTTCGTTATTAACATTCTGTATAACAAAAGCAAGTCACTTTCAGAATACACGCATCATCTAGCAGTCTAGCACTCGAATGCCTCTTATTTCGATGCGACGCGTTGGTCGCTTCTTAATCCAGGAGTCCTGCTCCCGAATTCACAATTGATTAGAGGCAAGTAATCGGCACCACTCTGCTCCAGAACAATTCCGTTCCATCACTTCGAGCTAAAGAGTGGTAACCTGTGCAGTATGCAGATTCATATGGTTAGCGCTATTTCCTTGTGCATTATCAGTTATCACACGAGTCACCAACATTTTTTCATGTAATTTCATATGTGCGTTGGCTATGGGAGTTTGAGATGAACAAGATGTCAGACTTGTGGTCTGCTGGGCAAGAACTCTGAAGTCTGAACTCACCCAAGCCTGAGCGATGTATCGGAGCCGCCGTCATCAGTGTCGGCCGGCGGGCGCGGATACGATGTGTTGGTCACGGATTCAGATGACTGCCCTTCCTCATACACAACTTCTGAATCGGCGCCGAGCTGCATCTCCATCCTCGCCATCCGGGTCACCTGCAGCTTCAGATCACTGTGGCTTAAACGAGGTGTCACTGGAAACATAGGCAGATCGGAATGGAAATGAGGCCAGGAATTTACTTGCTCCTTTAGTCTTGAGTTCTCCTCGATCAGTAGCATTCTCTGTTTAAACAGCACAAGTGAAGGTTGTCAAAAGGCAGGAAACATAATCTGACTGAATATAATGTAAAAGATTTCAGCTGCATCTTCTAGTTGTTAAGTGTTGCTATGAAGTTTTCCATACAGTTGGTTAAGCTACAGAATAGCCTAAGTCTGAGGCAACTGAAGCATCTTATTTTTGAAATAAAATTAACTGAGCAGTTTGAAATGAGAGTTATGCTTGCCTTTCTTTCCAGACCGCTGATCTCGTCAGAGATTTTTTGGCTCTACAATTGTGACAAGGAAGAAAATGGTTACACGGTTTGCATTACTGTAGTCTCTGATGCTTTCACGTGTATCAGATACCTTGGTTTTGAGTACAGATCCGAGGCCGGATTCGAGGGTCTTCTCTAACTCCTGCAGCTGTTGGACGCTCAGCCTCTGCAGCTCCTCTCCTCTCATCTGCCTGCAGTAGGAAGTTAGCCGCGAGCAAAATTAATGAACATGATTTAGGCAATAACTTATACTTTTGAGCGGGGTTTGTCTTAAAAAAAGGACTAGCAACTTCCTGAAGATTATATTGTAGGCTAGATTTTCACCTGAGCTTAAGGGTTGCTTCGGCAAGCTCCTCCCTTAGCTTTGCACAGGTATTGTCATCAACCTAACATATATATATGCAACAAACTTAAAGCTGTTAATACCGAAATGGTAACCATTGGGTCTGTCTTGTGATTTGAAGCAAATTAAAATCAGATGGCAACTTCAGCATGAAGTTTGTTTAGCTCACATGTGACTGCAGCTGAGACGGTGCTTCTGACTTCTGCAGCGTCTTGGAATGGGAGTCGTACCGATCGATGATCTGCTTCATGCTTCAGGAAAATGGGGCCAGAACAACAAACGGGTCAGACTACTCAGCATAAAGATTAGATAATATATATATTGACCTACTTCTTGTCAAGATTCTTATGCCAAAGTAATTTTCTCAGTAACCATTATTATTATTATTATCATTATTGTTATTATAGAAAAAATATAATGAAGTCACTACCGGATCCCTGGGCTTTGCCGTGTGCCCATTACACACGGCAAAGGCCGAAATACACATGGCAAAGCCTTTGCCGTGTGTCTATTATCGGGCACACGGCAAAGAGGTCTTTGCCATGTGTCTATTATCGGGCACACGACAAAGGTTTTGCCGTGTACCCTGTGCTTTACCGTGTGCCCTAAACCACTAACAGCCGTGCTTCCGGAATGATATCAGTCTACACGCCAAAGACGATGCTAGAATACTAGCTAGGGCCTAGGAGTAGACTAGGAGCATCATATTGTTGTATCACCATCCATATTTCATGGAGCAAATTCCTTCTATGCCATTGTAAATTACACTTCATCCCGTATGTGCCATCCAAAATTAGCTCGTCCCCTGTATGCCATTGGTTGTAATTTTTGATCCCCTTCATGCCATTGCCGTCACGGAGGGGTGACAGACCGTTATCATCGTTGCTAGCTGTCTTTCTTCCTCCCTCGTCTCCATCATTCACCCTCCAGTTCCCTTTCCACTCCCCACGCCTCGTCCATCCTCCATGGCTCCGTCCTCCTCATCTGCTCGCCTCCTGCACACACGACCGCTGCGCCACCCCCTTCTCGCGCCATGGCCAGAGCCGCCACCCCTCTTCGCACCTCCGCCTCGCCCCGCTTGCACCGCCGCCCCTCCTTGCGGCTGCAGCCTCTCGCGCCATCGCTTGCGGCTGCCGCTCGGCCGGCCCCGGATGGGAGCGGCGGTGGCCGGGCGCGCCCAGCCTCGTCGGAGGCCAAGTAGGAGGCACGAGGGAGAAGCGGCGCGGGGGAGGAGCGCAACCGAGCGGGATTGCATCGGCGGCGGCGCCATGTCCAAATCAAAGGAGAGACAGTGCAAATCGGCCGAATCCGGAGGCGCCATGGCCAAATCAAAGAAGAGGCAGGCACGTTTGGCGGAGGAGGGGTCCTGGCCTCCCGGGCCATGGCCAAATCGAGCGAGCTCAAGCCACAGCCATGGGCGGCTGCCAGGCTCGCCCTGCCACTCTTCCCTGTCCCGGCGCCATGGGTGAGTACAGGAACGACGGCAGCCGAGCTTGCCCTGCCACACACGGGAGCGGCTGCGGTCGGGCTCGTCCTGCCCCGGTGGGAAGGGCGGCGACACGGCTCGCCCCTCCCCCGTCCCGGCCCGCCATGCTCTTCCCCGTCCCTGGCACCATGGATAAGGACATTTTACGCCAAGGCCCTCGTAGAAAGCTATAACTTTAAATCTAAATTCTATGTCTTAGCCGTTTTGTAAAAAGGCCCTCTGTAAAAAGGTAAATTACGCGCTAACAGCGATGATAACGGGTCTGTCACCCCTCCGTGACGGCAATGGTATGGAGAGGATAAAAAAATACAACCAATGATATACAGGGGACGAGCTAATTTTGGATGGCACATACGGGATGAAGTGTAATTTACAATGGCATAGAAGGAATTTGCTCTATTTCATGCATGGATCCGGGGACTTGGTTCCACCCTACTTCGTCCAACTTACAGGACAGCAAGAGCCTTATGATGTGTTAGGTGTTGGAAGACAATCAACAAATGGTGTTTGTAACGCCAAAGTTTAAAAATATAATTAGGTGTCATTTGGATCCACTAAAGATTGGACGATGTAGAAAAAATAATCACTATACAATCCAGATACCTTGAATTCTAGTGTTGATTTTCATACTCCCATTGATAAAATCGTATAATCCCACCATCCAACCTAGCTAGCTATCCGAAGATTATGAGTTGGAAAAGTACTCCCTCCATGTAGGAAATATATGGCATTTTGGACAACGACACGGTCTCCAAAACGTAACTTTGACTTCTTATTTTTACAAAAACATTTATTAAAAAAATAATATATGTATAATTTTCTAAAAATACTTCTGAAGACAAATCTATTCATATGGTTTTCACATTTCCAAACTCAACAACTTAAGAGTTATTTGTGAGTTATATTCTCAATGTTTTACTAACACCTTGTCCAAAACGTCATCTATTTCCTATACGGAGGGAGTATATTTGATATTCACAAATTATGACCAACCCACAATCCAGATTATAATCCAAGGATCCAAGTAGACTAGTAAGTTATAATTATCCAGAATTCCTTAATTATTACTACGTGCTTAAATTCTATGCATGCAACTGCAAGGACCAGCAGGCACGTACGCGCACTTTCATATATACAGATTTGATATTTCTGAACTTTAAAGTTAATAATGTTATCCACGTATTATACAATCTACAGTGCCTGTAAGCAACAACATTTTATATCTAAAATAAAACGTTAACGATTGAACATATACACATACAGTGAACTCCATGTTATGAAGGAAAAAAAATATATGAATAGAGTAAACATGGAACGAAATCCAATGCACAAATTCCACCGATCGTGCAGCCCGCCAATCTTTTTACCCCAGCCATTCTGACGAATCATGTCATACACAGGCAACTCGTGTCAGTGATATAAAATCACAGCGTGACATGAAAAGACTAGACTGAAGTATGCATTTCTGTTGATAAAAAGAAGCAGTAGTAATATCTTTTTTTGAAAAGTAAGTAGTAACAATTTCCCTTCCCCTTTTAACTAGTAATGGTAAGTGCGTACATGTACCATTGCTGACCTTTTTCGGGGACCCTTTTCCGTAATTTACAACAAGTAACAGTAGTTCCATAGGTGTTTTTCATTTTGTTTGTCATGTTAATGACAGTTAAGATTGCAGCCTTGACTTGCGGATTATATATACATTTTATGAACTGGACCCCCCCACACGCGCGCGGCGTACCCAGTGCCGTAGGCTCCCGCGCTATGCGGGGTCTGGGGGTAGGTTGTTTAGCGCACAACCATTTCTGCACATAAATGTGCAGAGGTTGAGGCTTGAACCCTGGACCTTCCGGTCGCAGGTGGTGAAGCTAGCTCTATCGACCTTGATTATTTTGTTTTCCCAATCATCTAGGTATAAATAACATTATGCCATATCATTGGGGAAAAATAGTATATTTATACGAAGTAGTTCAGTTATATATACATTGCAGTTAACCATATACTATTTTGCAAGTAAATTGGATATTTAACTGAATTGAAGAAACATGTGTTTCCAACCCCATCATCGTCAAAGATGTTTCAAATCGAGAATGAAGAAGCCCAGGCCTAATCATTTGTGCCATTTCAGTATAAATTCGACACGACTTGTATTTCAGTAACATTTTCAAGCACACCCAAGTTGGCATATCCTAAAATTTTCTCTTCGTTCTCTATTTTATTGGAGTATGTGGAAAAATTTAAAATTAGAAATTAAAAGGCAACAATATGCATTGCAAGCTTCTTACATTGACAAGCAAGGAGGAAATGGTGTATCATTTTTACTTTCCTATTTGGGGGCTGAGAACTATTTCATAAATCATGGAAGCTCACAAGAACATTCCAAGGCATTTCCTGGTAAGCAGCTGGAATATATGTGGAAACAGAGCTGACTAGCTATAAAGCATTTTGTAGGTAGGATGTCCAAGTTAACCTGGAACCACAGGCCGGTGAAGTCAAAAGAAATGTAAACGTGCTAGAACAGCAATAGAAGGAACTTGGAAAACCAATAAGTAAGCAACTTGCACAAAAGGTGGAGAAAAGATTTGGGTGCAGATCAGGAGGAAGACCCTGCGCCGATGACATGCACTTTTTTCTAAAGATAATCTATTTTTACGGAGTATGTTACAATAAAACCTTCCATTTGTAATCTCTTTTCCACCCGTTTGAAAACTTTGAAATGGTCCAGACAAAGAGCACATCCAATATATATTTTGGAGAGATACGGGAAATTAAAAATCCTAATTCCATCTCATCAATAGATGACACTTGCAAACTGAGCATACAAAAGTTGTTAATAAAATTTCTTGTGACAGAGAATCCGTTTACTCATGTTTGAGTCTCCGGCTGGGTGCGCTCGTTTACTGTGTTTCTAAATAAATGAAACCTGGACCCCCCCAAAAAAAATAATAGATATGATGAAATCACAGTAACTGGTCAACCTAATCTTGAATGTGACATATTTTTGGGGGTAGATTATTGCTGGCGTTACCTAATTATCATTATGTGCATAGAACAAAACATAACACTCAACGTCAACAAAATCTGGATCTGTACGTGTTGGGCAGCAACAAGACAGTAGTGTATCAACGAACAATGTTTTTTATATTTAGAAAAAAAAGGTTTTCCAGCTAGAACAGGCGAGGACCTCCTCCAAGTATGCAATGAAAATCTCTGCGAAAAGGAGAAAAGGGAGATCCCAAAACACGGTTGATCTAGAAATCTACACACTCAAATAAAGTCGTCGTCGTTGACGATGGGTAGAAGAAACTTAGCTAGCTAGAGCGAGCAAGAACGGCCAAGTTCTCCTTTGATCTACTCCTAGAAAAAACAAGAAAGGATTGTGCAAAGCTTCAAACAAAGTTAATAAGCTATTCTTACTCTCTGGAGGCATCAAAAGATTTAAGAGAACGACCGGCATGAACTATACATTCAAAAATCTATCATCAAATATCAAACCCCGTGATAAACGACATGTACAACCTTGTTCCCAAAAAAGAGACCGCGGCTCAAGCCGGATACCCCAAGTTGAAAGAAAAGAATCCCCGATCTCAAGAAACAAGAAATCAGGTTTCTAAGTCTGGAATTAACCGATTAATTAATTCATACGCCAAATTAAAGAAGAAATCAATTTAGGGCATTACCAAGATGCAGCTCAATCAATCTAAAAATCCGGAGTGGAAGAACGTACCCAAACTAAAAATCCGGAGTCCCAAACGGATCAAAATAGAACAATTGCAGGCGAGCTCGGGCGTGGCAACACATGGTTACCTGGTGTTGGCGAAGTGGAAGAGCTTGCCGGTAGCGGAGAAGACGATGAGCCCGACCTCGGCGTCGCAGAGGATGGAGAGCTCCTCGGCCTTCTTGAACAGGCCCCGGCGCCGCTTGGAGAAGGTCACCTGCCTCGCCGCCAGGTTCTCGATCCTCCGTATCGCTATCCGCTCCCTCTTCCCCGCCATCGCCGCCGCCCCTCCCCGCTCCGCCCGGCCGGCGCCGCCGCTGCAGCAAATCAACCAACACCAGCACGGGGCACAAGAAGAGAGATGAAGCGCACATGTTTAATTTGACCGACCGAGAGTAAAGAATAGGAAAGAGACCAAGCAGCAGCAGCTCACGGGAACCCTAGCTAGCTGCTGGCCGGGAAAGCCACGGCCACAGCAATCGCTTACAGGTGTAGATCTGCGGCGCGCGTCGGGGGGCAGTCAAGGCCGTCGTCCCTTGGTGGGTCTGGTAGGAGGAGTAGTTCCTCTTTGCGCAAAGGACCAGTGAGCAACTGGCTACTATTTATGGAACAGGCGCGTAAATCCACCAATGGCGACGAGAGAGAGACGGAGGAGGATGGATGAGGACGGCCCGGCCGCGTCGGCGCAGCGCATCAGCAGAAGCAGCGGAGCAGGAGCGCTAGCTAGGAGCCAGCCAGCGCCACTGCAGCCAGCAGTAGGGGGGCCGAGGGGTAGGGCAGCTCGAAGCGCCGTACGAAGGAGCAGTAGCTTTTTATGGCAAAGGTCAGGCCGATGGAGCCAGGTGTCTGCCACGAGGTGGTCAGGGGCGAAGTGACCCCCCGAGAGGCCGAGACGCTCTCCGCCATTGGTCCGCGCGTCAGCTCGCCCACTACGGCCGCTGTTGCTTGCCGTGCTGGTCTGCTTTGAAAAGTCACCACCGTATCCGTTCCACTGTGTCGCTGCCACTGTACGTCTAGCGCTCTCTTCTTCTGGTTGGAGCGCGGGCTTGGTACGACTCGTGCTCGGCATCCTTTTTTAACTCTCTTCCGACGATACTGTTTTGGGGTGTTTTTCTCGGGGGTAGGGAAGAAGGGCGCCCCGGATGGACCGATGGGCATAGGACGTCCATGGGCATGGGTGGTGCCATGTGCGCCGTGCATACCGCCTGGCTTGGCTTTTGGCAGCAGCCAGAAGGGGCTACTCGGTGTTTGGCTCTTTTGAAGGCACGAAAGTGTGCCTGATTCATTAAAAGAAGAAGAAGATCCTTTTCAAAAAGGAAGAAGAGGAAGAAGAAGAAGAAAGAATGCCAGATTTATTTTTATTTTTTTGTTTCAACTAGCATTTCAGGTTAGCAACGGGCTTTGGAAGGCGACTTAGGGTTTCACCTCTGTTGGTCCTTGTGGTGGGAACGCCTGGAGGCCGTTGGATCGACCATGGGTTGGATGGCGAGGCGGCGGAGGGGTTGTTCACCATGATTGTGCACAACGTCGGGTGGAGGAATTTGCTGGAGAGGAACAGGGGCGTTGCACACCGTTAATGCCAGCGAGAGAGTTGTCGCAGGCTCATAAGCTCCAACCGTGTCCTCTACATTTGTGGCATTGCTAGATGCGGGTAGAGACGTAGAGTGGCACCTAAGACGAGGGAACGAGGATCCATCAGTACGTGGAAAGAAGATTATGGGACGTGGTGGAGGAGCTTGGAAATGCATTGCGCCGCAAGTGATGGTGGGCGCAAGGTAGTGGGGCGGCGGAGACGGCGGCCTCGAAGGTAGTGGCGGCTAAGTAGGGGAAGAAATGAATTAGGGTTAGAAAAGATATATATGAAGCTAGGATCAATCTAAGCCGTTCGAATGAAATCATATGGTAAAAAAGAGATTGCTTAATGGAGAAGGTTACGGGAAAGAATCTAAGCCATTGGATTGAGATCTTACGACCATGAATTTTGGCTTAGGAGTTAGGCTTTATTTATTCTAGTTATTCACGTTTAAAGAAAAAGAGTGTCGGATTTCGTCTGAGTTTGATGTGCTCTGCTATAAACCAAGAAATGCAAGAATGTCGTCCTATACAAATCCATTTAGGTGAGCTTTGCAAACCTTGTGGCTCGATAAGGTAATTTCCATTCTCCAGTCTGCGGAGTGCCACTTTGATACTTGATGAGGCAAGCGGCAAGCCCTATGACTAATTCTACTGATTTCATTTGGGAGGATTTATACCGCAAACCAAGACAAAAACTAATTTGGAAGCTTTACTCGCGAAGCCCTCTCCAACTGCCTCTTAAATTTGGTCTTGGACTCTTGGTTAAATATCTTTTTAGTTAAATACTTTCAATATTTTCATATTAATCTTATTTTTTTGATTTATTTTGCTATTTTTTAGTGGACAGTGACATGTCCACCAACGGTGCAGTGCATACGGTGGCTTTGACATTCACAAGAGCCTCTGAGAGGTCCTCATAAAAGTATACTAACTATGCACGTGTGAATTCATTAGGGTAGTTGTGAGTTTGTGACTCTGCGTACTCCTACGAGACACTTTTAGTTGGAGTTGTTTACGGTTCAATCTCTTTATCAACATGTCATGAATCAAAACAATTTACCTCCAAATCAATTTTTGTGGAAACTCAGGCTACCCCTAAAGATTAAGATATTTATTTGGTTCTTAACTTAAAGGAGTAGTGTTAACAAAAGATAATCTGATTAAACGAAACTGGAAAGGTGATGACCAATGTTGTTTTTCAACAAGGAAACCATCCAGCATTTATTTTTTGATTGTCATGTTTCAAGATTTATTTGGAGAGCAATCCAGATTGCTTATGGCCTACAATCACCAGTTAGTGTAGCTGATTTATTTGGAAATTGGTTACAAGGAATAGATCCCAACACTCGTCTCCAAATTTGGGTGGGAGCAAGTGTTGTATGTTGGGCCATATGGCTAACTAGGAATGACATTGTTTTTGATAAAAAAAGATACACTCTTACATGCAGGTCGTCTTCAGGGCTACTTATTGGATTCGGTTTTGGACATTGCTACAAAAGGAAAACAATCGCCCAATGATGAAGTGGGCTTGTCGTATCCTGGAGTCAACGGTCATGGAGATCTTCGCAAAACATGGGTGGATGTCTACTAGTAGGCTTTGTGCTTAGTCTTGGCATCACCTTTGTTTTATGTTTTTAGCTATTTGTTGGCAACTTTTTTAACTCTTGGTTGAAACTTGTAATAATGGATGGTTGAGTGCACAACTCATGCAGAGGCCGGAATAAAGAAATTCCTTTATCTAAAAAAATATAAAAAAATTGAATATTCTACTACAGAATTCCATTGAAAAATTCGGCCATCGTTCCACGACAAACAAATACTCCACAGGAACTTTCGGCCATTTCGGGGCCCATCGAGAGTCACGCGTACGGCCCAAAAAGATGATAACGCGCAGACAGACCGGGCAAAACTTCCTTTTGTGCTCAGCCGGCCCAAACGTGGACGCGTCCTGCGGAGTGGGCTCGACCGCGTCGCTCCGTCTCTTCTTCTCCCCCGTCGTCCACCTCCCCTCCGCACGCTTCCTCCGTCGCGAAGCAAGCAACCACCGCGGGCGGCCGGGCTCAAGGCAAAGGCTTCCTCTACACGCTGCGGAGAGGTAATCAACCCTCCTTCCCCTTCATCCTCCTCTCCTCTGTGCTGGGCACGCGCTCGTCCTCTTACCCGGCGCGCGTCCCAACCCCGCGCACCCCTCCCCTACCGGATCCTCCGCCGACTGGCGGCGCCCTTCTCCCTCGGTCTAGTGGACTTCACTGGAGATCGATCCGGACGTGGATTGATCTGGCATGTGATCCTTCCCAGCCCAGGAGTCGCGGGTTCGCATGTGTAGTCCTTCCCAAGGAACCCGATCCACCCCATCCATCGTGCGATTAGGTTCTTCTCGTTTTGAGAGGGTAAGGTTCACGGCGCGTGTGCAGTTTATTACGCAAATAAAAAAATTGGATGCTCAACTTAACCCCGGTGGACCTTCGTTAAGTCCGTCCCAGCCACACTTGCCTGACTGTTTGACTGGATTGCCCATGTTATCATTGTAATACTAATACATGATAGTAGCAAGTTACCTCATACGACCACTGCACACGGCATCTGGAATGGACTCACCTGTCCAGTATAACACGTCTAAGCAATCTGATGGTAGAAGTGACAGTAATACAGAGTGGATGTTTGTATCTGCTAATGATCGTGGCATTTTTTACAATGGACAAAATTCAGCGGACTACTAGTGTGGTAGCATTTGCATCACTGATCAGTTTAACGATTGACATGTAACATTCTCTCTGTCAGTGCAGATTTCTCTATACAATGAGCTGGAGAATTCCTCTCTTCGGGTACGTTGCTCTCACTTTATGTTTCATGAGCCCTGGCTTCTCGTTTATCTGTCTAAATTAGCTAGGTTTGACGTGTTCCTGTATTCATTTGGTTACCTGATTCAGAACCTCTTAGTTGTCTGGTCGCAATACTTTGGTACCTAGTTTTTAGAGGTTTTTTGTACGACCCTACAGACATTTAAGAAGTTACGATTTTTTGTGCTGTTTTACTCCAAAGTTCATCTGTAACCAAAGACAATTTACGCAATTGCTATGTGTTTGATTTCATGTGGATGCATCTTCTGAAAATTAATGATAACATGTATGAAATATGTATTAAGCAGTTCTGAAAATTTTGCTTCTCTTGCTTACTGCCTGAAAGTTTTGTCTTCTCATGCTTACTGCCATTGGCTCTGCTGAATGTGCTTATAGCAGCTCTCAGCAGCAACAAACAGATCCAAATTTCCATGATATCCCTACGCAATCTTGGTACCCTCCCTCGGTGGCAGGCTCGTCTTCACGTCCATCCACACCTACCTCTTCTAGTGCTAGTCCATATCAAAGATCTTCAGATCATTCTCAGTCTTCATCCCGTGGGCAACCATCTCCTGCTGAGGCTGCAGGGATAATTGCTCGTTTGAAGGATAAGAGGTTAGCAAATAGCCTTATTTCTTTCATGATTTACTTATATCTTTCTTGCATACAAGACTTTCTCATACCTTACATTTATTATGCATTGCAATTGAAATACTTTGTTATTCCTTTGCTACGAATTATATGTTTTTATGATTATCCCCAAACTAGGAGATTTAGCAAAACTGTTTCCAGAACTCTAGATCTATGGTATGCGACTGCTCTGATTTTGATACATTAACGTTCTAGTATAGCATGGCTCTTTAGCTTATGCCATAGTGCTGTAGAATTTTGGAAGGACTGTTTATGTATGTCTGATTGGTTGTGCTGTGTTCCTGAATTATGTATGCCAACATTTGCATAGTATTCAATTTTGCTGATGATGCATTTTTTGGCTGGAGTTTACAACCTGTTTATATCTTACTATCCCGCTAATCAAATCTTTTTTGTGCAGTATTGAGGAGTTACAGAGGCTATTGAAAGACAAAGAGGCATACAATGCATTCTTTAATTCACTTGATCAAGTGAAAATCCAGAACAACGTAAGCTCTGTTGCACGTGCCACTTTATACTTGTGATGTTGACTTCACCAGAGGATGTTGAGATCCTTTCTGGATATAACACCATTTTTTTAATGCTCTTTCGTTCAATGGTTCCAGCTAGTGAGGTTCCTAATAGTGCTTATCCTGACTTATATTGGTTGTCCACATTACACTGGTTAAAATAGCTTTCACATCTTCCTGATCAGTTAACTAGTCAGAGTTGCAAACTGTTGTGCTCCTTTTTTTCATGGTTTTATCTTTACAGTCTGTATCTCTTAGATGCTCCTAGTGTTCACACCTCATATGTTTCCTCTGCCCCCTCATCAATGTGAGGTTGTTCTAGTGTTGACTGTTATTTATCTATATCAGGTTGTTTTATCTCAATGCCTTATATCTGGTTTACCCACATAGGAAATTCCTGAAGAGTCTTGTCTTGTATATGTCCTGATGCCGTGTTGTTTCTTAATGTTCAGGTACGTGATGAGCTTAAAAAGGAGACATTGCAACTTGCAAGTGAGTTATACATTCTGATTATATAATAATGGTATTTCCATTGGTTTCATAGAAATAATAGTGTTTCAAAAGTACTCATTGCTGAGCTTCAAATAAAATACATGTAACTTACTGCTGCTGTATCTTTGTATTGTAAACTACAGGGGAAAATTTAGAAAAGGAGCAGCGGATTTTGGAGCTCCGGAATCAGGTGCAGCACTGTATCTCATGAACAAAGATGGCTAACACTGTAACCATGCTATTCGTAACAAATCATCATGCAGGGTTTGAATTTGATTAACATCATGATACGGCAACTATTCAGAAGTGTTACTGTGAAGTCTTCCTACTAGGGTTTTTTTTTTTTTTTTTTTTTTTTTTTTGAAGCGAAGCCTTCTACTAGTTTTGTTCTGATGTTTACAGCACTGAACATTTCTTTGCTAACATATCTGCTGTACATGATTTGTGCAGTGCACAATAATAAGAACCACAGAACTAGCTGCTGCACAAGACAGGTTGACTGATTTGGAGAGGCAAAAGGACTGATATTATGAGGTCCTATTCCCCTGCTGCACTGCTCGACAAGCTCCAAAGTAAGCACTTTGAACAATAGCATCTGCAGCCACTGTCTTCCTTGTCAGTAACATATACTTTGTTTGGTTACTTTCTGGTTTGTAATTGATTATAATGTACATTGAACGGTACATCAATTGCACATACTCCCTCCGTTTTTTATGTCACATTAGGTTCTTCCTAAGTCAAACTTGATCAACTTTGACCGAGTCTATAGAAAAATATAATAACATCTTAGTTGTTTCATTGAATTCACCATAGAATATCTTTTGATAGTGCATATATTTGGTAGGATAGATATTGGTATTTCTCTATAAAGTTGGACAAGTTGGATTATGACAAATCTAATGTGTCATCTAATAAAAACCAGAGGGAGTATTTGCTAGACCTGCACTGTATCTTCATGCTAGGATCATGTTACTTCCTACAACTTGATAAGATCTGCCCTGTGCTTATCACATTGTTGTTTTACTCAGCATCAATGGCAAAGTTGGACGAGGAGTCTGAGGAACTGCACCAGAAGTTCCTTGAGAAGGACATCGACCTGCCTACCTTTGTGCAGAAATACAAGAAGCTCCGCACCGCCTACCACAAGCAGGCGCTGCTCCATCTTGCGGGCCAGACATCACTGCGCTGATATACGTCCGTAGGCTGTCGTGTTGCCAGACGATCGTGGCAACTTTGTAGTTGTATACCTTTCTCTGCTCACTCATTCTTGTTCTTCAACTCCGATTGGCCCCGTTTTCAAGTGCAGCTTATTGTAGGGCTTGCTAAACATCAAAGTAAGTATAAAAAAATAACATCAAACTGAGATTTGCATGTAAGTTGTGTTGCGATATGCATTACGTTCGCTGTCCTGCCGAGTGACCAAGTTGTATTTACACGAGGGAAATCAAACCCGTTGCCAAAATCCCTTTATAAATCTTCTCATTCTAGTGTTTTATAGAAGTCATGGATGTACACTGAAACCGATTGAAACTCCATCGAGCTCTTCCAGCCTATTCGGCTGGTGGATAAGTTCGGTGCCTGTGATTGATTTTGACTGTTTAATAGTATTTTGTGAGAGAGAAGAAAATAAAATAAGGTAGAGTGGTTATTGTCATGACGCAGTGTGTTTCAGACAGGAATCAAAATCATATTGAACGGAATTCCTTGCTCCTACGTACCACTACTCTAGTAGTGCTACGACGCTTCCAGCAAAGCACCTTTTCACTGCTCGCATGAAGCAGCTCTAGTTACTCAGCACTTTTTTTTTTTTGCCGCAAGTTACTTAGCAAATTGCTTGCACGCGACAAGGGAATCAAATTTACCAGTTCCGATTGTACTGGATTAGAAACCAAGTTGCCGAGACGTGGTCTGTCATCGTTTTGAGTGTGCAAGGTATATTTGCACGCGCATATGACCTATGCATGCACACAGGACGTCAAGGATAAAAGCAGCAGAGAACACACGCATACGATCCTGCCGAGCGGAATAATTTTGAACTGCGAGAATCAATAATTCAAATAGTGCAGACTGCAGAGCCCCGAGACGATTCCAAGATGTGCTACGCGTCTAGATTGCCGAACTGACCCCATCTGGTGCCGCGAGTGTGCGCAGCTGGCCACAGCTGAACTCCCTTGAGAACATTTCGTACGGGGTACCCGTTTGTTCGCTGGCTAGGTGGTGAGCAATCTCAGCTCACGAGCTTCTCCTGCACGCTGAGAGGACGGCTGCTGCAGAGTTAGTTGTCGATTCACGCGGCGCCTCTGCCTGGGATTAGATCAGAAAAATGGATCCGATCTCTGCACCCGCGCAGAACCAAAGCCGCATTATTAGCCGCGACGGCGTCACGGCGAGGTACCATCCAGAGGGGCTAGAGCGAGAGCGCGAGACCGAGAGGGTGTGGTGTGGCGAGCGTTTGTCCGCATCGCTGCGGATCCAGAGACCCGTGACCTGGCCGGCTTTGGATGCAGGCGTAGGTCGCCGTGCGGAATTCCACGGAGGAATCGTATTCGTCAGGAAGGCCACACTGAATGTTGTTAGTCTCGGTAACCGGGGTTGATTTGTTTGGTTGGACTTACGAGAACAGAACAGAACAGGGGATGGTTTTGTTTGCATGCTGCGGCCGACACTCGCCGGGGGTTGCTCATGAGCTCGTCGATCATCCCGTTCGCTTCTGCTGGCCTGGCGTGATAGAGCTTAGTGGATTGATAAGAGTTAGTCTACTCTACTCCATATATGAGACATACGTTTCGTCCGTAGCCATGGAACTATGCTTTTGCCGTGGACAGATATTCTTGAGCAGCGCTCCGGCTTTCTGGCGTAGTTTGCTGTTGACTATTGGCGTGTATATATAATAGCCAAGTGTGTCACATGCATCATGCATGGTCAGACGACGAATTCAGGTGTCCTCAAAGATACGAGCAAATTAACTAAGGTTAAGCTCTACAGCATCATCTCTTCTCAGCGAGATTAATTATCTAGGACGATCGGACATAAACTGAAAGCAAAAAAAAAAATGAAAAAAAGAGGCCATAGGCCATAGCTAGGCCCCCCAAGTACGTATGGCGTGGCCGTATCGTGCGTGCCGAGCTGGAGATGCCGCTCGTGAAGCGGAAGCCAACAAAAGCGCAGCACCTTGCACTGTTCGTGCATGCAGGGAGCCTAGCAGTCACGGAGCCCAGGGGCGCGATGTGAGCACGGGACAGACAGGCCGGTGGCGCTTCCTGCCTGCAGCTTCATCCATTCCAGCAGGCAGGCAGCAGCCAAGTGGACGGAGGTTTACTAGCCTTGGCAATGCCAATAATCTCTCTCGAATTGATTCAGCAAGCCATTCAGGATTCAGCAAGCCATGTATAATTAATAATTGGTAAATACTAGGCGCAAAAAAAACACCTAAATTGGCGAAGCCGAGATCTGCCCCATCTCTACGTCTGTATATACGATGCGCATGCATGCGCTGCTCGTAATCATTTATCATCTTTGTAGCTTACTTCCTGTAGTATTGTCCACACGCCAGCATGCCGATTGATCCACTCTCGTGCCTGTGGTCCTTGATCGATAGAATCACATGCATGCGTGGCGTGCCCGCTTACATACCGGCGGCAGAACGTACGCCGGGCCGTGTACCACCACCACTAACAGCAATTCGATCCGGCCAGCGAATACATGCATGCCGGTGGATAAGGTTTATACGTGGTCGTCAGTTCACCTTAGCTAAACGGCTTGCTGCAATGCTGCGAAGCATAATGTATAACAGATTGATGATTATTCAGAGAGACATGGACGAGAGTGGACAAGATGTGATGATGTTTGTCCTTGTTGACCCGTGAAGAAGCTGTCTCGTCCTATTTCCCGTCAGAGTTTTTCAGGTCGGCTACGTGCAGTGGACAAGATTTTACATGAGGCACGACTAGTAGAACTATAGTACTCCGTAATTTACTTCCCCGCAAGTACAGCGCTCTGTCCTACGGAGTAGTACACACCTTTGGAATCCAATTCAGGTCACCTTGGCCTTTTGTGACTGACATGTCCAGTTGCATTCACTATTCACCATTTCACCCACAGTTATGGTCTGACAAACAAATTAGCTAGGCCAAAGTCCAAAGCTCTTCGTGTAAATTCCATTTCCTAAGGAAATCCAGGAGCAAAATTCCATATACAACGTTATGCATGATGAGAGTTGGAACACAATTTGCACTGTCATCACTCGGCAGATGGTCGAACTTATATCAGGTAATTAGAAAAGAGCTAAAACAAGCAAAATCCTAGCTAAAACACGCTCCGAGAAAACCAAACTCCTGTCGTTCCTATATAAACCCCCCCTTCGAACACTCCTCCCTCACTCCCTCACACCACTCACTGACACTCCCCAGGCCCCTGCTAGCTCGCTCGCCATGGCGGCCATCACCACTCTCCTCCTCCTCCTTGCCGCCACCGCGGCCTCGGCGGCCGACCTGTCCGTGTACCACAACGTGCACCCGCCGTCCCCGTCCCCTCTCGAGTCCATCATCTCCCTGGCGCGCGCCGACGACGCGCGCCTCCTCTTCCTCTCCTCCAAGGCCACCGCCTCCCCTGGCGTGACCTCGGCGCCCGTCGCCTCCGGGCAGGCCCCTCCCTCGTACGTCGTGCGCGCTGGCCTCGGCACTCCCGTGCAGCAGACCCTCCTGGCGCTCGACACCAGCGCCGACGCCACCTGGGCGCACTGCGCCCCCTGCGACACCTGCCCCGCCGGCAGCCGCTTCATCCCGGCCAGCTCCTCCTCCTACGCCTCCCTCCCCTGCGCCTCCGACTGGTGCCCGCTCTTCAACGGCCAGCCCTGCCCGTCCAACGAAGCCGCCAACGCTGCGTCCCTCCCGGCGTGCGCCTTCTCCAAGCCCTTCGCCGACGCCTCCTTCCAGGCTTCCCTGGGCAGCGACACCCTCCGCCTCGGCAAGGACGCCATCGCCAGCTTCGCCTTCGGGTGCGTGGGCGCGGTGACCGGGCCGACCACGAACCTCCCCAAGCAGGGGCTCCTGGGCCTCGGCCGGGGCCCCATGTCGCTGCTCTCCCAGACCGGGAGCAGGTACAGCGGCGTCTTCTCCTACTGCCTCCCCAGCTACAAATCCTACTACTTCTCCGGCTCCCTCCGTCTCGGCGCCGCGGGGCAGCCCAGGAACGCCCGGTACACGCCGCTGCTGAGCAACCCGCACCGGCCGTCGCTCTACTACGTGAACGTGACGGGGCTCAGCGTGGGTCGTGCCTGGGTGAAGGTCCCCGCGGGTGCGTTCGCGTTCGACCCGGCCACGGGCGCGGGGACGGTGGTGGACTCCGGCACGGTGATCACGCGGTGGACGGCGCCCGTGTACGCCGCGCTGCGGGAGGAGTTCAGACGCCAGGTGGGCGCGCCAAGCGGGTACACGTCGCTGGGTGCCTTCGACACGTGCTTCAACACGGACGAGGTGGCGGCGGGCGGCGCCCCCGCCGTGACGCTGCACATGGACGGCGGCGTCGACCTCACGCTGCCCATGGAGAACACGCTCATACACAGCAGCGCCACGCCGCTGGCCTGCCTCGCCATGGCCGAGGCGCCGCAGAACGTCAACTCCGTCGTCAACGTCATCGCCAACCTGCAGCAGCAGAACGTACGGGTCGTCGTCGACGTCGCCAACTCGCGCGTCGGATTCGCCAGGGAGCCCTGCAACTGATGACAGACTCCCTACATCCGTCGGTGTTTTCCGGTGTTGTGTGTGTGTAATAAGAAGAAGATATGTGGCGTGACACGAAAAATACTGGTTCGTCACGGGTAGCTAGATCTCTACAAGACCACGTAAGACTCTGCCAGGGTGTGTAATATTGCTTTCGCCTTTAATTTTATGATTGTTTTGTATGACTGTTGTTACAAGAAATTAATTTTCGAAAATTCATTCGATGGCGGGCTGCATGTACGTCAGCGACCATGTCACGAGAGAGTACCAGAGAGTGGACGGGATAGCACTCATTCTACGCTAAGGGTTGCGATTCACAAGCTGTCACTCGACCGTATCTGGACGTCTATCATTCCGGTCCATGCCGCCTTGCCGTATGTCTTCTCCTGGTAATCTGTTGGCCGTTCATCTCAGTAAACATGCTCTAAGACTATCTCCAACAATGATAGGCAAAAAAAAGACCCAAACGGGTGGTTTGGGTGCTGCACAGTGAATGGGTTAGAGACCCATAATCTTCCCTCTCCAACAGAGAAGGCAAAGCTCGCCTGGACTGCCTGGAGCACGCGCCGTCTTGCCTCGCCTCGCTGTCGGTCGGCCGTGCCGCCACTCGCGCTGCCTCGCCGCCGTTGTCGTCTTCGTCTTCGCAGCAGAGAGTCGTCGAATCGAAGGTCTAGCCTCCCGCGCGTGCTCCAGGCCGCATGGTCTTCGTCGCCAGGGCACACGCGGCGGCGCGGATGACGAGCGGCGGCAACGACGGCGCCTCTTCTTTCCTCCTCGCGCCGTCCGCCATCGCAGCCACCACCACCACCGAGCACCAAGCCGTCACCACCCCCGAGGCGCCGGAGCAGAGAGAGACGAGAGAACTCGCGCCGGGGACAAATCCATCGCAAATCCTCCTCCTTGACGGCGGGCGGAGCCGCCTCGACCCCGACGCAGAGCAGCGCCGCTCTTCTCCCCGCGATGCCGCGAGCACGGGCTTGGGCCCACGTCATCCTCTGAGCCGCAGCCGCAGGCGCAGATGAGCAACGGCAGCGGCGGCGGATGAGCAACGGCAGCGGCGCTCGGTGAATGGGTCGAAGAGAGAGAGAGCCATCTTTGGGTCGCGGTGAGGCCGATAGGCAAAATGCCTCTTCGGTTTGGCTCTTCCGTTGGAGGCGGTTTTGATAGCTAAAAGCACTGTTGGATAGTTAAAATGGGTTTGGGTCACGTGATAGCTGCTCTGTTGGAGACCGTCTAACCTCTAAAATACCGGGCTCGCCAGTTTACAGAGGTGGCATGCATTCCGTGCGATTTTTTTCTCTTTTTTTTAAAAGAAAATTCCGTGCGATTTTCACGTGCAATGAGTGAAAACAGGACGATGCCCTGCTGCGGCGGCATGGCAGGCCTCGTCACGGGCTCGCGGCAGTCGTCCGGTCGTATGAGCACTTGCAGGTTGCAGCCTCCAGCAGGAGGCCCTCCTGGCCGAAAAACTGTCTCAAAAATTCCCATTCTCTGCTCTGAACAAATTTCACATCCCAGACTAGCTAGATGGTTTATCACGAGTGTCCGATGCAATAGCTGAGAATATCGACAGACCATTGGGTAAAATCATCATGTAGAAAACGTGCCAGTGATACTAGGAGCAATTGTACAGCCGGTGGTGGGCTGGTAGCAACGTGAGGTTCAGACTTCAGCCGTTCAGGCACACGCACATAAGCCGAAAGCTCAGCCCAAATGTCGACAAAGAGCAGCAATATACATGCTCCAATATGATTTGGTTCGACTTACACAGGTCAATCTGTCAACAGAGCAATGCATGCACTTGAGTACCCACACAAGACACCAAATCATTTGTCACTGGGAAGATGACAAATATTAATTTGGTACAGCGATATAACTGAGATATACAGGTCAAACGGACAATTCACTGGAACAACCGAGCAGTCATTTCATATTCTTGGGGGCACTTGATCTACATTGTGTGCATTATACAAGGCTGTGAAACAGATCAGTTTTCCTTAGTGCTGTTCTTGATCCATTCCAAATACTTGTTGTTACCACCGATTATGGGCACAGCAATAACTTCAGGAACACTGCATGGACAAGCAACCAGTAAGCAAGAGCAAAGTTGCATACAGCATATTGGACAGAAAAATCGGTAGACTGTATGGAGCATGCTCATATTCATGGTTGGCTTTGACATGCTCAGTCAAGGCATCTAGAAGTGATCCCCTGGTCTTTATGATCAGCAATTCTTCAGCATCAGATTGCACCTGAAACAGGGCAGAGAATATTACACTTAGTTTGATAAGCAGGGAGAGATTTCCAAGAGGAATTTAAGAAATTCTAAGTAAAACTGAAGATCGACTGAATTATTTACTGGATGCAATTATTAGCACCATACCTTTCCCTCCCACCAGTAAACAGATTCAATTCCTGAAAGGATAAGGATGGCTTCAGTATACTTCGCCACTTGAAAAGACAAATAGAATGACTTTCAGTATATCTTCCTTTAGGGCAATTAGTCTGATCAATTGCAGTTTTAAAATTTTCTCCAAAGTAATGACCACTAGATTAGGCAAACTAGCGAATAGACTAATAGCTAACAATCAAAGTGCTTTTATTAGAGGAAGATTTATTTTACAACTTGGATGTACAAAGGAGGCCCATTTGCTAGTAAAATAAAAATGTAGATTGAAAAAATAAAACAAATGTAACATCCGGAAAATTCACCAAATTAAATCACTCGTTAAAAAGTTGGTTTTCAAAATTTCTTTTCGCTGTAAGCTCTCAAATCCATTCCCCGCAAATTTGCCGTCCCGGCACCGAAGCCGACACCCGCCTTTTATCTGTCCCTCACTGCGTCGTGTCGCGCGCCGCACGGCTCTCTGTCGCGCGTGCCCGACCGTCGCCGCAATCCCCGCCGGCCTCTCCCTCTTTTCCCTCCCTTTTCTCCTTTTTCTTCCCCTTTTTCTATTTTTTTTCTTTTTCCTTTTTCCTTTCTTTCTTTCTCCTCCTTCCTTCTCCTTCTTCCTCCTCCTTCTGAAGGACCGAAACGGCGACCAGAGAGGGGGGGAGTGAATGGGAGCCGATAAAAATTTCTTTTCCAAATCCGGCTTTCACCCCAAAATCACTTCCGGACTTCGTGACACAATCTTGCCAGGATCACGCAGCAACTGAGATGCTACTGACCCTAGGAACAAGAAACATGCAGCGGAAACACAAAAAGAATCCTCGATCCAAAAACTTCACCGAAACAGCCACTGGGTGTGTGTACTCGGCACTGCCGGTTTTCAGAACTCGGCACTGCCGAATACACACAGCACAAAAGCACCCCTCGAGTCTATGTACTCGGCAGTGCCGGTTTTCACAACTCGGCAGTGCCGGGTACACGCAAACAGCACAGCCCCAAAGTCAACTCGAGGATGGATCTCCCAAACGGCTTGAGCTCTTGAGGCGAGATTTTGGTCAGATGATCTAGACCTCCAGTGGAGGGTTTTCCCAAAAGATCTCGGCCTCTAACTCAGTACAACTCCCGGAAACTCAGATCTCGTGATGAACACCATGACATCAAGTTCATCGCGAAAATCTCAAATCTGAAGCGATTCTCGGCGCTTGGGGGCAAAGGATCACCAGCAAAAGAGGCACAAGGCACTCATACGTGAATCCCCCAAAGAAATCCGAGAGAAAACGCCCTAGATTGAGAAGAACGAAAATCCCCCAAAAATAGCTCCGAAAATACTCACGAAAATAGAAAAGGAAGAAGGAGCTCAGGAAATCAAATCATGGCACAAAGATGAACAGCACAAACTCAATCACATAACCATGAATTCACCTATACAAACTAGGAATGATTCGAAGTAGTTCTAGGTGAAGGGGATGAAGTGAAGAGGAAAACTAAACAAGCCAAATAAAAGATAACCAAAGAGATCACAGCCACCAGCCCTGAAGGGGCCTATTAGTAGTCCAAGTGGTGGTTTCCTAAAGACTAAACTACCCCTAAGTGATACATACCCCTCAGGGGCAAATTTGACATTATGATCTCAGATATTTTCCGGCTCGGGCACCTTCCACTGCAAGCTAGCTTCCCTCCGACGCAAGCCTTGCAGTCACGCCGCATGTCCTCCGGATCGAAGCTCCTCGACGCCGTTCTTGGGCCAGCCCAGTCGGGTGCATGTACTCGGCTCTGCTGAGTTGTTCAACTCGGCACTGCCGGGTACATACAGCCCAGCAGCCCAACGGCCCATCTTCGCCACGTCGAGTCCTCGGTCCTTGGTTTTGAGGCCCAAACCAAGGGAAACCGTCCACCGATGATTTTGTGGCCAAATCACCAAACCCCGCGCGCAAACTTCGGTTGTTAGCCGTCACCTTGCGCCGGCTTCACGTCCGCGTACGAGCTTCGGTTGTGAGCCGCTACCTCGCACCGGAACCACGTCCCCTTGCTCGTTCTTGCCAGCATGTGAACCGCACTTGATCCACCGGCCACCGGGTCCCTCGAACCAAGCCTACTTGTCTCTCCGCTCCTCGGAGGCCGCCATGGCTAAGACCTTTCGCGCTTGTTCTTCACCTGCACCAATGCAACCAAGCCGCATTCTACACCTGCAATACTTGAGCCAAGAGAAACGTCAATCCACACCACGTTGTCAATCACTCATCACACCAGGAAGCGACCATCCACCGGTCCTCGGACACACTGGGTCCTCACCTTCCTGCTCAGCACCGCCACCCCCCGTGCCCCTCTGCGCCGCGCCCCTACCGCTCCCTGCCATGCCATCCTCCCCTCCTTCGCGCGCACGCCGCCTGCCGCTCCTGCCAGCGACGACCGCGGCCCCGCCGCCGTGCCGCCCACGCCGCCGACCCCACCTGCGCCGCCCTCTGTCCGCCGCCACAGCCGACCGGCGTTGTGCCGCCCCTCCCTGCGACCCCACCTGCAGAGCGCTGCCGCCCTCTACCCTCTGCTGCGCAAGTCCACGCCGCTCCTGTTGCTGCGACGCGCGAACAGCGCCGGCGACGACCGCCGCCGGCAGCAGGCCCCACGGCCTCCGGCCTTGCTACATGTCTCCGCCTATAAAGGCCGACCGAGCTCGCCTCCAGCCCGTCGCCGGCACCACAACCACCTCCTGAGCTTCTCCCCGCTCCAAATCCCGTCGCAGCTGCCTCCAATCGCCGCCGCCACCAAGCCGCCGCCGCCAGCCACTGCCGCCGCCAGGATCCGCCCCCACGAACCACCTCCGCCCAAGGTGAGGGGAGGGATGGGATCCCCTTGCCCCCCTCGTGCTCCTCCGCCCTCTCGCGGCCGCCGGCCTGCCCTGGAGCGCCGCAATCCCAGCCGGCCGACGCCGCCCCCATCCTCTCCTCTCTGTTGGACCCGAAGCAGAAGAGGAAGAAGATGGCCATTTCGCCCATAACCCCCTCCACTTTCCCAAAATCTCAAATGCAACCTTCCACCCTTCTGCCACTATCCAGAAAACCCCCTGGCGCCCTTTAACTTTTTCAAAGTGACCCTTAACCTCTTTAAAATAATTACAAATGAGTCCCTGTCCATCCCAAATCCACCCTATTTTTTTACAATATTCCAAATAAGCCCTTCCCCAGTTATAAGTGTTTATATACAAGTCCTTATACCTTTTTAATCCTTGCAGATCCGCCCTTAACCCCTAAACCGACCCTAATTTTCCCCTTTGATGCGTCATTTCATGCGCCAAACTCCGCCCGTTTCTTCCAAAATTCGACCACGGCCTTTCCACATATATTCCGACCGAGCTATACAAAAATCTCCCAAAAATAACCCTTCTATGATTTATTTCCTATTTCTCTTTTCCGAGCTCATTTAAAAATCCCTTGCATTTTTCTTTTCCTTTATTTTAATGTATGCTTGCTTGTGTGTACCGTAGACCACGGAGTGACCGAGGAGCAGCCCCGCGAAGAGTTCGGAGGACCGTACCACGAGCCGGAGTACGCAGGCGAGTACCGCGAGCCAGAGCCCGAGGAACCGTACCGCAAGCAGGCACTTCCGGACGACTTCGACGACGGCAAGTTCAATCCCGTCCTTTGATGCATATTTATCCTATGTTTTACAAACACAACCTATTGGCCTGTTTATAAAATGTATTGTTTTATTGCAAGACCCGGTTGGATAGCCACTCCTTGATTGCTATGAATACTCCTTGATCGCCTAGGTTATCATTAAATATGACTTGCTCTGTTTGGATGATAGCCGTGCTAGAGATGCTTAGGACCCGTTACTCTTACCACTATCATATTGCAAATACTCATGTGTTTTAAAATAAAGAATGGTGTGAGTGTTTAAAAGAAAAGGGTGGCTTTTAGTGAAAATGAAATAATGATGAAACCGATGGGATGGATGGTGTGTTCTGTGTGAAACACCAAATTGGTGAGCTCGTGCCTGTGTGGCTGAGCGGGATGTGGAGATATCCATCTTGTCATTATTTTAAGGACCGAGTTGATTGTCATCTAGCCTGGCCCAGTTTAGTGCTACCGCCCTACCGTTGTATGTGGCAACGGCTTAGCATAAATCCCACTAGTTGGTCGGGTAGCCAATGGGTGAGCTGTGAGCAATGGGAGAACAAGGAGCAGGAGTACGATCTATGTGAGTTACATCCCGGTCATGCCTCGTTGGGAGGACATGGACCCCTTGGTTGCTTCCATATTGGCTAGTCCGGCTTAGCTACGGTGTGGTAATGGCTTTGACAGGTCCGCGCCGGCATTTCGGTGTTCGTGTTGCGGAAACCGTTGGGGTGGGTTAAGTGTACAACCTCTGCAGAGTTAAAATCTATTCGAATAGCCGTATCCACGGTATTGGATGAGTCACGGCTTGGGCCTGAAACTAGTATTGGGAAAAAGGGTGGGATCTTTTGGTGTGAGTGTTTTGGAAAGTGTCCGGCAGGTGTGCCGTGAGCTACGGCGGACGGGGAGTCCGGTAGCATAAAATGTGGATCCTATGTGGAGGATCAACCCACTTGGTATTAAAAATTGTTTTACGAAAACCTGTTTAAAAACAAACCCTTGCATAAAATCTAGCTTTACGCAAATTAAACCTTAACCGTATTCCTTGAATTACCCTGTGCATAATCTTTATATTCCCCCTCCGTGGACGTGGTTGGACTTGTTGAGTACGTTCGTACTCACCCCCTATTTTGTTGCAACAGAGGAGGATCCGGACTTTGTCCCTGAAGAGTTCGAGTAGAGGTCATGTCCGCACCCGACGTTGCCTGTGGTGTGGTCCTTTCCAAGATGCTTCCGCTGTTCCTCGTCGAGTAGGGCTAGATCCAGTCATAGTCTATCTCTGGTTATGTATTGTTGTACTTTTGATTTCTATTATTGTTTGTATCGAGTACCGTGCCCCTTTGAGGTCGCACGATGACTGAACCATCTGTGGAATAAATGTGTATCAGCCTCCTGGGACTGATATTTGTATCACATTTAGTCTCTGCTTAAGTGGGGACGCTTCAGGTGGTATCAGAGCCGTCGTTGGCTGTAGGACGCGACCATTAGGACCGAAACCTTTAGAAAGCCCTTCTTAGCTAAACCTTCCCTGCACAGACACTGACCTGGAGCCCTTGTCCTGTTCCAGATGGCTGACGACGGATGGAACGAAGGAATCTGCTTTGCAGAGCCGGGTCTTCCTAAGTTGATGCTACTCAGCCTGGAGCGCGTCGGAGTTTCAGACGTACCGGAGTACATGTACCGGGAGTATGACTCCAGAGGCACCCTTCGGTGTGACGTAAGGATCTTTGTGGGAAAGAGCACCCTCTACCCCGACGTGGATCCTTGGACTATCATCACCACGGGCTTTTGCTTCTCGGACACTTACCGAAAGGCTGCCCGTAAAGTCCTGCGACGTCTGCGCGTTGTCTACTGGCGTCATCTTCGAGAGAGTCCTATGGGATTTTTCCCGCCTACCGGAGGAAGAGGACGCTCGTGGATTGATCAGATGAGAAGACTCGGAAGGGATGAAGAAGACCTCGAAGACACCGTCACCCACCTATCTACCTACCTTTCCGGCTTAGATCGTCTTTACATCGAGCAAGCAGCGCAGCTGAAGCACCAGATCCGTAGGGCGGAGAAGGCGGAACATGAGATAGAAGAACAGCGAAAGGAGACCGCCAAAGCTGAAAGGCAAGCAGAAAGCTACCTAGCTACCCTCCAGGACATCTGGCAGAAGGAAGCACAAGAGAAGGAACGTCTTGAGGCGTACCGAAGAGAGAAAGGATTGCTAGAGGATGAGCCCGAGGAAACCCATTGGGATAGGGGTACGCAGACCGAAGACTGGCTAGTAGGGCAACTGCTACCCCCAAAGAAGCGCCGTTGCTGGAGCGAGGAGGATTCCCCTTGAGAGTAGATTAGTTTATCTAGACTAGAGTTTTCTTCTTAATAAATGGATGTACCCAACCTAGTTGTCGAGTCAAAATCTTGTACCTTCATGTTGTACCCTAGCTTTTATGAGAAACAAGTTGTTCACCTTATCCTTACTTTCAGATGGCCGAGGAAGGATGGACCCATGGTGTTTGCCAGGAGGAGCCGGGTTTTCCCCGCCTTTTGATCAACTCCCTGGAGCGTCTTGGTATCACTGAGCGCCCGAGGTACTACAGCAGGGAGTACGAGCATCTTGGTACTCTCCGCTGTAGGGTGATCCTTTCTGTTGCCAGAAGCACCCGCTACCCTGATATTGAGCCATGGAGGGTGACCGCTACGGGATTTCGACATCAGGACACCTACCCTTTGGCTATCAGGAAGGCTCTCCGCTACCTGTGTCGGATCTTTGAAGAACACCTCATCTCCACGCCGATGAGACTCTTTCCCCCGGCTGTCAGGACCCCAGTCTGGCAGGCCCGCATGAGGAACCTGGAACGCCGCCGCCATCAAGATGATCTGTTGTACCATGTGGTCGCCTATCTCGTCTCCTTGGATAGGCTTTTCAACGAACAAGCTGGGTTCCTAAGGGAACAGATTGGCCGAGCCGAGCAAGCTGAACTCGCGGTGAGAATGTACCAAGTCCGGGTGGCTCAAGCCGAAGCAAGGACCGCGGCAGCCATAAGCAGTGAAGCTGTCGCGCATGAGAGTCTTAGACAGGCTCAGGACCGGAGCATGCAAGATTGGGCCAGAAGCGGAACGCCCGTACCGGTAATCGGAGAAGACCGGATCCTACTTGGGACCCCTATTGCAAGATGGGGAGGACCTAGTAGAACCTCGCCAAGCACACCCGAAGGTGCCAGGGAACCAGCAGCACCCGCCGAAGAAGGAGCCCCTGCACAGCCCCAGGAAAATGGGATCCCAGAAGACGAAGAACTGCTCATTCCCCTGGAAGAACACTCCGCCCCGGAAGAAGGATCGCCCCGCGAGTAGTGTGCACCCAGTCACCCCAAGGATTGAAGCCGTCCCGGTCCGAAGTTTAGAGTTGTACCCTAGTTGCGTAGTTGTACCCCAGTTGTGTCGTTGTACCTCGGTCGTGTAGTTCGTGTTTTGGCTTGTCCAAGTGTTGTACCCCTCCCCCATTTCAAAGAAATAAAATCGTTTGTGCTTGTTGTATTGCTAGACTCTGTGCTTGTCGGCAGGAGGAGGATTCTGCCTTTCTGTTTTTACGAATTAAATAACTTAAACATCACTAAAATTCCAAATCCTAGTCTCTTATATGTCCTCTAAATCTGCAGATGGTCAACACGCGTGGACCCAGGGCTTCCCGGAGCCGAGTCCCGGCTGCTAGCAACAACGTGCAGAGTGCACCCCATGGTGAGCACCAGGATGAAGTGAACCAGGAAAGGAGGGAGGAAAGTCAGGTTGGGCCAGAGCAAGCGCCACTTCCACGTGCCGCCGATTGGCTGCAGGTGGTGAACAATCAGAATCTGATAATGGAAGCCGTGGTCAAGGCCATCGCCAACCAGAGACCCCGTGGGCAGAGTATGAATGAGAAACTGTCAGAGTTCATCAGGACCAAGCCACCTACCTTTGGCGGGTCCACCAACCCACTGGATGCCGATGATTGGCTGAGGGTGATTCAGAGGAAGTTGGAACCACTCCACTGTGAAGATCGTGACAAAGTACTCCTGGCCACCCATCAACTTGTTGGGAATGCTCTCGCATGGTGGGAAAACTACTGTGCAGCCGCCCCAGATGCCACTGTCATCACCTGGAGGGATTTTGTGGATGAGTTCCGTCGTTACCATATCCCCGCAGCCACCATGAAGCGCAAGGCGGATGAGTTCCGGGCACTGCAGCAAGGCAACAAGACTGTGGAAGAATACACCTACCGGTTCATGGAGTTAGCCCGCTATGCACCAGAAGAAGTGGACAGGGATGAGAAGAAGCAGGAGATGTTCATGAAAGGTCTGGACCCAGAGCTCAGGACTCTGCTCACTCCCCAGATTTACCCAGACTTCAACACACTGATGAACAGGGCCATTCTCACTGAAAAGGCCAAGGCGGATGAGAAGAAAGATCTCAAGCGCAAGTTCCTAGAGAACAAGGCTCGCCAGCAGGACCGCTTCCAGAGGATCAAGAGCTATAACCCCCCACCACCCAGATCCCAGACGCCGATGCAGTATCGCACTCAGTCCCGAGCCTCAGGCTCACAGGTCACCAACCCCACCTTCAGAAGCCAGAGTGCCAAAGCCCCACAGGGTAGTGCCAGTCAGGCCAGCAACAACAATAGGGCTTGTTTCAACTGCCGTGAGACCGGGCATTATGTGGCCAACTGCCCCTACGCCAGCAACAAGCCAGCAGCCCCAGTGTACTCCAACACGGTGAATGGACCGAAGCCAGCTCTGTCAGGTGCCAACCATGTGCCCGTCCGCAGCAACAACCCCGGCAACAACACCAACAACCAGCAGATGAGGCAGCCCCAGCAGTCCTATGGACGAGCCCGCTGTCAACCACATCAACGCGCAGGAGGCTCAAGGAGCTCAGGGCGTAGGTACTTGGTGAGTTTTTAGTCAGCTCAGTACTTGCCACAGTTCTATTTGATTCTGGAGCATCACATTCCTTCATATCATCAAGTTTTGTGGATAAGCACAATATACCTACAGTACTACTAAAGTTACCCCTGTTAACCCGAACACCTGGAGCTGACATCAAGTGTCAGTTAGGTTGTTCTAGGGTAAGGATTATTTTAAGTGGGGTAGAGTTTCTAGCTGACTTGGTAGTACTCAAGTCCAAGGGGATAGATGTAATACTTGGAATGGACTGGCTGACCCAGCATGACGGCCTTATAGGATGTGCCGCTAGGACCATACAACTAACCAGCCCTGAAGGAGTCCAAGTAACTTGCCACACCCGAGAAACAAGATCAGACCCAATGGTTTATACTTTGGAGGCCAAAACCATAGCAGAAGTTCCAGTAGTGTGTGAATACCCAGATGTGTTCCCAGAAGAACTCCCCGGAATGCCGCCAGATAGGGACATAGAGTTCATTATTGACCTTATCCCAGGGACATCTCCTATAGCCAAGAGACCATACCGAATGGCCGCAGCAGAACTAGCAGAGTTGAAAGAGTCAGTTGAGAGACCTTCAGGAGAAAGGATTCATCAGACCTAGCTCATCCCCGTGGGGATCACCCGTTCTATTTGTGAAGAAGAAGGATGGAAGTATGAGGATGTGTGTGGATTATAGGTCCTTAAACGAGGTAACCATCAAGAACAAGTATCCATTACCCAGAATAGATGACCTGTTTGACCAGCTGAAAGGAGCCAAGTATTTCTCCAAGATTGATTTAAGATCAGGATATTATCAGCTTAAGATCAGAGAAAGCGACACCCCCAAGACGGCATTTGTGACAAGGTACGGGCAATACGAGTTTACAGTGATGTCTTTTGGACTGACTAATGCCCCGGCATACTTCATGAACCTCATGAACAAAGTGTTTATGGAAGAATTGGATAAGTTTGTTGTCGTTTTTATTGATGACATACTCATCTATTCCAAGAGTGCCCAAGAGCACGAGCATCACCTCAGAGTGATCTTAGAAAAACTGAGAGTACACAAGCTGTATGCCAAGTTTAGCAAATGTGAATTTTGGCTTAATAAGGTAGCCTTTCTTGGCCACATACTAACAGCAGAAGGAGTAGCTGTTGATCCCGAGAAGGTAGAAGCAGTGTCAAACTGGCAACAACCCACTAATGTGAGCGAGATAAGAAGTTTTCTGGGATTGGCCGGATATTATCGAAGGTTTATAGAAGGATTTTCCAAGATAGCAAGACCCATGACCGAGCTGCTCAAGAAAGAAAAGAAGTTCGTCTGGACTGAGTCATGTGAAAGAAGCTTTCAAGAACTAAAGAAGAGACTAACCTCAGCCCCGATACTGACCTTGCCAGATATTCAGCGGGACTTTGTCATATACTGTGACGCTTCCCGAAATGGGTTAGGATGTGTACTTATGCAAGATGGAAAGGTAGTTGCATATGCCTCCCGCCAGCTTAAGCCCCATGAGCAGAATTATCCCACCCATGACTTGGAATTAGCAGCCGTGGTTCATGCCCTGAAGATTTGGAGACACTACTTAATTGGAAATAAGTGTGAGATCTACACGGATCACAAGAGCTTGAAGTATATATTCACCCAGCCAGATCTGAATTTAAGACAGCGAAGATGGTTAGAGCTTATCAAGGATTACAATCTGGAGATTCATTACCACCCCGGCAAGGCCAATGTTGTGGCAGATGCCCTAAGTAGAAAGACTTATGCACCCAAGAATGCCCATCTACAAGAAGAAATAGCTCGGCTTAATGTACACATTGTATCTCCTAAGTCTTGCCCGCAACTAACGGTGCAGCCCACCTTGGAAGAAGACATCAGGAAGGCCCAGGGGTCAGATCCAGACTTAGTAAAAATTCGGAACCACACAGGAGAAAATAAGGCCCCAGATTTTAGAGTGGATGCGAAGGGAACCCTATGGTACAAGGATAGAATTTGTGTGCCCAAGCAAGGAAATTTCCGGCAGACCATCATGGATGAAGCCCACAACTCACCTTACTCTATTCACCCCGGAGCCACCAAAATGTATATGGATTTGAAACAGAAATACTGGTGGAATGGGATGAAGGCAGAGATCGCCCAGTTCGTCGCCCAGTGCGACATTTGCCAGCGAGTCAAAGCCGAGCACCAGAAACCAGCAGGCTTGTTGCAACCATTGCCTATCCCGGTTTGGAAATGGGATGAGATTGGTATGGATTTTGTGGTTGGATTGCCCAAGACTAAAAAGGGGAATGACTCTATATGGGTGATAGTGGACCGACTCACCAAAGTGGCCCATTACTTACCCGTACGGACCAACTATGGAGGCAAGAAGTTAGCGAAGCTCTATGTGGAGAACATAGTAAAGCTACACGGAGTACCGAGCAGAATTGTCTCAGACAGAGGGACTCAGTTCACCTCCAAGTTTTGGAAAGGTTTGCATAAAGCCATGGGAACCAAGTTGGATTTTAGCTCAGCTTATCACCCACAGACAGACGGCCAGACGGAGAGAGTAAACCAGATTATGGAAGATATGTTACGGGCTTGTGCCCTGACCTATGGGAAAGACTGGGAACGGAGTTTGCCCTATGCAGAGTTCTCTTACAACAACAGTTATCAAGCCAGCCTAGGCATGTCACCGTTTGAAGCTCTCTATGGAAGGAAGTGCAGAACCCCTTTGATGTGGTCAGAAGTAGGGGAGCGTACATTGGTAGGACCAGACTTTATAAAAGAAGCAGAAGATAAGGTAGCCGAGATCAGAGAAAAGCTAAAGGCTGCTCAGTCCCGTCAGAAGAGTTACTCAGACAAGCACAGAAGGGAATTAAGTCTTGAAGTGGGAGATTATGTATATCTCAAGGTTTCCCCGATCAGAGGGACCCGCAGGTTTCAAATTCAGGGAAAGTTAGCCCCTCGATACATTGGACCGTACCAGGTGCTTGAAAGGGTTGGAGCCGTAGCATACCGCATTCAACTCCCCAAGGAATTGTCAGACATCCATCCAGTGTTTCACGTTTCCCAGCTCAGAAAATGTTTGAGAGTACCCGAGGAAGAACACATACCAGTGGAAACAATAGATTTGCAGAAGGACCTCAGATACCAGGAAGTACCCGTCAAAATCTTGGATACTGTCACCAAGCACACCAGAAATTCCACGGTACGGATGTGCCGAGTTCAGTGGAGCAGACATGGCGAGAAAGAGGCCACATGGGAACGCGAGGATGCGTTAAAGAAAGAATTCCCCCGCCTCTTTAAGGATTCAGCCGAATCTCGAGGACGAGATTCATTTTAAGTGGGGTAGGTTTGTAACATCCGGAAAATTCACCAAATTAAATCACTCGTTAAAAAGTTGGTTTTCAAAATTTCTTTTCGCTGTAAGCTCTCAAATCCATTCCCCGCAAATTTGCCGTCCCGGCACCGAAGCCGACACCCGCCTTTTATCTGTCCCTCAGTGCGTCGTGTCGCGCGCCGCACGGCTCTCTGTCGCGCGTGCCCGACCGTCGCCGCAATCCCCACCGGCCTCTCCCTCTTTTCCCTCCCTTTTCTCCTTTTTCTTCCCCTTTTTCTATTTTTTTTCTTTTTCCTTTTTCCTTTCTTTCTTTTCTCCTCCTTCCTTCTCCTTCTTCCTCCTCCTTCCTGCTCAGCACCGCCACCCCCCGTGCCCCTCTGCGCCGCGCCCCTACCGCTCCCTGCCATGCCATCCTCCCCTCCTTCGCGCGCACGCCGCCTGCCGCTCCTGCCAGCGACGACCGCGGCATAGTGCCAGCGACGACCGCGGCCCCGCCGCCGTGCCGCCCACGCCGCCGACCCCACCTGCGCCGCCCTCTGTCCGCCGCCACAGCCGACCGGCGTCGTGCCGCCCCTCCCTGCGACCCCACCTGCAGAGCGCTGCCGCCCTCTACCCTCTGCTGCGCAAGTCCACGCCGCTCCTGTTGCTGCGACGCGCGAACAGCGCCGGCGACGACCGCCGCCGGCAGCAGGCCCCACGGCCTCCGGCCTTGCTACATGTCTCCGCCTATAAAGGCCGACCGAGCTCGCCTCCAGCCCGTCGCCGGCACCACAACCACCTCCTGAGCTTCTCCCCGCTCCAAATCCCGTCGCAGCTGCCTCCAATCGCCGCCGCCACCAAGCCGCCGCCGCCAGCCACTGCCGCCGCCAGGATCCGCCCCCACGAACCACCTCCGCCCAAGGTGAGGGGAGGGATGGGATCCCCTTGCCCCCCTCGTGCTCCTCCGCCCTCTCGCGGCCGCCGGCCTGCCCTGGAGCGCCGCAATCCCAGCCGGCCGACGCCGCCCCCATCCTCTCCTCTCTGTTGGACCCGAAGCAGAAGAGGAAGAAGATGGCCATTTCGCCCATAACCCCCTCCACTTTCCCAAAATCTCAAATGCAACCTTCCACCCTTCTGCCACTATCCAGAAAACCCCCTGGCGCCCTTTAACTTTTTCAAAGTGACCCTTAACCTCTTTAAAATAATTACAAATGAGTCCCTGTCCATCCCAAATCCACCCTATTTTTTTACAATATTCCAAATAAGCCCTTCCCCAGTTATAAGTGTTTATATACAAGTCCTTATACCTTTTTAATCCTTGCAGATCCGCCCTTAACCCCTAAACCGACCCTAATTTTCCCCTTTGATGCGTCATTTCATGCGCCAAACTCCGCCCGTTTCTTCCAAAATTCGACCACGGCCTTTCCACATATATTCCGACCGAGCTATACAAAAATCTCCCAAAAATAACCCTTCTATGATTTATTTCCTATTTCTCTTTTCCGAGCTCATTTAAAAATCCCTTGCATTTTTCTTTTCCTTTATTTTAATGTATGCTTGCTTGTGTGTACCGTAGACCACGGAGTGACCGAGGAGCAGCCCCGCGAAGAGTTCGGAGGACCGTACCACGAGCCGGAGTACGCAGGCGAGTACCGCGAGCCAGAGCCCGAGGAACCGTACCGCAAGCAGGCACTTCCGGACGACTTCGACGACGGCAAGTTCAATCCCGTCCTTTGATGCATATTTATCCTATGTTTTACAAACACAACCTATTGGCCTGTTTATAAAATGCATTGTTTTATTGCAAGACCCGGTTGGATAGCCACTCCTTGATTGCTATGAATACTCCTTGATCGCCTAGGTTATCATTAAATATGACTTGCTCTGTTTGGATGATAGCCGTGCTAGAGATGCTTAGGACCCGTTACTCTTACCACTATCATATTGCAAATACTCATGTGTTTTAAAATAAAGAATGGTGTGAGTGTTTAAAAGAAAAGGGTGGCTTTTAGTGAAAATGAAATAATGATGAAACCGATGGGATGGATGGTGTGTTCTGTGTGAAACACCAAATTGGTGAGCTCGTGCCTGTGTGGCTGAGCGGGATGTGGAGATATCCATCTTGTCATTATTTTAAGGACCGAGTTGATTGTCATCTAGCCTGGCCCAGTTTAGTGCTACCGCCCTACCGTTGTATGTGGCAACGGCTTAGCATAAATCCCACTAGTTGGTCGGGTAGCCAATGGGTGAGCTGTGAGCAATGGGAGAACAAGGAGCAGGAGTACGATCTATGTGAGTTACATCCCGGTCATGCCTCGTTGGGAGGACATGGACCCCTTGGTTGCTTCCATATTGGCTAGTCCGGCTTAGCTACGGTGTGGTAATGGCTTTGACAGGTCCGCGCCGGCATTTCGGTGTTCGTGTTGCGGAAACCGTTGGGGTGGGTTAAGTGTACAACCTCTGCAGAGTTAAAATCTATTCGAATAGCCGTATCCACGGTATTGGATGAGTCACGGCTTGGGCCTGAAACTAGTATTGGGAAAAAGGGTGGGATCTTTTGGTGTGAGTGTTTTGGAAAGTGTCCGGCAGGTGTGCCGTGAGCTACGGCGGACGGGGAGTCCGGTAGCATAAAATGTGGATCCTATGTGGAGGATCAACCCACTTGGTATTAAAAATTGTTTTACGAAAACCTGTTTAAAAACAAACCCTTGCATAAAATCTAGCTTTACGCAAATTAAACCTTAACCGTATTCCTTGAATTACCCTGTGCATAATCTTTATATTCCCCCTCCGTGGACGTGGTTGGACTTGTTGAGTACGTTCGTACTCACCCCCTATTTTGTTGCAACAGAGGAGGATCCGGACTTTGTCCCTGAAGAGTTCGAGTAGAGGTCGTGTCCGCACCCGACGTTGCCTGCGGTGTGGTCCTTTCCAAGATGCTTCCGCTGTTCCTCGTCGAGATAGGGCTAGATCCAGTCATAGTCTATCTCTGGTTATGTATTGTTGTACTTTTGATTTCTATTATTGTTTGTATCGAGTACCGTGCCCCTTTGAGGTCGCACGATGACTGAACCATCTGTGGAATAAATGTGTATCAGCCTCCTAGGACTGATATTTGTATCACATTTAGTCTCTGCTTAAGTGGGGACGCTTCGCTATTCCTCAAGTTGAACCAATTGTGGCACAAGATGTTGAACCAGTTGTTGCTCAAGAAATAGAACCTCAACAGCCTGTGGTTCCTGAAGTACCAGTTGTTGAGCCAGCTGCTGAACCAGCTGCAGGAGGACTGAGAAGGTCTACAAGAGTGAGACGCTCAGCCATTCCTGATTGCTATGAAATTGGCAACTTAGAAGAATTTCAAATGGGGGGTGATCCCGTCACATTTGAAGAGGCTATGAGAAGTGCTCAATCTGAAAAATGGCTAGAAGCCATGCAAGAAGAAATGAATTCAATGAGTGCCAACAGAGTTTGGGACTTAGAAGTAATTCCTAAAGGAGCCAAATCAGTAGGCTGCAAATGGGTCTACAAAACAAAATGTGACTCCAAAGGGAATATTGAAAGATATAAAGCGCGACTCATGGCTAAAGGGTTCACACAAAGAGAAGGAATAGATTACAATGAGATGTTTTCTCCAGTCTCACGTAAAGATGCCTTTAGAATCATAATGGCATTAGTGGCACACTATGATTTAGAATTACATCAGATAGATGTAAAGACAGCGTTCTTAAACGGGGATCTGTTTGAAAACGTATACATGACTCAACCTAAAGGTTTTGTTGTGGAAGGCAAAGAAAACATGGGATGCCGCTTAAGAAAATCCATTTATGGATTAAAACAAGCTTCTAGACAGTGGTACTTGAAGTTTGATGAGACAATTAAGAAATTTGGGTTTAAGGCAAATGTAGAGGACAATTGCATCTATGCAAAGTTTAAGAATGGAAAATACATTTTCCTAATCCTATATGTGGATGATATCCTGCTTGCTAGCAGTGATAAAAGAATGTTGCAAGAGACAAAAATGTTTTTGTCCTCTAATTTTGATATGAAAGATCTTGGTGAGGCTTCATATGTTCTGGGCATCGAAATTCACCGAGATAGAAGAAACGGGGTTTTAGGACTATCGCAAAAGACATATTTGGAGAAGATCCTTAAGAAATATAATATGCATGCGAGTAAAGCCACACCTACACCGATAGTGAAGGGCGATAAGTTTGGGGATTTTCAACGCCCCAGGAACCAGTATGAGATCGATCAAATGAAAATGGTTCCATATGCTTCAGCAGTTGGTAGCTAACAGTATGCACAAGTGTGCACTCGCCCTGATTTGGCTTATATCACCGGAGTACTCGGTAGATATCAAGATAACCCAGGCATAGAGCACTGGAAAATGGCAAAGAAAGCTTTGCGGTATGTGCAAGGCACAAAAGACCTCATGCTAATATATAGAAGATCTGATTCTCTAGAGATAAGAGGATATTCAGATGCAGACTTTGCGGGAGACAAGGATGATAGAAAATCCACGTCAGGTTATGTATTCACTCTCGCAAGGGGAGCTATTTCGTGGAGAACCTCTAAACAAACTCTGGTTGCATCATCTACGATGTATGCAGAGTTTATAGCATGCTATGAGGCAACGTTGCAGGCCAAGTGGCTAAAGAAATTCATACCCGACTTGAAAGTGGTAGATTGTATTAATAGACCACTTAAAATGTACTGCGATAATGAGCCTGCACTATTTTACACTCACAACAACAAGTCGAGTAATGCTACCAAACCAATAGAAATAAAATTCTATGTTGTGAAAGATAAAATCCCACTGTTCGCCTAAACGGCCGTTTAGGCTGTTTACACACCGTTTAAACGCTACACAGTGCCTAACTGTGTCCGTTTAATCATCCGTTTAGCCCGTTTAATGGCCGTTTAATCCGTTTAATTGGCCGTTTAGTCCGTATAATGAGCTAAACGGTGGGTGACCGACTGTTTACCGTTTAGCGTTTAGGATAACACTGTAAAATCCAGGATCAGACTATAAGTCTGGAGCATATAAGTACGAAAAATATGCTTGCGGATCCGCTCACTAAAGGTCTACCATCCAGTGTGTTTAGAGAACACATTACCGGTATGGGTTTAAGGGAAAGCCTTATGATCACTGGATAATGGCCCAAGGTACGATCCTTTGCAATAGAGAAGTTTATTGTGGCTGATTAATCTAATTGAAATGTCAATTTTGATGACTCTTGCTCAATGTGCTTTTTTGTTATGAAGTGGATGTCAGGCGAAGAGCTTAAGGTAAGAAAACATAAGGTGAGATCGAGGGGGAGATTGTTAGGTCGATCTCCACCACCACGGCCCAAAGGCCGTGATGGCTCGGTCCACGCACCCTGATCGGGGGAGCCCAACCTAGCATTGGTTGGTGGGCCCCGTTGCACAGTGCTATAAAGATGGGGTGGGGGCTAGGGCGCACATCACGAGGTTGACCGCGCCGCCAGCACCCCACCTACAAACCCTACCGATCAAGGGAGCACTGGAGCAGCGGGAAGCTCCACCTCGACCGCCGCCGACGTCCGGGTGGGTGCGGCGCACACGGTGCCACCGCCCCGACCTCAACCGCATCGTTCCCTCCGCTCCAACGCCTCCTCAACCCGCGGCCGCCCCTGCGACCGCCATCACCGCCATGGCTGCCGACCCCGTCGCCACCACCAACGGTCTGCGCATCCCCATTTCCCCCTCTAGATGTATTTGTTCTAGATCTAAGTGTTGTATATCTGTTAGCCATGTTTTAACCCTATTGTTCAAACAAAATGAAATCACACACTATAATTAGGAATAGCTAGGTTTCCATTAGCATGTATGTCTCAGTATGCAAATAGCGTAACAATCAACTTTGTGTTCTGTACATATTCAATCAAGACATGCTATGTCTAATCACAAAAAAACATTAATATCAAAAGCACAACTAGACTCCATATATAACTGGTACCTGCTCAAATAAACCATAGTAATTTGTTTGTGATTTTTACATTGGAAAAAAAATGTGTTTCAGATACTTTCACCTTTGGTAGCCTGAACACACAGCTGTGCTAGATTTTAAAAACACACGCACTCATTAAGCAAACTTGGGTCCATAGTTTCATAAGCTAATTTGGTTAGGCACGTGCACATGCAGTGACTTTCTGCAATAGTATTGAGTATGGATTAACATTTGGATTTTTTTTATTTTTAACCTTTTTATAATTTTATTTTAATGCTAACCCCTCCAGAACAATAATTTCATATCTGACTCTTTTGGCCGCGCCGATGGGCCCGACGCGGCAGGATAACGTTGCCGCGCCGCATGCGTCGGCGCGGCGGGCCTGCCAACGTGGCACGACGAGACGACGTGGAGACCTCTTGCCGCGCCACTGCATGTGGCGCGGCAAAGAGCCTCGTCGCGCCCCCACGCCTGGCGCGGCAGGAGACTCCGCCTCCTATTTATCCACTTTGAATCATCTAAATAAAATAGCGTTTGATCTTTGAATGCCACGAAAATTTGCGTGCACAATATTTAAGATCTAAACGATCCATTTTAGTAACAAGCACAAGTCTAAGTGCTATATATTTTGAAATATATAATTTCAAAATAGCATATATATTATGCTTATATTTCTCTTCGGGCACAAGTTAAACTTACTCACTTTAGCTTATCTTAATAAAATAGTATTTAAATTTTAAATGTCTCGAAATTTGGCATGTACAATGTATGAGGTGTAAATATTCCGTTTTAATAGCACCCACAAGGTCAAGTGCTACATTTGAAATTTATAATTTTAAAGTAGACTATGTATTATCCATTTGTCCCCTTTTAAATAGTTTAAGTGTTGAAACATAATATTACTTTATTTTTGTCAGTGCATGCCATCATATTCAGAATTAAGGATGCGTAATGCTATTTTATTTAGATGATTCAAAGTGGATAAATAGGAGACGGAGTCTCCTGCCGCGTCAGGCGTGGGGGCGCGACGAGGCTCTTTGCCGCGCCACATGCAGTGGCGCGGCAAGGGGCCTCCACGTGGTCTCGTCGTGCCACGTTGGCAGGCCCACCGCGCCGACGCATGCGGCGCGACAACGTTATCCTGCCATGCCGGGCCCATCGCGCGCGGCCAAAAGGGTCAGATCTGAAAATATTGTTCTGGAGGGATTAGTATTAAAATAAAATTATAAAAAAGGTTAAAAATAAAAAAAATCAACATTTGCAACCAAAACGATTTAGGTGGAGGAACCTTAAAAGTCCGAATATGAAAGTACACATTTTTTTTGTATTTTTTTCTAGTGTTTGGAATTGCAAGGTACCTAAAAACTCAACCTGCACGGGCTAAGCTGCCCCGGAAATTCCTGATAAGAAGATCTTCTCACGCAGGCTAAGAAAACTCTTACCCTATCCTCACATAGTGGAATTGTGAGGTACTTGCGCACTGCACCATTAACCGTCTGGAACTACGAGGATGTGAAAAAATCCACACAAAATCCTGCAGAACAAAAATGTCAACATATATAATGAAGCTTAATAAAGTCCATTTTTCTCGAAACGGCATGCAGAAAACTGCCCATATTTTCTCCTTTTCCGTACCTTCCGAATGCAGAAATTAAATTCATTTAAAGACATATGGGAACTTTATGTAGTACTGTACTTTAGAAGAAAAGGGAAATTAAGAACGCAAAATGATCCTTCTCTCACTAGGCAGCATGGCCTTAGTGTGATAAATTTATATTTTGAGATATCCAAATAGAAGTATGCACCAATGATTTGGGCTGGCTTTATACACAATGTGCAATTACAAAATATGTCCAGTCACGCAACATTTATAGAAAATGTATAATTGGTCTAAAAAATGTATAATTAAACCCCATTTCGTGATACATCAGAGAACATGTTCAGATATTCAATTCTTTTAGGCTACACACGGTTGTTGGGGACAAAAAAACATCAGTACTGAAAACGTACTCGCACATATTTTGCTTTTCACTTTTTAGAATAAAAGAGAAAATAAAGCTTCAGATGAGTCGAGCAAGTCACGCGCGGTAGCACGGCAGATCTGAACTCGAGCTCTGTGAATCATGTCATCATATATGTGCTCGCGCCGACAGTTGGATCTTCAGAGTAGACCGGTGGAGTATACTACCTATGTTCCAAATTATAAGTACAAAGTATCGTATTTTCTATTGTAATTTACTTTATTAATAAAAGATGTTAAAAAATGGTTTAAATTTGACTATGTTTGTATACTTTTTTAATAACATGAACGGTCAAACTTAAAGTCAAAAAGTCAAACGAACTATAATTTGAAACATAAAAGGTACTTTCCAACGATTTCAAATAAATTGGATTGGATGAATGAAAATACATGCATGCAGTGAAAACCGGCATGCGAGTAGCAGCGGTTACATCCATGAAAAACGGCATTTATGCATCTTCTTTCCCTTGAGAGTTTATGTTGTTCATTCTTGACTTGCTGTCGATGGTAGATTACAACTTAGGAATGGGATCGGGTCGGGGAAAAAACATACCCTGAAAATTGTTCAAATTGACAAGCTGTTTGGGTCCACCCAACTAATCTATTAGCAGTGCCGGCCCTGGGGCAGGGCGGACGGGGCGGCCGCCCCGGGCCCCCAAAAGTTAGGGCCCCCTGTTTAGCTTGTACTAGGGTAATAAACAGCTGATTAGGTAGGCTGATAATCCCCAAAATACATATTAAAACAGCCCAGCCCATTAGTTCTTACTACGTGACCATGTGCGCAAGCATGCATCCGCTCAGCGAACTGACCTGGAGGCTGGAGGATCGATCTGACTATCTGAGTCGAGCAAAGAAAGGCTCGCTCCGTGAATTCTTCAATCAAACATAATTATCTTCCTTGCCTAATTTCTTCTTGTCTCCTCTCCTCTTCTTCCTCGCATATGACAGGAAACGCACTCCATCTCTATCCTTTTTTTCCCTTGACCGTGAGGCAATAATTAATAATAGCCTCCTGGTCTGTGTCGAAGGGGTAGAAAGAAGTCCGGCCTGTAGCTGTTGCCATTGCAAATTCATGGTAACAATGATAATTGCTTTATCGGTTAATTCAATATTGCTAGCCCACAGTATCTAAAACATTGGAAACGAGTAACTTGGCATGGAAACATATTACGTTGTTTATGGGGGCTCCTGTATGCCTACCAGAAGATGGTTAAAAGATTTAACTATAAACCTCATCAAGACTTAGATTAAATCTAGGACGACGGTATATTCAACACTTCAACTAAAAAAATGTTGAACTGACATTTTTATAAAAAGAATTGAGCCAACTTTTTTTAATAATAAATTGGTCCAACAAAAATGCTAGACAATAAAAAATGTTTAACTAATATTTTTTTAGACAAAATAGTTCAACAAAAATGCTAGCCTGAGTTTTCATAAAAAATGTTATATAAAAATGTTGAGCCAATATTTTTTAAAATTTAACTGACATAATCCATCACAGAAATCTCAAACACTGAAAAGGTTGTACAAGAAAAAAACTTTTAGAAGGTATATAAACATTTTCATGTTCATGTGCCAATGTATGTAGGGCCTCCAATTCTGATCCCGCCCCGGGCCCCCAAAATGTCAGGACCGGCCCTGTCTATTAGCTGGTTAGCTGCAATTCATCCCGCTTAGATAATTGTTATTTAGCTAGTTAGTAGGGAATTAGCTTGTCCTGTTTAAATTTACACTAGGTAAAATTAGCTAGCTAACAATTATTATCTGATGATCCAAACAAGCTAAAAATGGTAGCATTATTAGCTCCCGGATTCCAATTCCAAGGCAGAGGCGCGAGACCGAGTAAACAACGTTATCGTTCCTCCGCGGGTGGGCGCCGCCTGCTGGCGTCACTTGGGCCCACGCCCCAGTGAGCGCGGCCCCACACCACAGCTTTTTTTTTTTGTATTGTTGTGACTGTGACGCCACGGCAGCAAGCACGCCCTCATTTTTCCTGAGCCCTTCGTGAAAATATTTCGTGAAAATATTTCGAGTTTTGATTTTATCAGTTTAGAAATAGTAAATGTAGACGAAAAAGGTGGAAAGTTATATGAATAGGTTGGAAATCTCGAGACGAATCTAACGATGGTAATTAGAGGGTGATTAATCCATAATTAGCGGATGATTACTGTAGCACTACTGTTGCAAATCATGGATTAAGTAGACTCATTAGATTCGTCTCGCGATTTACAGTCTATCCATATAACTTTTCACATTTTTTGTTTACATTTAATACTTAATGCATCAAAGATTCCCCTTTAATGTGATGGATGAAAATATTTCGGGTGAGAACTAAACATAAACATGGCCTAATTTGTACAGGTGCCTTGGTAGTACCTCGTTTTGTCACATCAGTAAAAAACAAAAATGAGAAGTGTTTTGGGGTCATGTAATGTAAAGCTCTTACCAGCGTTAATTCTTTACCGTCAAGCAAATCGGCTTGTCTTTTTGCTTGAGGGAGGAGTGCTACCAATGCAAAAGCAACTGATGAAGCCAAGGAGCAGAAGGACGGGTAGGTAGTTGGTCAGATGGGGAGCCGCTGTCAGTCGTCGGTGGCGGCAGCCATCAGCGATTCAGCCAGCACGAAGGGATCCCGGCGTTTTGTTTGTTCTTGCCATCAGCAAGTGGTTGGAGTTTTTCTTTTGTGTAAACAAAACGTGGAGAGAAATTCAAATTCAGGCGGTTAGGCTAATCTGACAGCGTGGATGTGTGGGCGGCGGCTCCAATTCCTCCGCATTCCTCCAAGACTGTCACTGTCCCTGCTGATTCATCTTTTTCTCAGACTACTAAAAGTCCTAATCCAATCAGGACTCCTCGTCTCCGATGGCTGACAGGGCATTGTATTTGAACGGCAACGGAGTACTGTACAATATATAGTAACAGCTCGTAAATCCAGAGCAGAAATAGTTTGGACTCCACAGGGACAGGGAGCCTGCCGCCTCCTCGCCTACGGGCCTCTACTCTACCATCGCGGCGGACAGGAATTCGTGCTCCTGCCTCAATCCATCTGTGAGACTTTCTGTGAGAGTGAGACCCCGGTCGAGAAGCGCACGGCCGGGGACCGTCAGGTTTGCAGATGGGCCAGCAGCAGCACGCCGCGCCGCTTGAGAAGCGACTGTCCATGGTTGGGAACGAACGGAAGGAACAATATGATGGTTCAACTGCATGGTTGGATGGTGGTTGCTCATCGCAGCTCACATGGCTCACTGGCCTGGTGGATGATAAAAAGATTGCCACTTTTGGCAGGCAGAGATGTTTACTACGAAGTACTCCACAGTTATTGGGAGCCAGTCAGAGAAGGGCAACGGTCTTTAGGCCCTGTTTAGATGTTTCGCGAAATTTTTTTCGAGTATGTTCCCTCACATGTATGACATATTAAATATAATCGAAAAATATAACCCATTATATGGATGGAGTGTACTTCGCGAGACGAATCTAATGAGCCTAGTTAGGTCGTGATTAGACAATAAATTGCTACAGTAAACATGTGCTAATGACGGATTAATTAGACTCATTAGGTTCGTCTTGCGATGTACTGACAGAATCTGTAATTAGTTTTGTAATTAGTTTATATTTAATACTTCAAATATGTGTCCGACATACTCGAAAAAAATTTCGCAAAACATCTAAACACGGCCTTAGTTGGAGCTTGTTGCTTTGGCAGGAAGGCTTCAGAGATTAGTCAGGCCGGCCGGGTGAGAATTCAGGAACACACATCAGTCAGGTAAAGAGATAAAGAAAAGAAGCCACTGAAACTGAGGGCTCCTCAGCCACACGCCCACACCCACATCCTCGCTCAGGCACTGTAAACGAGCTGCTCAGTCCTAAACACCATCATTAGCTAGGCAAAGGCAACAGGAAAGCCGTTTGTCCCGTCTCAATGGCTCCAACAAGAGATTATTATGCCGACGTCTCTGAGTGACAAGCGGGGAACGACCAGATCGACCACACATGGCGAGCACAGGAGCGAGCCCAGGAAGGAACAGATAGATGGATCGGAAGAACAAGAGCTAAACAGCTGGCCACGGCTGCATGGGTTTCCCCTCCCATGCCGTCGCGAGTGCCATCAGGCATGAAATGCCTGAAAAGGCCCCGTCCGGCCACGCCCAAACAAAAACCTTGCATCTAGCTGGGGCCCTGAGATCCCGATGGCGACACACACAAACCTGCAAGCTTGCGACTGTGCAAGAAGAAGGAAGGAGAAGCATGTACAGCCAGCGGGGTAGGCAGGCATCAAGGAGAGGCGCCTTTCGGTGACACACGCATCAGACAGACAGCTTTTGCTCCGATCCAACTCGCGTGGGTGGTGGGTGCTCTGATGCTCTCTCGTCCCGTCCTCTCCCTCACATGGCGTGTCAATGCGCCATGTGTGCGCGCCCGTAGATGCGCTCATGTGCGCCGAAAAGGAACTGTCCCAGATCGAATAATTGCTTTATTGTTAGATTGGAATATTGGATTGGATGCAATGAAAATAAAGTGTATCGTAGTGGAAGAACCCCCGGCGAGGTTGAACGAGCTTAAGCACTTCGTACATGGAATTGTCGCAAGAGACGATTTGATTCGCCTTTTTTTTACCAAGATACGATAACAAATTCCAGTTAGATTTGTCAGTGATTTAAAGATGCATTTGTGACTGTTTTTGCATCCATATGGGATTTGAGGTGAACAATTGTTGTTAGTACAAGAAAAATTGCTTTGGCACACACATTTGATTAGCCAGAACAGAAGTCCTCAAGCGCTGAGAGCAATTTGCAATATCACTGACACAGTGCATGCTCTCGATGTCATGCTGCTCCAACACGAACGACGCCAGAGAGAAGCTCAAGATTCTAGATGGGCCTCATTTCTACGGCCTGATAGAGATGCACACTACTGGATCAGCATAGTCGTCGAATAGCGCGGCGCCCGACGCCGAAACAGTCAGGCCTGAAAAAAATGAGCCCATTCTTACTACGGCCCATTATCGGCCCAATCTAGAACCCCTAACAGTCCAGTTCCTCCGCCCCCGGCCGCCGCCGCCGTCTCCCGGAGAAGCGCCGCCACCGCAGAGCCGAGCCTCCCCAAGGTCAGTTTCACCCCCCTGACCCTCCCCCCACTCCCCCCTCTTCCTATGCTGCAGACCTAGCCGCCGCCGGCCACTAGTTTCAATTCTCGGCGCGGGCAGTCGCGTAGACCCCGTGTCAGTAGTCAGTACCCGATGGCGTTGAGGAGATTGACGGCGGCGGCGGCGGGCCTCACACGAACCGCCCTTCCCCCGTGCCGCCGCGCTTTGTGCTCGGGCGCACCGCGAGACGGCGACCTGGAGGCGGCGGTGCGCGACGTCGTGTGCTCCGGGTCCGGGAGCCTCGACGAGGTGGGGGGTAGGCTGGACCGCCTGGGCGTGGCCGTCTCGCCGGCACTGGTCGACTGCGTCATCGACTCGTGCGGCCAGAGCGGCGGCGTCAACTCCGGCAGGAGGCTCCTACGTTTCCTGTCCTGGTGCCGCTCCAAGGACCCCGGGGCGCTGGGGGACGAAGCGCTCGACAGAGCGATTGGGGTGCTCGCGCGGGTCGGGGACCTAACCGCGATGCGAATTGCCATCTGCGACGCCGAAAAGGACCGCCGGAGGATGGCTCCGGAGACCTTTACTGCAGTGGTTGAGGCCCTTGTCAATGCGGGGAAGGAGGACGAGGCTGTCCGACTGTTCAGAGGGCTTGAGGGGCAGGGATTGCTGCCTGAGCGCGGCAACAGTGTTGGAGGGGATGGCGTGTGGTCGAGCAGCCTCGCCATGGTTCAGGCGCTCTGTAAGAGGGGCTATGCTCGTGAGGCGCAGGGTGTTGTGTATCACCACAAGAGTGAGCTGTCGGTGGAGCCCATGGTTAGCATCGTTGAACGGAGCCTCCTCCATGGCTGGTGTGTTCATGGGAACGCTAAGGAGGCTCGGAGAGTCCTTGATGGGATGAAGTCTGCAGGCGTCCCGTTGGGCTTGCCGTCGTTCAATGATTTTCTTCACTGTGTGTGCCATAGAAACCTCAAGTTCAATCCCTCTGCCCTTGTTCCAGAGGCTATGGATATTTTAACAGAGATGAGATCATACGGTGTCACTCCAGCTGCTTCTAGCTTCAACATATTACTTTCATGTTTAGGCCGAGCAAGAAGAGTGAAAGAAGCTTATAGAATCTTATACCTGATGAGAGAAGGGAAACCAGGGTGCTCCCCTGACTGGGTTAGCTACTATCTTGTGGTTAGGGTCCTTTATTTGACCGGGAGAATCGTTAGAGGGAAGAGGCTTGTAGATGCTATGCTTGAAAGTGGGGTGCTTCCGACCGCTAAGTTTTTCCATGGCCTTATAGATGTCCTTTGTGGAACGGAGCAAGTTGACCATGCTCTTGATATGTTCAGGCTCATGAAGAGTTGCGAGTTAGTGGACACTCGTATATACGACCTGCTAATAGAAAAGCTTTGTAGGAATGGTAGATTTGAGCTTGGAAGAGAGCTCTGGGATGATGCTACAAAGAGTGGCCTTGTGTTAGGATGCTCAGCGGATCTGCTGGATCCCTTGAAGACAGAGGTGTTCAGACCGGCTTGTCCAGCACAAAAATTAAGTCCTCAGAGTTATAAGCGTTTGACGCAAAGAAAGAAGATTACTGCTGTTGGAGCCAGAAAGAAGACTGCTATCACAGCCTCAAGGAAGAAGTAGGGAGTGTCCTAGTGTAGGTACTATTGAATTTATAACTTGAGAGCAAATCTTCCTATTACTCTTGGAATTTTGTGATGATGACTTCTGCTAGTTCAAATGTAAAAACCATTCTAGGACTAGCAGCTATGGTAAAAGGCATGAAACCTGTAGTCTGGCAACTTCGGTAGTTTAGAAATGTCTATGATTGAAAAATTAATTTGAAATGACTGGTAATCTGGCAACTTCATGATGTCATATTTGTCTATTACATATTTTTTAATGTCTGTCTGATGTAGTGATATCCTTTCATTTTTATTTCTGTACTTCTTCAATTGCAGCTCTTTCGAGTGCTACTTCATTTATGGATACATCTCAGGAGCAAGAACAGGATTTTGGTGTACTGCTGAAGCAGGGGGCAGAAGGGGTAAGTTAAGACTCAATTGCTATATAGTTGCAATTTGTCCTTTTGTTTGCGTGCTAAATAGTTTGCTTCTCTGCAGAGAGTATTTGTTTCAACATTTGTCGGACGAAAATGTGTAATCAAAGAGCGCTTTTCAAAGAAGTACCGACACCCATTGTTGGATGCAAAGTTGACTCTAAAGCGCTTAAATGCTGTTAGTCTCTCTAACCAACATGTTCTTTTTATATTTTTTTTATTCACATGTAAAACAATTTGGGATTTGTACCTTTTTTGTTGTATTAGTTTATGTAGAAACAAAGGATTCTGTATGTCTTAAAGGTATAAAATATTTGTTTAGTCATGTTGAGCTGAAAAACGTAGTATGAACAGTTGCATGACAACTGATTTACTGAAGTTTATCTTAGAATGGTCCCTTTTTCATGTTCAGGAAGCTCGGTGCATGACAAAAGCAAGACGGCTTGGTGTTCCTACCCCAGTTCTTTATGCCGTGGATCCACTTCTGCATACTTTGACCTTTGAGTATGTGGATGGCTTGTCTGTCAAGGATATACTTCTTGGGTTTGGTTCAAATGGGGTTGATGAGGAACGCCTGAATGATATTGCCACACAGATAGGAAATGCAGTTGGGAAACTACATGATGGAGGCCTTGTCCATGGTGATTTGACCACGTCAAACATGATAATCAAGAACAGCAATAATCAATTGGTGCGTCGAAATGTCCTTTGTGTCAACATCTTTTGTATTCACTTTACTGAGCTATAAAATCAAGTTAGCAGCAATCAACCCTATGTAGAGCCATAGAATATCGTTTCTATCTTTGTATTTTCTTTGTTGAGTTATGTGATCGGTTGAACACAGGAGATCTTGGCTACTAATTTGACAATTTTGTGCCTTCATTTTGGCAGATTCTTATTGACTTTGGTCTGAGCTTCACATCAACAATTCCAGAGGACAAAGCAGTGGACCTGTATGTGCTAGAGAGAGCTTTGATTTCCATGCATTCGTCATGTGGGGATGTGGTAAGGATACTGCCTGAATTGATATTCGAGTTACCCTTTTTCCTTTCTGACCATAAATGTACAATTTTTTTACTCATTTATGTTTTTCAGTTCATATACCTTAATGTATACTAGCTAGGACTACTTTTCAGTAATTTTATTTTGGCGAACAAATAGTATGGACGACTATCTAAGTAGCCCACAAGATTAGATTTGTTGAAATGTTTGATAATCATGAAGTTGGGAGATCATTGAAATATTTCGTCAGCATCTAGCTTTATTTAACTGTTATTCTGCACTTGGGGCTGACTGTTCTGTACGAATATGTAGAATGTTACAGCACAAACTAGTCTTTTCTTTTTCTCTGTTTTATTGATGGCATTTTGTTTCTGACGATTGTTCTGCTTGTTTGTTCAATTGATCACGCAAGCTTGTTTTTTCCCTGTTTATTTGCATGATGTAGCAAGTGTGCTTTACTCGTATCTCCCTGATACCATATGCCCTGCAACTTTTGATATGGATAACACACGACCGATTTATGTGATGAACCAGATGGAGAAGATCATGGCGGCATACAGGAAGGCATCGAAGCAGTGGTGCTCCACACAGAACAAGCTGGCTCAAGGTAGGGCGTGATCCTGCCGCATGCCCATTTTTGCTTCCATATGCAGCTCTGTTAACCTGACGAACGACCGTTTTTGTACTGTCTGCAATTAAATTTTACAGTGAGGCTACGGGGCAGGAAGCGCGCAATGGTCGGATAAGATATGCGCCCTGGTAACGTACCGCTGGATGTTAGAAAGAAAGGCGATCTGAGTTCTAGTAGGGCCATTAGGAGTATTCACGCCCCCTGCATCACCCCATTTGGTTGTTGTGTTTCAAGCGATCGAGTGGCTTTTGCCTGATATGCTGCAACATTTGTACTTGGAACCAAATGTTGCCCTCCCATTGTGTCAGAAGTACCTTTTGGTCTTTGGAGTGGACATGTTTACGTATGTGAAGTACATTCTGCCGTGTGCCGTGATTATTTGTGTAGGCCACCTTTTTTTTTTAGAACAAAATGTATCTAGGCCACCTTGGGTCTTATCTCATCGGGCTCGTCGGCCTTATGGGCTGGGCCGGATGCTTGAAACGGCCCGAACGGGGACGAGAAGTACACTCCTTTTCCATTGTCATTTTCACTCAGGAGTAGGAGTATGTGTGTTGTGGTGTGGTGGTGTAGCCTGGAACTAGAACTCTCCTAGAGGGGGCATAGGGGCAGGCTTTCCATTAGTAGCAAGCATGGTGCGATGATTGCGTGCTCGTCGGCGGTGGGCCCCGGCTCACGATCACGACGACATGCTCAATGCCTCCACGTCCTATGAAGAAGGCCGGTCAATGATGGGGCCGCGGATGGATGCTGAGGCCTGAGGGTAGGGTGGGGTCCATCTGGAAGGGACAGAAGGGGAGGAGGAGCCGCCCCTACTCGCTGCTGCAAGTGCAAGCAAGGAAGGAAACGGCTAGTGACCTAGTAGTGCGTGGTCCTGCATGTGGACAAAAGGGAGGGAATGAAAGAAGGCGGCAAAGGGGGGCCGAGGAGCATCAAGGAGAGGAACGAAGGCTGCTGCAGTGTAGAGGCGATCAGATCACAAGAGCAGCAAAGCAGAGCGGGGCCCAGCCAGCAGCCGCAGCTCGCTCGCTGCAATCATCTCAGTATCAGTCACCGTCTCACCGATCATGCAGCTCCCGGTCTCCGGCCGCGGCTGCATGCCAGACTGAAAGACCGAGCATGCCGTCGGTCACTTTCACCTAGAGTTGCTCGCACACAACGACATTGCCTGCATGCCGTCGTCGTCTTCTTGGTCAGTGCTACGGCACACGGAGGAACACGCGAGGTGATTACTTGTCGCGCGCATTGTTCTTCGAAACATGCCAAAGCAAAACTGACGCGCCCGTGCGCGAAGATGCACGCGCGCTAACCTCCGGAAGGGTATTTGGGCAGCGTGGCAGCCCAACACGCAGGACCGCGCCAAATGGCACGTCTGCGCGCCGTGCTTGAATCCTGTGGTGCGATTTGAACTGCGTAACACGTTTACGGTAGAATTTAAGGGCATGTACAGCCCGGCCGTATACCCCGTCTCCTGGGTGGTCTTTTTGCAGTTCGCCCCCCGCCGCCGCGAACAGACGAGAGCCGCGTCGCCTGGCGAGGCGACGCCCCGCTCCCGTTCCCCGATGCCGAAGAGACGGGAGCAGCCGCGCTGTACGGCTCGTCTTCCCCAGGGGACGGCGCCGACGGATCCCGCGCGGAGGCGCGCTAGCGCGCAGCAAGTTCGCGCGCGGCGGGAGATTTCGGCGCCAAACTGCAGGTTCTCCTCACCATCTTTTCCCCATTCTCCTCACCATATTTTCCCTCAATCTCGCCGGAATCCGCCAGCTCCTCTCGCCAGAATCTGCAAGCTCCTGGCCGGATTTGTCTGGGTCGGGATGTCGACGGCGTTTGGTCTTAGGAAGAAGAAAGCATCGGCGGCGGCGGCAGCCCCATCCCGTACCCTAGGTCATGGTGCCATCTCGGCGGCGACGGCCTCCTCCCTCGCTCGTGGTGCCGGGTCAGCAGCGCCGGCCCGCTCCCTCGCTCGTGGTGCCGGGTCAGCAGCGGCAGGGACCCACCCTTCCATCGGTGGTGTCGGCAATGGCGCGGCGACGGCTACGAATGGATTCCCTTTCCCTCCTTCTCCGTTTGATGCATCCTGCAGAGATGGCTATGGCAACACTTCAACTTTCTTTGATGCGGCCGGCGGTGATTCCTCCTCTCCTGTATCATGGTAATCTCCTGCTATTGATTCATGTGCTTGCTTCTGGTTCCATGGTTCCTTCTTCCTTTTTAATGTGTAGATTTCAGAATTGCCTCTATACAAACTTATGGATTGATTTGTGCATATACAGATATACTTTATTTACTGTCTGTCTTTTAAATGTTTTGACCACAAGCAGGCTGTTATATCATTTTTTGTAACTGAACAGCAAGCTGTTATATCATTTTGCAACCACAAGCAGACTGTTATATCATTTTTTGTAACTGAACAGCAGGCTGTTATATCATTTTGCAACCACAAGCAGGCTATTATATCATGTTTTGTAATTGCTGCAACCTGTAAAAGTTTGAGATGCTTGGTATAACATGTAAAAGTTTGAGATAATATTTTTGTGCACAATGGTAATGTTTGCTTTTTTTTTCCAAACTGAATGTGGTGCTAATATACTGAAAACATTTTGAGATTTTAGAGTAAGAGATCTGAGCATATACCTATACAGGTTGCAGCATACAGTTTTTTCCTCCTAGCATATGGCATATTTCAGTTACTGATAGAATGGTAGTTAAGTCCCATTTTTAGGAAGGATATACTTGTACTCCAAAAACTAGCGACAATTTCTGTTTTATAAAACTTAGCCTCCACAGTTTTGCAAGTGGCATACTGTACTACTGATAATTCAGAGTGAAAGTCACAGGGTGGTTTAAATATGTGCCAGTTTGAGGGACGTTTTATGGAGCAGTTCTGTAGGTTCTAGTTGTAGGTTCACACAATTTGCTGCTGTTCCCCGGCAGTACATCAAAATGTCAAATTAATCTCTGAAAATTTGATAGTGATTTGCAGGAAACACCATAGCTTCATTTGATAGTGATTTGGCTGTTCTCTAAAAACATGTGTGCTCCTGGCTGCTGTGAAACATTAGAACTTGTTTGGTGGCTCCTAGCTGCTGTGAAACATTAGAACTTGTTTGGTGGCTGCTGTTTATTTCTGTACTTGGAACAAATGAAAGCATAGAACTGCAAGTGGCTATTGCTTGCCCTGTCTCCGTTGATTTCTGGCAGATGATGAGAGCACATGTGAAACTGAAATGGTTGTAGTGCATGTGAATGGATGTAGTGGCTGTACAGCCACACAATGGTATACATAATTGCATTTGTAGTTGATCATAAGCTCCATGCAAAGCATTAAACATCTTACAGATGGTCTATCTGTCTGTGGGTTGTATGGACTGTCTGTACATCTGTCTGTATGCTGAGTTCGAGATTCTGCAGACGGCTAGCCGTCTGTGGGCTGTACATGCCCTAAGAAAAGTATTGTTTTTCTAGATGTGCATAACACGTTTTTCAATGAATCGGGAGGGAATAAGTTTGAACTGCGTAACACGTTTACGGTAGAATTTAAGAAAGATTCTCTTGTTTTTGGACACAAACTGTTTGGATGATCGTGCTAATAAACGAGGTCTAATTCTACCATACCGTGTGCTGACGAGGCCTCGATGAAGTTTTGTTGTGCTTCGAGATTCCATGGCAGCTCCCGTACTGCACCTCACGTCATTGTCCCAGCCTTTCCTCGTCCGACGACGCTGCCGTCGTCGAGTGCTGCAGATCCCGGTCGGTCGATCACGACCATCGAGCGCCCCGGCCGCCGGCTACCAAAGCCCAAAGAAAAAAGGCTCAAAAGACACACACACACACACAAGAAGAGAGGACTGGACCCCCTCTGCCAAAAGCGTGCATGCGCGCAAGAGCCCAGGCAGATACTGTTTTGACCGCCCCCACGGCGACACGCTCAATTGCCCAACACCAAGGCAACAAACTTTAAAAGCTAGCAGCTCACCGCATCATCATCATGCCATTCATAGCAACCCTAATAATCCTAAACCTCGATTAGGCTCACTGATTATATGCTGTAACGCATGGCGCTGCACGCTCCCACGACCTAATTAAGCGTCCCACTGTGCCCTAGCTAATCGCCCTCTTCCTCTATTGCTAGCATCGTGCTTCCTTAATTAGTTCTATTAAAAAAAACTACAGCCACTTTTGTTTATCTATTGTTCAGCCACGTCGAGCTCATTCTGGTTTATTCTATCTTCTTTTCTCTCTGACAAAATATTATTGAAACAGCCGAAATCAGTCACAACCAGCGAACTTATCCACCAACGAAACTACGCTCTAGCTAACCAGCATCAGCACGGAGGCATGACCACTACTCGTACATGTCTCGCCTTTAGTTTACTTGCATCTTAGTTAATCTAGCTGCATGCTGCTACACCCCTGCGGAGACACAAGAAGCCAGCTCTCTGGCCTGCCTGCCATTGCCCTGACACATATTATGCACTCACCCATTCTTAATTGCCCTCATGCCCTACTCGATATGCCTAATACAGACACTAAGCATTAGTTTTCTCTCTTTCTCTTTCCAGCTTAATTTGACCTTGGTCAAAGCCCTGCCCACAAGACAGGAAGGCTTTTGGATAGGTTTGCTCTGCGCAAGGGAGCAACGCTACTGCCCAATGGGTGTACTTTGCGGTTTGATTGAGATGCTAACGACCTGGGCGCCGTGTGCTTTGCCGGTTCTAAATCCTAGATTGCGACCTTTAAGTAGACTACTAATCATATCTGGTGCCCGCTCGTGCATGCAGTTCTTTTTATGCACAACACAAATACTATATGTTATTGCCACGCTCTCGCTCGTAGGTAGGCGTGGGGTGCCAGCAGTGAGGTGCTCAGCATCGTCACAACTGGTTTTCAGTAGTTCTCCTGCACCTATGAGGCCCTGGATTATGTATCGATTTACATTTAGATACTCTACGAGAACTCAATTGAGTTTTTTTGCACTAGCGTGCTCCATTGTTGGAATACAAGCCATTTCAACTTACCACAATTTCTCAAAAATGACGCTAGTATGTTTATAAGAAGTTCAGGACATCAATAAGGTGCATCTTGGACCACCAATCCATATAAAATTTATTGTTTTAAACAGAAAATCGTATATATTATGAAATTAATTTCATGATGAATGCAGTAGCATCAACCTTATGTTTCCAGACTATTTGTAGTTTTAGCTATTACTGGTCAAAGCTATAAACAAGTTTGACTTAATGCAAACCTAAAGCTACTTATATTTATTTTTATTAAGGGAGTATTTGCTACTTTACTCATGACTGCAGTTCATTTTTTCCCAGAAAAGAATTGTGCATGTTCTTTGGGAACAATTCACTTAGGGCTCCGGATAGTAATATTAATTCCCAACTCTCGAGTCCATATTTATTCAATTGAGATCCATGTACTCCCAGCAGTCATGAAAAATATGAAGGTTTTGAGTGTGCTTCCATTCAAACTTAAGATTTTAAAACACGAAGATCTTTTACACAAAAAATCATGTGTGTGTATATCTGCCTTTAAATGCACCCTAATAATATATAGTTTTATAGGTTTCATACATATATTTCACACAAAAAATGGCAAAATTACATATTCGAGTTTGCAATTATCCAACACATCAAGTATCTGGGACTAAGCTAAAGGGATCACATATGATTAGGAAGTGACGAATGCTCTCTTTTTCATGTATTTTGCTCCTTTTGTTCAAATAGCATATCTCTCCACTACAATACGTAATTGACTGTATCACTCATAAAAATATAATGTCTTAAAAGTGAAAATGATGTCTTATTACAAAACATAAATAAAAGAATAACATGCATGCATAAGATCCATATAACTTCTTATGGATCTTCCACACATGTTGACGAGTGAACTGAAGATTGAGTTTGTTAACTGAAAAAGAAGGTGGATAAAGAATCAATGTGTAATATAAATTTCACATAGCTTTGTGCACAACATGGGTTTGATACATTGGAAGGTAACCTCAAACAATCCATGTAATGAAATTGCTAAACTATTATTAATGTTGAAAAAGTCGCTTAACTATTACATATTTAACTAACTAACTAACCTCATAGTCTTTCTAACCTTGTGGATAGTGAAAAAAATAAGAGCATTTCACAAAATCTCCAAGGGAACATATTATAATTTTTCATATAATAATATTAATTTCAATTTTATTTGTCAATTCATCCGTCATTGGAAAATAATAAGAACAAATTACATATGATAGATTAGTTGTATGGTAAATTAGATATGCTATATATAGATGTGTTGCAGTAGTTAATGCATCTCTAAGTTAATATATATTGTATGGTTTTAGAGGAAGGGTAGTGTTTAGGAATTAGAAAATAAATTTGTAGAGTTCATCATTAGTTTTGCTACGTACAAAATAAAACTAGAAGAGTTAAAAATTGTTATTAAATATAAGTGTTTAAAGTTAGTGTATTGATATGTTTTATTTCCCTAGATAGGGTAAATACTTTACTCTTTAGTCTTGAGTAATGCTTCAAACTTCTGTCTCAGATTGTCATAGTCCCTCTCCCGCTCTTCATAACCTTAACGTCCAACTAAAACTTTCTAGATATAGCATGTACAGATGATATTCTTTGTAAGTTGGAGGTTTTTCGAGAAAAAAAGAGCTTGAGTTTTGATTTAGGATCAGTTTGGATCCCTTGCCAGGACTTGCCTCGCCTGGCTAGGCAAAGACCACAGCATTTGTTTTTCTTGCTGCTTGCCTCGATGCCCGTGATAGCAAGCTTTTTTCTTGCTTGCTCGGGAGAGCCGATTCAGCTCTCCTCCCTTGGCAAGGCTAGCTTTGCTGGGCAAGGCTAGGCCAGCAAAGCCAGCAAGAGAACCAAATTGACCCTTACTTTGGCAAACTATGTTATATTTTGCCAAAATGGTGTTAAATGCACCACTCTTTTTCAGGAGTCTTGTCTTGTAGCTTCACCCAAGATGTTTTGAGTAAATTCTTATTTGTAGGAAAATAAAAGAGACTACATTACATGAAATAAGATGAAACATTTTTATAGGTAAGTATAGTTTACACATAATAGAGCTCTAAAAATAAATAAGTCAATGCGTATTGCTTTTAGTAGAATGCTGGACAAGATTTGTCCATCTCGTCCATGACCCCCCCTATTTTACCATAACGTCAGTATGTCGTGGTTTCTTTCGGATAGCTAGCAGTAGATGACTTGTTGGCTACCTCCTTTGGTCTCTTGTTTCCATAGAGTTGTTTGGTCGCTTGTTCATAATAAGCTTCCTTTGTAGTGCCTCTATTACTTAGTCAACATGATGTGCTGGTATACCATGCAAAGTCTCTATTTAACACTGGCAGAGCTACAACCAGGCCAAGCTTGGCCATGCCCTCTTGCTTTTTGCACTAATCTAATGCATGTCCGCTATGCTGTGAGTGAATATATGCTTTGATTTTAGCTTGATATGAGATTTGGCCCCTCTTGCCTTTAACTCTACCTCCTCCACTACTATCTAATATATATGTAAACCTTCTTCATCATATTGGCATATCACATAAAGTCTCATTAATATATATGTAAACCTTCTTGTACATGTGGATATTGATTCTTCTCCGTACAAAAAGGGTGAGATATCTTGGACAAACATTAAAAAAAATTATGTTATATTTTCCCAAAGGGTGTTAAACACACTACCCTTGAATTGAGTCTTGTCTTGTGGCTTGACACAAGATGTTTTGAGGAAAATTCTTGTTTGCAGGTCAAGAAATGCAACTTGATTCAAAGAAACAGGATGAAGCATTTAGACAGATAACTATTTACACGTAATGGAGCACTGGAAAGGAAAGAAATCGAAGAGATTGTTTTCAGTAGAGTGCTAGTCAAGACTGGTTCCATCTCTTCCACGAGGAAATCACATTAAGAGTGTTGGGACTCTATTTTTACCATAGTGTCACCATATTGTGTTTTCTTTGGGTTAGTCGACGGTAGATGACTTGTTACCTACCCCTTTTTTGGTCTCTCATTTCTATAGAATTGTTTGGTCGCTTGTGCATTGCTTAGTTAACATGACTTATTGACATATTATGTAAAGTATATAACTAATATCTATGTAAACCTTCTTCTACAAGGATACTTGGTTCTCCTCTGTACTAAAATAGAATAATGTGAGCTCTCTTGGACAAATCTTTGGCAAACTATGTTATGTTTTCCGAAAGGGTATTAAACACATTACCATTGCATTGAGATGTTTTGGGGGAAATTCTTGTTTGTGGAACAAGAAAGAAACTTGATTCCAAGAAACAAGATGAAGCATTTAGATAAGTAACAATTTACATGTAACTCAGCAGCCAAAAGGAAAGAAACTAACTAAAGAGTATTGTTTTCAGTAGAGCGCTAGTCAATATTTGTCCAACTCATCTACGAGGAAGCCACATAAGAGTGTTGGCTTTGTTTTTAACCATAACGTCATCATGTCGTGTTTTCTTTCGGACATCGAGCGGTAGACGGCTTTCTTGTCGACCTCTTTTGGTCCCTTATTTCCATGGAACTGTTTGGTTGCTTGTGTATAAAAGGTTCCGTTAGCAGCGCACCTCCTGCTTAGTCAACATGACGTGTTGACGAATCATGTAAATCTCTAACTAATATCTATGTAAACCTTCTTCTACAAGGATACTTGGTTTCTTTTCTAACGGGTTCTTGTTAACGTGATCTAATATTGATCTTGAGGCATTTATGAGACTCCAAAATAACTACTTATTCAGAATTACATATTGTATATCGTATATCATATAAATACTATTTGATATTCAAGCTTGCTCCCGCCCATAAGACTGCCATAATCCCTCTCCTGCTCTTCGTGACTTTACTTCCGATTGAAAACTTGAGGTTTCACCTAGGAGAAATGGGCATTCTTTCTGATCTAGTAGAGCATTTACCAAGGAAAAAAAATGAGCTCGAGTTTGAATTTACTACCCAAACAATACTTCATCTAAGAGATCATTTTGCATGTTTTAGGGTCCATTTTGAGCGCAGTAAATTCACAACAATTTTACATATACAAGCTGCATTCGGATTAAAACTCTGCATTACAAACTTTGTGATCACAGAGAAGTTTGTGCTTGCTAATTGTTATATGCACTAATTCCGCTTCTTCCATCATCCACGCGGACTCAAAATAGCCCCAAGATTTGAGTTGGCCATTGTCCTTATTTACCCACCAATCCCGCCCGGCACTTAATGCCGGCAATTCAACACTTAATACCTCACCCCGTGCCGGCAGCGGGAGTGACTTGCCCAAACCAGGCCAAACAAAATTAACAGCACGGCCGTTTCAGGTTCCTGACCGCAGCATTGACCGTGGGTTGGCTGTCCTGTGATCATGGATCGGCTGAGCAAGCAAACTAATCTGAATCGGCGGCTACTGCTCCTGAATGCGTAGCGTTTGACGGCTCTCAACTCTCTCTCTAGCTTTATTCTCTGCTGCCAGTCTCTGCAAATGCTAGTAGGCCTCTCTTTACCTCCTAGAAGTAGGAGACAGCAGGAGTACTGCCATTTGGCTGGGCGGGCGCCTCCTTTCTCCCTTTGCTTCAGAGGCCAGCCATTCCATCTCTGGCCGCGGCCGGCCGGCGTGACCCTGAACCCGACTGACCCCGTCTTCCCCCCGTCCTCCTCGGCTCCTCCCATTCAACCATTAGCAAATTCATTGCTTGCCCAGAACAATCCCTTGCAGCCTTCTCTCTCCCTCTCTTTCCATCACATCGCAATCTCTGTGCACGGAAAGACAAATATAGTGCCCTGCTTGTCTCTACCGCCCCTGGCTGGCTCCTACCTTAAGCTTAGCCTCACCTGGCCTGGCCATACCTTGCATTGACAAGAGAGGCAGGTGGTCAAGAGCCGGGAGAGAGCCATCGCCTGGCCTGCATGAGTGCTCCCCCGGAGGAAGGGGAACAATGAGGGATGGCGGCGGCGGCGGCGGCAAGATGAGCAAGGTGAAGTGCCCACCAATCTCCAATCTCAAATCCCTGCAATTCTCTGAACCTTTGCTTACCTGACTTCTTTCTTCTCCCTGCTGCGCTGCTGCTGTTCTTCTTCTTCTTGCTGCTGCGTTTTGTTTCTGCAGCTGTCGTGGTCCAAGAGCCTGGTGAGGAAGTGGTTCAACATCAGGGGCAAGTCCCATGACTTCCACGCCGACGGCTCAGCAGCAGCTGGGACTGGGAGGTCAGGTGAGTTTGGTAGCTGCAGCCTGCTTGGCCTCTCTCTGCGTGTGGGTGCTCTTGTGGGGCCCACCACTGGCTTCCATTGCTTCCATCTCTCCTACTTCCCCTGTCTGCCACTGGAAGGGTGGGAGATCGCTCTTTTGTTCCTTCATTCCATTCACTGTTCCTCCTGCCTTCCCCTTGTCCTGTTCTCCTCCTGCAGCAGCTGCAGCTGCAGCTGCTAGTCAAACTGTCAAAGGCCTCGACTTTTTAGAACCCAGTGTTCTGTTCTTTAATCATGCTCTGTTTTCTTTTGCAATCCGACGTTGCTGAGGCACGCTTCTCTTAGATTTTCCTTTTTGGTCAAATTGAATATCTGTTCTTGCTGCAGGTGGACAGGATGATGACTGGATGGATGGCGGTTTCGCCAGGAGGGACTCATGCGGCGCCAAGAAGAGCAGGACAGGTGAGAAATTCATCCCATCCCTGAACGGCTGAACAAAAGAAAAAAAAATTGCCGCATTTCTGCTTCCGATTGAATCGTGCCCCGACCTCCGATTCCTGACTCGCGTTGGCCAACGCCGTGGAATTCCCAATCCAGAGCGGGCGTCGCGGAGGAGCCACGAGCGGTCGCGGCGGAGCAAGATCGACCTCGACGCCGCCGAGGCCACCGTCATGCTGGACTACAGGTGAGCCTCTGCTGCTGTCGCCGAGTCCATCCAAGAACTCGATCGATCGATTCCGTTCGTCCGGGAGCGTGACGTCATCCTCCTCTTTTGTCGTGTGTGTAGGATCTTCGCTGCCACGTGGAATGTAGGCGGCCGCGCGCCGCCGGGCTCCCTCACCCTCGACGACTGGCTCCGCTCCTCGCCGCCGGCCGACATCTACGTCCTCGGGTAATCCCTGGATGGCTGGATTCATCTTCCTTTTCTTAGCCTGCTTGATCGGCGCCTGATTGCGGCGGCGGCATGCAGGTTCCAAGAGATCGTTCCCTTGAACGCCGGGAACGTCCTGGGCGCGGAGGACAACGGCCCGGCGAGGAAGTGGGTGTCGTTGGTCCGGCGGACCCTGAACAGCCTGCCCGGCGGCGGCGGCGGGAGCGGGAGCCTGCAGACGCCGTCGCCGGCGCCGTACCCGGTGGCGGAGATGGACGCGGACTTCGAGCGGTCGAGGCAGAACAACCCGTCCTTCTTCCACCGGCGGTCGTTCCAGTCCGGGCTCAGCCGGAGCCTGCGGGCCGACGGCGACATCCTCGCCGGCCCAGGCCCGGCGAGGCTCGAGCGGCGCTTCAGCGTCAACGACCGCGTCATGTACGGCAGCAGGCCCAGCGACTACGAGGCCAACTGCCGCTGGGGCGGCGGCGGCGGCCAGTCCGACGATGAGGACGACGGCGGCGGCTGCGGTGGGTCGCCGAGCGCAGTGTTCTCTCCGATGTCGCACGGATACGGCAATGCTCCGCCCATGGAAGAATACAGTGGATCAGCTCGTGGTCCTGCCAGGTACTCCTGCCATTTCAGTCTCAGTCAATCGATCATATCATCTTTTTAAACCTGAAAATGCAGTTTTCCTTCGTGTTATCTGGAAAAAATATTTATTGTAAAATCATGCTGTGTTTTCATGAAATTTAGTTGATTTTATTTGTTATTTTTTCTTATGATTAGATACTGCCTGGTTGCAAGCAAGCAGATGGTTGGATTGTTCCTGATGATTTGGTCTCGGAAAGAGCTGAAGAATGATATAAGAAATCTCAAGGTGTCCTGTGTTGGGAGGGGATTAATGGGCTATCTTGGAAATAAGGTTAGTTATACTTATACCCTATCCCAAATTAATTTGAAACAATGAATGAAACATACACTTGCAATCAGCGAAAGAGAGTTGGTTTGATTCTGATCGTTTGGGAATCCAATAAGAGGGTTTTGGTGTGTGTTTTTCAGGGTTCAATTTCCATTAGCATGTTATTGCACCAAACAAGCTTTTGCTTCGTCTGCAGTCATCTAACATCAGGTCAGAAAGATGGCGATGAGCACCGTAGGAATTCCGATGTAATGGAGATTTTGAGGAAGACCAGGTTCCCCAGGGTTTATGGGCAGTATGAGAGATGTCCGGAAACTATATTGGAGCATGAGTAAGCTGGCACCTTGTTCTGAGTGCATCAGTAGCAGCTTTCAATTGCATATCTTGTGTAATGTACTAATGCAATCCCATGTCTGTGCATTTCTTTGTAGTCGGATAATCTGGCTTGGGGATCTGAACTATCGCATTGCCCTTTCCTATCGATCAGTGAAGGCGCTTGTCGAGATGCGTAATTGGAAAGCATTGCTAGAAAAAGATCAGGTAAGAGCTTAGCTACAACTTTGTAGACACAATGTACTTTCATGCATATCTTCTGATCGCGAGTAACAGAAAAAGTAGAAAACTTCTTTCCAGCAGTAGATTTCTTGTGACATTGGCAACCAATGCTTTATCTCTTGTCATTCCTTTGCTTCATTGACGTTACAAGGTGTTAATAGTTCGACAAAGTAAAAGGAAAGTGCAGTTCTGATGGAATAGTGTGAAACTTTTGTGCTTTCAGCTGAGGAGTGAGCAAAGAGGCGGGCGTGTGTTTCCCGGCTGGAATGAGGGGAGGATATACTTCCCACCAACCTATAAATACTCCAACAATTCTGACAAATACGCAGGAGACGACGTGAACCATAAGGAGAAGAAGCGAACACCAGCATGGTACGTAATTATAGTTAGTTTTGCCAGAATTGTCATACTTTGTACAGTCATGGAAATTCAGCAATCTTTTTATGCAGGTGCGACCGCATTTTGTGGTATGGAAGGGGCCTTAGCCAACTCTCATATGTTCGAGGAGAGTCTCGCTTCTCGGACCACAGACCTGTCTACAGCATGTTTACTGCAGAAGTGGAATCAATCAATCACAGTCGAATTCAGAAGATGAGTTCTTGGAGCTCCCAGTTGGACATGGAAGAATTACTGCCATACTCATATGGGTACACTGACATCAATCCTTATGGATATACTGACCTCAATTTCTTTTGAAATGGACCATGGTACTCACAGCTTGAGCTTGATGCCTCCACTGATTGGCCTCTATTTATCGGCTCATTGCAATGCATGTTATCTTTCCAAACAATTGAGGACAGACTTGATAGACAAGGAGTAATCCGGACTTAAGTTTCTGCTACTGATTGATTGGGGCGCTGCATTATATTTGCTTCTCATGGTTATAGAAGCTTGTTAATGCAGACACTTTCCTTGAGTTGAGAAAAGCAAATCTTAAACTTCAGCATTGGAATTTTCTGAATGTTCAGGTTGCTATCAAGATTTACCTATCCCGATTCCAGACAAGGTACATACCCAGTCCTTGTACAAAAGCTGCCTCTGTGGTGAAATGAGAATCCTAATGAGTAGTGAAGGTCTCCATCAGTGTTAACCATTTTAGAGGTTGCAAGTAGTTGGAAGATGCATGGTAGATGCTTCGGTTGCTCTTTTAGAGGAAAGAAAAAGAGAAACAAAAATGACATGAAAAATGTCGAGAGAAATGCTCAAATGATGATGAGTAGATAGATAGCATAGCACTGGCCCTTCAATTTGAAGGCCAGGTGAATTTGGAAATATTCTTTTTTCCTCCCTTCCTCTCTACATCTGTATACTTTGGCCATATTCGGCATTTCGTAGTGGTACAGTATTAGGTAGTTTTTTTGCTTGTATTTTGAAAGCAGCAAAAGAAAGGGTCATGAATGCCTGCAATGTCCTCAAATCATTTCGTTTCCCTGCATGGAGGAAAAGGTTGTGTGTAAGTAATGCATGGCCATCATGCGTTGACAGTAGCAGGGGCAATGCGTGATCAGCGAGCTGATGAAAAAAGGGCTACCTGTGACATTGCAGCCTTAGTTCTTTACAAATGCGCAGAGGCCCTCTGTTGAATCTGCAGAGACATCTACTCTTGCTTTTGCGCTCTGACGTTTCAGATTATTTTCGACTTGATGCTGAGAGTGTACTGTGCTGCTGCAAATGTGGGATCATTTAATTTGTGATCTTGATGCGCAATCAAATCCAGACGCATCAATATACAAGTTTCAAAACCCATTTGTTTGCTGACGTCAAATTTCTTAGCCAAGCATTGGTTCATGATGAACACCACTAGGCAGAAATCAACAAACAGATGCACCGTCGGCAAGAATAAAACGCCCTCTTGCATTGGGAACAGAAGAATATATCCTGATTGCCACGACAATTGGAATGGATTGAACCGATTACTGTGAAACTCTAACAAAAAGCTATGGGACACTGTAGTTGCGTGTTCACATGCACACTTGGGATCTTTGTTGGACAGTTCGATAAGATGGAAGGAAGAGAAATCAAAGACCATCACATCTGAGACGCTGGAGCAAAAGGCCGGCGTCCCAATGCAACGAGCTGAGTCTACTAGACGGCTTTAACCATGTCAGCCTTGCAAACTGTGTGGACGTCTTTCCACGAGGGATACAGTGTTCTCGCTACGTGGCTCTATGCTAAAGCTGCCTGAAAAGAAGTGTGTAATTGGTGGTAGAGACGAGCGTATCGTATGGTACTAACGTGCTACGGTGCTAGAGCCCCACCCGTGATTATACCCCCGCCGAAGTTCCAAAATTTACTATCTGTTTCATTCAAATTTTCCCTTTTGAGAAGACATTTTTTCAATATCTGCATTATCAATCACACACAAAAACACCCTATCATATACGTAGTATCCATTAATTAAGAATTAATGGGACATTGACGCGGTCTCAAACTAAGGTCACCAGAGTTTCATTGCACAGTTACCTAAACTGGGAACTTAGGTAATTGTGCATATGAGTTTCGTGGGGATGAAACTCTCCTCTCATCCCATGAAACTTTTTCATTCTCTCTCCTCGCCACGTCCCATGAAACTCTTTATTAAGACTGACCAGTCTCAGTAGAGAGTTTCATTGCACAGTTACCTAGACTCAATACTAGGTAACTATGCCATGAGAATTTCATGGGGATGAAACTCATGTCACATCTGACTCCTCTCATAAATGACCATATCAAGTCAGCAAAATGCTGAGGTGTCATAGTAATTAATGTCCATAAAACACTTCATGAAACTCTCATCGAGACTGGCCCAAGATAATCTATATTACTACTAATGTTTCAATTAATGTGACTGAACAAAAACACTTTCTTTTGCACATAATGGTCCAAACTTTTTAAAAGCCTTGCAATACGCATTTTAGGGAGCCGTACGTCTATAGAATCAAGCGGAGGCGGAGCACACCACACGCTATAGAGTTGACAAAAGCGTGAGAGGTCGGTGCATGGCGTGTACATTGCCATCATCCATGCTTGCATTCCATAGGGGGACGCCCAACGAAGATCGAAGTGGTCGACGACGTGATGATGTGGACACATCCTTTCCTTTGGGCATGGAAGTGACCGGAGGAAAAGGAAAGCAGCAAAGCGACGACGACATGACCCTTGATCCTTTCTCTATCGACATCGATCCATGCATGGATGGATCAACTATGTCGTCGTCATCCTATCTAGAGCCCTAGCTAGAAACACTCTAAAATGTATTGTTTTGATTATTTTAGATTCATAAATAGTCTTTGTTTATTAGATGTATATAAAAATTATATAAATCTAAAAAGTCAAAACGACCTACGTTTAAACGGGGAAATGGCAGCCATGCACATCACTCCCTAGCTCCTAATATAGCAAGAACCCTAATAAACCTAACGGTAGCCATCCCTGCTGGCACAACAGCAACCAGCCAAAAGCATACTGTATTAGTGAAGTTATTAATTGCAAGGGGGGCAATAAGTCAATTAGCTATAGGCGAAGCAATCTCCATTGTCATGGACTCATGGGCATAAGCAGTGGCATGCAAGCATGCCGAACTGAATGATGTGGTACATGCTCATTTGCTCAGATCTTGCATGCCCTTGCTGTGGGGGAGTTGATGGTGTCCTTGGGCTAATGATTGGGGGAGTGTGCCTCAGGTCGTCATGCTCATGCACTGCACGCAGGCTGCTATTGCTCGATCTTTCCACAGCATCACACCTTCGGCGTGCTTTAGCACGCATCATGCACGATTGGGAGGGAAACTTGCGATTGCGAGCCAAAGTGGCTGTCATCTCGGCCTGATCATGGAGCCCGAACACCGAGGCACGCGCAATGTCGTCGTACCTTGATCATCCTTCTAGAGCATGCGGCAGAAGCCTAGCCCACACAGGCAGCAGGGGCACTGTCGCCAGGAGACTCCCTACACCCCTACTTGTACTTGCTTGCTATAATTGACATGCATGCAATGCAACATCATCACAGGGCCTGCCTCTATCCTCAATTTGCCCCAATTTATGATGAAAAATTTGCCACAAAAACAAATTCGGCTTCACACATACCTTTAGCAAGAAAAGTTTGGCTGAGAATTCATCGACACATGTGCTCTAAATCCTTGAAGCTCTGCTGCTCAAATCAATACATTTTCCAAGTAAACAAAGGTACTGCCATGTGAACAATAAGCCCTGCAGAAACGGATTTGTACCCTCCACCTCTGGTTCAAACTTCAAACAATGTGAGCATGAATAGCCGTACAACTTAATCACGAGAAGTGGAACCACACTATCAAACGGCAAATACCGAGTAAGCTCAAAACCTGCGACCTTCAGTTGCTACGTAGAGAACATCTCGCCACTCCAGGAGAGGCAACGTAACAATACCTTTTGGATTGATCGAAGTGACTCCCAAATCAAAATCGAAGTTGAATTGCCCACCGCATTTCACCCCCTGGAACCAAACATACTGTTGCGCCATACATGTATCTTAAGGAATTCTTAACACCATTAAATCTAATTAACCCGCTAAATGATCAGAGAGGGCACACGACAACCCATTGTATCCTGTCAACTGTACGGAAATGGAAGCATGCATTTTTGGTTTTTCTGGGACACAGAGAATCCCGCCCATGCCTCTGTAATCTACACACAAACATCGAAGAACTTTTTTCTGACGTGCACGTCTGCTCCCTGAATCCGCACTGACAACCCTTTGCAGCTTTTTACTGTTGTGAATTCAGGTCAACGCTAGCACTATTCCGCCCGCTGGAAACTTAACAAGGCCGCGTTTAGATTGTTTCGCGAAAAAATTTACAGTATGTCGGGCACACATTTGAAGTATTAAATATAGACTAATTACAAAACTAATTACAGAGTATGTCAGTTCATCGCAAGACGAACCTAATGAGTCTAATTAATCCGTCATTAGCACATGTTTACTGTAGCAATTTATTGTCTGATCACGATCTAACTAGGCTCATTAGATTCGTCTCGCGAAGTACACTCCATCCATATAATGGGTTATTTTTTTCGACTACATTTAATATGTCATACATGTAAGGGAACATACTCGAAAAAAATTTCGCGAAACATCTAAACAGGGCCCAAAACAAGAAGTTAGGATAAGAAAGCTGGCAAAACTGATTCAGTGTTGTAAAACAAAAATACTGTCTATAATCATATAAGGTTAAAACTGATGCCGGTTCACCATTATTACAGATTGGTAGAGATTTATCTAGTATATACAAAGGAAGCCTAAGTTGTACCCATGCAGTTGATATAATTAACTCAGTGCATCAAGTTCAATAGATCACTCAATTTGTCATTACTCCTTCACAATCATCTTGCAGTTACAACCAAACATTTTTAAAGAACCTTGTATGTATTGCCCCTAAAAAAAGAGAGCCTTGTATGGATCTCGCTGGAAACTTCAAACTACGTGGTTCCCTTGTGAACAAAATTAACTGCATGGTGGTGTCATGCAGATTACTCGAGTAACATTATAACACATCGAGCCTCCAATGGCAGATTGCAAATAATAGCAGTCAGATCACTCAAAGGTGCTTTAATCACTGCAGTCGTGTATGATTTCATGGTGTGCATCATGCTCATTGAGATTTCCATGAGCTAGGGCATCACCCTCTGATTGATCTAGCATTTTAAGTAACTTCATTGTCAAGAATTCCTTTATACCTTAAGACTTTTCTTTTCCACCGTGCAAATGTGTCGATGTAACATTCCTTTGCTTGAGCCAAGTTCCCTTTTTTTTAAACAGCAAGTTTACTGTCCACAGAAAAAAGAAAGAAAGAAAACAAAACAGGCCCAGTGCATAAAAGCAAGTTTACTGTCCACAGAAAAAAGAAAGAAAGAAAACAAAACAGGCCCAGTGCATAAAAGCAAGTTTACTGTCCACAGAAAATCATACTGCAGTAGATTACTCAAGTGGCCCTATATTACATTGAGCCTTGAATGGCAGATTACAAATAATAGCAGCCAAATCATTAGAAGGTGCTTTAATCACCACAGCTGTGTATGGTTTCATGGTGCATAACTGCATATTATGCTTAATGAGATTTCCCTGAGCTAAGGCATCTCGCTGGTGAATGATCTAGTAGTTGGAGTAACTTTATTGAAATTTTCCTTTGCTTTAGCCAATTTGTAGATAAGGCTTTAATGCATAACTAAATGATTATTGTCTAAAGAAATGATATACTGGACTAGACACCATCAGCGAAATATCTATATCAGAGTAATGCATAAAAACATGTCACTTAAAGGATGGTACATTGCGCAGAAAGGTTGAGCTGAGCAGTAAGTGACATATATAAATACCTTTGTCATCAAACAACCCCTTGTACCAACTTTATCAACAAGCAACCTTGCACCACATAGAGGAGGAAGTTATTCTTTCAGCCGGTAGCCCATTACAACTTTTGTACTTCTGCTTGAAGGAAAGCAGACTATATTTATGTGCCTGGAAAAAGAATAGAAGTTTAATATATTCTACTAATTATCATTACTATGAAAATTTCATATTGGGCACTTGCAAGCGCTAGTGATACTAACAAAACAACGAATCAATTTGGCACAATAATTTTGTAACATACATCACTGGAGTGGATTTGTTAAAATAAATAAAACAGAAATGTACTTGTACAGAGTTCGTTGTTAATACACACTACCTGTTATGACAATCCAGTGTTCTAAGTACCATAATTTGCTACTTTAAGTAAAAAATGCTGCAGGGAATGCAAGCAATTCACACTATGTATGACACTACTGTTACTGTAGTACATTAGGCATTATTTGGAATAACAAATGTAGTCAGCCAGGGCGGCTACAAGATGAATTGCCATATAAAGGTATAGAACCTCCCGGATTTTGCAATGCAGATAAAGATTTAATAAAATGTGCACAGTTATGGGATTCAAACCGCTTGTCTTGATCAGTGTTATAAAAAAGTCAGCTTTAAGTCAAAAGCATTGAGTATCAAACTGAAATAAAAGAATTTGGTAGTCTGTGGAGGCATACTACTCGTGAACAAGGTTGTAATGGTTAAATAACACACTCTGAATGTGATTGCCTTCTTAGACCAGGTCAATTAAGACACGAGACAGGCAGAATAAGTGAAAATTAATGCTAACCATTGTCTATTGCTGGATTACGATTGTGTATATTATTACATCTTAAATCTCCCCAACTAACTGATGTTCCCTATTGCAAATTCCACATTTTCATAAGAGTTAATCCAGATATACTCATTAAAAAATTGAATATGATACATTTGTTTCTTAAGAGAACATTCACAACTCACAATTATCTACAGAACTACATTCAACTCTATGTAATTATGATTTGCATTCTGCATGCCTCAAAAATGCACAATCGCTTTCTTAATCACATGAAACGCCACTATATCAGTATATTGAATGTTTTAGCTGAAGCATTTGATGTAATAAAGTAATAAACATAACAACCTAGTTTCTATACATTATACAGCTACGTTTCTGATTACTAGTCTTCTAAGCAGGAACTACACAAAATTGCAAAACAAAATCATGTTACCTTGTAACAAACTCCACGATTATAATTTTTCAGGAATTTGTAAAGATCCATCCATATAGCAGATAATCAAAGAGTTCCTGAGCAGATACCATAGAGCATGAGTTGAATCTTATGCTCTCATGTCAACCCAATCCATTTCTTGAAATGTATTGCGGCTTCTCTCCTTTTTAGTTGTGCTTCTGTTTGCACCTTGGGAGCCTTACCTTTGTACAATGTTCTGTGGTATTTAAGCCACAAGGATTTGTACTTGTATTTATCTATAAACATCTCGCTTTTCTCCATCATCTCTATAACTTCCATGGCTCGAAGGAAGAAACCACCTCTTACAAAGCAATACAACAGGGAGTCCAAGAGCTCCTGATCAAATTTCATAGAGCTTGAGCCAGCCAGAACTTTCATTTCACCCCACAGATCTGTCACCTCCACATATTTGCCACCAATGGCAGCATAAGCAGTTATTAAAGAATGAAAAGTTTGTGCATTTGGCACATGGCCGGAAGCTCGCATCTTGTTCAGTGCACTGTGAGCATCATGCATCAATCTCTTCTTGCAGAAGAAATGGATGACATTATTCCAGTCATGAACAGCATGATCAACCGTATTACCACTTCTGACTTCTTCCACTAGCCTGGTCGTCAAAGCAGCTTCATTGTCATCAGAGCCTTGCACTAAAGTCTTAAATTCCTTGTGACCAGATTTCATAACATTTGAATTCTTCAATTCTTTAAAAAGATGGAGAGCACCTGGGGTGTTGCTGTGACTCACCCTAGATTGTATCAAATCCTCATAGCAGCTTGCATCAAGCTGAATGCCTGCTTGTTGAGCATCCTTCAAAAGTGCAGTTATGTCATCTTCATGTTGGCCCTCTTTGCAATAGGCTTTAAGGAGTGACGAATAGATGGATGAACCAACTCTAATTCCGGAGAATCTCATTTCATCTAGAAGGTCATGTGCTTGCTCTAATAACCCAAGAGAAATGCATGCATTTATCACTTGAACAACGAAGGACCTTTCAACAGACACAGGAGAATCTTCTTTGCTTGCTTTCACAAGAAATGACGCCAATGCACTGATCTTATCTGCTTCCAGAAAAGCTTTAACAAGCTTGGCGTACATTGTTTCAGTTGGATGGAGAATACCATGTTCAGATTTCACCAGCCCAGCCTGTTCTTGTAGCTTATCCGACAACACCTTGAGCAGTTCTCTTGCCTCCAATTCAAGCCTTGCAAAGCCATTGTCTTTAAAGAATGAAACATAACTTGGCATTTGGCTATTAGATATAGGTCTCTCTGAAGAGCATGAATTTTCAGCCTCAGTTTTCCCATAAGGGAAATAAAGTTTCCTATTTTCAACAGCTTCAAGAACTGCTTTAGCTGCTTCCAATGACCGCTTTGCATTCTTACCCTTTCTTAGCATATCCAACACCATATCAACTGCAGAATCCAAATCCCCAAATTTCAAATGACAGGAGAGCAGACAATCATAAAACTGCCTAAACTCTGATTCGCTAAGACCATAGGCCTCATCAACATGCCTCTTTAACTTCTGAATCTCATCTCTGCGCCCATTTCTTTCATATATGCGGGCCATAACAATCAACAAGTTGACTTCAGGCTTCACCCCTATCCTAGGCATCAGTTCAAGAAGCTGCTCCGCTTTTCTTGTAGTACCGAACATGAGGGATGCAGTCAGAACAATGTTGAATGTAAATGAGTTGGGTTTCATTGATAGCAAAGGATGGTTGATCTTCTTTCGTGGATCAACTCTGTTATTCTGGAAAAGGTAACCAAGCTCCATTACAAGGTCTGCAGCGAGAAATGCACCAGTGCTGGTTTGACACATATGTGCTACAATTGCCGACCATGCTGCAACAGGTGGATATGCCTCCATCTTTACCAACTTCCTTACAACATTTATAGCAAGATTAGGCAGAGCACAGCGTGCAAGAGTGAGAGATAGGTAAATCAGGGGCTCCTTACCCAAAAATTCATGCTTCTCTTCAAATGCATGACTGACCACATTGTAGGACTGGTTGAGCCAGTGAGCATCACAGCTCTCTGCCAAGCCAGTGATGAGCTTGCTCAAAACAGACTTTCTTGGAAGTCCATCCATGTGAACATGTTTCTCATAAGCCTTCCATGCATCATCCAACCTCCGCTCATCGACTGCATTCTCTATCTCCAGTGCTAGCTGAGATGGATCACGAGCTTGAACTAGAACTGTGTCGGTGATAGTGGAAAAGCAAGCGCCATGACTATGTGGTCTCAAGAATTTGGTATTATTATCACCTGCTTGGTTAGTCTGACGACACTTGCAGTCCGAGCACTGTGGGCTTTCTAGAGAAAATAAACATCGTGGACCCAGCATTAATGAAGATACAGCATGGCGTGCATAAGATCCTGAACAAATTCTTCCAGCACGAAGCATTTGCCTGCCATGGATAGCGAGGGTTAAATGAAACTAACTCAAGACTAATGGGATAAATGTTACTTTCACTCTTTCAGAATGTGGCAGGTTACACCATTAGAATCGCTGTTGTTCGACAATAACCCATCCCAATTTATAGGACTGTTAGTGCAACCAGGCAATTGTAGCAGAAATTGAAAACATCAGCTTAGGCGACAAACAACTGAAGACTTGGCAAATTTTGCATCTGAGCAAATTTATTGCAGCTAGCAAGTATGCAAACATTAGGAAATAGCCATAGGCAAAGGAACTTATACAGGAAGTGATTTATGAAATCATTTTCCATGTTAATGTTTGCATCCGAATTGGTTTAGCACAATGCGGTCGAGATGTACCGGTCAAGGCAACACTGACAGGTGACTTAACTTGGTATTTTCATTCCTTTTTTTCTTTGTAAAAAACTGCAGCTACATCTTGTATATAAGCTGCATGAAAACTAGGATCATGCTGTATTCCTACTTGTAGTTCTATTTATAATTCAGTTAAATGAAAAGACATAGTGGTGGGCCCAGGATTTGAACCCAGGGTGTATGCCTATCTAAAAAACTCCAATATGCAATACGGTATAATAAAATTAACAATTCGGTAATACAACTATAAAATTCTCTGAATACGGGTATAAAATAGCCGAAAGTACTACGATACACATAAATAAAAGGTCTCATAATACCTTAAGCTAAAAACTTGCATAAGTTATATTAAAAGTTTGAACACATAAAGGCCTTGCATTTATTACAATCTCAAGGATGAGATGTTTTTCTCTACCTCTTCCGGAGCCTAATAAGAAGGCAAATACAGGTCATGCATGCACCAAACATTAACAAGCTGTGTTCTCATAATTTGATAAAAGGAACTCAAAGTATCACGGGCATATAATTTGAGCGTAGCAGCTTTCAGGAGCACGGAACAAAAGGAAATAATAAATCGCATCATTATCAATGATAAATAAAGATAGATGAAGCAGTGTAAGAACATGTATGACACCCTAAAACTCCATATTTTCCTCCAACAAATTAATTTAATTAACTAACCAATAGTACCCATTTGGTTCATTCAAGCATGACGGCAACGGGTTGAAGCGGGATGGGGATGAAGTAGAGCACACACCACATACGCCGCCGTGAGGGGATTTTCCGATTGGGGATGGCTCCTGTGCCGCTGCGGCCCGTGGACGTCCGCCGCCGCGGAGTTCCGGCGCAGGAAAACCTCACAGCGTCGGTCGGCCGCGGCAATACGGCTCGGCGGCTCCCGCTCGGAGAGTCGCGCTTCAGGGCGCCGTCGGGGTCGGGCGGCGCGTCCCTCGAGCGGGAAGCCTGGAGAGCGGAGAATGGGCGGGCGAGCGGCGTCGGGCGGGTGGCTGCGCGGATGCGAGTCCGGGGTAGTCGGGGCGCGCTCCGGCGGCGACGAGGAGGAGCTCAGAAGGGGAGTGGGGACTGTGACGCAAAGCTGGAATGGGCCTCCAACGGGTGGGCCGAAACGGCTTGATCGGGATGGTCCAAACCGTGTTCCATGCCTCAAAAGCCTAGAAAGCTAACAATAGTAATATAAGCCCGTGAAATAAATTAAGTGTTGCAAGTGTCTACGATGTACTACATAATTTTGAAAAACAATAATCCACGACGGTTTTGAAGCTGCAGAAATGCAGCACACTGTGAATCGCACCAGCTCTGCCTATAAATTGAATTGCGATGCTCCGTCATCCATGGTCCATGCTAACCCAAGGACTTTTAGGATCTTTATATGCAGCGGTGTACAGAGGCCGTGATGCTCTTACTCCATTATTATCATCTGATGGAACACAAACACAACAGTTGCATGCATCAGGGTTGAGGGCACATCTAAGTAAGCGCCAGCATTACAGATACAGCTCGTCTGCAAGGAGCAGCTAGCAAAAACGATCTAGCTAGCTGGCTGAAAATTAATTAAACAAACACTGCACCACATTTGACGACGGTGGTTGCAAACACCACATTAGGTAGCTAGGAAATTGCGTGGAGCAGGGAAATGCAGCATGATCGATGGATCGGTTCCTAACTCTCCACCAGCATCTCTGATGATGAAGGCCAGCACCAAAAGCTGGAAATTAAAAGAAGCCGAGATGTGGCCGTCAGGATCAGGACTCATCGCCCAACAGCAGCATCTCCCGGTAGCGGCACTCGTGACTGCAGAAGGCCATCTCCCCCCTGCAACACCATGATAAAAAATTCAAGATAGCATCAAAGAAACTACTACGGTTGCTCCACTAATTCTTCTTCTGAAGAAAAGAGACCAAAGAAAGGATTGCGCTGTACCGACTACTTACCTGTACATGAAGATGTCCTTGCCGTGCCCAAGGTCCTTGCTGCAGCCATGACACCACCTCAGGAACTCGTCACCGTCCTCGCCGCCGGCGAGGACCCCGCCGCAGCCGTCGACGCGGCCGTCGAATATGTGCGTCGTCCTCGTGCTCGGCCCCCCACGGTCGACGACGCGGGTGTATCCCTCCGACGCCTCCATCTCCATCGGCGACATCATCAGGGATGACCGCGGCGCCGAGCGGTCGGCGGTGGCGGCGGACGCGCGAGGTCTCCCGAAGCTCCGTCCCGTCAGCACGGTCGCCGAGGGCGGGGCGGCGGCGTCGCCGTTCAGGGCGCCGGCGAGGCCGAGCCCGGCGTTCACCGCCGCCTCCCAGGCAGGACGGTGGTGGCTCCGGCTCTTGCACCGGCGGTCGCCGCCGCGTGATGACGACGAGCTCGCCCCGTGGCGGGAGAAGAAGGGGACAGCCGTGGCCACCGGAGACGTGGGGCTGCTGCCGGCCGCCGCCTGCAGGGTGGAGGTGGGGCTCACGACGGCGGCCTCCACCGGCACCGGCACCGGCACCGGCGGCGGCGACACGCGGGAGACGACGACGCCAGTGTCATCAGCCAAGAGCAGCTTCGGAGGAGGCGCCGGCAAGGGAGATGGAGACACGGCGGCCGTGCCCGTGCGATCAAACGAGGCGTGGCGGCGGCGCTCGGTGACTCCCACCGCCATCTTCCCCAACATCTCAGCTAGTGACGTGTGCCTCGCCGGAGGCCAACGGTATCTATATATAGTGGTTTCAGATATAATAACCCGATTGCTTACCAGCTAGTTATGAATAATTCAAGCAGAGCGTCATGCAGAGCTGCAGAGCAGAGTGTACAGCAGAGCCATGGAAGCGACGCGAGCAAGGCAACGGGCAAGACTGATGCCTGTTAAATACACGCATGCAGCTTCAGCTTTTTTTTCACAGGCAGAGTGCGAGTGAGTTGAGGGAGAAGGAGACGAGCCAATACTCCGATCCACCGCACTGCAGGAGGCTACAGATAGCCTACAGCAGATTGCAACAAAGCAGAGAGAGAGAGGCAGGAGACACTGCATGCCACGGCCCACGGGGATGGCCCACCTGGCAGTGCATGGTACAGGAAGGGGATCGTGCAGTGGCCCACCGGTGGAGGTGGTGCATCGCAAGGGCGAACACTGTTGCTAGCTCGCAAGTTGCCGCATGCTGGCGCCCAAGGATAATCATCATCAGCTGCAAACTGTGAGCACACAAGGTTAGAGTGCAAAAACATATCTCGACATTTTACTTGATGTTTACAGCGCAAGTCATGTGGTACTCGTGAGAAGCTACAAGCTAAAGAGATATCATAGAATACTGTCTTAACTCTTAAGAGGTGTCGTCGAGTCCAAAATATATAGCTGTCATCTCCTTATTGACATATTGGTCCGATACATGCATAACTCATAAAAAAGTGCTTGCTTACTTTTGTTCTTGGAGAGAGATGACACGTGCATCTCATTAGATTGATGGGAGAACGTGAGGAATGCACAATGGTCAGCGAAGGTGAAGATGACTCGCTCGCTCCAGTATAAGGATGAACATAGTATTCATCGAAAATAAAGTTTAGGGTGTGTTTAAATCGGGTAAAATGGATGAAAAGTACGAAAAAAATACTGTTTTAATGGGAACGTATTGACACGGTTTTCTAGATAGATAACTTTTTTTTTATGAAAAGGAAACGTTTTTGCACAATCTAAACACGGCCTTAACACGGGCAGGGGCGAAACCAGGCTAGTGCCGGGTCCCACGGCTCTCATGCATCCATGCATACATGCATGATCGTGAGAGACTGCAACTGCACCTAGGCATGCATGGGCCTCAAGCTAGCTCGATCTCATGGTCTCTTGTATAGGCTAGGCTGCAATCCCTGCACCATATCTGCGTACAAACGGCACAAAATGCTGCATAAAATGGGGACAAAGCATATGGTTTGCAGCAGGCATTTGTGCTAGGGCCTTTTCCCCAGTGCTGGTAACTGGAGAATTGGACCAGATCACCAGATATGTGGTATTGTATTGCGCGCTCTCACACAAGCTAGCCAGAGGAATTATTATCAGAAAATAGAAACACCAAGGAATAAAATTGAAGGAGAATCTAGACCCTTAATTCAATTTTGGAGATTAATGACAACATGATCATTGTGACTAACGTGTGTTTTGCAGCGGCAATTAAAATGTTAGTGCAATGATGGGCTTTCATGGTACTCTTAGGCCCTCATCGATTGGTTTTTCATTGTATGAGTGCAAGGGATATGCGCGAAGACTAAGGATAAACTAGTTTCAAGTCTCGATTGGAGTTGAGAGATACTTGAATTAGTTTAGGTCTTTATTTTCCTTTGGCCGTACTATTAAGAGTGGGTAAAGAGCAGTAGCTTGACCTAGATGGGCCGCAGTGCCGGCCCTAGGATTTTGAGGGCCCTCTGGCGAACTCGTCGCGACGGTCCCTCTAGAGTCTAGACGGGTGGTGCACGGTTGGGCATGGAGATTCACCGATTGCTGTCACCGCGATCACATCGTGAATTCGCGACGCCGGCGGCCACCAACACGATGTGAATGCCGAATGCGATCGGCCAGGTGCCAGCCGCAAGTGCTATGCGGCTCTGCTGTCCGCAACGGCACGCCCGACGGCCGACAATTTTGCTTTCGTTGCAAAGTGTTGGCCTAGACATTTTAGTTCCTTGTTTTTGTGACCTCTTGAGCTACGATCAGATAAACCGGCTCGTATGTAGCTATACATATACATAATACATACTTGGGCTTGGGCCTCCTCCTGATTTGGGCCCTCGGCCCTCGCACATGGTGGCCTACCCCTAGGGACGGCCCTGGTGAGCCGTAGAGTTTAGGTGCGGTGCACACTTGTGAAATTGGCGCTAGGTAGCTCAGATGAAGGCTAGAGTAGTATTAGCGAAGACAGAGAGCACCAGAGTATTTGACTTTAAGCACCGAAGTTTCTCTGTGGAAGCACAGGATGAGTCGGTGCTGTGTTTAAGTGTGACTTCTGTCAGTGGACCAAAGACTGATATTGTGGTCAATAGAGTTGACCACCGTATGGGTCGGTGCTTGTCAGCTCGGCTCAAATTCGGCTCCGTCAGAAAAAGAATTAACCACCGACCGGTCCGTATGGGTCGGTGCTCGGTTTGGAATCCGTCGATCCGGAGTTGGAGAATGGATTACCACTAGAGAGCACTTGATCATTGTGCAGATCAAGGGGGAGCGATACCCTTGCGCGGGTGCTCCAACGAGGACTAGGAGAGAGTGCTGACTTTTCGATACCTCGGGAAAAATCGGCGTTCTAACTCTCTCTTTACTTTTGACAATTTACATTCCGTAATTTAAATTCTTAGGATTGTCATGCTAGTTTAGGGTCGAAACTAGGTTGCTAAACTTTTGAATGACTAGGATAGACACACTTTCTAAGATTTAGGCACATGGGGCGATTAAGCTTGACCATACATTTTAATTTCCGTAAGAAAAAGTTGTAGAAGCCTAATTCACCCCTCTTAGGCATCTTGATCCTTTCAAAAATCACCATCATTCTGATTTCTTAAGGCAAGGCAAACAATTTTATGGTCTACGCCGACTACAATTAGATGATTCTATGCTTATTTGGATTTGCTGCGTCACAACACAAATTAAGGTCAAATTAAGAACCACTTTTGAATAATCAAAGAATTAACATTTCTCATATTACCTGCGTCTGCGTTAACTTGTGAACGGAGGTAAAATACGGCACTACGACACCTATCTTCTCAATGGAGAATCGACAAGTAAGGAGCATGCCATCAAAAGAAAAGGACGACGTTGGAGGGGCATCAAATCAAAGCCCCAACTATTCAAACTGTATCCTGCTTCGTCGTATCCCGGCAGCTCTTTAAAAAACTCAGGCCCGAATTTAAAACTGGATTTGTTTGATCCGTTTGCTCTGGACACTGGATTGCCGTTCCCATTCGCGACCAGTACGTGCTCGACTCAATAATTGCCTTCAGTTCTGCAGTTGGCTTAGCTTACTGGTGATGGGCCAGCCATGAGTAGCATCATCCTTCTGTTCTTGGGGGATTCAGAATTTCAGATGGTCCATATCAGAAAGGTAGTACTGAAATGTGGCCAAATAAAAGTTTATGAGTTGATGGGTCCATAGCTAGCAGCACAATGCATATGCATGGATGGGTCTTTTGGCCCTTCTGTTCTTGTGTGTCCGAAAAATTAATTGGATGGCTACTTTAACCATGACCTTAGCTATTGCTAGCTTGAGATCAAAGTGATATACTCCAGTGGTAGGGGTCCCTCATTCTAGTAGCTGCTACCATCTGAAAGATGGATAGGTGCCATGCATGGCCTTATTATTAACTGCCATGCTGATTCAGTGTAGTGGCCATCCCTACACCCAGGCTAAAACTTTGATCTTTGGCTTGATTCGCTTTCTCTGGTTATTTTCATCTCATGTTTCTCTTTTCTGATTGATGAATTATCAGGAGTTTGGTATAATGGTATTGTCAAGGTATTCCTTGCGATTAAGGGTTTGAAGATTCATTCCGAAATCTGAAAGCGTGAGAAACTGAGAATATGCTTCTCACCAGTTTGTTTGTGACGACAGCATAACTGAATGAATTGGACCACTATCAGTTATAGAAGTGCGATGTAGATCTTTTCTGCTCAATGTGCAGGTACTAATCCTACTCATGATCTTTTTTTCTTCGTTTTGCAATCAGCGTTATCCTATATATGTTTATCCGACTGGTTTATCAGGTGTTTGTTTTCTCGGACACATCAGATACCACATGTACATATGCCCAAGCCAAATCAATACATAAGGAAATTAAGGATCAGCATGAACTGCTGGGACTACCAACCTATCCTGTTTCTACAAACATTGTGACCCCTTTGATCTCAAATGCACGCTCAAACAGTCAGTGGGTGACCCACACGACAGGGCCTTAACTCCCCTTTGATCTCACGAGCAATGATGTCCTGGAGGGATATTATCACTCCATGCATGCCTCTGAAGGCTTTCCTGCATCTTTTGGTGTCAAGCATCGGCTCTCATTGGAGGTCGCCCAAGCTCAAACTCTCATTGGAGATTTGGAGGCCACTCTCCTTGTGATGATCAGGCTTCCGTCGATCTTTTAATATGTACGTTCTAAGTTTCTAACCCTCCGATTAGAGGTCACCATCTTGCGGTCAGCATCTCAATATGTGTGCTTGTCTACTTGATGATGGACAGTACTCCAGTTCAGTACAGATGGATGTGCAACCATATTCTTCTCTTTCCTTTGTCTCTGTAATCACACATCTCAATTTTCCCTTTCACAAGTTAGTTCAGGAACCAAAAAGGCTTTCCTTTTACAAAAGAGAAAGTTATGGCAGCCAATGCTGTACGCATACAAATGGGAAGAAATCGTTGTGAACTGTCACTGACAAGACAAGAGAGGTTTGAACTTTGAAGTTCAACTGTTCAAGATCGTCACGGTTCACAATAATAGTTTTGGCACTGCATCTTTGAAATGATATAAAACCAGAACAAAATGGGCAAGCAATGCATGTCGTCCTCTTCCCTTGTTTCAATGCCTGAATGCAAACCTATCACCTCGATGGACAACTATACACTTGAGTACTTGACAACCTGATAACCAGAGTTATCACCAAGCTAGGTTTCCCGTAGCAAGCCCATGTTTGGCTTTCCTTTTTTTTAAAAAAAAATTGGCTTTTGTTATCATCTGAAAAGGCAGCATATGACCAGTAACATTGATTACTCTTATATAATGGCGACAAAGGACAAGTGGTTGCAGTAGAAGTTACAATTTAACCACCACAACCGATCGTGTTGTTATATATATGCATGGCCCCAAATTTACAACTTTTGAGTCAGCGATATATATTTTTCTTTTCACATGGATTTACTGGTTGCAACCACTTTGGGCCAGCAGGAATCAGATGACACCACAAAGGATTCATCCTCTTTGATAGCAATGATATCATTTCTGCCAACACATGGATAGGGGCTTGTCAAATTGCCTCCAAAGGTTGGTCAGTGGGCTCAAAACCCGGCCCCTTTTCTTGGCTTGTGCCTTCCGATCCAAGGCTCCTAGTTCCTGCTAATCCAAAGTCACTGCAACTTGATCCACACATACTTTTCATGGCCAAGCACCAATTATCAGCACAACTTCGATCGCTGCAAAGTCTTAACTAACCAGCTGATGGGCCCTACATTCCATATAGCAAGGATGTATCCAAGTTAACCACTAGTACTTCTACTGCAACCATACAACACCCTGCAGACAGGTTTCTATAATATCTTGATTTCAGCCTGTGCATCCTTGAATTGCGGCTTTTCTTAATAGAAGAGCTACTGTACTTCTCGAAGTGAATGATCGGAACTAGTAGGGATCAATTAGCGGTGGACAACACATGAATTCAACAGAGACATATCTGATTGAGTGATCAAGCTAGTATTGGAGCCTGCCAGGAATCAAGATGACAGCATATGCTAGCTACAGCTTGCGCTTTGTTGGTATCACAGATAGACTCCAAGATGACAAGGAAAGTAGGTTGGTGCCGATGGAACAGCTTGAATATAATCTTAAATTAATCTCTAGCTTACACGAGGGACTGATGATGACGGATTAGTTACCTTGTTTCAATCAGTGTTTTGTTTGCGTGCTGATCACACGACACGAACACCGCATAATCCGCATCAATTAGAACTTAGAAGCTAGGAACTTTTTACAGTAAGCTACTCCTATGTATGGTCAGGAGTAGTGAATACCTGCTCTGTTTTATCCAAGTGATCACCACACTGTATATGCTCTCATATGCTAGAGAATGGATACTGTATTTTTTAGATAATGGAAGAAGGTTCCGGCTTCAACCTCTTCATAGAAGAGGATCAGTCCAACATTATTACAAGTAGTAGCATCCTGCTACACCCAAAAGTTTGAAAAATGACAAATGACACTCAAAAACAATTCGCAATCTAGAGAACCATCCATTTAAATGGAGAGGACCCATAATAGAGCAGATGCACCCGTCAGTATGAATAATTTGGCTTATGCCCCCCTTGTTTAGGCCATGATGAGAAAAGATGATTCATGTTCATAGGCGGTGCAAAACCAAAAACTATATGTATCGCGCCAAAAAAAATTAGCATACCAACACCGAAAGAATAGATGATCAATGGTCTCTTTAGAACTACAGAAGCTGGAGTATCTATCTCCATTCCAATTTCTCCTAGCTAAGTTATCTTTTGTTAGTATGACTCCTTTTTTAAGTACCACATGAAAACTTTAATTTTCAGAGGTAACCTCATATGCCAAATTTCCTGTGTGACTCGAATTCCAGAACTAACGAGATGCTTATACATAGACTTCACAGAGAACATTCCATTTTTACCACAAGACTTTGCCATTCTAGTAACTTGTTACCGATTAGTGATCTCCTAAAAGATATATTAAGCGGTACAACACTTAGGACATTTGCCACCGTGGCATGTTACCTCGAACTATATTATATAAATTTGGATATTGTGACTTTAAAGTTGTGTTTTCAAACCAAACATCTTCCCAAAATCTAGTTTGTTCTCCTGTATTTACTTTAAACTTCTCCAGTTTCAGGAAATCTTCCTTCACCCCATTAGTCCTTTCCAAAACCGCGAATCCGCGGGTTTTTTATGGATTTGTCCTATGGGTTTATCCCTAAGGTATTTGTTCCTTAGGAGATCCTGCCACAACCCGTTCTCATTACACAACTTGAACAACCATTTACTCAATAAGCATTTATTTTGAACATCAATATTCATGATCCCCAGACCTCCTTGTTGCTTCGGCTGGCACAATAGCTCCCTTCTGGCTAGCCTATATTTTTTTCTATGCTGATCATTTTGCCAAAAAAACCTCGACCTAAAATGCTCTATTTTTTAGAACTTCTCTTGGTACCTCAAAAAATATAGCATAAACATAGGTAGGCTTGATAAGACAGAGTTAATCAGTACAAGACGACCTCCAACTGAAAGCATCTTGCCTTTCCATCCACTTAATTTTTTTTCAATTCTATGTTCAATAATCTTCCAGTCTTTGTTGCTTAGTTTCTTAAAGTGCATCGGAATGCCTAGGTATCGGAAGGGATAGGAGCCAAGTTTGCACCCAAACAACTGTGAGTATGTCTGTTGGTGTTCACTTGCCTCTCCAAAGCAGAAGATTTCACTCTTATGAAGGTTTATTTTAAGTCCAGATAATTGTTCAAACATGCATAACAAAAGTTTCATATTCTTTGCTTGTTCAATATCATGGTCCATAAAAATCACCGTGTCATCTGCGTATTGCAGGATCGAGAGACCATCTTCTACTAAATGTGGAAGTGTGGAACTACCCTTTTATCTGACCATCATTTTTAGCTCGTGCAGTGATGATTGCTAACATGTCAACCACTATGTTAAATAGTATAGGAGACAGTGGATCACCTCCTAAGCCCTTTTTGGTCTGAAAAAACGGACCCATGTGATCATTAACTTTTATACCAACATCCCCCCCCCCCCCCCCCCCTTGTGAAAGATTTGATCCAATCACACCATTTTGTGAGAACCCCTTCATTCTTAAAGTTGTTGTAGGAACTCCCATTTAACATTGTCATAGGCCTTCTCAAAATCAATCTTAAAAACTATTCCGTTTTGTTTTTTTGAGTGTAACTCATGAAGGGTTTTGTGTAAAATTACCGCTCCCTCCATGATATTTCTTCCCGGTAGGAAGGCTGTTTGGGATGGCTGAATAATACGTTGGGCTACCTTAAAGATTCTATTTGTTGCTACTTTTATAAATATTTTGAAGCTAACATTCAGCAAACAGATCGGTCTATATTGCTGAATTTGCTTTGCTTCACTACTTTTTGGTAGTAAAATTATAGTCCCAAAGTTTAGGATATGTAAATTTAAATTTCCAGTATGAAACTCCTCAAATAAAGCCATCAAATCTTCCTTGATTATGTTCCAGAAGACTTGATAAAACTCAGGAGGGAACCCATCTAGTCCTGGTGCTTTGTTATATTCCATTTGAAACACAGCCTCTTTCACTTCCACTTCACTAAATCTTTCTATTAGTAAAGCATTTTCCTCCTCAGAGACTTGTGGGATGTCACTAACTAGTGATTCATTCATAGACATGTAATTTGAGTCCAAGGGCCAAAAAGTTTTTTATAATACTTAGTGATAAACCTTTTGAGCTCTTCATCCCCACATATCCGCACCTCATCCTGATCGAGCTGATAGATTCGCATTTTTCTATGCTTACCATTTGCTACTAAATGAAAGAATTTAGTACTAGCATCCCCTTCCAATAAATCATTTACTTTAGCCCTTTGATACCATTTCAATTCTTCTTCTCCTAACAATTCTGCTAGTCTCTCATTGAGAACATGTTTTAGGTTGACCTCATTTGCGTCCAGCGGACAACATTTAGCTTTTTTGTCTAACTCGTCCAGTTTATTTAAAAGGTTCTTTTTCTCTTTCTTATATCTTTCTTATATGTACCACTAGTATTTTTTTGCCCAACACCTTAGATATTGTCTCAGTCTCCTTATTTTAGACTGCCATCTTTATAGGGAGTTTGACCATCGCTAACACTTTGCCAAACCTCCTTGACCATGTCAAAAAAGCCATCACGCATCAACCAGCCTAGCTCAAATTTGAAGCTAGGCTGAGACTGATATGTAGATGGGTCTCCCGTGTTCAAAAACAAAGGAGTATGGTATGAGATTTCACGTGTTAAAGCTTGAACCGTGGTATGTGGGAAATTAGACTCCCAGTCCATACAAACTAGAATCCTGTCTAATTTCTCAAAAGTTGGGTTTTGAAGATTATTAGCCCACGTGTATTGTCGTCCTGACATTTCCAATTCCCTATAATTGAATGTGTCAATGATAGCATTAAATAGGAATGGCCATCGATCGTTATAATAATAATTATTATTATTTTCATTTGGTACTCTAATAATATTGAAGTAGGTAAGGTTTCCTTCGTACACAATTGGACTAGTTCAGTTAGGAAAGCTTCTTTAAACTCTAGTTGGGCAGCCCCATAAACCGAAACTAGGTTCCATTTGAAGTCATTCTCTTTATTTCTAAGTTTGAACCTCACAAAGAAGTCCGCTTCCTCAATCTCCCCAATATCAAAGGTAGATAGATTTACTCCTACAAGCATACCCCCCGATCTGCCAATGGGAGGTTTAGCATGCCACAGAAAATCTTTTCCAGCACAAATATTGTTGAGAAAAGAGTCTGTAAATGAACCCCTACCCGTCTCTGATAGAGCAATAAAATCCAGCCCCTTCTCTTTGGTAAGATCATTAAGAAATTTATACTTCTTGTGATCACCAAGTCCATTACAATTCCAGAATATACCCTTCATTTTCCTTTTCAGCAAACACTAAAAGTTCTTACAAAGTTTTCCTCCCTGAGCTAGTTTTTCTCTTTGTTTTTTTCGTTTTTCTTGATGAGCTTAGATTCCTGTAACCTTTTGAGGTTGATAGATCTAAATCACCATCCTCATCAGTTAATCCCTCGATTAAATCTCCACAAAGGTTATTTAAAGCAAGGAGATCAAGCTCTTCCTCATTATCTGATTGAGCATTACTGCTACTAGGATAAACACAACTAGCATCCACCGACTCCACTAACCTTTCTGTCTCTAAATCTTTTAACAGTGATATGGAATTAGTAGAAGCCAATAAATTTAAACCCATGGACACACCAACACTAATGATATTTTTAGAAATAACATCATCATCAAAGGAATTGAAAGAGACATTTGTGATGTCGATACCTGTAGGTTTAGGATCTTCTAAATTCCTCCTCGCTTTCAGCTTAGCTGCCCTCTCCAACGAGTCTTGATCATTTACAGATGCATTTCTTTTGCTAGATCTTGTTGGTGTGATTGTGTCCTTGGCCATGTCATGCAAAGGGTTTACAATAGCTGTCTTGGCTGCCCCTTTGGTTCCCAGGGAAGGCAGTGGTGTGGCTGTCCAAGTATTGCTACCATCAGCACTTGGACTAAGAAGTGCTACCTTTTTATTTTTTGCACTAGAATTTTAGAAGTGCTAGATGGAGGAATATCCGAGCCATTGCCCGATGTCTCCATACTACTCTTCTGAGCATTAGCATTGTCTTCATTTTTATTTTCCTTCTCTTTGTCACCATTGCCATTACCACCATTTTCAGGGTCTAACTCCATATTGATAGGTACTGGATTGTTTGCCATATCCTCATTCTCCACCCTAAATTGAAGCTCATACACATAATCCCCGATTACAACCTCAGCCAAATCTGGTACAAGGTCGGGGTTAAGTAAAGCGACTCGTAACCTAGCCACATTGTGTAATTTAGTGAATCTCACATCCACCATCTTAGTCACTCCTAGGATGGATCCGACAGCCCAGACGATAGGAACTTCCTCCCTTAATTCTTGAGGTAGTCCACGGAATTGGACCCAGCACTTAGGGATCTCATACTTGTATATCTCTGTCTCTTTTATTTCATGAACTTCCATTTTTGCTTGCACAGACTTTGCCTGCACAGCTTCCCACAACACCATTCTCGTAGCTCTACACGTGATGGGAATGTGGTGGTGAAAGTATTCTCCCCTTTTTCCTGCGCATCCCAGTTCTTACTACCAGGTACGAGTCTCTCAAGTTCCACTGCAATGTTGCTTGCAGTCATGGAACCCTCGATGATCTTCACCGTGGCAGCTCTAGATTCTGGTTGCACTTTCAATTTTCCATTGTATGGTATATAATAAAAACCAAGACCTTCGACTGCATAACCACACAATATTGCTGTTTGTTTTGCCGCCTTGGCTTGTGGACAAGCTTTTGTGACATGAGAATCAGTAACACATAAATCACAGCTTATCTTTGTTGTACAATCTGCTACAACATGACCCTTGGTAAGGCAACGATAACAATATGGCTTATTTTTACCTCCATTTCTAGCAGCCCCATGCGCAGATGATTCACCCTCAGCTCCCTTTGCACTTCTTTGCCTTTGGGACCAATCACCTTGTTTTCCACCTTCTCTGCAGCAACTTGTTCATCAGCCCCCATTGCCGGTTGATTAACAGGATCATCAACTTCCATCTTGTCCATCTTTTGTTGCTCCATCTCTCCCTTGTGGTGTCCACTTCCCCTTCCCTGATGCTGGTCACGTCCTCCACGGCCGCTCCTACCAGAACCCCTCTCATGGTGGGTAGGATCGTAGGAACCGTGGAAGCCATTGCCCCCTCCATGAAAGCCTTGATAGCCCTCACCGGAGTTGTAGGCCTGGAAGCCGCTGCCATCACCATGGAATTCCTGGTACCCGGCACCACCATTGTAGCCGTACCCGTAATCATCGTAGCCGTAGTTGTACCCGCGGCCACGACCACGCCTTCCTCCACGGCGCCCGCGGCCTCCGCGTTGCAGATGACCCCGCCCTCTATACCCTCCTCTCCCGTCGTCGTAACCAGGCGTGAAGCCCAGTTGGAAACCGGCCAGGTCCAGGATTGAACCCCTGGCCGCGCCCAACCAAAGCTCCTTGCCCGCCACCTCTGGGAAAGGAATGGCTCGCCCCACCACCTGTAGCACCTGCCGCCATCTCGTTTGCCATGCCCTCCTTGCCGCGTAAGATCGGCGTGGCCGTAGTGACTGCCGACAATGGTGAAGCGGCGACTGTTGTGGAGGCACGTAGTGCTTAGGGTTTCTGCACCTTGTACCCGTACGTGCAAAAAGGGTGATTAGGCCAGGTGTGGGTCTGAACCACTTGTTTGGCCCGATCATAACCTTTTCCTGGCCCACCTTTTCTAAATGGTTTAGAGGCCCATCCATTTTGGATATGGGTTCCCTTGCACGAGATTCCAAGAAGAGCGCCGAAAAATTCTCATCATCTATGATTTCCGATGATGTCGCCTGACCCTTTGCTTCGTCACCGGATTCAAAAAAATTTGAACCGGCCACCTGTCGTCCCTTGCCGGAGCTCGCCGGCGAGAGGCAAAACGGAATTTGCTTCTGGCAATTCTCATCGAACAACAAGATGCTGAATTCCTTTGGCTTGAAACCCCATTAATCCTCTTTGCCGATACTAAGGCATCCCCCAATGTTTTTGGAGGAGAAACCCGTGGTGGAGCCGTGGAGGCAATGGTCCTTGCCATGGACGGCCTTGTGCCTTGCGTTGGATGATAGCAGAAACTATCTTGCTTGCCAAAGGTGGTACAAGCTTTTTTTCCGTATCATCAGCATGATTGGAACATACCTTGGTGGCCGACAATTCTCCTTCTGCTTGGTATAGACCTTGCGTCGTGAAGCCTGCCGCAGCAGCCTCCTTGATGAGCTCAGGTGTGGAGATCTCATCGTCGTCGGAATCAGAGTCTCCGCTTGCCCAAAATTTAGACTTCACGAATTCAACTCCATGAATCGGCTTGGGGCGACCAAAAGCCTCCACCGCGATATCCACGACCCAAGCCAGCGCATCCTTGCCTTCCTTGCATGTTCGCTCGTCGCCGACGCCAATGTCGCCATCGCCGCGGGCGTTGACGCCACCGCCGCCGGCGTCGACGCCACCGCCGCCCGCCGCGACGCCGGCTGCCTCCCGCGGCTGCAGCGCCCGCCTGGTTGCCGGGGCGAGCGTGGAGTACAGTACGCCAGCAGTTGTACAGTCTTAGCCCAGAATGGATACTGTATATGGTCAACTTTCACTGTTAACTGCACAGTAGACGATGCACACAGTGGGTAGGAAAGCAATTCATCTTATTTTTCAAATGGAAATGGTCGAATGCATTATTATTCACCCATATATGCATCTAGTTATTTGCCTAACCCTTCATCTATACTATTATTGCAAGGAACAATAACAGATCTTTTTGACACAAACCAAATTAAATTATTTTATTTACAACCCTCATTGAATGGCATTTGATAGATAATGGGATATAATACGATTTATCCGTGTCATTAAATAACATGGAAACTAAGTCCTGCTTCCTAAATGATCAACGTCTGGAAAATTAGTTCCGTCTTTTTGGTCAGAAGAAATCCCTATGAGCTACGGAGTAGTACTACTCAACAGCGCGCAGCACACAACAACAAGAAGGCCTTGTTCCAGTGAAAAAAAAAAACAATAACAACAAGGCCTTAAGCAAGAAATCCGGTGGTCCATCTGGGCTCAGTCTGGAAATCCTCCCGGCTCAATAAAGTCTAAACCATTATGCGTGGAACGCCTGCTGCACTTCAGAACGCTTCTCATTTTTGTCATGTAATGTAAAAATGCTCACGGTGGTCAAATAACAACGCTTACTTGCCATGTTTGTCGAATGCACGATTGTATAATATAACCTGAAGAAGAAACCAGAACAATATGCACGGATCGGCTTAAGTACATGCAGTCCCATGGCAGGCTATCGGGAGAAAAAAAAAAAAGAGTGTGCGTGCTAGTCGTTTGGCTCGATCCTAATCGAAGTATTGAACTACTAGTTTCGAAGGCACGTGTGAACTTGTTCCATTTGCCAAAAAAATCTCCCCAAAAAGGTGTGAACTTGTGCTGTAATTTTGTCAACAGAGACACCTAAAAATCAGCCAAATAACTTGATGATACTATATCTTTTCGGGAAAGATGTTCCTGCATGGCGGGGCATGCATAGAAAGATGATTTGCGCAGCAGCATAATTAGAGGATTTTCGTTTCCGAAACCGTATCAGATCCCATCGAGGCTGGACATTTCCCTATATATCATAACCCGATTCACATCCGTCTTGTTAACGAAACCGACCCAAACCCTAGACCACACCCATAATGCTAGACACGAAGAAGGTTTCCCGATTTGCGGCGCCGCCGCCGCCGCCGCTGGCTGGCGGCATGTCCTTCCAAGACGACGACCCGTTAGATCCTCCGCCCCCCGCCAGCCGCCGCCGTAGGCGGCGTGGCACCCAACGGCGGCCTCGTCCTGAAGGCGCAGCCCGAGTTCCCCGCCCTCGGGCGCGGCGCGTCGTGGGACAAGTTCGCCGTGCTCGTGGACGCCACGGCGCCCTCCGACGTGGCACGCGCCCCGCTCGACCTCGTCACCGTGCTCGACATCAGCGGCAGCATGAAGGGCCAGAAGCTTCAGCTCGTCAAGCGCGCCATGTGCTTCGTCATCGACCAGCTCGGCCCCGCCGACCGCCTCTCCGTCGTCGTCTTCTCCAACGCCGCGCGCCGGGTCACCCGCCTCGCGCGCATGTACGCCGCCGGCAAGGCCGCCGCGAAGCAGTCCGTGGAGCTCCTCGTCCCCGAGGGCGGCACCAACATCGGCTATGGCCTCCGCGTCGGCGCCGACGTGCTCTTCGCCCGCCGCCAGAAGAACGCCGTCGCCGCCATGATCCTCCTCTCCGACGGGCACGACACGGTCCTCGCGCCGCGTTGCGGTAATAAGAACTACGCGAGCCTCGTGCCGCCGGCGTTCGCGAGCACCGCCACCCGCCCCGGGCCGATCCACACGTTCGGCTTCGGCGCCAACCACGACCCCGCGTTGATGCACGCCGTCGCGGCGGCCACGGGCGGCACGTTCTCGTTCGTGAAGGACGAGGCGGCGGTGCAGGACGCGTTCGCGCGCTGCGTTGGCGGGCTCCTCTCCGTGGCCGTGCAGGAGGCGCGCATTGCCGTCTCGTGCCTGCACCGCGGCGTGCGCGTGCAGGAGGTGAAGTCGGGCGCCTACGGCAGCAGCGTCGCCGCCGACGGCTGTTCCGCCTCCATCGACGCCGGCGAGCTCTACGACGGCGAGCGAAGGCGCTTCCTGGTTCTCGTGTACGTGCCGAGGGCGCGCGCGGCGGAGTCGTCCACGCGCCTCGTCAAGGTGACCTGCGCCTACCGCGACGCCGCGACGGGGCAGGCGGCGAGTGCCGCGGCGCCGGCCGCGGTGATCCAGCGGCCTGCTGAGCTGGAGTACATGCCGGCGCCGGCCATCGAGGTGGAGCGGGAACGCGTGCGCCTCGCGGCGGCTGATGGCATCGCGGCGGCGCGGGCGGCGGCTGACGGCGGGCAGCACGCCGGAGCGGCGAGGATTTTGGATGCCCGGCTAAAGGAGGTGGAGCGGTCGGCGCCGGGGGCTGCCGGCGACGACCCGACGTGCGAGGCGATCAAGGAGGAGCTGCGCGACCTCAGCGCCCGCGTCGGCGACCGCCACGAGTACCAGCAAACGGGGCGCGCGTGCCTGCTCGCCGGCATGAGCGCGCACGCGCAGCAGCGGGCGGCCGGGGTTGAGATCAACAGCTCGCCGGCGACGGCGGGCAAGACCCCTGCTGCCAGGGCGTACCTGACCCCAAAGATGGAGGAGATGGTGGAGCTGTCGTGGGAGAGCAGCAGGAAGAGGCGCGGCAGCAGCAGCCAGCAAGCATCGAGGCAGGATGCTATCAAGCAGATCAAGCAAGATCTCAGCGACGATTTCTGAGACAGCTAGCGTTATATGATTTAGTTTTTATGGCTGCATGCAATCAGACTATAGTACCCACGTTGATTTGGGGCTTTTTAAATTATTATGGAGCCATGGATGTTCAAAGCAGTGGCAAGTACTCAGTATGCAATTGTGTCCCTAGTTAAATTTTCATTTCACAACATGGTCTATTGGGTTCTTGATGTACGAATTAGAGTCATATATCTTAGAATGAATTACTATGACATTTGGTTGGATGCTTAACTGAGTTCTTGAATCCTGAATTTTTCAGCTTCCAAATCTAGAACCCATATGGTGTGTGTTTTATTAGATGCAGTTGGTCAAATCTGTGAGCATTAGTTTCATTTGATTTTTAACAGGAACCCTTATTTGTTTCTTTTTCCGTGTTTGTGGTCAAAGGGGCTGCTCTATTCCAACTGGCCACGCAAGCAAGCAATGGAGTTTCAACATGTAGCAGTCAGCCAGTTAGAAATTACAGTGCTGTCATCACAATTGACATCGCTAACAATGGAGATGACTATTGCAATGTGCATTCTTTTGATCCAAGCATTGACCATATGGCCTCTAGTTTTAGTTCAGAGCACCTTCATTCTTGAAATATGAATGGGCAACAAGTTTCATCTTCAACGGATGAGAGATGCAGTTGAGGTTGAGGATAAGCTTTCTCTAGTGGGCCAGGATGGGTGTCCGACACCTCGGTTACATCGGACGTAAGCATTACCGATTCACTTAATGCAATTGTACGACGCTATTCTCCACTAATGCAATTGTTTTTTCTAAAAATAGAATGTGATCGACAATGAAAGTTGCAGTGAAGCATCTGCAGTGCAAGGTGGCAGTTCTGAGAATAGTGCTATTTTCGTAATGAACATGTCAGTATTCCAACAGTATATTGTTTATTTTAATGTAATTCGGTAATTTATTAGTCCATACAGAAAGGCTTGAATGGAAAAAAAATTATTGGACCAACACATTGTTTTCTCATATAAGAACATGCAGAACCAGTTTGTGTTCAGAAATAATGTTCTTACAATTCAAGCTGAACTCTTATGAGTATACACTGGTGCCCGGAATATGTGAGATGCTGAAACATGCATCTTCTAGGCAGCGGTGGAGCGTGAAAGAAGATATAGAGAGGGCAATTTGCTAGATTTCAACTAATATGCTAGCAGAAGGGCACGTGCCGCAGGCACGTGTTTTAGAAAAAAAAAATACTAATTTAGATGTGTAATCTACATGGACTCTTTAGATTAATCTAAAGCGTTCGATCATCATAAAATCCGACGGTGTAGGCTCAAAGGTGAGATGTAGTCAATATGAACTCTTTAGATTAATTTAGAGGGTTAGATCATCATAAAATCCAATGGTGTGGAATATAGATGACGACGGACGAAACGAAAGACAACGGAAGAAACGAAAATTTCATCGTGCTTTATATAACTAATATATATAGTGGATGATGGTTTGCTGGCTGAATTAGATAGATTGAATTCAAATCTTAGTGCAATAGTATTGATTCAATCGACTTGGTATATTTGATTACAACGATAATTGGACTGAAGTAGGGTGCAGCTGTAGTGCAAGGTGAATTTGGACATTCTACACTCTTGAATCATAATCATGGAAGAAATGGAAGTTCTCTTGACAACAGTGCTATTTTTTGGCAATGAACATGCCAGCATTCCAACTATATTTTTACCTTGCTGTTTGGTAATTTCTTAGGGCTTATGAACAATTTTGCATGGGAAAAAGTTGCACTATTAGCACATATTTGTTCAGATAAATAGTTATGCAGAACTAGTTGTGTTCAGAACTAATGTTACTGACATTTAAAATGAATTTTTGTTAGTGTATTCAGGCACATGAAACTTGAGATGCCGAAACATATATATTCCAGGAAAGAGAACATTAAATTCAAAACTTACTGCAAAATGTGACAAGTTTGAATCAAGTTTGCACCAAGGAGTTTATAATTTGCTTCATGAATCTTATCCTAGAACGGTACCATAATAGCCGGTACTGGAGTGTGATATAGCGGGGATGATTAGTGCACCAATTTATAGTCAGTTAAATTAGTGATTTGTACCAGTTGAAATATAAGGGATGAAAGTCGTACTTTTGCAGTATTTGAAGGATGAAAACCACACTTTTTGCTTACAGATATACTCCGTATGATACAGGATGTGACTTCTTCCACAGTACTGCTTTGAACACGCTCCCGAATAATGAGTATCTCTGCAGGCTTTACCTCAAACTCCATCACACTACTGCTAAATTAAGTATCCAACCAAATAACATAATAATTCCGTTCGAAATATCATTATAACTAGCACAGCAAGAACCAATAGACAATTTTCTAACAAACTAAATAGTGCCTTGCATACTACTTGCCCCTAAGCCAGGGAAATGAGCCCTTCTTTGCTCAAGTCTGATTCCGCCCCTGGCCACTGCTTTGAACAGGCTCCCAAATAATAAAAATCCTCAAATAAACCACGTAACCACAAATCTCTAGCTCAGAGCTCGATCAGATCTTGCTTGATCTGCTTGATAGCATCCTGCCTCGACGGCTGCTGGCTGCTGCTGCCGCGCCTCTTCCTGCTGGTCTCCCGCGACAGCTCCACCATCTCCTCCATCTTTGGAGTCAGGTACGCCCTGGCAGCAGTGGCCTTCCCTACTGTCGCCGGCGAGCTCGTGACGATCTCCACCCCTGCTGCCCGCTGCTGCGCGTGCGCGCTCATGCCGGCGAGCAGGCACGCGCGTCCAGTCTGCTGGTACTCATTCCGGTCGCCGACGCGGGTGCTGAGGTCGCGCAGCTCCTCCTTGATGGCCTCGCACGTCGGGTCGTCTCCCGCCGCCCCCGGCGCCGACCGCTCCAACTCCCTCAGCCGGGCATCCAAAATCCTCGCCGCCCCGGCGTGCTGCCCGCCGTCCGCCGCCTCCCGTGCCGCCGCGATTCCCTCCGCCGCGGCCAGGCGGACGCGCTCCCGCTCCACCTCGATGGCCGGCGCCGGCATGTGCTCCAGCTCCAGCGGCCTCTGGATTACCACAGCGGGCGCTGCGGCGCGCGCCGCCTGCCCCGTCGCGGCGTCGCGGTATGCGCACGTCACCTTGACGAGGCGGGTGACCTCCTCCGTGAAGCGCGCCCTCGGCACGTACACGAGCACGAGGAAGCGCCGCCGCTCGCCGTCGTAGAGCTCCCCGGCGTCGATTGTGGCGGATCTACCGTCGGCGGCGACGCTGCTGCCGTACGCCCCCGAGCTCACCTCCTGCACGCGCACGCCGCGGTGCAGGCACGAGACGGCGAGGTGGGCCTCTTGCACGGCCACGGAGAGGAGCCCACCGACGCAGCGCGCGAACGCGTCCTGCACCGCCGCCTCGTCCTTCACGAACGAGAACGTGCCGCCGGTGCCCGCCGCGACGGCGTGCATGGCGGCGGGGTCGTGGTCGGCGCCGAAGCCGAACGTGTGGATCGGCGCGGCGCGGGAGGCGGCGGCGTGCGCGAACGCCGGCGGCACCAGGCTCGCGTAGTTAGTACCGGCGGAGGCGCTCGCCAACGCCGGCGGCAGGACTCTCGTGTATGCGTAGGGCCCGACGACCGTGTCCTGGCCGTCGGAGAGGAGGATCATGGCGGCGACGGCGTTCTTCTGGCGACGGGACGAGAGGACGTCGGCGCCGACGCGGAGGCCGTCGCCGATGTTGGTGCCGGTCCACTCCACGTCGAGGGACTCCACGGCGAGCTTGGCGGCGGCCTTGCCCGCTCCCGACATGCGTGCGAGGCGGGTGACGCGGCGCGCCAAGCCGGAGAAGGTGACGACGGAGAGGCGGTCGGCGGGGCCGAGCTGGTCGACGACGAAGCACATGGCGCGCTTCACGAGCTGAAGCTTCAGGCCCTGCATGCTGCCGCTCACGTCGAGGACAGTCACGAGGTCAAGCGGCGCGCGCGCCACGTCGGAGGGCGCCGTCGCGTCCACGAGCACGGCGAACTTGTCACGGGACGCGCCGCGCCCGAGCGCTGGGAACTCGGGCTGCGCCTTCAGGACCAGGCCGCCGTTGGCTGCCCCGCCTCCGGTGGCGGCGGCGGGCGGTGGAGGATCCAAGGGGTCGTCATCTTGGAAGGAAATGCCAGTCACCGGCGGCGGCGCGGCGAAGAGGGGAAACTTGGTGTCCGGCATTATCGAAGGGTGTGGTGTACAGCGTACTAGGGTTTTGGATCTATTTCGTTAGCAAGATGGATGTGAATAGGGATATGATATATATAGGAAATTATGCAGCCTAGCGGCATAAACCCCTCGGACGATGGGAACACTGATACGATTCGTAAATAAATCTCTCCTGTAATCCTGCTGCTGCATGCGGCGCGGCGATCATGATCTTTCCATGCAGGGACATCGACTTTCCCAAATACGATATTATACATACATAGTATCAAATGATCAAGTCGTTTGGCTGCTCCTGATTTTTAGGCTTCGCCTGTTCAGATTACTAGAAAATAACAGCACCATCGGGCAATCGCTCACCTCATTGTCCTCCCCGACGACGTCCGATGGTCGTCGTTGCCCCCTGCCCCTGTCCCTGTCCGGCTGTCCCTATCCCCTCCCCGCCAAGACCGGAAATGCTATTCATCCTATGTTCTAACTATAGATGATTTGGATTTCTCAAAGGCTAGCTGCAACCAAAAATATTAGCTCGGCAACTTATCTGGCTGAGGAAACAAATCCTCAGTTTGCAAGGCACATGGGCACTGATTCATGGAGTACTCTCACACAGACATGGCTACCCTTTTTTTTCTTGAATTCCTGTTCTGATTGTGGACAAGGCTAATTTGTGATCATATCACTCTTTATTCTAGCAATGTATGCAGACATTTCAATCGCTGCTGGAATGAAAGTTGCAAACAAAGCAATAGTAGCAACGAATAATAGACGAAAGATAAGTCATGTTAGCTGTTGCTCAGTACCAACGCATTGTGTTAAGAAATTCAGCTTGTGAACAATTGTTGGACTGTCTTCTAAAAGTGAATTTTTGTATTTCACTGCACATTTCTGCAAATGGAACCAGCGAAACAGATAAAGGTCATGAAAGAATTCCAGAAGCAATCAACTCAGTTAGACATGACGGTTATAACATTTAACGACATTATGCTGGCTTGTTTATGGAGTACTTCAAAGTTCAAAGTTGGAAGTCTTGTTTGTAGAGCACTGCAAAAGCATTATAAAACAATTCCAACTCTATTTATGGGGTTTCACGGTCCGTCCGCGTCGCCCAGAGGGCGGCTCGGGCGGAGCCACGCGCTCTGCGCCGCCGCCCCTTCCAGCGCCGTCGCTCAAGCGGCCGCCGGAAGCCCGGGCGGCCGCAAGGAAGGCGGCGGCAGGGCTCACTTCTCATATTTGTTAGCTTTTCTCTCCCTCCTCGTCCATGGTGGCTGCGACGGCGTGAGGCCGGCTCCGTTGGCCGGATTCACCATGGGACCCTCCCGTTCCGCAGCCTCCAACGCCGGATCTGTGGCCTCCATCGCCGGATCTGCGGCTTCCGCCGCCGGATTCGGCGTCCTCGCGCTGGTCTGGTGCGTGTAGGCGTCGGGGCCTGGCGCGGGATGGCGGCCAGAGGGGCTCCGAGCAGCGGGGATTCTGGACCCGGCTTGGGACCGTGCGTGACGGCGGCTGCGCGTGACGGCGGCTGATGGTTCGGGGCTCCCGGCAGCCTCGCGTCAGTGGAGGGTGGCGGCCATGGCTTGTCTAGACTGCGGGTAGTGTTGGCTATGCCACAACTTTCCTTGCGGTGCCGTGAAGATTGATGGGCTTCCTGATGTGGTGATGGTGTGGTTGTGCAGAAGAAGCATGGGCGAAAGCTTCAGCCGATCTGTGTGTCGGTGTCAGCAAAAGGGGTGATCCTCAGGTGAAAACCAAACTCCGGCTCGCCGGATGGGTGACGATGGCGTCTTCGATGTCATATTCTCCTTGGAGGCGTCACCTTGGAGGTCCTCTGGCCCAGCATTGGTAGGCAGGTTGGTGCTGTGATTCCTCCACTACAAGGTTTGGAAAGCAATTGAAGACAGGCTTCTGGCAGAGCGATTCCGACATCACGTTTCTAAGTAGACAATGTGGAATTTATGCTGCGCAAAGACACTGCAAGGTTTGAAGCTTGAACGAAGAAGAAGATTGAACCTTAGTCTTCTAGTTTTTTTTCTTTGTTTTAAAGTTTCTCTCTTGTATTTAAGAGCTCCTCATATGAGGATCAGATTTTAAGAACTCTTTGTAACTTTTGGCTGTATATGTCCACCATGTGGATATAGTAGGCCGGATTTTTCCTTCATCTAAAAAAATTAATGGGGTTTCACTCTTGAGTTATGTCGAGCAAGTTTGCATGCTCGTGATGTTGCCTTCTTCAGACAATGAGTTTTCCACTTTGAGATACTTCGTAGAAACATACGGAGTATCATAGCATACTAACTGCTCAAGCATTTAAAGTGATAATAAACAGTGACAGACATACCAGACCAGGATAACCTTTGCTCTTTCCCATCTATGGGTCACTGCATGATTATTATTTGGATCATATTATTTGGTATTACTCCATTGCTATTTTTCTATGGGTGTGGAGAGATGCATGCACTTGGATGGCTTGATGGAAGCACTATCGACAGTAAGCAGGAGAAACTTGCCAAAGGAGGAGAGTCGTTGAAATCTAAGCGACCATGATACTTGTGTAGAGCTATCCAACAAAATTGACTCATGAATCCTATAAAGTTACTTTGTTATCCTTGTGTTGTATGCCCATCAACAGCTACTTGTGTATCTATTAGAAATAAATATTACGAGTATATATGACATTATGAATATTTTTATAGTAATTCAATCGTTTAAAGTTCTTTTATTATTCTTGTGTACGTGACCCAAATATAATCGAGCTTATTAACTAAATTTTAAAAACATCTGATGAATTATTGAATATAGATAATTGTAGTATGTAATAATTTCTTGTCACTTCATAGTTTGAATTTATGATTTTTAAAACACGTGTATGTGACATGTGCCAACCTACTGGTATCATAGTATTTCCTTTCAAAATATCATTGTAACAAGTCTGCATGCCTGCCGACCACCCATTAGCTAGAAACATGGACACTACTGGTCAATTAAGTATCCAGCCAAATATCATATTAATTCCTTTGAAAATATCATTATAACTAGTACACAGCCAACAGACAATGTTCTGAATACTAACAAATTATATCTACTAAAGTTCTGAATCCGCGCGCCCTGGCAACTGCTTTGAACAGGCTCCCAAATAATAAAAATCCTCAAATAAACCACGTAGGCACAAATCTCTGGCTCAGAGATCCTCGGTAAGATCTTGCTTGATCTGTTTGATAACATCCTGCCTCGACGGTTGCTGGCTGCTGCTGCCGCGCCTCTTCCTGCTGCTCTCCCGCGAAAGCTCCACTATCTCCTCCATCTTGGGTGTCAGGTTGGCAGCAGGGGTCTTGCCCGCCGTCGCCGGCGAGCTCGTGATGATCTCAACCCTTGCCGCCCGCTGCTGCGCGAGCGCGCTCATGCCGGCGAGCAGGCACATGCGCCCCGTCTGGTTGTACTCGTGCCGGTTGCCAACGCGAGCTCTGAGGTCGCGCAGCTCCTCCTTGATCGCCTCGCACGTCGGGTCGTATCCCGCCGCCCCGGGCGCCGACCGTTCCACCTCCCTCAGCTTGGCGTCCAGGATCCGCGCCGCGCCGGCGTGCTGCCCGCCGTCGGCCGCCGCCCGCGCTGCCGCGATGCCATCCGCCGCCGCGAGGCGCACGCGCTCCCGTTCCACCTCGATGGCCGGCGCCGGCAAGTGCTCCAGCTCCAGAGGCCGCTGGATCACCGCCGCCGGCGCGGCGGCGTGCGCCGTCTGCCCTGTCGCGGCGTTGCGGTAGGCGCAGGTCACCTTGACGAGGCGCGTGGACGACTCCGCCGCGCGCGCACGCGGCACGTACACGAGCACCAGGAAGCGCCTCCGCTCGCCGTCGTAGAGCTCGCCGGCGTCGATGGTGGCGGACCGGCCGTCGGCGGCAACGCTGCTGCCGTATGCCCGCGACCTCACCACTTGCACGCGTACGCCGCGGTGCAGGCAGGAGACGGCGAGGCGCGCCTCCTCGACGGCCACGGAGAGGCCCCGCCGACGCAGCGCGCGAACGCGTCCTGCACCGCTGCCTCGTCCTTCACGAAGGAGAAGGTGCCGCCGGTGGGCGCCGCGATGGCGTGCATCGCGGCGGGGTCGTGGTCGGCGCCGAAACCAAACGTGTGGATCGGCGCGGGGCGCGAGGCGGCGTTCGCGAACGCCGGCGGCACCAGGCTCGCGTAGTTCTTACCGGCGGCGGCGGCGTTCGCGAAAGCCAGCGGCAAGAGGCTCGCGTAGTTCATACCGGCGGAGGCGGCGGCGGCGAACGCCGCCGGCACGATGCTCGCGTAGATACTGGCGGCGGGGCCGATGACCGTGTCCTGGCCGTCGGAGAGGGGGATCATGGCGGCGACGGCGTTCTTCTGGCGGCGGGACGAGAGCACCTCGGCGCCGACGCGGAGGCCCTCGCCGATGTTGGTGACGCCCTCGGGGACAAGGAGCTCCACGGCCTGCTTCGCCGCGGCCTTGCCGGCGGCGTTCATTCGCGCGAGGCGGGTGACGCGGCGGCGGCGCCCTCCGTTGGAGAAGACGACGACGGAGAGGCGGTCGGCGGGGCCGAGCTGGTCGATGACGAAGCACCTGGCGCGCTTGACGAGCTGAAGCTTCGGGCCCTGCATGCTGCCGCTGACGTCGAGGACGGTGACGAGGTCCAGCGGCGCGCGCGGCACGTCGGAGGGCGCCGTGGCGTCGACGAGCACGGCGAACTTGTCCCACGACGCGCCGCGGCCGAGCGCCTAGAACCAATGTTTTAAATAGCTGGCTAAGGCATTTAGCTTCAAGCTTCTAAAAACGGCTAATAGCCGGGCTAAATAGAGCTATAGCGGCAAATAGCGGCTAAATTACACGTAGAAGCAAATAGCCGCATCCTCCTCAATCAAGCTATAGCCAGCTATAGCGGAGGCCTTAGCCAGCTATTTAAAACATTGCCTAGAACTCGGGCTGCGCCTTGAGGACCAGGCCGCCGTTGGCTGCCCCGCCGCCGGCGGCGGCGGGCGGAGGAGGATCCAACGGGTCGTCATCTTGGAAGGAAATGCCAGTCAGCGGCGGCGGGGCAGCGATAAAGGGAAATTTGGTGTCCGACATTGTCGCAGGGTGTGGTGTACTAGGGTTTTGGATCGGTTTTGGTAGCAAGATGGATGTGAATAGGGCTATGATATACAGTATATAGGAAAGTACGTATATTATCCATTCCAGCCTAGCGGCTGGACGACGGGAACTGAATCGAGTGATACGATTCGTAAATAAAATCTCCTGTAATTCTGCTGCTGCGTTTCAGCAATCATAATCTTTCCATGCAGGGACATCGTCTTTCCCAAATACGTACTTCCTTCCTTCGCGAAAAGAAGGGTTGGGGAAATGTGCACGCGAACACGACGGTGTTCCATTCCACCGACGTGTTGTCACGTTTTTTTGCGAAAAAAACGTGCCGCCCGCTCCGCAAGAACCGTTCTCCCCTCCCCACGACCCCACGATTGCGGTCCTCCGACGCGACGCCCCCTCGCTCCCTGCGATACGCCAGGCAGGCAGGAGGGAGTCCCGGAGGACTTCGGCCCCGTGAGCGGATCGATCGGCAATCTCGTAACGCCTAAGGCCTTGTTCCTGCCATTAGCAGTGCATTTTATCACTGAATCGTCAGTTGAGCTAGCTGATTTGATTGGAACAGTTCCGCTTCAGTGATGATCATTGTTCAGAAGTTTTTTACTTGAGATTCTTGGTTTCTTGAAGTTCAGTGACTATTTTCCACAACTTTATTTTGAAGCTATACTGTATAGAATTTGTAGGTCCACTTCCAACCTTGCGCTAATTTATGCCTCATATGGCTTTATGGTCTGACAACTTCCGTTTTCTCATTTCAGAGCATCTTGGATTTAAGATGTTCTAGGGTATGATTGCAGCTGTGTAATGCGTCAATAGGCCTTTAACGGCCGCGTTTAGATGGAACTCGAAAAAAATTTACAGTATGTCGGGCACACATTTGAAGTATTAAATATAGACTAATTATTACAAAACTAATTACAGATTCTGTCAGTAAATCGCAAGACGAACCTAATGAGTCTAATTAATCCGTCATTAGCACATGTTTACTGTAGCAATTTATTGTCTAATCACGACCTAACTAGGCTCATTAGATTCGTCTCGCGAAGTACACTCCATCCATATAATGGGTTATTTTTTCGACTACATTTAATATGCCATGCATGTGAGGGAACATACTCGAAAAAAATTTCATGAAACATCTAAACAGGGCCAACACTTCAAAAGATGCATGCTTATGCCATTGTATGCCGTGCGGCTCTCAGGTTTACTTACATTACTATTGGTCGAAAACACTTCAAAAAGATGCTTCCTTATGCTATTGTGTACTAAGAATAGGCACATGATTTTAACTCATATAAAACAATTGCGCAATAAAAAATCCATCTAGGTGCACGGCCTTTGGTGCAGTGGTAGAGCTTCACCGCCTGTGACCGAAAGGTCCAGAGTTCAAGCCCTAGCCTCTGCACATTTATGTGCAGGAAAGGCTGTGCGCTAAACAACCTGCCCCCAAACCTTGCATAGTGCGGGAGCCTACGGCACTGAGTACGCCCTCTAGGTGCACCCAATCGAAATTAGGGCATGTGCTAAGGATGAGCTTAATAGTTCAGTTACTGCTCAAGATGAACTTCTGTACATCTTACTATACAGTAGTGAATTGAGATGGACTAAAGATAGTGTTGACGGTCAACTTGTCGAGTCGGTGTAACCTCTATACAAGGGCGGTTAGACCGGTATGACTCTGTAGCCGGCCCGACAAAGTAAGGGCGGTCTAACCGCTATCCAGAGGCGGTTAAACCGGTCCTGTACGCCAAGTCTGAGTAAGTTTAGGGAATTCATGTAAGTTATGAGTCCTCCCGAGATTTCCTTCTGGGGCAAGGCCTCCCACCCTATAAATATAAAGAGGTCGTGGCCGATTGAGTCCGAACACAACCAATCGAACAAAATATCTTTTACTTTTATCTTTCAAACCCTAACTTTTCCAACCTCGTGTTGTTCTTCCTTCGTCTCTACGGCGGTTGAAGACGTTCTGAGTGGCCTACCGATCTCAGAACAACTCTACGTGCGCTAGCTCCGTCGGGGTCCCTCCCGAGCCGGCGTTCTTAGGCTTTTCGGCAACAGCCAGCCCAGGAACGGTTAAACTGCCGCTCCAGGCCGGTCGGACCGCCCCTGACAAAGTTGCTGCGAGGTGATCGTTTCACGCGCGAACTAGCGCAATTCGGTGTGTTGACCATAATCCGCGTCAACAGATAGTTTATCAGTGATGTAAATAAAACATGATCTGGTTGAACTGTGCGTGTCCTCGTACGTTGATCTGGTTGGACTTTACTGCCTCACATTGATCTGGTTGAATTTGTATATACAAAGTGCTTTAGTTCTATCATTTTGCTACTGGTGATGGTTCCATGTCCATGTTGTCACAATTTTTTTCTCCTTTTTCTTTATCAAAGTTCATATGGAATTTCTGCTGAGATGCACACTCCCTCCGCATCGTCCTGGACAAAATGAGAGAAGTGGTGGTGGGTATGGCAGTGGGAGTTTGTGTCTGCAGGGAGGGGCAATGGCTCTTGCTAGAGGGTCTGGTGCCATCGCCGGTGTTGACTGCCACCAGGACGATCCCTACATGCTATGCAGGGCGTGTCATGGAGAACAAGACCCTAGGTATCAACCAAAAGTACGACAGATCAAGGTTGCTTGCAGCCTTCCACTGCCTGCAAAAATAATATGTCTACTAAAATATCTGACAGAATGTATGTTTCCATTAACATTCTTCATTTTTCCCTCCATTGAGCTTTATATGTTTCTGTACGTTTTCTTTCGTGGGCACCCTGCCACTCAAATGTTGCAATGCTTTTGCTAACTGCTACAGAGATTGTATTTTAACTTTGCAATTACCATGTGAAAACGGCAAGGGTTCCTTATTTCTGATTATAGAATAAAGTTTTGATATGAAAAAAACTGTTGGTCTTACTTAGTAGGGGCCTTGCTAAGCCTACACGAGTTATTTTAAATTATAGAGCAAAGTTTTCATCTGCATAGTCGAGAGTGCCATTTTTTTATCACTACCAAAACACAGATAATGGAGCAATGCATTGACCAGGAGGCATAATGGTACTAATACTGCAGGTACTAATACTGCAATGCTCTCCATATATCAGTTCTGATTAAAACGGATAACTTGGGTTTCGACTTTCCAGACTTCCTCATGCCACTGAAGGTATGTCTTGTGACTGGAATCTAATCAAGGGAATCTGCATACTCTCTCATTTCACAAAACTGTGGTATAAAATATCCGTGTCCCATTTTGAGTACGTGCTCTGACATATCCTTCAGGTTTTGACTTCTAGGCTTAGCAAGGCGCCCCGTATGGCTTTATGGTCTGACAGCTTCTTTTTTTTTATCATTTCCAGAACAGCTTGGATTTAAAGAAAAACATCTATTCTCCTGAGATATTATTTTGTCTTTTCACCAGTGTTATCTTGAGAGCATTATATATGATATTTTTTCTTTAATAGTCTATCATCCTAGATAGTGTTTTTTTTCTTCTTTTTTAACATTTATTGCTGTCTTCAGAGTAGTATACATCTGATAGACCGTGGTGTCAAGAGTATGTTGAATTTATATGAAACAAATGTCAGAATTGAGAGACATTTCTACGTATTTTAATTATCAGGCAATAAGACCTATCTAATTAGGATTACATGGTTTCCATTACCTGTAGCAATGCACGGACATTGACCTAGTATCATAAAAAAATACATATGTTAAAATAAATCAATAACGTGAAATAAGTTTGAGACCAACCTGTCACAGACACAGTCGCAGAAAATTTAACTATAACTATTCTATACAAATATCGATGGTGTACAACAAGCATGTTACCACATTTAGACAAATGCTCGTGTATCATGCTGCAATATAACCCATATCAGATTTTAATATGTTGTGTGTTCAAGGTCACTATGAGCACATTTTTAGACCCTTTTTTTAGAATATTTTTAGACCCTATTAGTAGCACACATTTTGTACCTATAGTATTGATCATACTCAATAACATTAACGTTTTTTCAATTTGGTGTTATTTTTGTATTGTAAATCTACAGGAAAATAGCCCAAATAGAGGAGCAAATTGGAGCAGCTAGTAGAAAGCTCAGCCTCACATGGGCCCAAACCGATCAGCTCGTGGCCCAAGCCTGATTATTGCTTGAAATGGAAGGTTTATCACGAGGTCAGGTCAAGAATGCCAAGAGGACTTCATGGGGATATAGTGTGCGCATGGTCCATTATTCCTCGTGTCGATTGCTTGCATCGCCTCACTTGTGTGTTGAGCACGAGTAAAATCAGGTCCAATGGCTTGCACACCGCATGGCTTTGTTAAGATTGTGCTGGTGTGTGTGTGCATGAGCAATCCATAGTATATTGCCTGAAGAGAACGTATAAGGTTTTCCAGGACTTAGAGTTGCGAACGCCATGAAGGCCTGAGTTTAAGCCATTGTTTTCCAGCCACAGCGAGTTTGTTCTGACTTATTCTATCTTTTTCTTTCTCACATAATACTATTGAAACAACCAAAATAAGCCACAACCAACGAACTTATCCACCAGCGAAACTGACTGTTTGTTAGTTTTTTCATTCTTTATCTATGGATCAAAATAGATCTGAGAGTGCTAATTAATCTACCCAACAGTTTCAACTTTATGCTTTGCCAAATGTCACCTACCAGTATGTTATTACTCGCTCACTAATAAGTCAGCAAAAAAAAAAACCTAATTTGTAGCACAAGCCGCATGCATATGTCGAAAGAGTAGAAAGCTACGGGACTAAAATACTTGGCACGGAGGGAGGACAAGTGCATGTGGTGTTCATGTGGAGGGGGAGGAAAAAGAAAGAATCAAATGGAAGCTAGAAACCTGCCCTACCTTCTTATGGGACTGGGGCCAATGACGACAATGAGAACACTCCGAGTGGGGGAATAATTGGGGGTGGTTGCTCATGGTCTCGGGACAAATTCATAATGAGCAGAGAATAAACCAGGCTTTGTTAATCATTCAGCGGGGTCTTTCAGGAACAAAGGAGCCTCGAATTTTTGCACCCCTTTTCCTCTCCTTTTTGACCCTTTCTGCTTCAACTTTCTTGCAATGTTGCACGACCAGTTCTTCATCAGTCAACTTCACTGGGACCTCTTGCTGTCTGTCAACACTGCATAGCACATCATGTTTGAAAGATGAACAATAATGGCATTACAAGTATTTTTCAGTTCATTCTCTTCTTGTAACTTATCAAGCTTAAACTTTGATTTCGAATATATTTATTTGTACTTGTTTAACATAGCAACTGACACCCAAAATCTAGCAACAGACGCAAGAGAGAAATATAATAAGAAGAGATACGGACATGTAGATTAGTTGATCAATTTCTTCATTGTGCAATCATAACCCAACGCCCAAACTAAAGGTAAAAGTATTATAAGCAGTATAGGCTATAGAGTAATAGGGATTATCATTGGACAACCAATCAGTGCTCTAAGACATCTAATCAGTCCAGTTAATCTGAACAACCCTAGCCGCCGTGTAGCTGAGAATACAAAAACTGCCCAAGCTGACGTGGAAGAATAGCATGCTCATCAAATGCAACTGCTAGAAATGAAAAATCTTGCTTTCCCTATTTTATATGTAGTGCTCCTGCTGCTTTCGAAAAAAAAAATCCAAGCAGGCAGCAACAACTTTTGAGGCGGCCAATAATAAACAGGCCCAGCATCCATCCATCCATCTGCCAAGCAGCAAGCTTTAAAGCTTGTCGGACGAGATCAATTGTCAGGCCTAGCAATGGAGGAACTGAATCTTTCAAAAAATAAAAGCAATGGAGGAACTGCAACTGCCCCCAACATTTATGTGCCGGGGCACTTGGCACGGATGGTAGGGCCCAGTGTGTCAACTTAATCTGGGGATCAATGCTAATGCATGGAGCACTAGCAAACAATCTTAATCTTGGGGCTGATCCCTCTATGATTATGAACTGTTAACAAGGTTATCAGGCTACTAGAAGTTGGAGGCAGTTGGGAGCATCACGCCATAATCCTGGGTTTATGCCCGGCTAAAAGCATCGGGAGTCCCGCCGCGGTTAGCCCGGGAAATGGTTATTCAACTGATCTTGCTCGGTCATCAGCTAGACGACATGCAGGAGGATCCAAACCAGGTGGCTGGCTGATTGATTCAGAAGAGAATTGTATAGAGAGTGACCATGTTCAGTGTTCGTCACAGGTCATTCATGGGTTTTCAGTTGAGACACACTGTCAGAGCTAAGAACAGGACAGATTGTAAATGTATATGTTCGTGGTGAGTTGGACAGTGACAGGAATTGGTCTGGCTAGCTGGTGTTGGCTTGAGGAAATGAAAAGGATTTCAAGCAGCCGAAAGGAGGAAAGTGCAGGAAAAAGAACGTTTGTCTGGTGGGGATCCTCAACGAGATAAACAAACTTCACTATAATAAGATTCTTGCTGAAGCTTTGAGCGGCATGGCGAGAGCAATAACAGTGAAAGGTGCAGGCACCATGATGAGCTCGGCCGGCTTAGTGCAAAACCCACTTGGATTCCCACAAGCTAGCCGAGCTCTTCAAAATTTGAATTTGAACAGGCTGCCCTGTTTCTTTCTTTTTTTTTCTTTAATTCAAAAATAGTCACCTTTAGACTGGTACAGCTGCAGCATAACCCAGAGCTAGTCTGAAACGCAGGAAATTTCTGAGGGAACTGTACAATTCTTAGTGTCCTTGAATGGGACAAGATGAAATTGTTTTCACAAGCACACAGTAGTATGGTTCAATCAGTGGGTGCAGTTGGAGGCCAAGACAAGTTAGGTTAGGTGAGGTGCGACTTGGTAGCGTGTCTGGCTCCATAGGCCTCTGGTTAGAGAGTCAACTAACGCTCCATGCGCCTAAATCCAAGCCATAATCGGCGACACATTTGTATATATATTATATATATAATCTTAAGATGTGCCCAGCCGCTCCTGTATATAAAGCATTCTCAGGTTGCTGTGCCAGAGAGAGAGAAAGAAAGAGAGTTTCTGAGAGAGTCTCCTTCCCTTCTCTCCGGCATTTGCATTAGTCTGCTCTGCATCATGGAGATTGAGAGCGCCAAGTGCGAGTGCTGCGGCCTGCGCGAGGACTGCACCCGGGAGTACATCGCCGGCGTGAAGGCGGGCTTCGGCGGGCGGTGGCTCTGCGGGCTGTGCTCGGAGGCGGTGCGCGACGAGGTGGCCGCCAAGAAGCGCGGCGACCTCGAGGGCGCCCTCAGGGACCACATGTCCTTCTGCGCCAAGTTCGGCAAGAAGGGCCCCGCCTTCCGCGTCGCCGACGGCATGCGCCAGATGCTGCGCCGCCGCTCCAGCGACGTCTCCGCCGCGGCAGCCTCCTCCGCCGCCTCATGATTGCTCGTTAATTTGCTTCTCTACCTCTGAGGAGGGCGGAGGACGGAGGCAGAAGAAGGTTTGCATTGCATTCACTGGCTGCGAAGAGGAAGAAAGCATGCAGGCAGCCACTGATCGAGCTCTGAAAGTGGTGCGGCAGAGCAAAGCTTCTGCTGCGCCGCCTGTGATGATCCTTGACAACAATGGCGGGTTCTAGGATCGGTTGGTAGTTTAATCCTAGTCACTGTATTAGCAGGTTGCGAGTCAGTGACATTGACTTGGTTGTCCTCTAGCTTAGCTCCATTAGTTAGAGGTGTGCCAACGGAAGCCTTCTTCTTAGGCCTAGAAGAAGGCGGCTTTCTTGAACGTTCAGGTTTTGGGTACAAGGAGAGGTTGTACGACTTGAACCGCAATCACAATGTACCATCAATCCCTTCATATCATGAATTGAATTTATTTTTTTCTGCATCATTCTTCACACATCTTCTGCGTTCTCTGTGTCTCCGCACACTGATCATCGATCATCGTGGAGCATTTCTTTTCTCCTATCTTTGGTTTAAAACCATTTTGTTTAACCCCCAACAAAGAGACAAGATCAAATCAGGGGCTTGAATTGATAGCTTGTAGATATGTCCTTACGATACTCTGCTTCATTTCGTAACATTTATAAACATGTGCACAAGAATGAGCTAGATGAACACATATGAAAAGCATCGTGGCAACTTGGATCACAAAACTCAGTCAGTTAAGCTTTCAAGCTGCAGTAGTCTTTTGAGAGCTGCTCTCTCTCAGTCTCACCCAAATACAAATCTATCTCTGGATGCGATTTAGATAGAACAATCCAATGTCAAATCACACGCCCATCCTGAAGGTAAGTAAGTAAACACAAACCGAATACTGCTTTCGGTTGATGAAACCCTCGCAGAAAAAATACCTGTCCTTTGACAAAGAAAAGAAAAGGAAAAGGTCATGTACCTCAGATTGGGATCAACTGTAGACTGTAGCAGATTCTTAGCCTGGATGTCTAGCATCTTCACTGTCACAGTTGTACTGAGAATAATTGTGTTTCCGCTGAGCATGCAAGGCCCCAACGGCAATCATGAAAGGAATATGCTCGTTCCAAATCAGCAAAAATGAAGGGAAAAAAAAAGATAAAATGTGACAAGGGAGAGATGCTGACTAGGACACGATCAGGTGTGCAATTATCTGGTACCGTACTGCCATGTAAGGAATAGCTCATGAGAAGGATGCGTGCTTGATCATTTCCTTCCTATGAATCAACTGCATAATTTGTTGTGCCGCTTGTAAGATTCTCCCTCATATGCCAAGCAAAAGCATATGGAGCCAAGAGGCTGAGTCATATCCACGTCTGAACATACTTTTAAGCTGACTCCTAAAAGATGCAATCAGGTCTTGTATCGTCCCATATGATTTGTGAAGAGACCAGTAGTTCAAAATGTTTCTTTGAATTTAAATTATAATTTCTGCTCTAGTCTCAATGATCCATAGAAGCTCAAAGTCTTGCAATGAATTTTGCTTGAATTTCTATTTAGATTCTTATGTTAATGTTTAATCGACACCTTACCCTTTCTTTTCGAAGGAGTCCGTCAAGGCATCTCAGAACGCTGGTGGACGCAATGATGAAAGGCTCATCCTGGTACTGACATGGCATCAGAATTCCAGATCCATGGAACAGTAGTCGATCAGTACTCCGTACAAAGACAAGGCACTGATTGCATACTTGTTTGCGCTCGCATTTCTCTTGCCCGACCGTATGTAAACTGTAAATCCTTCGGCATCTCCTCTGAAAAAGCCTGCATTGTAAAGTCTTTACTTGTTTTTACCACAATGGAGCCTTTTGTAAAGTCAGACCAGAAACTTGGACCTCCCAACAATTCCTACACAATCATTAACACATTCTGTCGGTTGGTGACGTCTCAAGTTTTTCAAATTAACCAGTTGCAGCCGATCTTGAAATCGTGCATCCGAGTGCTGAGTTTTTACAGCAATATCAATGCGTTCCCGCATAACGAAAACAAGGGGGTGTTTAGATGAGTGAAAAGAAAAAAGATGAAAACTTGTTGCATTGAACCACATGCACAGAGAAAAGAAATGAACTGATATGGTTATCTCCATGAAAACTTTTCACACTTTTTGTGAATCTAAACACAGCCTAAGTACGGGCTTCCGTTAGCACACACGAACAGAGCAGTCTTGCAGATTGATTGCCAGTAGGTTCCTGCCGGGGCAGAAGCCAAGGCATCAGAAAACCTCAGGTGACAACGTACAATGAGACGGACACCATGACCTCAATAGTTACTGCTCATCAAACACCAAACCGATAGACAAGTAAATTGCGTAGCCAACGATGCTCACTTTTAGTCAAGCATCGCAAGTACCAGGAAATCATGTCACACTAGATGTGATTAGCCAGACGCAGAGCAGGAAAACACCACCTCACGTCAGACATTCACTGATAAACTTACCATAGTTAACCTGATATAATTTGGCTCCGAGCAACAGTTTCTAGTTCTAACATCATGAACTAGTCCGGAGCATTGGACCATTATCACATAAAACTAACACAAACCATAATATATCCACTGACAACGCCATGACATTCACTGATAAACTTACCATAGTTAACCTGATATAATTTGGCTCCGAGCAACAGTTTCTAGTTCCAACATCATGAACTAGTCCGGAGCATTGGACCATTATCACATAAAACTAACACAAACCATAATAGCATCCACTGACAACGCCATGACACAAGACAACAAACCAAACTTAGCATTTCAGATAACTAATAGTCTAGGTCCAACATGGACTTGCTTCTTCACTGCTAGTGCTAACACTACAAGAGGCTACAGAAGCATGCTCACTAGCAGAAACTAGGGCCATATGCCAACAGAACAGGGTAGAACATCGCACACAACCAAACCTGCATCAAGACACAAGTCAAACATCAGCATCAAACAGCTGAACCAGTATTCTCTATTTCTCCTAGAGAACTGCAAAAGCATGTAGTTACCTCATCGGGAGTTGTATGTGGTGCAGGGCTCCAGAGTCCGGCTTGCTCTCAGGATCATTCGAACTTGGAAGAAAACCAGAACTCATAAAGTGGTTCATGAACTTGGAGTGGGAATGGAGGAGGATGTGACTGACTGAAGGACTGATGCTAGATGCAATGCATGGGTACTAGGTGAACCTAAGCTGTGTGGAGATGCAGCAGATATGGTGGATATGCAACAAGGGGAATGCATAGGGAAGTTAGTATTGGAAGTTTGGAACAGAGGAAGAGAGAAACAGGGACTTTTTGCATCTTCCAACCGGCTTCTTCCTTACAAAAAAGCAGAAGTGAGCCAGCACGGAGATAATGGTGTTCTACTGTTCTTTGCAGAGCACCAGGAAGCTAGGATAATTAGAGTGGGAACCAGTTGGCTAGAGGATAGAAGGAAATAAGTGTGTAAAGATATGCAAGATGCATGAAATGCAGGTACCCTACAAATATTTGACATCTGATTGGCAGCTAGGAATAGGATATGCCATTCTCCCATGTATGAACCAACTGCAGCTGGAGATGAGACACTGGCTTTGGCAGAGTGCCACTGTCAGTTCAGAACATGTACTACGGATGCAAATGATGCAGTGCTAGAGGGCTTAAATTCTACACCTAAAGAACCAAGGAAGCATATAGGTGAATACTACCAACTGTCGTCCACCCCATCCTTTAACCTAGAATCCACCTTCATAACGCCCAGCATGGCAATTCAATTTAACTAATTTTCTGAAGACCCTTCACCTAGGAACTACACAACCATGATCCTGACCATATCATACAACCACCAGGTGTTTATGACTATTAACCTATACACTACTATGCAGGTAGAAAAGCTGTCAGTGGAAGATAAGCTATGTACACAGGAACCACCCTTCCATCCTCCCAGTATTCAATGATCTGCTATATCCAACTGGAGAATCCTCCTCAGATTCTCCGTTGCTATAGCACTAGCAGTTTCATTGTCCTTGAAGAACTCATACCCTGATCCCCCAACTGGGGATGAAGGAGCTGATTTAGCATGCGGTCTGACCTCCACATCATCAGAGCGCTCTGCTGGTGGCAGCTCGAGAGAGATGCTGCGCTTCTGGCGGAGGGAGAATTTAGGGATGGGCAGCGAACTGGGGGGTGGTGAGTTGGAGAACGCTGGGCCCGCCCACAGCTCAGACCGGGAGGGAGGAGATGTGGAGGGGCTTATGGAGATGGGTCGACTGTGCTTGCCACCATGTCGAGGCTGATGCTTGGGTGTCTTGGGCTCTGGGGATGAGTAGGTGCGGGCAGGTGGGGGTGGTGGAGAAGGGAGAACACCCACGCAGCCACCAGAGTGGAAAGACCGACAGTTCATTCCACGGAAGCCACGAGAGGGGGGTGGTGATGAGAAGTGTGGTCCCGATGGCTTGCTACGGGCACCAGGGTGGCGGTGATGGTGGTTGCGCTGCTCCATAACCACAAGAGCCTCCATGGACGGTTATGCTTGCGGTGATGATGTTTCGGTGAGGGGGTGGCTGTCCTTTCCAATACACCTGAGGTAGCTTACAGCAGCAGGTCACCCACAGTCCTAATGAAAAACAAACAGAGGTGCCAGGGATCAGAACTTGCACTTTTAATCATATATACTGCCAGTCAGTATGCACTATTACATAGCTAAAGAATACAAGAACACCCTTGATCATCAGCAAAAAAAAGGAAACAAATGGTAAGCTGTCACCCTCTTTCCTAGCATCTTCCAACATGTGAGGCCGGTGAAAACTCTATTATGATTCAGAAATATGGGAACCGAAAAGACATACGAGCACATATGACAAGTATTAAAAAAATGAATACCCTTGCTACAAATATCAGCAAAAACCTTGCAAGAAACAAACGGTAAACTGCCACCTTTTATGGCATTACACTACAGGCTTATATGAAATTTCACTGTAGTTCAGAGTAACAGCGAGCAACGTATGTGAGAGACAAGTTACAGTTTTGACGACCGAGTGACAAACAGGAAAAGCATTAAAAATGTAAAGGAAAGTGGAAGAGAAGACAAAAGGTAGGATTTTTGGTGCATACCTTCCAGATCTACAGCCGAAGAGCAGATCGGAGCCACCACAGAGGACGTCGTCTCCTCTACGCTAATCCCCTTCTTTTGCAATGCAGATCCGGCCGCGAACACACTGCAGACTGCACGCACGCACAAACCAGGTCAGGAAACGAAAGACCCAGACACCAGTACACCACCGAAACAACCATCTGATACCAACCCACCTGCTCCTCGAAGCGGACCACCGGATCTGAGCCGGCGAATCTCGCCACTTCCGGCGCGGGAAGTTCCGGGTAAACACACCGTCGCGGACGGGAGGCGGCGGCGCGTCGTTCCACGGTACCCAAAGCCGGATCGGGAGGCAGCCGCCGGTGAGGAAACTCGCGGAAAGGTGGGGGCTTTGGGTTGGTCGAGCAGTGGAGAGCTCGGATGGGAGCGGAGGGGTGGAGGCGGGGGAGTGGGTGGGGGTGGGGGGATGGGCAGGGAGTAGGGTAGGACGGTACAACGCGACGGACGGCGTCGGACCCGATACGGGGTTTCGCAGCGGCAGTTGATACAAATCCGTTGCGTCCGGACTCCGGAGATGCTGGTTGGGGTAACCGACGGCCGTGCCACTTGGCTACCAGCCGCTTCCACTTTGTGAACTGCCGAGAACGAAACAAACGGACAAAAAAGGCAGATGTTGTGGAGAAAAATATAGTACGTGAGACATTGCAATCTTATACTAATTGCATTATTTTCTTGTTCGAGGTGTAATATTTACACCGGGACTAGAATCTCTAGTTGATGGCTAAAAGTCTCACTCAGCCCGCTCGCGTGGCCTCCGCGTGGGCGACAGAGCGGAAACCTAGCACCCCCTCCCCTTCTCTCCTCGCTGCGCCGCCCCCTCGAGGGGCCTTCGGAAGCCCGTGAGGCGGGCAAGGACGGTGGCGGCGCGGCCTCTCCTTCCCTGGCTCGGGAGCAGCGTGGCGGCCACGGCCGTCCTGCCTCCCGAGGGCCACCGCCGGCGTGGGCCAGACGTGTGTGAGAGATGTAGATCCGGCCTTTCCATGGCCGGAGTTATGAGTTGTGTAGGTTTTGGGGCGCGTGGAATCCCAACGACGGACGACGGCGTGGCTACGTGGCGGCGACGAGGACAGCGACTGGAGGCGGCCTGCTGCGGCCGGCGGCGGACGACCACGAGCGGTCATGGTTGGCCACAAGGCAGCGAGCGGCTACAGGTTGGCGGTGGCTGGCCAGAGGCGGCCACGGCCGGACTGCGGCAGCCACAGCGAGCAACGACCGGCCAGAGGTGGCCACGGACGGCCAACGGAGGCCACAGCCAGCCACGACCAACCACGGTAGGCTAACGGTGGCCACGGCCGGCCAACGACGGTCACGACCGGCCAGAGGTGGCCACAGGCAGCCACGGCTGGCCAACGGAGGCCATGGCCGGCCACAGGCAGCCACAACCAGCCATGGGATGCCATGGCCACGGCCAACCACGGGCGTGCAGCAGGCAGGGTGCAGAATTGAGCGAAAGCCTTCACTTGAGGGTGGTCATGGTGGCGACGACCTTGGGGCGTCGGTCTCCCCGTTGGGGTGTTGGCACTATTAAATGACACACTTTTACCCCTGTTTAACTTTTGATAATTGCATGAATTTAATGTCTAAACTAATGATCATACTCTATAACCGGGACGTTTTCGTATATGCATGTGTTTTTGGAGTATTTTGGTTTATGCAGGATAAATGATAAAATCAAGATGGATTTGGACTAAATTCGAGACAAGCGTAAAGCGAAGGCCGGAAGCCCATAAGAAGAAGGCCTACTGGGCCTAGGTGCCCGAGACTTGGACTAAAAGCCCACTCATGCCCAGATCCAGCCCACCAAACTCCAAGATTGCTTAAGGACTAAACAAATAAAGATAAGATCAAGTTACTTCGAGATGAAGGCAAGTTCAAATGGAAAGTCATCATGGGGGCATCACGGCGAGGCATCATGCCCTTTGCCACGCGGGGTTCTAGGGGTGAAGACCCTGTTCATCCACGGACGTATGACGCGCGACGCCTTGGTGTCTTGCCCTCCTTGGAGGTGCCGTATTTGGAGCCCTGTACCGGTTTGTGGTAGTGGTGGAGGTCGTACGGTGGTGTTGCCTGTCCACATCAGCTGAGGATGCGCGCTTTATTTGTGTTGCCGGGAAGGTGCAGAGGGCCCATGGGTGCTAGAAAGCTTGGGCTGTCGCATGGTGCAGTGGAGTGAGGCGGTGGATGAGGCGAGGCCCCCACGCAGAGTGGCCAGGATCAGTGGTTTTTATTGGTGCTGCGATGGAAGTGTTAACTGATGCATCACTAGAGTAGAGGGATCGACGATCATGTGTGGGCAGCTTAAGGATGATAGCCCCATGGTGGAGAAGCTCAGGCAATTGTTTGAGCTTGCAGCGGACTGCGACTTCGACGTGGCACAACGTTGGCGACGATGGTGCAAGTGTCGACGGTCTGCTTCGAACGGTCGAGAGTGGTGGTGTGTTTGTGTCATGTGCGTTTTTTTGTGATCGGGGGACTGTGTGGTGGTGTCCACTTTGACGCGCTATGTATGAATGCTTCTTCTTCTTATATGACATAGCAGTGCTCCTACTTTAATTTTAAAAAAAAGAAGCATTTACATTTTTGGACTTGAGCATAATACTGACTAGGCCAAAAAAAAGTTTTAGACCTAAATTTCGTGCTCATACCATCTCATTCTTTTGAGGTACTCATACCATCACATTGTTGCGTCATTGTTTGAGCTACCAGAAGTAGCTAGCGGGGTGTGAATTGAGGACTCACATTATAGAGCATTCCTGGAGGCCATGCCCTTATTGGCCCGTACAGATGTACACGGCATTGGAAAGACTTTCCCAGGGAACCGGTCCTTAATCGATCGAGGTAAGCCTCCGGATAGGAGCTTACTTCAAGGCTATCCGCTCTACCTCGCATCTTATACCCCTCTTAATGCCTTTCGCAACAAGAGTTTATGGGCTGTAGTGGTAAGTGTCCATTAAGCGACATTTAAAGGTTATTTTGGTGGCTAATCTTAATGCAATCTATGGAAATCGGGGTAGGGTAAGAGCATATTTATGCATTTGAAAAGCATGAGCAAGGAGATTGTTAAAACTTGCCTTGTGTTAGGGGTAAGGTTCACCGGGAGACTTATTTCCGAATCCGCAGAATAACGTCTATATAACATAGTTATAAACACTAGATCAATCACCACATCAAGTGTATTGACTTAGAAAAAGAGAGGGATCAAGAAGACATTCGCGAGGGTTTGTATTCTAGGTTAGTGTAAGTCTCGAGAATGTGCTCGGAATCTTCCGGGGTTTCCTGGGGTTTTCCGAGAATTAATTCGGTATTTGGAAATATCGGCGTGGAGTGATAAATCTAATCCGATGGCTAGGGAAGGCTTCTGGGTAAACTAAGTATATGGAAATGCTTAGAATATATCCTAGTATTTTTAGGAATTCACTAGGCATTTATAGGATTTTATCTGGAGTTCGGTATATTTTGGGGTACACTAACGGAGACTTGCTATAGGCTAAAGAAAGATTTATTTAATTCTAGGCTCTAGAGATATGCTAAAATAGTTTGGGCAACACCAAAAGACTTAGAAATTTATCTAGTATTTTTGGAGATTTTTCTGGAAATTTTTGGATAAAAGGAAGTAGACAAACTAAAGTTTGATGTGCATTTGGCCGGGTGTACCTAGCGTTTTTCTTCTGTTTGTGCGGCTGACGGCGTCAGGCTCACGCCAGCACTGGCGCAATCTCGGTGTTTACTGTGCTGTGGACCGGGCTCATAGACCCATGGACCACGGGGTCCTCGTGTCTATGGTTCACTGGACCGGGTGTACGCTGGGCAGGGGGTGGCGTGGCGGCTGGCGTGGCGCGTCCGAGTCACTGGCGCGTGGGGCCAGGGGTGACGCAGCGGCCGCGCGGACGCCACGTCGGGGCTCCGGCTGGCCATGCGGCGGTGCGCGGCGACGGAGGCAGAGTGCCTCGCCGGCGAGCTCGCCGCCTGCGACTAAGGGGCGATTCTCACTACGGGGAGCACACCTACATTTTTTGGCAGCTAAGGCGAGGCGAGTAGGGATGCTCTCATCGAGCGCGATGGCTTGAGACGGTGGCACGAGCTCACCGGAGTCCGGGCGGCGTGCGACGGAAAGGGGAAAACTCGAATAGCGGGGTTCTTGGCCTCGCCCGCGGCTTGAGCGAATGCTGGGGTTGGCGTGGGGCACACTGGCATGCTCATGCAGGGAAGAAGAGAGCCGAGGGCAGCCGGTGGCTCGCCGGAGTGCGATGGCGGCGCACGGGAGCCGACGGCACTTGGCCGGGTCGTGCGGAAAGGCGGGAGAGAGAAAGAGAGAGAGAGGAAACGCGGAGCAGCACGGCGGAGGGTGCTTACCGAGATGAAGCGGTAGGAACAGCCGCCGTGGCTCGGTCGGTGGGCGGCGGCGGCGAGGTCGGGCTCGGGCTCGCCGGCGTTTGTGTGTGTGTGGCATAAGCGGAGGAGGGGATGAAGGGCAAGGAGAGGCGTGGAGGGCCATTTATAGCCCGGAGAGGGTGCTCTAGGGCTCCTCCGGCCCTCTCCGTGGCCGGCCGCGTGGCGGGGAGGCGGCGTCCGGCGGCGACACGTGGATGCGACAGCGAGCTCCGCTCAGGACCGAGGGGCGTGGTCGGCGTTGTACTCGCGTCGCGCTAGAGCGATGGGGTGGCGACACGCGTGGTGCGCCTCCCCCGAGGCTTCATCCGCGCCGGCCGGGGGAGATTGAGCGGCGGAGGCGCCGGTATGGGCGCGATGGCGGTGGAGGAAGAAGGGGGGATGAACGGGTGACGTCAGCATGACGTCATCCCGGCTGCGGGCCGCGCTGGGCCACGCGCGCGGTGAAGGGAGGAGGGGCGCTGGGCTTGGCCGGGGAGAGAGAGGGGAGGGGATGGGTCGGGCTGGGCCGCGCGGGTGTAAGCCGGGAAGAGAGTTGAGGGAGCAAAAATAGACTTCACAAGTTTGGGCCGTGAATCGTCGGCCTACTATGCATAGTGGAGTCGGTCTTTTTTCTTTTAAAGGTTTTAAAAGAGGTTTTGAACTCAAATTTAAACCAATACTCTTTTTTTTGACTTTAGGGTTCTGAATACTATTTTAGTTCTTTTAGAGCACTCAAGTCAAAGAACATTTATTTTATTTTTCCTATAATTGTTTTTATAGCCTATTATTCACACTTATTTCTATTCAAGCCTACAACTATCATAGTAAATGTAATAATTATTTAAATAATTCTTATTTAATTTTTGAGGGTGTTACAGATCTACCCCACATAAAGAAATCTCGTCCTCGAGATTGGAGGGGTGGTATGGGTTAAAGGAATATTGTTCCGGCTATTCTGGTAGTGACTAGCTCCTTAGTCTTGGGCATATTAATTGAAAGTACTATCATTCTAGTGTTTAGTTGCTATCAGTTTGGTTCCGCTTTGAAGGAAGTTTGACGATAGTCGAGGTTATATTTGTTCTGACTTAGTGAAATCTCCTGGGTTATTTGGTGGGAGCAAGGTTGGTGAGAAACTTGGGTGACCACTTCTCATCCTATAATTTGGTATGGTGATTTTTCTAAGTATAAACTTGGGTGATCACTTCTCATCCTATAATTTGGTATGGTGATTTTTCTGAGTACTCTGAGAAGTGTTTCTCTCTAGAAAGAACTTAAGACGGTTGGGATTCATTGGATGGGGAGCTCACTAACCATTCTAGTGAAACTCAGGTCTTCATTTTTTTTGTATGGTGGCTTCTCCGTCGATTCACTCAGCTATTTTACTAGGATTCATTTCCTTGGTTTCTCCTATCTAGCGTGGGTACGGGTATTGGATTTTCGTTGATCAGGGTTGCTCTTTTTGATATGATGGAAGTGAGTATGGTAAGGGAATCTTGATGGTTATATCCTGGAAACTTGATGGTTATATATATATATATAATGTTATTCTATTCTATACGTGGGTTGAAAATAGCCTATTTCCTCCCCGAGCCCACCCGCCGAGCTCGACATCCCCCGTCCCGCCACGGTCCTCTCTCGCTCGCACCAGGTTTCCGTCCGTTTTTTTTTTCGACGTTTTCCCCCACGACTGCCGCCCGCATCCGAACGTGGGGCCCCAAACCTCTCGTCAGTTTCTACCTCCGCTCGCCCCCGTCACCTCTCTCCTCCTGTTGTCGCCGCTCCCCGCGATTCCACGCCGTCCTCGTGTCGCCGCCGCTCTTTTCCCGGCCACCGCCCGCGCTGCGCTTCCGTCCCCGCGCGGCTACGCCCGCCCTCCCGCCGCCGCCGTCCCTCACCTTGTCAACGACCCTCGTGTGCTCTTCTCTCTGCGACGCGATGCCGGACGCCGCAGGAGCCCACCGGGGCAAGTTTGCCGCCGGCGCAAGGTGTTGTGATTGTCCTCGGCCGCTCGATTCCCTGCGACCTGACGCCGACGGGAGGGACTCCACTGCGGTGGTTCCAATTCAGCTCATACACAAGCTGTCATCGTCAATCTGCCGCAGAAGGAATCCATCACGTGAAGAACGGTGCTGCCGCCATTAGTTTTTTTGACCACCAACTGCCGCCGATTCCGCCGGTCTTTGTCGTCGGTGAGCCCAAAGTGCCCCCCCCCCTCCCTCTTCTCTCTCTCTCTCTCTCGAGTCGCCCATTTAGATCCATCACAGACTGGAGGTGATTTCTGTTGATCTGCTGCCTTTTTAATATATGAGTCTTCTAATCCCTCACTGATTGGATCAGATTTCATCCGATGAGCTTCTTGTTCCAATCTCGGATGTGGTGAGTTCCTGGCTCTGCAGCTTATGAAACCAAGCAAGCAGCAAGGAGCTTTAGTGCTGCGGCCTGCGGCCCCTTCTTTCAGGTGCTTTGCCCATTTGTTCTTTCTTCTTCTATCAAGAACTAATCTTATTCCTTTGTGTAAATCTCCACTGGAATCTGGTGAATGTGCTTTTGCAGGGATCTTTTTATTTGCCTGTATAATTCCTGATTATAATTTCTGTTAATAGTCGTAGATCACCACATCGTCTTGTAGAGTTATGATTACAAGCTTAGCTAGCAAATTATTGAGCATATTTTGCTGATTTGGAAGATTTTCAGTTTAGCTTTTGAATACAATTGGCAAATTATTGTAGCATCAGCATGCTTTTGAGCCGCAACCTGCTGGCCTTGCTACTGCATGTGTGATTTTGGCCATTGCCTTCAGTACTGATCGACCCGTATCCGGCAGCTTGCTGATCATCTCTTCGACAGGTCTCGTCCTTAAGATGGAGTCCTCTGATGCTATTTTTAAATTTGTTTTTGAAACCACAAATATTCATTTGCTTTTGCCAAGATCACTCTAGTCAAGGACCCATGGTTCCTTATTGTCATATGTTCTGTTTTATGCCAATTCTAGTCTCTGCAAACAAAAATGCTTTTAGTGGCTTCTGATCCATGTTGTTTATTTATTTCACAATGAATATTAGTCCTTTTTCGACAAGGTTCTGCAATAACAAATGGTATATTGGATTTCAATCAGTGAGAAACCTGATTCATTTAGAGTATATTGTTAGCTGAATTGAATATACTGACAAATTGTATAGTTGATTTCGATCAGGGAGACTAGGATAAAACTTGAGCATATTACAATTCAGAGTAGTCTTGACAATGTTGTCTCTTTGTTCGTGTGAACCCTGGCATATTACTATTAGTTGCCCTTGCATGGTTAGTTCAAGAACCTATGAGTATTTTTTGGACAGTGGCAGATTGATTCTAACATTAAATTGCATGCATGGATTGTAAATCCACAGGTTGGGAGTAATTCAGTTAATTGTAGTGCTAAACCAGGTAGCGTGTATGAGTATTTTTTGGACAGTGGCAGATCGTGTGTATCGCAGCCTCGTCAATACATCAACTCTGTACAGTGTGAACACAAAAGGTTTCCTAGAATGAATTATGATGTCTAGTTAGATTTACACGACTTCATTTGTCAAACTTGCAATGTGATTTGCAAAATAAAGACATAAAAACATAGTGCAGTATGTGAACCCTGGCATACAAGGTATGTATGAAGCAGGGGGATTTATGATTCATGGATTTTGGAAGGGGATATGGGTTACATCTGTTTCCCACAAGGCCCGATATATCATATTTGTTTTTTTAATTTTTACTCATCCTAGCAGCGGCAGGCTAGCAATCCCGCAGCATAGCAGCAGCTTTGGGATCACCCATGTCGGGCACCTCCTGAAGCATAGTGGGGACATGGGAGTATTCACGTCTCTGTTGTGGGCATATTGTGCTTCAACTTCATCATCCATCTGACCATGTGCATCTAAACACAGGCCTTGCATGTTGTTCTGATCAAGGACTCTAAGGACCCATCCAAACAAGATAAATATCTCGATGCCACTAGTTAATGTTGTTTTATGTGTGCTAAAATTTATTTTCTTCATAAAGGAAATACTGGGTCTCTCTGCAGTTCTGTTGAACTTGGACGTGGTCAGGCGTATAGCAGATCGCGAATTGCTGATTGGGTGTACATCATCTTTGGGTGTCCCTAGTGCTGGTGCTTGTAGCGACGAGCAGCCATATATACTGTTTTTACACATGGTTGTGTTACTAGCCAATTAATGTTTTAAGTTGATACTTAATTTCTTTCGAATCATCAACGTTGTTCAGCTTGTTGATATGTTTACTCGTCTACTATAGCAGATCATGCTAATAAGTCAAAGTATAAGAATGCTTTTGAACTAGCCAGAATTAGGTGGAATTAAGATAAATGGTAAAGACAAGCGATAAGGGTTAATGAAATTGCAAAACGTACTTAGTTCTTATGAATTCCCGATTCAACTTTGTGGGTGGGTGTAGATCACCATCACTATCCTCTTGCCAGTTTTCATATAGTTGTGGCAAACGACATTTCTCTGTAGTTATTTTTTTTTTCATAATGTGTCACTATATTGCTTGTTGACATGAAACTATGGTGAGGCGGCGATGTCCTAGGTTCATCCATCCCTGCCATCCATCGACCGATGGGCAAGGGCGTCGCTGCTCCCGTAGTTCTTGCCTTGGCTACTTTTGCATCTTCTTGCTCATGGAATCTGTTGATAAAAGAGTTTTTTTTATCTATAATTACTGTTCCAAATTGAATCAGGTTGAGGAGTTTTTCAAATTTCTGAACTTTTATACTGTCTTATACTTTGAGTGAACAATATTCATACAAATGGTTAGAAAGAAAAGAGTTGCATCGTTCATTGTAACATCGATGATGCTGACAATTGTGTACACACTGTTCAGGCGCCGTTTGAGCAGATGTGGCCAAGGGCAGTCTGGCCTAAGTCACAAGGTGGAGGTCGCGTCTGCTGATCCGCATGACCAGCCCTGAGTGTTAGATATGTATAGTTGGTCAGCCCATATTGGGCGTGTGGCCCATTGGCCTTGTATATTGTAACCCTAGCCTATTAGGCTATATAATGAAGGTCAACCCCCTGATTGGGTGTGTGGTGTTTCCCCAATTCTATCTCTCTACATGGTATCACGAGTCCGGGACCCCCCCGATTCGGTTCCTTTCCTTCCGCTGCCCCTCCACCCACCGCACGCCGCCGCCTGATCCACGACGCGGCAACCCTAGCGCGCCGCCGCCCCTGGCCGCGCGTCCCCTCCCCTCCCTCCGCCGCGCCGCCGTTCCAGGCCGCCGGCTTCTCCTTCCCAGCCGCGCTGCTGCCTTCCCTGGCCACGCGCCGCCCCTCCTTCCCTGTCCATCATGTCCGGGACAGAGACCTCCGCGACCTCTGCCACGTCGGCGCCCTCCACTGCGTCGCTCGCGCCGCCCCTGACGTCGCCGGCGGCCGTCTCCTTCACGGCGCCCTACGCCACCATCTCCGTCAAGACCCACGTGCCCATGACCCTGGAGATGAGGAACTCCAACTTCACCAAGTGGTCGTCGGCCTTCCGCGCCATGTGCGGGAAGTTCGGCTTGCTGTCCCACATCTCCGACGCCCCTGCTCGCCTCGACGACCCGGCATGGCTGCAGGCGGACTACTGCGTCCACAGCTGGCTCTACGGCTCCGTCGCCGACGCCGTCCTCGACCTCGCCATGGACTCCACCGAGCAGACCGCGCGGCAGCTCTGGGTCGCCATCGAACATCAGTTCCAGGCGAACAAAGCCCCGCGCGCCACCTTCCTGAGTGTTGAGTTTCACTCCATCACTCAGGGCGACGACACCATCGACGACTACTGCCACCGCGTCAAGCTCGCCGCCGATCGTCTTCGCGACGTTGGTTTCCCCGTCTCCGAGCCGCAGATGGTGCTAACTCTCCTGAAGGGCCTCAACCCGAAGTACTCCACCATCTTCGACACGATCGCTGCCTCGCCGGTTCTCACCCTTGCTGCCGCGCGCGATCAACTCAACCTGAAGGAGTTGCGCCTGGCTAATGAGGTGAAGGTCACGGCTGCCTCTGCCCTCGTCGCTGCTCCATCCTCCTGCAACCACTCTGGCTGCCGTTCGGCTCCTCCAGGCGTCGGCGGCGGGCAGCAGCAGCAGCCGCACTCCGACGGCCGCAAGAAGCAGCAGAAGAAGGGCGGCTACGGCGGCAGGAAGCCGCCCACGGCAGGGCGGCGGTGGCGGCGGCGGGCAGCACGGCCGCGCGCCCAACCCTCCCTCTGGCCCCTGGTTCTGCATGAACCCTTGGGCCGGGCTGCAGGGACGCCCGGGCGGCTCTGGCTGGCCCCATCAGTCCTGGCCCGGTCAGGGTCTCCTCGGCTCAGCACCTCCCCAGGCCAACACGGCGTTCACACCCCTGCACGTCAGTGCGCCGCCCCCTGCACCGCCCCAGCAGGCCTGGGACCCGGCGGCCCTCATTGCAGCCCTCAACCAGATGTCGCTGCAAGGCTCTTCGCCCTGGGTTGTGGACTCCGGGGCCTCCTCCCACATGTCGTCCTCGGATGGTATACTGCTCACGCACCTTCCTCCCTCTATTTCTTCTATTTTAGTAGGCAATGGTACTAGTATCCCAGTCACGTCCCAAGGCCACTCCGTCCTCTCCACCGGCACGTCTCACTTTGCGCTTAACAATGTTCTTGTCGTTCCTTCCATCGTTCAGAATTTACTTTTTGTTCGCCAGTTTACACGCGACAATCATTGCTCCATTGAGTTTGACGCTTTCGGTTTTTCTGTTAAGGATATTCCGACGGGACGCGTGATTCTTCGCTGCAATAGCGATGGGGATCTCTACACCATGCCGCCAGCCACTTCCACCGCTCCTGCACTCCTGGCTGCGTCACCATCCTTGTGGCATCAGCGTCTTGGACATCCTGCGCCTGCTGCTATAGCTCGTCTAAATAAACAGCATTTGCTTTCATGTAATAAAACAGGTCGTACACTTTGCCATTCTTGCCAGCTTGGCAAGCATACACGCCTGTCCTTTAGCACTTCCACTTCTCAGACTACTAGTCCCTTTGAGTTAATTCATTGTGATTTATGGACGTCACCTGTTTCCAGCATCTCTGGCTTTACCTATTACTTGGTGATTATGGACGACTTCACTCATTACTGTTGGACATTCCCCCTCAGGCGCAAGTCTGACGTCCACCAGCGCATAGTCGAGTTTATTGCTTACGCTCGCACACAGTTTAGCCTCCCTGTCAAGTGCATTCAGGCTGATAATGTCACGGAGTTTGTTAACAATGCCACCACCATCTTCCTAGCTGCCCACGGCATCCTGTTACGCCTCTCGTGTCCATACACCTCCGCACAAAACGGCAAGGCTGAACGCGTGCTTCGCACCCTTAACAACTCCGTGCGCACCCTTTTACTCCATGCGTCCATGCCACCGTCCTACTGGGCCGAAGCCTTAGCTACAGCTTGCTATCTGCTCAACAGGCGCCCATCTACATCCATTCACAATGAGATTCCCCACACTCGTCTCTTCCGCACCTCACCAGACTATGATCACTTGAGGGTCTTTGGGTGCTTGTGCTACCCGAATCTCCAGGCTACCTCGATTCATAAGCTCGCTGCCCGCTCCACGGCGTGTGACTTCCTCGGGTATCCCACCTCTCATAAGGGCTACAGATGCCTCGACCTCTCTACTCGGCGCATCATCATATCTCGTCATGTCGTCTTCGACGAGTCCCGCTTTCCCTTTGCCGGTGACAGCCTTGATTCATCGTACTTCGATTTCTTGGTTGACGCTACTGTGGATACTGTGCCTTGTTCTACTAACCCTGCAGCTTCTCGACCGGCCTGGCAGCCAGCTTCCTCGTCGCCCCCGGCAGATGACGAGCCGCCGCTGTTGCCCACTTGTCTGTTGGACCGGGTGGGAGTGGTCTCGTGCCCCCGCCACGTCCAGCAGGGCCTTCGTCTCCGGGCGGGCGTGGCTCTGTGCCCCCGTCCGGACCTGCTGCACCTTCGTCTCCGGGCGGGCGTGACTCCGTGCCCCCGTCCGGACCTGCTGCACCTTCGTCTCCGGGCGGGCGTGGCATCGTGCCCCCGCCTGGACCGCCGCCACCACGTCCAGCTCCCGTACTGGATGCTGCTGGCCTCGTCCCGAGCTTCCCGCGCATCTACTCGCGACGACCCGCGGCTGTGGACACAGCCCCTGCGCCGGCCCCTGCTCCAGCGCCCTCCCCTGCTCCCGGAGCCATCACCCGCACGCAGTCCGGGACAATCCCGCGCGTCCAGTACAAGGGTCTCGCCGCTACGACACCTTCGCCCATTCCGGCCAACTACCGGAGTGGGCTGGCTGACCCTAACTGGCGCGCGGCCATGACTGAGGAGTACCAGGCCTTGATGGACAATGGCACCTAGCGCCTTGTCCCTCGACCGCCCGGCGTCAACGTCGTCTCCGGCAAGTGGCTGTTCAAGCATAAGTACCACTCCGACGGTACTCTTGCTCGCCACAAAGCACGTTGGGTGGTCCGCGGTTTCTCTCAGCAGCACGGCATCGACTACGACGAGACATTCAGCCCGGTGGTCAAGCATCCGACCATCAGGACTGTCCTGAGCATCGCTACATCTCGCTCATGGCCGATTCGTCAGCTGGACGTGAAGAATGCCTTTCTTCACGGCCACCTCGAGGAGACCGTTTACTGCCAGCAGCCGCCTGGTTTCGTCGACGCTGCTGCCCCTGATCATGTTTGCTTATTACAGCGCTCTCTCTATGGTCTGAAGCAGGCGCCACGCGCATGGTTCCAGCGCTTCACCTCCTACATCCACCAGCTCGGCTTCAGGACCTCGGCCTCCGACGTCTCCCTCTTTGTCTACAAGGAGGGCGACGACCTCGCCTACTTGCTGCTGTACGTCGACGACATCATCCTCACGGCTTCTTCGTCGACTCTCCTCCAGCGCATCGTCGACCGTCTTCACTCCGAGTTCGCCATGACCGACCTTGGGGACCTTCATCACTTCCTCAACGTCTCGGTCACACGCTCCTCCGACGGCCTCTTCCTGTCTCAGCGACAGTACGCCCTCGAGCTTCTTCAGCGTGCTGGCATGGCCGAGTGTCACTCTACGACGACTCCTGTCGACACTCGGGCCAAACTCTCGGCGACTGACGGCGCTCCCGTCGCTGACCCTTCCGACTACAGGAGCATCGCTGGTGCTCTCCAGTACCTCACGCTGACGCGCCCGGACTTGGCGTATGCGGTACAGCAGGTGTGCCTCTTCATGCATGACCCACGCGAGCCCCATCTGGCGCTGCTCAAGAGGGTTCTTCGGTACTTGAAGGGCACACTCTCCTCGGGTCTCCACATTGGTGTTGGCCCGGTTCAGTCTCTCACCGCGTACTCGGACGCGGATTGGGCTGGCTGCCTTGACTCCAGACGCTCCACCTCAGGCTACTGCGTCTACCTTGGTGACAATTTGGTGTCCTGGTCCTCGAAGCGTCAAACCACGGTCTCTCGCTCCAGTGCCGAGGCAGAGTACCGGGCGGTGGCCCATGCTGTGGCCGAGTGCTGCTGGCTTCGACAGCTTCTCCAGGAGCTTCACGTCTCGATTGCTACGGCGACAGTTGTCTACTGTGACAACGTGAGTGCTGTCTACATGGCAGCCAACCCTGTTCACCACCGTCGCACGAAGCACATTGAGATCGACATCCACTTCGTCCGCGAGAAAGTGGCCTTGGGACAGGTCCGGGTGCTTCATGTCCCTTCGACACACCAGTTCGCTGACATCATGACCAAAGGCTTACCTGTACAGTTGTTCACTGACTTTAGGTCCAGTCTTTGCGTCCGAGACTCTCCCGCTGCGACTGCGGGCGGGTGTTAGATATGTATAGTTGGTCAGCCCATATTGGGCGTGTGGCCCATATTGGGCGTGTGGCCCATTGGCCTTGTATATTGTAACCCTAGCCTATTAGGCTATATAATGAAGGTCACCCCCCTGATTGGGTGTGTGGTGTTTCCCCAATTCTATCTCTCTACACTGAGGCTCACCTGGTTCCTGTCATCAATGTTAGGCTTCTCTGGTTGATGGTTGCTGCATCCGACTGAAGCAGTTAAGCCTAATGGTCTGAATGCCTGCTCTGATCGTGTGTGTACATTGATCATGCAAGCCAGTGATCTCCTGATTCCCAGGAGCACCATTGCATTGCAGCTCCAGGAACAAAGATTGTGACGAGCCCAGTATGGTCCGCTTATGGTTAGCAGGACATGAATTAGTAGTTAGTCCATAATAAGTTCTACTATTCTAGTATTATTCAAATGCTTACATATTCAATATGTTGCTTTCATGGTCCGATTACAGTCCTTTTTGTGTACGAGTAAGCTCAAGCAAACTTAAAGCGACTACAAGGCTGATGACATTGGTCATAGGATGGACAGAGAAAGATTTATTAACCAATATGTATTCTTGGGAAACCAGGCTGCTCAGCCTATTTGCAAAATTCCCTGTCATGAAAGTCGAGACACCTGGCCGCTCAATTTGTATGTCCAAATTTATCACGAAACATTCAGTCGATGATTATTTACTATACTAGCTGACATTTACATACATAAAAATGATGAACAAACATTTGGATTAAGGAAACTGACAATTTTCGATAGTTCAATCTAATCGGTCCGTGGGATCATACAAACTGAATTCTTGAGCCAACAAATATATGATTTTTTTACCGGTATGGAAATATATTCTATATTTCTAACTATCAGTATTATTCCACATTCGAGATATTCTGTTACCCATGCATATGGTTCGGGAGCATAGAACGGAACAACGGATTAATCTACTCCGTTGCTTCCTGCTGCGCGTTGTTTTTCCCCCTTTTCCGGCGTCATCAAGCACGAGAACGATACAAAAATACGGTTGGAGGATAGGCAGGTGCGCGGTGCGTAGGAAAACCGGACCGGGAAAATCGGACGCTGGAGCCGGGAGGTGGGGGCGCCGTGCGCACGCAGTGGGAAGCGGGCCTGCGGGGGAAACATAGAACGCGTTGGGCGGCTGGGGTAGGAGCTTCACAGGCTTCTGTAGGCCGTGTAGGCCGTGTTTAGTTCCGCGGTGAAAAGATTTTGGAAGGGAATTTTTTCACATTCGAAGTATTAAACATAGACTAATTAAAAAACTAATTGCAGATTACGTTTGGAATTCGCGAGACAAACCTAATGAACCTAATTAACCTGTCATTAGCACATGTTTACTGTAGCATTACTGTAGCAATTTAGTGTCTAATCACGTCCTAATTAGACTCATTGGATTCGTCTCGCAAATTCTAGTCCATCTATAATGCGATTTGTTTTTTACCTACATTTAGTACGCCATACATGTGTCTAAACATTCATTTTGGATTTTGGATTTTGGAACTAAACAAGGCCGTAATTGTTCTACCCTATTTAAAGTGGTCAAGCACATCTTCCTAGATTAAGGAAGGTATGGTGGTTTTTGAGCATTTGGGCTATGTGGTTACCCGAAGGAGAAAATTTGTGGTTGTTTCATTTACTAACATGAGAATTGACGTATTTGGAGGGATTAACCTCTTTTGGGCGTGGAAAGAATTGCTAGGGTATTACTTTTTATGGGGTTAATCCAAGCATCAAACAATTTTTCATTGAAGGAAGTATTTTTGCACTATAGACAATTTTCTTCCATACAAGACTACTGTACAAGCAATATGTACATTTGGGCATACCCAAACCTGTACATTATTCAAACGTCTTACAAACCTATATTTTACATATTTCTACGTACAATTGTACATTCCGGTATATTCCTATACATATTCTAGGTTGAGTAAAAGACGTCTTTGTTCGGTAGTTGGTCTTCTTCCAGGGGTTCTGTATTATCTTCCTCTATATATTCTTCTTCTGCCGGATCACGGTAGATTTCCCGAATTATCTGATCCTTTTCTGCTGGAGTTTTGTTTCCTGGGAACATTCGGATTGTGATCATGGCTGCGGTTTGTGCCTCGGGTGTGAGTGGGGGTGCGGGATGGATCTCGTCATCACACGCCCCTAGGTTTAAGGTGGTATTAGGGATCTCATAGGCTGTGGGCCTAATTCTCTTTCTAAGCTTTATGGGTACCTTATAGAGCATTAGTTCTATTTCTTGGAGCCTTTCATTATCGGACTTCTGCCAGCCTATTTTCATCATTTTTACTCGATCCTGAAGGTATATTACTTTTTGGGTTAAGGCGGTCAGGTGGATTTGATTATCAGCCAAGTGGTTGCGTTGACGGCCTAAGCGGTATCGTAACTCTTTATTCTTTCTAACTTGTGTCTCGGCATTGGTATTAGTCACGAGTTCTTCTTCACTTTGTAAGGCACGGGTCTGCTCATAAAAACATTTTTGTTGTTGCCTATACTCAGTTTGCAAGGTTCTAAGTTTTTTGGTTAGGTTGTTATGTTTGTGTTGGTAACGACGGCAACGCTCACCTTGTTGTTCAAGCATTTTCTCATAGGTTTCTATTTGGCCCTTCTGAACTGTTTGTTTAAACTCTCCCCTTTCTATGTCTTCTCTTAACTCCTCTAGGATTCTGGCACTGGTTTCTAGTTGTAAGTTATAGCCCCTTCTTTTTCCTTGTAGGGTTACGACATACTGGTGCTGGGCAAGGACATATTGTCGTACATGGTGGCCTAGGGCCCACATGGACGCAGAAAGAACTCCAAAGGAGGATATGGGAACGAGTAGAGACCGTGGCACAAGGCGACACATGACTCTATGGGATATGGAAACTAGTCGACATAAGGAAAGCGCTCATATAGCGAGGCTTGCTCGGGTTACTACTCGAATTAGACTAGGATTCCACTCTTGTAACCCTGTCAACCAGTATATAAGGTTGGGCAGGGACCTCTCTCAAGACACGTTCAATAGAACACGAACAACTAGAACATCAACCTATAGAATAGAGAGAATCGTGACTAGTCTTATTGATCATAGATCGATAAGACAAGCTTGTACACATATTCACACTACGTAATACAAGATCAGCAACAGGACGTAGGGTATTACGCCTAGTTGGCGGCCCGAACTTGTATAAATCTCGTGTCACGTAATCGTCGAGTTCCTAATTCTACGAACACTCCACCAAAACTCTACTACCTAGGGATACCCCTCGGTGAGATAGCCAGTAAAACACCGACATCTAGCGCGCCAGGTAGGGGATTTCATCAAGAATCCCTTGGAGAATTCGACGACTTCAAAACAAGATAAGATGGTCCGGAAAAGCGCTGCTCTCGGAACCAAGAACAAGGAGGCGGTCGATGAAAACATTTCACTCCAGTCACGAAGGGCATCACCAAGTGTGGAGGAACTCATGAAAGATTTTGACGAAATTTAGCTATCTAACATCACCAAGTGGCAAGCGTTCGAATCAGAGTCGCTCTTGAACTCCTTTCGTGAAAAGGAAGATCACTCCGAAACCGACTCAAGTTCAACGAGTGGTTCGAACACCCACCCAACCCAAACCCAAGTCGAAGACCAGTCCGAGTCCCTTTCAATGGAAGGACTAAAGTTGGTAGGACAACTCTTGGGCCGACAGTCTTGGTTCTAACATCCGATCTGCCATACCAGTCCGGCGCACCTCTTGCGTTGGAAGCGAAAGGCGGCACAGAAATTGCTACTACAAGCTCCACCACCAGTTTTGATCCCGAGCGAGAACTGTTCATGGCCAATCCAATCGATGACGATGAACGCTACGCCAACGAACTCAAAGAGCAAATATACGCAGACTCAGAGGGATTGGAAGAAAAGTTAGAAGACAACAAAGCATCTAGGGAAACCAAGAATGCAAAAAGAGCCCAACGACGACTCGACGCGTGAAGTCGTCGACTAGCAACTGTCAACAACGAACCAGTCCATACAGGCCAATATGTTTCTCCTTTGGCCAACGCTATGGAGCTCCAGTTTCAGTTATGATCATTACCCAAAACGGCTACAATCGAAAAAGCTCTCGACCAAGTCAAAACTATGATCAAACAACTCGACACAGCAGGTACCATTCCTAAAGCAAGCAAGGCCAATGCTCTAGTCAAAAGCCAGGTGGTCAACAGCAAAGTAAAGACGTTCAATGCAAAAAGCAAGAATGCCACACCTAGCCGCGCCCCTAGTCGACTGGCATGGAGCCGATTTCAAGGAGGAAACAACGGAGCCGCCCAAGGTCAACCTGACCTTCGACAATACCTGGATAGACAACACGACATCTGCTATATCATCAATTCCAAACAGCTAGATAGGGAACAAGACGACGACGATGATGGTTACCCAATGCTGACAAGGGACATTAGGATGGCCATCTACCCTCCCAACTTCAAACCAGACAATTTTGACAAATATGACGGTAAACGTTCTCCAGAATCTTTTTAAGATCTTTCTCAACTGCAATTGAGTGTGCAGGAGGCAACAATGCGATCAAATGTTGATACTTCCCTCTGGCCCTGGAAGCTTCTCCCCTTACGTGGTTCAAGAACCTACCTCGATATTCAATCCACTCCTGGGAACAACTCAAGCAAGTGTTCACCGCCAACTTCCAAGGAATGTACGATCGTCTAGGGACTCGCCACGAGCTTTCCATGTGCAAACAAAAGGAGAACGAATCACTCAGAGAATACATGCGACATTTATTCGACATAAAGAACACAATCATGGATATATCTGAACGTGACATCATAGACCTGTTCCATGCAGGAATATTCAGCAGAATTGTCCACTCGGACTTCGGTCATCAACGGCCAAAAACAATTCAAGCGCTGAGGGCAATGATCGAAGAATGGGCAGAATAAGAAGACAGGGACATCGCGAAGTTTGGAAGCAGACGAGGCTACAACAAGAAAAACAATGATCACAAGAATCAACGTGATTTCTTAGGCATACCAAGGAAGAGAAAGCCAACGATATCATCGGGACACTGGAGCAAAATGCACATGGTCAGCCGAAGAAGAATAGAGACTTCGAGAAGGCACTACAACAACAGCAATGCCCATGGCACCCAAACCAAAAACACACAGCTTGGGATTGCTACAGCCTCAGAAAAGCCTTTGGACTCCCAGTGAACGACAAACGCAAAAGTCACAAAGGCAAGAACAAGGCAGAAGAAGAAGACAAGACCGAGGAGGACAAATTCTAGAGTGCAGACAAGACTGTCATGGTTATCATGGGTGGAGAGCACGGTTTTCCATAAAAACTAGTACATAAACTCACTCTAGGGGAAATCATGTCAGTTGAACCTGCTGTCCCACGATACCTAAAGTACTCGAAAATTCCGATTACTTTCACAAGAGAAGACCAGTGGACAAGCTACGCCGATGCAGGACGATTGCCACTCGTGCTAGATCCGACAGTAGCTGGTTCAAAGCTAACCAAAGTACTCATCGACGACGGAGCTGGTCTCAATGTCCTATTCACAAATACTGTAAAGAAGATGGGACTAGACATCTCAAATATGCTCACTCCCACCAAATCTCCTTTCTACGGAATAGTTCCTGGCAATGCGGCCTTACCTCTTGGACAAGTAGTCTTGCGAGTTACTTTCAGGACTCGAGATAACTACAGAACAGAATTCATTACCTTTGAAGTGGCAGACTTTGAGACTTCCTACCATGCAATTCTGAGACGACTAGCCATGGCAAAATTTATGGCAATACCTCGTTACGTGTACATCTTCCTCAAGATGCCCGGACCACAGGGCGTTCTATCACTTCGAGGACATCTCAGGAGGTCATACGACTGTGACAGGGAAGTAGTCGAACTCGCTTCAACTAAAATTCCTAGCTCAATGGCTGAGGTATTTGCAGCAGCTCAGAAGCTGAAAAAAGACCAGCCTGGACATCCCAACATAAGAGCCTGGTCCTTTAAAAGTAACAACGCCCAAGGAGGTCGAAACCAAGCAGATCGAGTTGCAGGAAGGGGAGCCATCCAAGACAACTACGATCGGAGCAAGATTGGATCCTAAATAGGAAAGCGCGCTCGTCAGTTTCTGTCGGTGTTCTACCGTCGATCCTACCGAGGGGTATCCTGAGGTAGTAGAGTTTCAGGTGGGTTTCGCCGAGATCAGGAACGCAAAAGCAAAGAGACTCAGGAGTTTAGACAGGTTCGGGCCGCTTAGAAGGCGTAATACCCTACGTCCTGTGTGGTGATTGGTATTGATGAGATCGTCTTCTCTGTTGAGAGACTTTGGTTTCTCTTGAGAGGGTCCCTGCCCAGCCTTATATTCACGGCGGACAGGGTTACAAGGTTGGTTTCGAGTAGAATCCTAACCAATTACTACTCGGAGAGTGCTTTTCAAGGCAATCCGAGTAGTTTACAAGTCATACGACTAGTTTCCATAACGAGAAGAGTCCTTGCGGTACTCTACTCGTGTTCTTCATGCCTGGTACGACTCTGACTGGAGAATCCATGTAACCCTGTGGGCCCATGGTCGTACCTCCAACAAGCCCCCAAGCGCTTCATCGTCGAGTATCATCAACCGAGTGCTTGCCAAGCCAATCGAGTGCTTTTTCGAATTCTTCGAGTGCTTGATCAGTCTTGGACAGGTCTTGGTTGTCACGAGGCCATGAGGTGCTTAAGCCCCGTTTATTCTGATTAAATCAGTAGTCTTCAAAATATTATATGGTGTGCGATAAGAATCGCACTCCATATGGAGTAGCCCCCGAGCCTTAAGTTGAATCGAAGAATCGGGTTGAGGGTCCACAGAATCTTGAATCTTCATCTTGTTCCTGAAATGTGCAATTTTGGAAAAATTGCACTTGATATCAAGTAGCCCCCGAGCCTTGGGTTGAATCAAAGAATCAAGCCGAGGGTCTTGATTTAAGTCTTCAGTCTTCAGAAAAAATGAAATCAGTAGTCGCTGTACATCGCCTATCAGCCCCCGAGCCTTGAAACAATTCAGAATGATCAATTCAAGGGTCCAGCGAGCTTTAGGGTTCTTCAAATCATCTTGGAGATCATCATCCGAGTGGTAATTTGCACCCAGAAATAGTTGGTCACATCAAATCTTCTTGGAGATCATCATCCGAGTGGTTTTCTTGCACCCAGCCCCCGAGCATAGGAGCCAGCGGAGATGCATCGAGTAGTATGTAGTCGAAATAGCCACCATCAATAGAGTAGCAAACAGAGGAGGTCGTGGTTGACTTGTCACGCCGCGATCTCCCCAGAATCAAGAGTCAGGTGCCAATGTAGTCGTCGTCCCATCATTGGTACTTGGCGACTCAAATATGCTAGAGAAAGACAACTAGGTAAGCCTGATGGCTAACCGAGTTGTAATTTGAGCGTCAGCCCCCGAGCCTGGAAGCTGGCGAAGATGTGACAGCACGCTGTGCGGCCTAGAAAGTTGTCATCCAAACAAAGTACTCGGCGCTTGGCCAATCTTGTTAGAATAAAATAAAAATAATTGAAATAAGTAACTTAGCTTGTTTGTTGCCGTTTGTTGATGAAGCGGACTTAGTCAGAGTTGATTCCGACTAGTTTGAGTTCATCACAAGCATATTGGCGATGCGGCAGTACCGCGGCACAAGCTGAAGTCGAGCTTTGACTTGATAACTTGCAACGGGTTGAGGCGACCACCATATTGATGAATTCCATTGATCATGATGCGCCCGAAAAGTCATCCAAACCACTCTTGCAGTGTATTCAGGAAGCCCCTGGCAAGTTGTACTCATTTGGCGAGTTATACTTCAAAGCACTTGATAACTGGTACTTGAAGATCACTACTCATACTGAGGAGTAGACTCTAGAGTACTTTCAAATAAGCACTCAGAGATTTTGAAATCACTACTCTTATTATGGAGTAGACTCTGTAGTACTTTCAAATAAGTACTCAGAGATTTTGAAATCACTACTCTTATTATGGAGTAGACTGCAGTACTTTCAAATAAGTACTCAGAGATTTTGAAATCACTACTCTTATTATGGAGTAGACTCTATAGTACTTTCAAATAAGTACTCAGAGATTTTGAAATCACTACTCTTATTATGGAGTAGACTCTGTAGTACTTTCAAATAAGTACTCAAAGATTTGAAATCACTACTCTTCTTGCCGAGTAGACTCTGTAGTACTTTCAAATGAGTACTCAAAGATTTGAAATTACCACTCATGGGTAGTTGCTTTATAAGGCTAGCTGGCCTCTACAGGTGTTCAGCCTGGTCTTAGTTACATCTAAGTACTCAGGGATCCTGGAAAGTAGTCATGTGATCTACTCTTCGGATTTTGACCGATGTATACTTTGTTGAATCAACAAGTATCAAAGGGAACTCCGGAACTTCTGCACGAGTGTAGTCGACGCACATGCGCCACTCGTTGTTGTTCTTCTTTCTCACCAAGACTGGATTTGCCAACCAGTCGGGTGGAAGACTTCCTTGATGAATTCTGCGGCGAGTAGTTTCGCCAGCTCCGTCTTGATCGCCTCTCGCTTGTCGCCTTCTTGGGTGTAGCTTTGGGATCGACATTAAGGCTATGCTCGATCAGGTTCCTTGGCGCTCCTAGCATATCTGCAGGTTTCCACGCAAAGATGTCGCGGTTGGCTTGCAGAATCCTGACGAGCTCGCCTTCCTATTTCGGGGTTAAGCCGGCCCCGATTTTGGTGGTCTTCGACTGGTCTCCTTCCAGTAGTGGTGCGTCCTTAGTCGCCACGCCTTCAGGGACAGCCGCCTTGTGTGGTCCGAGCTCCTTGCTGGGGACCTCATACTCTGTCTGCTTCAGCTTCTAAGCCGCTGCAAATATCTGGGCCATGACGTTGGGTACCTGAGTGGTAGCCACAAACTCCACAGCCTCTCTGTCGCAGTTGTATGATCGTCGCAAGTCGCCGCGGATAGAGATGACGCCTTTGGGTCCTGGCATTTTGAGGACGAGGTAGACATAGTGTGGTATGGCCATGAACTTGGCCAAAGCCGGACGTCCGAGGATCGCTTGATACGAAGTCTCGAAGTCCGCCACCTCGAACTTGATGTATTCCGTCCTGTAGTTCTCCTGCGTGCCGAATGTGACTGGTAATGTGACTTGGCCGAGGGGAAGACTGCCATTACCAGGGACAATGCTGTAGAACGGGGAATTGGTGGGAGTCAACATTTTTTCAATGTCGAGTCCCATCCTCTTCAGGGTGCCATAGAATAGCACGTTCAGCCCTGCCCCGCCGTCGATGAGCACCTTGGTGAGTTGTGATCCTGCCACCGTGGGGTCCAGGACGAGTGGCAATTGCCCTGGTTCGTTGTAGCTGTTCCATTGGTCTGCCCTGGAGAAGGTGATTGGAACCTCCGAGTACTTTAGGTATCTGGGGACGGCTGGCTCAATTGCCATTATGTGCCGTAGAGCGAGCTTATTCTTCCTCCGAGTGGGGAAACCATAGTCGCCCCCCATGATGACCATGAGTACATTCTTGGGCTTTTGGAACTTGTTCGTCTGGTCCTCCTCGTCTTCGTCATCTTCGTCGTCGGTCTTTTCCTTGTTCCTGGCTTCAGGATCGAGTGGTTCTCTTGCCGTCTTCTTCTTGGCCTTGTTTTCTCGATCCATCTCGGCGTATATGCGTTGGAGATCAAAACATTGGCCCATGGTGTGCTTATGCTTTGGGTGCATAGGGCACGGCCTGTCCAGGATCTTCTCAACGTCACTCTTGCCGGGATAGTTCTTCTTTTGGTTTCGCATGCCAGTCTCCAGAGTCGCGACTGTGTCGTCTGGCTTGCGCTTGTTGTGCTGGGAGCCCTGCTGGCCATATTTCTCGAGGTCGCGGTCTTCTTGCTCGGACCACGTCTCGACTTGGTCGCGCAGGGCGTCTAGAGTCGTTGGTCGATGCAGGCCAAATTGCCTGTCAAAGAACCTGTTGGTGATGCCGTTCTCGAACAAGTCGATGCAGTCGCGGTCAGAAACGTCCACCACCAGAGTCTTGATTTCCATGAAGCGGCGCATGTAGTCGCGCGCGCTTTCTCCTTTGTGCTGTTTGCACATGGCGAGGTCGTGTCGAGTCTTGGGGCGACTGTATGTGCCTTGGAAATTTGACACGAAGATCTTCTTCAGGCGTCCCCAGGAGTCGATGGAGCGTCGTGGCAGGTTTTCAAACCATGTGAGTGGAGCGGGCTCGAGTGCCATTGGGAAGTATCTGCACTTGATGGCAGTGTTGCCACCCGCGCACTCGATAGCCGTAGAGTAGATGCGCAACCACGACTCAGGGGAGGTCTTGCCGTCGTACTTATCGAAGCCGACTGGTTTGAATGGTTGTGGGTAAACCGCCAGCCGGATGTCCCTAGAGAACATTGGGTACTCATCGTCTTCTTCCTTGTATCCCCGGGCTTCATCACGCCTCTTGGATTCAAGGATGGAGCGCGCGTCGCGGTTGACTTCTCCCAGTCGGCTGGGGTTTGGGGGCGATTCTTGTCGCGGGGAGGTTGGCGTCCGCTGCTCTTGACTTCTTCGCTTAGAGCTGCTCGGCCGCTGCGCGATGGTGCGGCGGCGATGGCCTTATCGAGAGTGCGGACCATGTCGTTGACCCGTTCGAGTGCAGCTGCCGTCTCTGGGGTTCTTGGCAGACTGCGGATGTGATGGGCAATCTCCATGGCGTTAGCCATAGGAGAGTCGTAGCGTGCCACTCGCGTGAACTTTTGAGCGAGGTTGCGCCCAGCCATGACGCGATTGCGAGCGTTTAGGCGGCGCTGAGCCCTCTTGTTGTTCCTGATTTCTCTGTCCGTGGCCGCTTGAGTGGATTCGCCAGCGGGTGCGTCTTCATTTGTGGAGATATCTCCTTCTAGCTCGAAAGTGAGGCGCGGGTCGTTGTTGACGTCGCCAGTTGCTGCTGCGCCAGCCTTGAAGACTTGTCGATTGGGTTCGACAGAGTCGCTGGAGCTTGGGGTGACGAGCTCCGTAGAGCTTTTCTCTTCTGGCAATAGCGGTGTGCCGTACTAGAACGGCAGGTCGTCAGTAGCTTCAGGCCCAAAGAGTACAAAGATCTGGCAGGACTCGTAGACGTCCCGTGGGATCCTGTCTCTTTGGTACACTGATCTTCCTTCAATCGTGGCGTAGATCACGAGGTCGTGTTCGCCATCATCTTGTAGTGACTCCTCGTCCGAGTCCGAGTGGCATTCGGGGACCGCTTGGCTCAGAGAGTTGGCGTGTCCTGCCATGACTCAGACTGGAACGTCCCGCTTCGAGTCCATGACGGACTCAAACTGGCTCCGTAACGCGTCACAGTATGCGTGGGTCGAATTACGGAGTCCAAACGGGAATTGGGGTGGCGGGGTTGTTTGCTTCTCCGTAGTCGTGATCGACTCGTCCAAGTCCGAGTTGCATTTGGGGACCGCTTGGCTCAGAGAGTTGGCGTGTCCTACCATGACTCGGACTGGAACGTCTCGCTTCGAGTCTTTGACGGACTCGAACTGGCTCCGTAACGCTTCACAATATGCGTGGGTCGAATTACGGAGTCTAAATGGGAATTGGGGTGGGAGGGTTGTTTGCTTCTCCGTAGTCGTGATTGACTCGTCCGAGTCCGAGTGGCATTCGAGGACCGCTTGGCTCAGAGAGTTGGCGTGTCCTGCCATGACTCGGACTGGGATGTCCTGCTTCGAGTCTTGCCCGCGGATGAGGTCCGCGAGTGTGATCTCGCCGAGTTGTTCGGCCAAATCTTCCACGATGGGCGCTTGCTCCCACGAGCCAAAGTGGAACGTTGTGCCCTCCTGAGGCGCTTCAGCTTGAATGTAGGTCACCATTGTGTTCTCCACGGGATCTTCGAGGAAAACCCCTACCTGGCGCGCCAGATGTCGGTGTTCTACCGTCGATCCTACCGAGGGGTATCCCGAGGTAGTAGAGTTTCAGGTGGGTTTCGCCGAGATCAGGAACGCAAAGGCAAAGAGACTCAGGATTTTAGACAGGTTCGGGCCGCTTAGAAGGCGTAATACCCTACGTCCTGTGTGGTGATTGGTATTGATGAGATTGTCTTCTCTGTTGAGAGACTTCGGTTTCTCTTGAGAGGGTCCCTGCCCAGCCTTATATTCATGGCGGGCAGGGTTACAAGGTTGGTTTCGAGTAGAATCCTAACCAATTACTACTCGGAGAGTGCTTTTCAAGGCAATCCGAGTAGTTTACAAGTCATATGACTAGTTTCCATAACGAGAAGAGTCCTTGCGGTACTCTACTCGTGTTCTTCACGCCTGGTACGACTCTGACTGGAGAATCCATGTAACCCTGTGGGCCCATGGTTGTACCTCCAACAGTTTCCTTCTGGCTAACTGAGACATTTTTGCTTGGCAACCAGCAGATATGCCAGGGGTGCCAAAGGAACTGATCGTGCATACTTTAAATGTGGATCCAAATGCCACGCCAAAGAAACAACGACTACGCCAATTTTCCCAAGACAAGAGAGAAGCTATCAAAATCGAGATTGCAAAACTACTTGCAGTTAGTTTCATAAAAGAAGTCTTCCACCCCGAGTGGTTGGCCAATCCAGTCTTCGTTCGCAAGAAAAACAACGAGTGGAGGATGTGCGTCGACTACACAGATTTAAACAAGCATTGTCCCAAGGATCCATTCAGACTTCCAAGGATCGACCAAATCGTCGATTCAACTACAGGATCAGTCTTACTTTGCTTCCTAGACTGCTACTCTGGCTACCATCAGATTGCTCTGAAGGAAGAAGATCAAATTAAGACTGCTTTTATCACACCATATGGAGCATATGCCTACACTACCATGTCCTTTGGGCTAAAGAATGCCGGCGCAACTTATCAATGAGCCATTCAACTCTACTTCAAAGACCAGTTGCATCGCAATGTCGAAGCCTATGTGGATGATGTAGTTGTTATGATAAGAAACCTAGACAATTTCATCGCAGATCTCGAAGAAACCTTTAATTCACTTCAAAAGTATAGATGGAGACTCAATCCCACCAAATGCAAATTTGGCGTCCCATCAGGAAAACTACTCGGTTTCATCATAACTTATCGAGGAATTGAAGCAAATCCAGAGAAGATCAATGCCATCACAAGCATGAAAGCACCTAGCACAGTCAAGGATGTCCAAAAGCTTATAGGATGCATGGCGGCTCTGAATAGATTCATCTCTCGACTTGGAGAAAGGGGGCTCCCTTTCTTCAAACTATTAAAGAAGCAAGAGGGTTTCCGATGGACAGAAGAAGCAGATGCGGCACTTCAAGATCTGAAGAAATACCTACAAACTCCACCGATCATACTAGCACCTCAAGAAGAAGAAACTTTACTCTTATAAATCTCAGCCACCAGAAATGTAGTGAGCATCGCACTAATCGTGGAAAGACCTGAGGACCACCATGCACTCCCCGCGCAGAGGCCGATGTACTTTGTCACTGAAGTACTCTCGGAGTCCAAAGCTCGATATCTCGCAATACGAAAACTACTCTACGCCTTGCTCATTACATCAAGAAAGCTACGACATTACTTCGACGCATACAAAATCCTAGTTGTCACGAATTACATGCTCGGAGAAATTCTACACAATCTAGATTCTGCTGGTCGGATTTCTAAATGGGCAGTGGAACTAGGAGCACTCAACATCGAGTTCAAAGCAAAGAAAGCCATTAAATCTCAAGCACTAGTCGACTTCATGGTAGAGTGGTATGAAAACCAAGCTCCGACACCAGCTGGCAAGCCCGAGCATTGGATCTTGTACTTTGATGGATCCTTCAAGCTTGAAGGAGCCGGCACGTGCGTCTTGTTCATATCACCAAAGGGCAAACAACTCAAGTACGTCCTACAAATTTTCTGGGAAGTATTAAACAACGCGGCGGGATACGAAGCTCTGCTACACGGCTTACGCCTCGCAACATCACTCGGAATCAAAGGTCTACTAGTCTACGACGACTCCTCAGTGGTGATCAACCAAGTTAACAAAGAATGGGACCGTAACAAAGAAAATATGGACGCATATTGCGCAGAAGTGCGTAAATTAGAGAACAAATTCAGCGGACTCGAATACCATTGGGTAGCACAGGACGACAATGCTGCCGCCGACATATTATCCAAACTAGGGTCTACTCGAGCACAAGTACCCGCCAAAGTATTCGTTCAAGAACTTCACAAAAGAATCATGGACCCAAAGACAAAAGGCAAAGATCCTGAACATAGTTCAGATCGAATGATTCTGGTCATAGAAGAAGATTGGCAGACACCCTTCATCGAGTACATAAAAAACAAGACGGTTCTAGCTAACAAAACTCAATCAGAACAACTCGTCTGAAGATCCAGGAATTACTTACTAATTGGAGATGAATTATATCAGCGAGGATTATATTCTAGAGTAGAAATGAAGTGTGCCACCAGACAAGAAGGGAGAGAGATCTTGGAAGAAATACACTTAGGAATTTGTGGGAATCATGTTGCATCAAGAACCCTGGTTGGAAAAGCCTTTAGGGCAGCCTTATATTGGCCAACAGCCCTAGCAGACGCAGAGGACTTAGTCCACAAGTGCCAAGGCTGCCAATTCTTTGGAAGACAACAACAAGTTCCTGCTCATAACCTTATTGCAATACCCCCTTCGTGGCCTTTTGCTTGCTGGGGGCTAGATATGGTGGGCAGACTAACAACTGCTCCAGGAGGGTTCACGCATGTCTTGGTGGCTATCGACAAGTTCACAAAATGGATTGAAGTCAAGCTTATCACCTCCATCATAGGCGGAAAAGCAGTCGACTTCATCATCGAACTCATGCACAGATTCGACATGCCTAACAGCATCATCACAGACCTAGGATCCAACTTTAACAGCCATGAATTCTTGGATTTCTGCGATAAAAGCGGGATTGAAATCAAACAAGCATCAGTGGCACACCCAAAGGCCAACGGTCAAGTCAAACGCGCCAATGGGCTGATCCAAGACGGACTCAAGAAGAGACTATTCGATTACAACAAAAAATATGAAGGAAATGGATCTATGAACTACCTCATGTAGTCTGGGGGCTTAGAACTCAACCTTGCAAGCCCACCGGACAAACTCCATAATATTTAGTCTACGGATCGGAAGCAATCTTGCCCGTAGACATCATGTTCAATTCTTCTCGAATAGAAGCATACGAGAAAGGACTGGCAGACACAAGGCAGCTAGAAATCGACCTAGTCGAGGAGGAACGCTGCGCAGCTCTTCTACGGTCAGCTCGCTACACCCAAGGAGTACGTCGTTATCACGACAGAAATGTACAACAAAGAGCTTTCAACATCGGCGACCTAGTCCTACGACACATCCAAAAGACCGCAAAACTACACAAACTGATGTCTAGATGGGAAGGACCGATCATCGTATCCAAGGTCACTGGCCTAGGGTCATATAGACTTCAAACACAAGAAGGAGTCGAGGAGCCGAATTCTTGGAATATAGAACACCTACAACGTTTCTACGCTTAAAAGACAGAGGAGACACCTTGTAAATATTATATATTTAGTCTAAGCCCCTCTTGGTCATCAAAGATGAACCAATTATTTGGCATCTTAGTCCAAGACAAAAAACATAGATAACATATTTATCCCAGAACTTCCGAGTAACCGCTCCACAAGTATAGAGCAAGATCAAGCGAGAAGTTCTTACCAACAAACTATGCTAGTTTTTCAAAACAAGCATCAATTGTTTTCAGGCTCTTTGAGCACTTGTCTTCAAGAACGCAAGTCCAAGCGAAAGAACTAGTCCTGAAATTATAATTTGAGGTTTCCGAGTGCTTCTTTCAAGAAAAGAAATGCCCAAGCGAGAAACACCAAACAAGATGTTTACAAAAAAATTTCCAGGGTTTCCGAATACTTTTTCACAAGTATCAATTAGTCCAAGCGAGAAGTTCTCCGATGAGGTACGCTGGCCTTACAGTAGCATCACTAATTCAGGGCCTTCGAGAACTTGTTTCAAGGAAATAGGTCCAAGCGAAAGGAAAATCCCCTGAATAGGCTCGGCCTACCCAAAAATTACCAAAGAATCTACATCCTCTCAAGTAGAAAGACTAACGAGGTTTCCGAGTGCTTTCGTTTAAAAGAAAAGGCCCAAGTGAGAAACATAAATTGAAATAGATTAAGGCTGCTTGAATAAAGAGCATAGGTCATAAGTAAAAACAAAGAAAAGATAAAGGATAGATATCGAAAACTATCCACATTGTTTTTACAAAAGACCTCAAGTTTTCAGCTTTACATTTGATAACAGGAAGCAAAGCTACTCTTCTTCATCCTCAAAAAGCTGAAGCTTCTCCACAACTTCCTCTGTCAGTGGCTTGGTATCCCTCAAAAGTTGCTTAAAGTCATCTTCAGAGCAGTCTTGTGCTTTGCCTTTGGGGACGACCTCCAAACTAGCATCAGGATGAAGAGATCGCATAATGGCAAGCATCTGGTTCGAAAAGAAACCGCAAGTCTCTTGCACATAAGCAACGAACTTCGAGGGAGCCTCTTGCAACCTTTCCACATGGGATCGATGATTCTCAGAAGATTCATGATCAATAGAGTCAGCAACAAACTTCGCAACCTTCTCCAAAGACTCATACTTCTCACTAAGAGCTTTTATCATGGAGAGACTTTGAAGCGCTTCAGCATCAGCATCCTTGAGCTTCATCATGAGATGGCCACACGCAGTCAGCTTATCAAGATAATTCACACCAAGCTGATCGCGCTTCATCTGAAGATCATTGATCTTCTCCAGCTTCTCATTTGCCACATAAACAAGGGACTTCATATGGCTATTGTCCTTCTCAAGCACTTCCACTCGTTTGGACAAAGCTAAGGGTAGTAAAAGATAAAGTCAAGACTGTATATTACCAAAAAAGCAGTTTAAACAGAAAACAAGGGCGAAAGAACTCACCGGCTTTAGATGATCTCCTGCTCAAGTTTCTCCCATTCAGACGCAAAAGCTTGAGAGTCGCTTAGTTTATCAGCATTGATGGAGTCAATCTTTGATAAAAGCTGAAGCTTTTGAGAGTGCTATTTCTCCAACTCAATCTCAGCTTTTCGCAAAAGATCTGATGTCTCCAGAGAACCTGCAGCAACATCTTAAGGACAAAGAAAGTGGATCGCCAAGCCTCAGAAGGAAAAATAGGAACAAAGATTGGCAATAGAATACCTTCAGATTATTGATGCACTCGTGGGCATACTCCAACATTGAGTTGCCTTTCGCCAGCGACAACTCTAGTCGTTCCTTTCCGAGCAGTGGGTCTTCAATATATAGCATTGGAACCTTAAAGCCGGTGACCAAACCACTCGAGCCGCCAGTAGCACTCATTGGCAACGTCAAGGGAACTGGCACTGACGAAAGACCAGTAGACGTTCCAACCAAGGTAACGCGAAGTACTCATCCCTCAGCCTGCAGAAGTCGACAAAGTCATAAAACAGAAGAGAAGAAGAACCTCAGGAGCAGCAGCAAGCAATGTCATTTCGGGTCGACCTCCACTCACGAGCTCCTCATCACGAGTCGCTCAGAAGAAGGGATCACGCCCTCATCCGATGACGGTGGAAGCAACTCGTCCCTCACAGACACCTCCAGTTCCTTAGCAACCACCTAAAAAGGGGGAATTGCAATAGTCCCCACCGGCGGTGGAACACTTTCTCTCTGAGCACTCGCCTCTGTCTTCCTGATAGAAGAAGGAAAACAAATCGTCAGATAAAAAGCAAAAGCAGATAATTACCGCAAGGAAACTAGAGAGTACCTTGCGGAAGATCTGGTCGCAAACTTAGGTGGGCCAAATACCAAAAGGTTCACCTCCTTGGCACCTGTCCCAGCAGAACCTGAGGAAGTCGCGATCGACTGGTCAACCACGACTTCCTATTCAACATTAACCCCCGGAAGTGGGTCTGACTCCGTGTCAGAACCACTTCCGGGGGCTTCAACATCCTGTCCACCCTCAGCAGCACTGAGATGCAAAAGTTCAAATCAACAGCAATCAAAGCAATCGAGGCAAGAAGTAGTCGAGAACAAAGGAAAAAGCAGTCAAGTCATAAAGAAAACAAGTTGAAGATAGTACCTAGGATCCGCCGCTAGGGAAGCACTCGGCACAACTCTCTTCGTTCTGGACGAACTTCTTCGGTGACGCTTGGGCACAGGTGGCATAACAGGCAACTCAATAGAGCCCTGCTCTGAAGCATCTGGCATTGAATACCAGGAATAGAATTTCTCTACATCCTCCTGAGAGAACAAAAAGCGGGAGATCAAGCAAAGATCTAAGAAAAAAGCAAGAAAGGAGATGTAGCGGAAATTACCGGCTTGGGAGGATGCCCATCTTCAAAGAGCTAAGGAATAAAGGGTTTCTCAGTAACCCTTGGAAGCAAGGATAGCACGCGCAGCATCACTTCATCTTCCTACAAAATCTCGAGGCTCATACGAGAGGGGTCATCCACTCCCTTATACTCAAAACCCCATCCCTCCTTATGAGCTAGCGGCTGCACTCGCCGCTCAATCCAGCTATACGCAACGTATCCAGCCATCATGCCAGTTTTCTTTAGCTCTGAAATTCACTCGTACAACTCTTCCAAGTGAGGATGATCCTCCTCACTAGAAGCCTTGTTCCAGCGACTATTTTTGACTGGGATCTTGCCCGTGCATTGAGGCATACCACTCGTCTCAGAAGGAACATACCACCAGTACTCCTGCCAACCAACATTATTGTCTTTCTGGTGATAGTCGAAGTATTTCGCCTTGGCACCTTGCCACAGCTGAAACCCGGCTCCACCAACTCGCCAAGTCGATTCTCCAGATGGATAAGGCTTGCAGTGGAAGATATCTCTGAAAAGCTCAAAGTGGGGCTTAATCCCAAAGAATGCCTAGCAGAAATGGACAAAGTTGGCTATATGGAAAATCCCATTGGGATTCAAGTTCTACAACTCGAGGCTAAAGTAGTCCAGGATCTTGCGAAATAAATCACAGATCGGAAAACCAACCCCTCGCTCAGCAAAGTGGGAGAAAGCGATCACCTTGTCCTCAAGATTCGTAAAGAAGAGATCATCTGCCCGCGACGCTTCCCAGCCAACAACCGCTTTTGATCTAAGGAGGCCCCTCTGAACAAGGCCCTCCAGATGAGCTTCGGAAGCCGCCGAAACTCCAACAGATCTATCCTCACTCTTCTGCACCTTCGGGCGGCTCGACTCAAGATCTTGTCCCTTGTGCTTAGAAGAAGCAGAATCCCCAATTGACTTCTTCGGAGGCGCCATCTTCAATAAAGCTACGAGTTGATCTACTCTCAAGCAACTAAGCCAAGCTCAAGAACAGACAGCGGTGGCAGCGGGACGAGTCCTAGGTCTTCGTCGAAAAGGAAGGATAAGGGTAAAAGTAAAACCCAAGGGGCCACCCTTTATAACCCTAAGGGGCGCAACAGTTACCCCTTTCTCTTTCTTTAAAATAAGCAAGAGGTTCCATCTAGTTTTTTGGAAAAGGAATCTTTTACTCGAATCCTTTATTTTTGGGAGACGTCTTGAAGATAAAGCATTCTTGTAAAATATCCTTTTTGCAAAATTTGAGGTCTACCATTGTTTATTTTATTTCAAAACCATGAGTACCTTTGATCCTTTTTACCACTCCAAAAGAGTGGCTCGAGGCTCGGGGGCTACAAGGCACACGGATCGCTGATGAGAAGTTTTTTCAAATTTCCACCAAAGATTCAAGATTTTTTCAGGACCTTCAGCTCGAATCATCGATTCAACCTAAAGCTCGGGGGCTACTTCAGATGAAGTGCGATTTCCAAATCGCACTCCAAAAGTTCAACAAACATCATAGGGCTTCAGCACCTCATAGCCTCATCCTTAGAAGACCAAAAACTGCAGTCCAAGGAAGTACTCGAAGATCCTCAAGAAAGACTAGAAAGTACTCGAACCAATAGGCAAAACACTCTGAAGACAAGGAAAGAACTTGGCTATGAAGCGCTCAGGGGCTTGTCAAACATGGAGGCCTACGGTCCACACGGACACAGAAAGAACTCCAAAGGAGGATATGGCAACGAGTAGAGACTGTGGCGCAAGGCAACACAGGACTCTACGGGATATGGAAACTAGTGGACATAAGGAAAGCACTTGTGTCGGTGATATTATCTCCGGCAGTCTTCCACGGGGTAGCCCACGGAAGTGATTTGTAATGTAGGGAAGATCGCAAAGATCGAAAGCAAGATGGTTAGGATGGACAGGCACAAGGGTTTATACAGGTTCGGGCCGTCGACTCGACGTAATACCCTACGTCCTGTTTTGGGGTGTTGTATTGCGTAAATTGTGTGTTGAGATGTTTTGGAGGGGGTCCCTGCCCGCCTTATATATCGGGGGGCAGGGTTACAAGTCGGTTTGTATCCGATCCTATCTCTAAGAATCCTTTCCTTTTTTACAATAATTCCTATTCCAACTAGGACTTCTCTTTCCAGATCCTTCCTACGTGCGCCGACTTGTCCCGCACGTCCTCAGGTCCAGAACGATGAGGTGGGCCGCCCCCTTTTGGTGGGCTGCCAAGCTTGCTCGTGAGGCACCCAGGTACTATATCCCCACAGTAGCCCCCGAGCACTTCTTGGCCGATCGTTGGCTGTAATTGTTCCATCTTTTCTTGCATGATTCGAGTGCTCCAAGTTGTCTAAGATCTCATCTGAGTGGTTTCGAAGAAGATCCGAGTGGTTTCAAGGAAGATCCGAGTGGTTTCGAGGAAGATCCGGGTGCCTGCTCGGACGTTCCTGAAAATAATTCTTCAATTACAGTCAAAATGAGGGGAAGGAGTGCTCTTTTTCACGACGCGACAGCGAAGTGAATACACTTAGCCCCTGGGCTTTGGGCAATTTTAGTATGAAATTGGCCAAAGGTCTTCAACTTTTATCCATCTGTATCTTGATCTTCAATGGTGTGCACCTCCAGGTGCACCCATTGGGTGTAGCCCCCGAGCCTTGAGTAGAATAGAATATTCTGGTCGAGGGTCAAAAATAAATATTATGAATCTCTTTTTGAACTTGATCCATCAATGGTGTGCACCTCCAGGTGCACCCATTGGGTGTAGCCCCCGAGTCTTGTACGACTCAGCATGATCGTATCAAGACTCTGAAAGCCATGAATTCCGACTGATTTTTTCAGCCCCCATGCCTCTGGACATGGATCTTCCCTTCAGGGGCTTTTTTATTTCCCCTTTATAAGGATTTTGTCCTCAAGTTCTTTGAACTCGGCATGACCTCCAAGTCGTGTCCCACGACTCAGCTTGACCATATGGTAAGCCATCTTCTCACAAGATTTATACTTGTCAGCATTTGACCCAGACTTCTGAATCAATTTAGCGATAGTACCGCATGCCTTACGTAAAAATCAGCTGCGAGGATGCAATATTAATTGCAAAATCAAGTCTG